>JAOPSE010000001.1:92879673-93504673 GCA_029449295.1 Zea luxurians | reverse complement strand
GAATGACAACACGAGCATGTGCACGATAGCTAACTTTTTAGATTGGTTCTAACCTAGTCAGCTGTGTTTTAGAGCTTACAATTGATGCCATATATATATATATATATATATATATATATATATATATACACACACGGCAGCACTAAAATGCACCTGGGTGCATTCTCTATATTAAATGCACCCAGATGCAATAACACCTCGAGCACGCCCTCGACCCTCCTGTACGCGCGCCTCCCTGCCCCCCGCCGCTGCCGTGCACCTCCCTGTCCCCGCGCCACCCTCTCCCCCACCGCCGCCGAGCGCCTCCCTGACCCCGCGCCGCCACGCGCCTCCCTGTCCCCGCGCCGCCACGCGCCTCTCTGTCAGCGTGCCTCCCTGTCCCCCGCATTAGGTGTGATTGCAAGCCCGCATTAGGTGTGATTGCAACTGTTGTATAATTCTACCCAAATATCTGTTAAAAAATGTAAACAAAATAATTGCAACCGATGGTGTGTTGTAATTGCAACTGCTGGTGTAGTGTGGATGCAACTGCTGAGTTGCTCTGATGTGATTACAAGTACTGAATAACTCTGGGAAATTTTATTAAAAAATATGATTGCAACTGCTGGTCTGGTGTAATTGTAACTGTTGGTCTGGTGTGATTGCAACTTCTATATAACTATGTCCAAAAATCTGTTAAACAAACAATGATTGCAACTGCTGGTCTGGTGTAATTGCAACAACTGGTCTGGTGTGCTTGCAACTTCTATATAACTATGTCCAAAAATCTATTAAACAAACAATGATTGCAACTGCTGTCTGGTGTAATTGCAACTGCTGGTCTGGTGTGATTGCAACTTCTCTATAACTATGTCCAAAAATCTGTTAAACAAACAATGATTGCAACTGCTCTCTGGTGTAATTGCAAATGCTGGTCTGGTGTGATTGCAACTTCTATATAACTATGTCCAAAAATCTGTTAAACAAAACAATGATTGCAACTGCTGTCTGGTGTAATTGCAACTGCTGGTCTGGTGTGATTGCAACTTCTATATAACTATGTCCAAAAATCTGTTAAACAAAACAATGATTGCAACTGCTGTCTGGTGTAATTGCAACTGTTGGTCTGGTGTGATTGCAACTTATGTGAAGAGGTTGAGCCGTTCGTGGAGGAGCCGTTCACGGAGAAAGAGGGGCGGGGGCGGGGAAGTGAAAAGGTTCTGTCGAGAGCGTGCGGGAGGGATGAAGACGGCCTGGGTGGGGCGGTTGGCTCGGACCTGGCGCGTAGGTTCGGCCTGGGTGCATTCTCTATATTGAATGCACCCAGGTGTAATATATAAAAACAGTATATATATATATATATATATATATATATATATATATATATATATATATGGCAGATATAACGGGAGCCCTGAACTTCCAATAGTTAAAGGAAGCCCAGGCCGACTACCCCTGCAATCTGGTTCAACCCAGCGCGCCGACTCAACCAGGCTGTCAGGTGCGTCACCCGCCCCACGATTGTCACACCCGGTTCCAGGGGGTAGAACCGAGCGCATAGCATATGTGTGCCAGGATCCATTTCCACACATATGTTGACGTCACAAGTGTAATATATCAAAAGACAATGCAATAAAGGCGTAAAGAGAGTATAATACTTTATTACATCATCTGAAACATTGTATCTTGAACAAGTATCACATCAAAGTAAAGCGGAAATAAACAACTGGGCAATCTCCCACAGGAAGATGACCGGCGCATCGTTAGACTTAGAATTCATCGTCGTCGATAAAATCTCCATCAAAGTCTCCAGCATCACCCTCTGATCAAAATATTAGCAAGGGTGAGCACACTTATGGTCGGGGCTCAACAAGTGGGGGAAAACTAATGCAAGTATAACAAGGTGAGGCTAAGGTTGAGCAGTAAGCATTTTAGTTGGTCAATATTTTATTAACAACACCTGTCTTACTAATAAGTGTGAATCCCAGATATCCCATTTAAACAAAGGAATATGAATATAACAAAAACACTTAATCTTCAAGTTCAATTATCATGTGAGGACTCCAGGTCGCTCATAACCGGGAGCATGACTGATATATCAGTTTTACACTCTGCAGAGGTGGTACAACTTTACCCACAAGCCATGTATCCCATCTAGCCCGGGTTGATCGGACCCTTAAACACTGCCGAGGTGAATGGCTAGGGATCCATTATGAGGCTTTCACAAAATACACTTAATACGAAGCAACCCGCTAAGGTTTCTAAAGACGATGGTGGTGGCCCCCTGGGTGAAGTACCTTAGCCAAGAATACGACCTCATGTTAACGTGGGCTGCCAGCACCTACCGCTCCCCCTCTTGCCCATATTTCAGGTAAGGTTGCTAGGCACTAAGCATATAAAGCTAATTACCAAAGCCAGAGCCATGATAGCACTCGTGGTTGCACTGTTATCCTGGGTGGTCACTCCATGTTCCAATTAATAAGAAGTAATCTTGTTTTAACCATCGGGTTAATGTCATAATTGCCAATTAACATTTTTGGAACATTAAACCAATTAATGAGTGACATTAGGAATCAATAAGTTGAGCGGTAGCATAAATCTTGCACAACTTAATTATTTTCCCAGGTTAAACAAGGAATGCAGGTAGTAAATCTAGGAAATCCTTAATTAGGTGAAACCCATCAAATTATGCAGTATATCAAAAGTAAAATTATTAAATGCAATGACTGGGTACAAAAAGAATATGCAGAGAGAGAATCCACTTGCCTTGCTCAAAAGCGTCTTGCGGGTTGTCCTCGAACGTATTCGAATCGCCTACCGCACAATCGGCTTCTAATAGAGTCGCATAACGCACATACAAAAATAAAACATAAACCAATAAATAAACATGCACCATTTCATAAACATACACCAATACGTTATTAAACACACATTAACATATCGCACTAATCACATCTTAAATTCGTCCTAATCGCATAAATACTTATTAATTCAATTATAGCTATTAATGTGAATCCTAATGATGAATTTATGAGTGGGTGTAATAAATACAGTTTAACTAGTATTAATATATTTTAACATCATCAATGAAAATAAATAATACTTATTGTCTTTTAACACTAATAAATAAATCAATACCTTTTATTACTTCTAACTCAAATTAGTTAGTATAGCAAAAATGAATTTAATAATATTAATATTCTAAAAATCTACATAAATTGGTAATTGGACTTTTTATAACACAAGTGAGGATATTTTGACATAAACTAGTATTTTGCTTAATCTAAAAATCTAAGTGCTCAATTTGCGAACATGATATTAACTAGCAAAAATCTATTTTCCACACTACCGGTGATATTTTCTCCTTTCTTTATAACAAGAAAATGTTAATAAAATAATTAGCTAAATCATCTAGAAATCCTATATTATTCATATGACATGCGTTCTATACCATTTTTCTAAATCCATTTAAAATGCACCTATAATTCTCCAAATAGTTTCTAAGTTTATTGCGACCGAATTTACCTACAAAAATTCTTATCTATTGTTTTTATCACCAACATGACTATTAAATCTACGTCATATTTTCTAATTAAAAAATTATCGCATCGATTAACATGGAATATCACGGTGCACTAACGATCACATTTCTCTACCAAAATTCCATAATGCACATACACATAAGAATTGCGAATCACACGTGTTCATATTACAACAAACAAAATGTACAACTAATGAACCAGATCAAAAAGTACTTTATAAAATATACAAAATAATTCGGGTCGTCATCAACCTTGCGTGCGACGGGGAGAGTTCGACGGGGGTTCGGCCGGGTGGAGAAAAGCAGGGGCTCGACTACGGACGGCGAATGCGTGGCTCCGGCGACGAACTGCGGCTCCGGTGAACTCCGGCGACGAGCGACAAACTCCGGCGACGAACGACACTAGCGATGAGCGAGGAGCACTAGAGAAAGGGGCGAGCTCGAGTAGGGAAGAAGGGAGAGGGCTCCGCTGCCTTTTATAGGAGAGAGGGAGGGAAGAAGAAGAGTCTGCCAGGGAGAGCTTCAATGGGGCGCTGGCTGCCTTCACTGGCCATTGATGGCGAAAACTGGAAACTGCCGTCGTTAGTGGGAAGAGAGGAAACAGAGGAGTGAAGTGCCATAACGTCAAGACGAAGAACGGTCGGGTTGGCGCGGTGCTCGGGCACGGTCGGTCGGGCTGCTCGACGGTGCAGGGACGCGCAAGGCGCGGCTGCGCGCAGGGACTTCGGGCGCTCGGTGCGGCTGGGCGACGCGGCTCGCGCGGACGCAGGTGCAGGGGCCGGCTCGGTGACTCGGCCGGCCTGCGCAGGGCGGGGCGCGCGGCTTGCGCGCGCGCGCGGCGCGAGAGCAGGGCGCGCTCGGCCGGCTGCTGGGTGGCGCGCTCACCGGCCAGGATCGCGCGTGGCGCGTGAGGCTGTGCGCGCGTGAAGGCAGAGAACGTGAGAGAGCAGAGAGAGAGAGAGAGAGGAGGGAGAAGAGAATAGGGGGGAGAGAGAGAGAGAACAGGGAGGCGGCGGCGGCTGGGAGAACCAGCAGCACGCACAACTGTAGAGTTAGGGTTTTGGGGACTTGGGCCCCAAGTGGGCCGGCTAGTTAGGATTTGTTTTTTTTTCTAATTCCGAGATGATTATTTAAAGAGCTCGAAAAATCATAAAAGAAAATTCACCAAAAATATTTATAAATAAACTACTTATTTTTAGACTAATAATTACTATATTACTTAATTACTATATTAACTACTAGGATCTCTTTTTAAAAATAATAGATAATAAACATCCGATAATCAATCAAGCGCACACAACGAAAATTGATTCAAAATGCAAATAAATAATTAAACACTCAAAAAAAATATGATTACCATATTTTACTAATTTTATTATTTTTAGTTGATGGGTTTTGTGGTGTTACAAACCTACTCCTCTTAAAAAGAATCTCGTCCTCGAGATTAAGAAACTTTCGAGAATAACTGGGGAAATTCTGCTCTGAGTTCATCTTCTCTTTCCCAAGTGGCCTCATCTTCCGAATGATGACTCCACTGAACCTTGCACATGTTAATAACTTTACTCCGTGTAATTCTGCGAGATGTTTCCAGAATTCTGACCGGGTACTCTGAATAAGTCAAATCCTCATTGACATTCAGTTCTTCCATGGGTAACTGTTCTTCTGGTACTCTTAAGCACTTCTTAAGTTGTGACACGTGAAATACGTCATGCACAGCCGATAATCTATCGGGTAGCTCTAATTGGTAGGCTACTTCACCTTTTCTTTCCAAAATCTTGAATGGGCCAATATAGCGAGGTGATAATTTTCCCTTAACCTTAAACCTTTTCATTTCTCTCATCGGTGAAACTTTAAGGTAGACAAAGTCTCCTACTTCGAACATCAATTCTCTTCTTCTATTATCAGCATAGCTTTTCTATCTTGACTGTGCTGTCTTCAAATTTTCTCTGATAATCTGCACTTGCTTTTCGGCCTCTTGGAGAATTTCAGGACCAAATACTTGACTTTCTCCGGTCTGATTCCAATAAAGCGGTGTTCTACACTTCTGTCCATAAAGTGCTTCAAACGGTGCCATTTTGAGACTTGCTTGATAACTGTTGTTATACGAGAATTCTGCATAAGGCAAACTTTTAAGCTTCTACCATGCTTTAGAGCGCAAGCTCTTAGCATATCGTCCAACACTTGGTTTGTTCTTTCTGTTTGCCCATCCGTCTGCGGATGATAAGCTGAACTAAAATTTAGCTTGGTATCCATGGACTCACGAAGTCTTTTCCAAAAGCGCGAGGTAAATTAGGTTCCTTGATCTGATACGATCTTCTTCAGTACTCCATGCAGACAAACAATCCTTGACATGTATAACTCTGCTAACTGGGCTCCCGAGTAAGTTGTCTTCACAGGTATAAAGTGTGCTACTTTAGTTAACCTGTCTACTATGACCCATATTGAATCATAGCCATCTCGAGTATGGGGTAGTCCAACTATGAAATCCATACTGATTTCTTCCCATTTCCATTCCGGTACCTTGAGAGGTTGTAGCAATCCTGCTGGTCTTTGGTGTTCAGCTTTAACTCGCTGACACACGTCACATAATACAACATGAGTAGCAACATCTCTTTTCAATCCGTACCACCAATACTTTTCCTTAAGATCCTGGTACATCTTTATACTTCCAGGGTGAATAGAGTAAGCTGAATCATGAGCTTCTCTCAAAATAAGTTGGCGCAAGTGTTCGATTTCGGGTACACAGATTCTCTTCTTAAACCATACTGTGCCTTGTTCATCTTCCGTGAAATCTGGGGCTTTACCCAAACCAATCAAAGCTTTAATTTCCTTGATTTTCTCATCAGACTCTTGTCCTTTACGAATCTCTTCTTCCAAAGTAGATTCAACTTCCATCACCGTTGCTTCTACATTATTGAGCAATCCAAGGTTGAGTTGTTCCATTTCCCAGCACAATTCTTGAGACATCAAATGAGTAGTGATGTTGTTCACTTGACCCTTACGGCTCAAAGCATCAGCTACTACATTTGCTTTTCCAGGGTGATATTGTATCTCCAAATCATAGTCTTTAATCAACTCAAGCTATCTTCTCTGTCTGAGGTTGAGTTCTTTCTGAGTGAATATATATTTCAAGCTTTTGTGATCTGTGAAGATTTTGCACTTGTTTCCAATCATATAGTGCCTCCAAATCTTCAAAGCATGCACTACGGCAGCTAGTTCCAGATCATGCGTCGGATAATTCTTCTCATGTTTCCTCAACTGTCTTGAAGCATAAGCTATCACTTTTCCTTCTTGCATTAGCACACATCCAAGTCCAAGGTGTGATGCATCGCAATACACATCAAATCCCTTGTGGATGTCTGGCATTACCAATATTGGCGCAGTGGTTAACCTTTTCTTGAGTTCTTCAAAACAATTCTGGCAAGCTTCATCCCACTTGAACTCTTTACCTTTCTCCAGTAGAGAGGTAAGTGGTTTCACTAACTTGGAAAAACCTTCAATAAATCTTCTATAGTATCCTGCCAATCCAAGAAAACTTCTGATCTTGGACGCATCCTTTGGTTGTTTCCAATCCAGTATCTCACCTATCTTTCCTGGGTCCACTTTAATTCCACCATCGGTAACGATATGTCCTAGGAAAGCAACTTCCTTAAGCCAGAAATCACACTTCGAGAATTTTGCATATAATTGGTTGTCACGTAGCTTTTGTAGGACTAGCCTTAGATGATCTTCATGTGTTTCTTCATTCGGAGAATATATCAGTATGTCGTCAATGAATACGACCACAAACTGATCCAGATATTCCATGAATACTTTATTCATCAAGTTCATAAAGTATGCTGGTGCATTAGTTAGTCCAAATGACATGACCAAAAACTCATATAATCCATATCTTGTCGTGAAGGCTGTCTTCGGTACATCTTCTGCTCGAATCTTTAACTGATGATATCCCGATCTCAGATCTATCTTCGAGAATATCTTAGCTCCTTTCATTTGATCGAATAAATCTTCAATCCGAGGTAACGGGTATTTATTCTTGATGGTTACTTCATTCAAACTTCTATAATCAACGCACATTCTTCTCGAACCATCCTTCTTGTTCACAAATAGCACTGGGGCTCCCCAAGGGGATGAACTTGGGCGAATGAAACCTTTTTCTAGTAATTCTTCTATTTGTTTCTTCAGTTCTACTAAATCTTTGACATCCATTCTATAAGGTCTTCTCGAGATAGGTGCGGTTCCGGGTAATAATTCAACAGAAAACTCTATATCACGGTCAGGTGGCATACCTGGTAATTCCTCCGGAAATACGTCTGGGTATTCGCACACTACTTTGATATTTTCCAAGGGCTTTTCTTCCAAGTGATTGATCACTGTCTTCCCTTTTTCATCTGTTGACTTGTCTATGTTAACTTGGATTCTTTCACCTTGAGGACTTGTCAACATAATTGTTCCATTGGCACATTGTATCACTCCATCACAACTTTTCAACAAGTTGCATCCAAGAATCACATCAATACCGTTGGATCCTAGGACCACTGGGTCGACTGAAAAATCTATTCCTTGAATCTTGATATTAACATGGGGGCATGAGTGTGTGGCCTTCATGTCACCTCCCGGTGAACTAATGTGTAACATCTTCTTAAGAGGGTACTTAGGTATATTGTGTTTTTCCATAAATGACTCAGTTATAAACGAATGCGATGCTCCAGAGTCAAATAAAACTGATGCAGGTATGGAGTTAACAAGGAACATACCATACACTATGTCAGCATCCTCAGGCACTGATTCTGTAGTGATGTGATTGACCCTTCCTCTGCTCTGGTTCTGTGGAGTCTTGTTCTGAGCAGATCCACGAGCGGGGGTGTTCTGGTCATTCCTCTGATTATTGCCTTTCTGGGGTGTCTGCTGGTTGCGCCTTGGGCAGTTGTTGGCATAATGGCCTAGCTCACCGCACTTGAAGCAGCTGTTGGGTTGGACAGGTGCGTTGGTTCTGGCCTGCGTGTTACTGGCGCCACCTTGACGGTTCTATGAATTTCCACCAGACCTCTGGTTGGTCTGGGAGTTGCTCCTTTGCTGGTTCTGGTTTTGATTATTTCTCTGGCTTTGCTGTCCAGAGCGTTGCACTTGATAATTGTTTCCACCCTGATTTCCAGAGCGGAACTGCGAACCTTGAGCGTTATTCAGACGAGTGTTCCTGCTTGACTGACCTTGAAATTTCCTTTTGTGGTCAGATAGCTCCTTTCTTTTACTTTCAAGGCCAATTGCCTTGTTCAGTAGTGTCTAGAAGTTGGGAAATGTATGGCTCTGAAGTTGATAGTTCAGAGGTCCAATCAATCCTTCCAAGAAACGCTCTTGGCGCTTCTCATCTGTATCCACCTCTTCAGGGGCATAGCGTGAAAGCTGAGTGAAGCGATCACGATACTCGCTTATAGACATATTCCCTTGAGTAAGAGAAAGGAATTCCTTCTTCTTCAGCTTCATAATTCCCGAAGGAATGTGGTGAGCGCGGAAGTTCTCCTGAAACTCATGCCAGGTTATTGTATCAGCATTGGGATGTGCCGCTGTGAAGGCATCCCACCAGTCGGACGCGGAACCCTCGAGTCTTCCCGAGGCGTACAAGACCTTCTCTCGGTCGTTGCACTGAGTGATGTCAAGCTTCTTCCCAATGACTTTGAGCCAGTCATCGGCATCCAGAGGATCAACCGCATGAGAAAATGTCGGTGGGTGATGACTCATGAAATTCCGGTGCTTATCTCTGGCCGAGGGTGCATACTGCTGCTGTTGAGGTTGCTGATTCTGCTGGTTCTGTTGTAATTGCTGAACAGCTGCAGTGAGTCCTTGTAGAATCTGCATCTGGGCGGCGATGAACTGCTCCATATTGGGATTCAGTGGTGGTGGTGGTGGTACTTGTTGACCACGCTGGTTCCGGTTGTTAGGTCCTTGACGTGGGTTCACCATCTGATTGGTTAGGAAGTGAAATCCTTAGAAAACTGAGGAGTAGAAAAGATTCTAGAGGGAAAATAGCTTAAGTTTTAAAAAATTTATATGTTCTTATGGCCATCATTCCATAAGACCATTGCACTCAAACAAAGATCCAAATCAAACATTTCAATCAATCACCATCACATGGTTGATATTTATTAATATGAAAACTTAAAGAGAGTTTCATCGTCTAACACGAAGTATAACTTATTACATCATATCTCAAAATACTTTAAAGCAGCCTAGTGATGGATCCGGGCTCTCCATAGCGCAACCTCTTGCGGGGAGGAGACAACGCCATGGCAGGAACCAGAGCTTCTGGTGGATCTAGTCCTTACAGTTGGGCTTCCAAGGCTGCAATCCTAGCGTGGGCATTCTCCAGCTCCAAGTGCACCCTATAGAGGTCCAGGGTGGCACTGTCCAGGTCAGTGTTGAGACCGGCCACTACACCAGCTAGAGTGTTGAGGCGATCTTCACCAGGTTCTCCTGGGACGATGTTGGTCTGGCTTCCTCCACGCAGACGCTGAGGAAGATGCCTGAACCTCGTGTTCTGCAGCAGCTGCCGGTAGGTGTGGCTGAGCGACCACAGGGTCCGACGGGCAGCATCGCTGACCGAGGCAGCGTAGGTGGACAGTGGTGTCAGGGACTCGTGAGCAGACAGAGTCCTAAATCCCCTGTCACCTGCATCCATCACCCTGACATGGATGCGAGTGATGTAATAGCAAGCCCGGGGAGGCTCGCTCACTCGCCTTGTTTCGTACAGGGGGCGGACGTAGGTGCCTAGCGCGTGCAGCACCTCTTGCAGCAGGTTGGGGAAGTGCCCCGTCTCGAACATTGATGTGTAATGTTCGACAACAGGACCAAACCCCATGAAGTTGTCCTGCTGGGCGTAGTCAGCTTCCTCGTTGACGTGTCCGTCTTCTCCATCGTCTTCATCGTCGTCATCCTCGTCATCGCCGTCTCCGGAGTCGTCGGGGTCGTCGCCTCCGGGTGCAGGTGCTTGGAAGGCTGGTGCAGACGGTGCTGACGTCGATGACCCAGCTGCGAAGGCCAGGGACTCTGCCAACGGGGTGGGCGTCGGCAGCTGTTCCTCCGAGCTGTCCTCCAGGTTGATTACATTCTCCACTCGGACAGGAGGGAGATCCACCAGAACTTCCTCGACTACCACTGGGTAGACCGGGATCTGCAGGGGCTGAGGGGCGTAGCTGGTGTTGATGCGGGTAGTTTGGAGAGTGCGAACCATCTATAAGAGAAGTGTCAACTCAGTTGAATTTCAAAGAGGTAAGACTGATAAAGGAATTTATAGGAATGAAATTAGCAAGTTTTGAACAACTAGGCTTTCCATTTCTAACTAATCTAACGACCTAGGGTCAGCATAGCTTTGATACCACTTCTGTCACACCCGGTTCCAGGGGGTAGAACCGAGCGCATAGCATATGTGTGCCAGGATCCATTTCCACACATATGTCGACGTCACAAGTGTAATATATCAAAAGACAATGCAATAAAGGCGTAAAGAGAGTATAATACTTTATTACATCATCTGAAACATTGTATCTTGAACAAGTATCACATCAAAGTAAAGCGGAAATAAACAAATGGGCAATCTCCCACAGGAAGATGACCGACGTATCGTTAGACTTAGAATTCATCGTCATCGATAAAATCTCCATCAAAGTCTCCAGCATCACCCTCTGATCAAAATATTAGCAAGGGTGAGCTCACTTATGGCCGGGGCTCAGCAAGTGGGGAAAAAACTAATGCAGGTATAACAAGGTGAGGCTAAGGTTGAGCAGTAAGCATTTTAGTTGGTCAATATTTTATTAACAACACCTGTCTTACTAATAAGTGTGAATCCCAAATATCCCATTTAAACAAAGGAATATGAATATAACAAAAACACTTAAGTGAAATCACTTAAGCAAATTATTAGCAGATCATTGGATTTCAATTTAATTCCATCTTCAAGTTCAATTATCATGTGAGGAGTCCAGGTTGCTCATAACCGGGAGCATGACTGATATATCAGTTTTACACTCTGCAGAGGTGGTACAACTTTACCCACAAGCCATGTATCCCATCTAGCCCGGGTTGATCGGACCCTTAAACACTGCCGAGGTGAATGGCTAGGGATCCATTATGAGGCTTTCACAAAATACACTTAATACGAAGCAACCCGCTAAGGTTTCTAAAGACGATGGTGGTGGCCCCCTAGGTGAAGTACCTTAGCCAAGAATATGACCCCATGTTAACGTGGGCTGCTAGCACCTACCGCTCCCCCTCTTGCCCATATTTCAGGTAAGGTTGCTAGGCACTAAGCATATAAAGCTAATTACCAAAGCCAGAGCCATGATAGCACTCGTGGTTGCACTGTTATCCTGGGTGGTCACTCCATGTTCCAATTAATAAGAAGTAATCTTGTTTTAACCATTGGGTTAATGTCATAATTGCCAATTAACATTTTTGGAACATTAAACCAATTAATGAGTGACATTAGGAATCATTAAGTTGAGCGGTAGCATAAATCTTGCACAGCTTAATTATTTCCCCAGGTTAAACAAGGAATGCAGGTAGTAAATCTAGGAAATCCTTAATTAGGTGAAACCCATCAAATTATGCAGTATATCAAAAGTAAACATTATTAAATACAATGACTGGGTACAAAAAGAATATGCAGAGGGAGAATCCACTTGCCTTGCTCAAAAGCGTCTTGCGGGTCGTCCTCGAACATATTCGAATCGCCTACCGCACAATCGGCTTCTAATAGAGTCACATAGCGCACATACAAAAATAAAACATAAACCAATAAATAAACATGCACCATTTCATAAACATACACCAATACGTCATTAAACACACATTAACATATCACACTAATCACATCTTAAATTCGTCCTAATCGCATAAATACTTATTAATTCAATTATAGCTATTAATGTGAATCCTAATGGTGAATTTATGAGTGGGTGTAATAAATACAGTTTAACCAGTATTAATATATTTTAACATCATCAATGAAAATAAATAATACTTATTGTCTTTTAACACTAATAAATATATCAATACCTTTTATTACTTCTAACTCAAATTAGTTAGTATAGCAAAAATGAATTTAATAATATTAATATTCTAAAAATCTACATAAATTGGTAATTGGACTTTTTATAACACAAGTGAGGATATTTTGACATAAACTAGTATTTTGCTTAATCTAAAAATCTAAGTGCTCAATTTGCGAACATGATATTAACTAGCAAAAATCTATTTTCCACACTACCGGTGATATTTTCTCCTTTCTTTATAACAAGAAAATGTTAATAAAATAATTAGCTAAATCATCTAGAAATCCTATATTATTCATATGACATGCGTTCTATACCATTTTTCTAAATCCATTTAAAATGCACCTATAATTCTCCAAATAGTTTCTAAGTTTATTGCGACCAAATTTACCTACAAAAATTCTTATCTATTGTTTTTATCATCAACATGACTATTAAATCTACGTCATATTTTCTAATTCAAAAATTATCGCATCGATTAACATGGAATATCACGGTGCACTAACGATCGCATTTCTCTACCAAAATTCCATAATGCACATACACATAAGAATTGCGAATCACACGTGTTCATATTACAACAAACAAAATGTACAACTAATGAATCGGATCAAAAAGTACTTTATAAAGTATACAAAATAATTTGGGTCGTCATCAACCTTGCGTGCGACGGGGAGAGTTCGATGGGGGTTCGGCTGGGTGGAGAAAAGCAGGGGCTCGACTACGGACGACGAATGCGTGGCTCCGGCGACGAACTGCGACTCCGGTGAACTCCGGCGACGAGCGGCAAACTCCGGCGACGAACGGCACTAGCGATGAGCGAGGAGCACTAGAGAAAGGGGCGAGCTCGAGTAGGGAAGAAGGGAGAGGGCTCTGCTGCCTTTTATAGGAGAGAGGGAGGGAAGAAGAAGAGTCTGCCAGGGAGAGCTTCAATGGGGCGCTGGCTGCCTTCACTGGCCATTGATGGCGAAAACTGGAAACTGCCGTCGTTAGTGGGAAGAGAGGAAACAGAGGAGTGAAGTGCCATAACGTCAAGACGAAGAACGGTCGGGTTGGCGCGGTGCTCGGGCACGGTCGGTCGGGCTGCTCGACGGTGCAGGGACGCGCAAGGCGCGGCTGCGCGCAGGGACTTCGGGCGCTCGGCGCGGCTAGGCGTCGTGGCTCGCGCGGACGCAGGTGCAGGGGCTGGCTCGGCGACTCGGCCGGCCTGCGCAGGGCGGGGCGCGTGGCTTGCGCGCGCGTGGCGCGAGAGCAGGGCGCGCTCGGCCGGCTGCTGGGTGGCACGCTCGCCAGCCGGGATCGCGCGCGGCGCGCGAGGCTGTGCGCGCGTGAAGGCAGAGAACGTGAGAGAGCAGAGAGAGAGAGGAGGGAGAAGAGAATAGGGGAGAGAGAGAGAACAGGGAGGCGGCGGCGGCTGGGAGAACCAGCAGCGCGCGCGGCTGTAGAGTTAGGGTTTTGGGGACTTGGGCCCCAAGTGGTCCGGCTAGTTAGGATTTGTTTTTTTTCTTTTTTTTTCTAATTCCGAGATGATTATTTAAAGAGCTCGAAAAATCATAAAAAAAATTCACCAAAAATATTTACTTATTTTTAGACTAATAATTACTATTACTTAATTGCTATATTAACTACTAGGATCTCTTTTTAAAAATAATAGATAATAAACATCCGATAATCAATCAAGCGCACACAACGAAAATTGATTCAAAATGCAAATAAAAAATTAAACACTCAAAAAAAATTATGATTACCATATTTTACTAATTTTATTATTTTTAGTTGATAGGTTTTGTGGTGTTACAACGATTGTACGCGCAAAAAAAGGAATGCATGCATGAGTCAAACACGTTCTCTTGCATGCGCGTAAATTCAGGAAAGATATGCGTGTCGGTTTCTATTTTTAAATGCTTTATTTTCTCCATAAATTTAGGATCACTGCAACAGTCATGTAGCTTTACGCATAAGGACCATTTTATGATATATAATGATACTAAATATGCTACACTGTGTAGATAATTATGTAATTCGGTATACTGCGTAAAAATCTGTTACCAGCTGTATGCGCATGAATTTATGATGGAAACAATGTGCAATGAAAGGAAATGAATTGCATGCATAGAAACAAAAATCGTATTTAATGTTTTATTTCCTTCATAAATATAGGATCCCTCCAACAGCCATGCAACTAAACACATTAGAACTAGTTTATGATATATACTGATACTAATCATACTACACGGTGTAGTTATTTATGCAATTTGGTACACTGCGTAAAAAATCTGGCATGTTGTTCACTGGTGGACGCATCTCCAGGTTGGAGCGTAAAAACCTTAAGTTTTGAGCATAAAATCCCTCAATTATAAGTGTAAATACCGAGCCAATGTGAGAGGTTGATAGGTCTAGTAGGTTGTTATTACGATCCTATTTTTATGGCAGATCCGAAAAACATGGCAGTCGCATGCATGCGGTTTCTATTTTTATACAGATCCAAAAACTATGGCAAATCGTGGGAGTTTCCATTGCATGCGCGTAAATTTTGGATTATATTTTCCTTTCCAGTTCATGCGCGCAATAAATTGGATGACATGAGTCACATAGAGCATAAATTCTTATACAACATCGCATAAATACTTATACCGCGTAGCATGCAACAAACTGATATACTAACTCTGTGTTCAAGCATAAAATCGTACAGTTTTTAGCGTAAATAGTACATGCGGTAGCCATAAAACATAATAATCGAAAAAACACGAATCAGATGAGGTAGTGGCCGGAGGACGTCGTCGATGACACAAGCACAAATGTACGTCGTCACTCGAGCCACCCAAACTACGCCGGATCGGAGGATGTCACGCGCGATCATCGCTACGCGCACCTCGCGCCTTCCGTGACGCCGCTCGCTCGAACCTCGCGCCACGTCGAGGGGCACCGCTTGCTCGCCGGCCTTGGAAGTGCCGCCACCGGGGCCCCGGGGACGCCGCCGCTTGCCCGCACAAGGGTCCCGCTGTCGCTCACCCTCTGGATCAAGGAGCCGCCGCCACTACTCCGGATCGAGGAACCGCCACCACCGCGCGTCAAGGTCAGGGAGCCACGGCCACCGGCTGGGAGTCCACCGTCGCGCACGCTCTCGGGCAACCGCCATTGTCGTACGCGCCGTCGCTAATGAATCGGTGTGGAGCGTAAAAAACTGAACCATAGCACTCCAGATCTTGTTTTATATACGTCCAGACCTGGTCCGACTTGACCTGATTGCACCGCCCGACCTGGGCTTCCTCTAGTTATTGGAAGCTCAGGGCTCTTAATATATAAACTATATATATATATATATATATATATAGTGTATGTGTGGCGGAACTGCCCGAATTATTCCAACTTAAGTGCCTATGTCCCGCCTCAGAGGCTAGACCACACTTAAATTGGAATAACCCGTCAATCCCTCGGATCTAGTCCGACGAGGCCACTGACAGGATCAAGTACCACAGTCTCACTCGATGGTGAGTCACAGAGCAAATACAATAAAGCATAAAACCATACATTAAGGAGTATTAAATTATTACATCATCATCGGAGTTTTTGCAAAAGTAAGCATTACTGTTCGAAGTGCAGCGGAATGAAACTAACGATAAATAAACAGAGAGATGGGGAAGCCTGTCCCATCACTCCTCATGCTCCTCCTCAGCCGAGGCAGGATCCCACTCGACTGTCCAACCCGGTGGCAAGATAGACGGCCAAGTCACTCCAGCAACCAAGTCCTCCAAAGAACCTGTAAAAATTATGCCACAAGCAAGGCTGAGTATACTAATACTCAGCTAGACTTACCCGGTGTGAGGAGTCTACTCCTCTACCTCTAGACATGCAGCTGTTTGGCTGTGGGGTTTGGTTGGCAAAAGCACTAGCTGAGTTTGTAAATCAAGTTTTAGCTTTGTCAAGTTCAAGTGTGACTCTCTTAAGGCTAAATGTGTACTATCTACTCATACATAGTATCGAACATATTTAGCAATCAACATCTTGTGTCAACTTATCACATTTCCACTTGTTACTCAATGTAGCAGCATGGATCAAGCAGTCTCATTAGCTGCGGGAAGCAGACGATTCGAATCGAGTTTTTCTCCTTGCAAGGTAAACCTAAACACACGATGTGGCAAGGCACTCCGTCTGCACACACACCAACCGTCCCCATCGATTCCCCGTCAGCAGATCAAGGCTCACCGCCTTAGCGTACAATGCCTCACTGACCCCGACTGCCGTCGTGCAGTGACCGCACTTGTACCCACCATAACCGGAATGGGAGACCTCGTCTCAAGTCGCGTGAGGGGATATGTCCACTGCCAGGTTCACTCAGGTACTAGGCTTACCGATTTACCATATTTCTCGGCATGTGCTTAGTACGTTCAAACGCTTGACACACGATACCACACCTTAATCCTTATTCCAATTTTTATCCCGTGGACAACCAATCCCCATGGATTATTGTCCACAAACCAGCATCATTTTGATAAGAAAGTGGATACAACCAATTTCCTGACCTCGCGCGAGTGCTAGCAAAATCACTCGACTTCTACCGAAATCCCTAATTAATAAAACAGCTACTCGACTTAGCATACTAGTATTCATCTCAATGGGATTCCTGAGATCATGCAACTAGGGTTCCAAACAACTCCTACACTTAAGTGCACATTCAATCCTACAATCATTAAGTGTAGTAAAATAGTATATAGAACAGGTTATGCATAAAACCGAGGCTTGCCTTCCAAAGCTGGGGCAGGCAGATCCTCTGGTGCAGGCTCTGGTGCTGGATCCGGGGCTACCTCCTGAGCAACACCTTGCTCCAGCACGAGGACGTACTCTCCGTCAGCGAGGTTGCAGTCTATCGAATGCAATGAATAAGAATATGCATGTCATGATTATGCATGATTTAAAAACATTATGCTAAAGGAAGAAGAACTAAGTTAGTTAGCAACTTAGGGTTTCTTGGTCATACGTGGCTTTTAGTGGTTTATGCTTATCACTCTAGGTTTAGGTGTTGTGGAGATTAAGCTTAGTGGATTTGTATTTTTCCCTTACATATTTCAGTGGGAAAATTAAAAGGGTTTTGCTAGTTAGGTTAGAGTGACACAAGTTTCCATTATCAATTTCCCCCTTTTCATTTCTAATTATGAATTCTAGTGTGAGTTTGAACTACAACAGTAGTTTAACTTGTTCCAACAATTTTATAAAAATTACAGTGGGTTGCCATTGGTCACTATAGTTTGTTCTATGAATTTGAGGTTCAGCATAAAAAGGGTATGCCTTGGATAAAAATAACAAAAGTTGGGCAAAGGGGGTCACTTTGCACTACAACTCTTAACTAGGTGTGGGTTCTGTCTTAAGGGTCATTTTTGTTGGTATCTAACAATAATCACAAGCCTCTGTGCCAAAAATCACAGAAGGTTAATTTGTGGTTATTTAGTTGGAATTTTCTAAAGTTTAATGTCAAAAAGGCACTTTCTACTATCTTGTTATTTGAAAAATGTCAAACAGCAGATTTCATATTTTTCCTATGTTCTTAATAACAAAACATTAATTATCCCAAGGTTTGGGGTGTTTTCACCTTGGGGTTATTTTTCTAGGGTTTTTCTAAGTTTTCCTTGTTTTCTTAAAATAAAAGGTATCCCAACTATTTTGTACTAAACCAGAGTATAAGAAATTTTTCTAGTGAACTATACTGAGTAGGTAGACTAACAAAAATATGGGTGCTCCCTGGTGCCTTATTTAAACCTTCATTAATGTTTTCTTTAACTTTAGGCTAAAAAGGGTTTAAATGGTAAACTCTATCTTAACTAGGTGTACAGAGGGGTTTATTATTTTTAAACAGGTTAGGAAGTAATTAGGTACTTCTCCAAATTTTCTTAGCCTCAGTCTAACAGTGCAACTATTTTTCCTCCTATTATTTAGCTTTTGGCCAAATCAATATTTAAATCAGAACCTTAAAGTTTTCTGTAACACTTAGGGGTTTTTTTATTTTTCTTAAGTAGTTTACATTATTTAAGATCTGGCAAAATTGGTTTGACTTGATTTGGGTGAATAAAACAGAAGATATGAATTATTCAAGTTCTGTTTGAATTTAAATCAGGTTAAATAAAAGGTTTCCTGGAAAAACCACTTTGCACCGAAGTCCTCGGGTTCTTTCCAAACTAATCCTCTCAGTTATATCCCTGCGCTACTATTCCCCTGAGTCACTGACAATGCGCAAAACCCCCCTAGCCTTTTCTTCTTCTCCCCCGCGGTCCCTCCCTAGGTTTAAACAGTACCCGCGGAAATGAAAAGGGCGGCGCGGCTTACCGGCGGCGAGAGAGGTCCGACGAGGGGCGGGGTTGGCTCTGGGAGGTCCTGGCGGTCACAACGATGTACGGCTCGACGACGGAGGTGGCCGGAATCGTCCGGTCCACTTGCGCAGGCGGGGGATCTTGTCGGCGGCGGGTGTTTCGGCTAAACCACGGCGATCTAGTGCAATCAAATGGCACGACGAGCTTCACGGGGTGACGTAGAGGCTATGTGCACAAGGAATCGAAGAATGGAACAGAGGATTACCCGGTCTACGTTCACCGGCGGTCGGGCGAAGTCCGGCGACCGTGGACTGGCTTCTCCGGCGAAGCAAACTCCGATTCCTTGCTCGGGGAGCTCACCGAGGCGTGCACAGTCTATTCCAAGGGTTGGACGGGGTTGGGAAGGGCTCTGTTGGCCGGTCTACGGTGGCAGGGGCTTGGGTGGCCGCGGGCACGCCGTGTACGGGGCAAACGCCGGTGGTTTCGGGCTCCGGTGAGGTCGAGCGTGCGCGGAGGAGTACGACCGACGCCCGAGGGTGCTTTATAGGCGCGAGCGCGAGGAGGGGACGCGGGCGCGGCTTGGCGTGGTGCGGGGCACGCGGGGTCAGGCGCGGGCGTGCTCTGGCGCGCGCAGAGCGCGTCGAACACGTGGAGGTGTTCTTCTGCCCATGTTCAAAAGCTTGCTGAGATCGCATACGTGCGAATCTTGGCAAAAATCCGGCGCAGACCTCTTCCTGGCACCTATGGCTATCTCTTGTATGTGAGTTCCAAGGGAAGATAAGCCCTAGGTCAGAAGATATGCGGACGCCAAATCTGGCTTGTCTCCCTGCCCACTTCGCGACAAAAATGATGCCAAGACATGTCAAACGTCAAGGGCTCGGTCTCAACTTTTTCCAGGGGGTGCCTTAGGTGGTATGCCACATTTTTGGTATAGAACTTAGGTGGTTTTGGTGCCATCTTCAAGGTGAACATGGTGGATCTTTAGATTAGGTGTAGATTTTGACTTAGAGAGAATTGGAGAGCTCTAGCTCTTTCTCTACTTAAAGAATGGATTTGGGGTTTCTTAAGGGGTCTTTTTGCAATGTTTCCTCTCTATATTTGTTGATTAATATGTTACTTAACTTTTGCCAAAGGTTAGGTCATGATTTGCACATTTGCTTAATCTCTCCCCCCCTTCAACCATGGTTTTAGGAGATAGGGGTTCAAGAGAGGTCCAGGGTTTACTCCCTTCTTGCCCAAGGTGGTAAGTGCACAAAAGCTTGAGTAATGCTTTTAGGTCATTAACATTCTTGGTTAATACATGGTCTCCAAGGTTCTTATGCTCTTCTCCTTAAGTTTCTTCCACATGTGATCACAGTCATTAGTGTATAGATGTGCCATAGCCATGGTAACACTTGGGGTGTTACAGCCCTCCCCCCTTAAAGGAATCTCGTCCCGAGATTTTAGGTAGATTCCTCAGGAGGGTGCCATGAAGGTGTGCTGGTGTGTGGTTTCTGCTTTTGTTTAAGTTTCTCTAGTTAACTGTTCTTCGAATGTCATCCTCTTTGCGACTTCAGAAGGAAGTCCTTTTTAAATCAAAACCACAACTTAGACTACCCTTATAATCTAAGTTTTTCTTATATTTGTATTCAAAGGGCAGGTGGGGGTGGGGTTTTTGGTTACGTACCGACTCCTTTGGGCAGAAAGTCGGGGAAGCGAGAGCGTAGAAAATCCTCAGTCTCCCATGTAGCTTCTTCTACTGAATGGTGACTCCACTGAACCTTATACATTCTGATCGACCTTGCCCGCGTTGACCTCTCTTTCCGATCCAATACCTTGACGCGGTACTCTTGATAGGACAGGTCTGGTTCTATCTCAATTTCTGGTTCAGGTAGCACTTCAATGGGTAAGCGGACACATTTCCGTAGCTGAGATACATGGAATACATCATGAACAGCTGACATGTGTGGTGGTAACTTCAATCGATATGCTACTGGCCCACAAGTCTCCTTGATCTTGTAGGGCCCAATGTAACGAGGTGCTAACTTGCCCTTGATCCCAAATCTCTGGACACCCTTGGTGGGTGACACCTTAAGTAAACATGATCTCCCAGATCAAACTGTAGAGGCTTCCGCCTCTTATCATGATAGCTTCTTTGCCTGGCCTGAGCAGCTTCTAAGTTCTTCTTGATGACTGACTTTTTCCTCTGCTTCAAGTACCAAATCTGGCCCAAATATTTCCCTTTCTCCTGCTTGCGACCAATTCAGCGGGGTTCTACACCTCCTCCCATACAAGGCTTCAAAAGGTGCCATCTTCAAACTGGACTGGTAACTGTTATTATAGGAGAATTCTGCCAAAGAAAGACACTTGTCCCAATCCTTTCCATAGTGTAGCACACATGCCCTCAACATGTCTTCCAAAATCTGATTTACCCTTTCGGTCTGGCCATCTGTTTGAGGATGGTATGCTGAGCTTCGTATTACATGGGTCCCAAGCGATTCCTGCAATTGCTCCCAAAATCGTGCCACAAATGGTGCTCCTCTGTCCGATACTATAGTCCTTGGTATTCCATGCAAACGAACTATCTGGTCAATGTAGATTTCCGCATACTTGTCCGTCCTGTGGGTGGTGTGTACCAGCAAGAAATGAGCTGACTTGGTCAATCTGTCCACAATGACCCAAATGGAATCATGGTGTCGGGAGGTATTGGGCAATCCCACGATAAAGTCCATGCAAATGTCCTCCCATTTCCAAGATGGTATGGGAAGGGGTTGCAAAGGGCCTGCTGTCTTCAAATGATTAGCTTTGATCCTTTGGCAAGTGTCACACTCGGATATGTACTTGGCAATTTCCCTCTTCATTCTGGTCCACCAGTATAGGGATCTGAGATCATGATACATCTTATTGCTGCCGGGGTGCATGGAGAATTTTGAAAGGTGAGCTTCATCCAATATCTTCTTTCTGAGCTCAGGGACCTTGGGAACAACCAATCGTTCTCCAAACCAGAGAACTCCTTTGCAATCCTGATGGAAGCATTTGTATTTTTCTGCTTTCTGCTTGATCATTTCCTTGATAACCTGAACACCCTTGTCTTCAATTTGTGCCCTAACTATTTGCTCTTGTAATGTGGGCTCCACCGATATATAACTTAAGGCACCTGAAGAAATAACTTCTAGGTTCAACTTGCACAACTCATCACACAGGGTGGTAACGCTTGCATCCATGCTCATACAATTGCACTGGGCCTTCCTGCTCAAGGCATCTGCCACAACATTGGCTTTACCAGGGTGGTAATGCACCTCCAAATCATAGTCCTTGATTAGCTCTAACCATCTTCTCTGCCTCATGTCAAGATCTGCCAGAGTGAAAATGTATTTAAGACTCTTATGATCAGTGTAAATGTTACAGTGAGCCCCCATCAAGTAATGTCTCCATATCTTGAGGGCATGAATCATAGCTGCTAACTCCAGATCATGTGTAGGGTAGTTCTGCTCATGGGGTCTGAGTGCCCGGGAGGCATAAGCAATTACTCTGTTATCTTGCATTAAGACACATCCCAAACCAGTACCAGAAGCATCACAATAAACTTCAAAGGGCTTGGTGTTATCAGGTTGAGCTAGCACTGGGGCTATTGTCAAGTGCTGCCTTAGTGTATGAAAGTGTCGGCGTTTCGAGACCGGGGGGGGTCCCCGAGCCGACGAGTGAGAGTGCCGCGTGCCCCAGCCCAGATGGGTCGAGCGCGTGGGCGAGCGCGAAGGGGGGAAAGAGAGCGAGAGGTCGGCGGCCGGAGCCGGGTCGTGACGAGGGAGATGGAGATTCCCGCGGCCTTTCGTGTTCGCCCCGCGCCCAGGTCGGGTGCGCTTGCAGTAGGGGGTTACAAGCGTCCGCGCGGGTGAGGGGAGCGAGCGGCCCCAAGAGAGCGCCTGCCCCTGCCCCTCGTTCCCGCGAGGCCAACCTTCTCTAAGAAGGCCCTGGTCCTTCCTTTTATAGGCGTAAGGAGAGGATCTAGGTGTACAAATGGGGGTGTAGCAAGGTGCTACGTGTCTAGCGGGGGAGAGCTAGTGCCCTAAGTACATGCCAAGGTGGCAGCCGGAGAGATCTTGGCATCCTGTTAGTGTGGCGTCGTGGCTGTCGGAGAAGCAGTGGAGCTTGGCGGAGGGACAGCTGTCGGAGCAGTTGGGCCCTTGCTGACGTCCTCCTGCTTTCGTAAGAGAGCTGGGAGCCGCCGTCGTCATGAGTCCAGTGGGGTGCCATCATTGCCTATCTGGCGGAGCTAGCCAGATGGGACGCCGGTCTTGTCCTCTGCGACCTGAGTCAGCTCGGGGTAGGGTGATGATGGCGCTTCCTGTTGACGTGGCGGACTCGTGCCCTAGGTCGGGTGACGTGGAGGCTCCTCCGAAGCCGAGGTCGAATCTGTCCTGCATGGCCGAGGCTGAACCTGAGCTCCTGGGTCGGGCGAGGCGGAGTTCATCGTCTTCCGGGGCCTTAGCCCGAGTCCGAGCCCTGGGTCGGGCGGAGCGGAGTTCGCCGTCTTCCGGGGCCTTAGCCCGAGTCCGAGCCCTGGGTCGGGCGGAGCGGAGTTCGCCGTCTTCCGGGGCCTTAGCCCGAGTCCGAGCCCTGGGTCGGGCGGAGCGGAGTTCGCCGTCTTCCGGGGCCTTAGCCCGAGTCCGAGCCCTGGGTCGGGCGGAGCGGAGTTCGCCGTCTTCCGGGGCCTTAGCCCGAGTCCGAGCCCTGGGTCGGGCGGAGCGGAGTTTCCTCTGGCGCTTTTGGCCAAGCCTGGCTGCCCGTCAGTCTTACTCTTTGCGTTAAAGGCGCCAGTGACTTGGTCGGTCGGCGCGGTGATTTAGTCAGGGTTACTTCTTATCGAAGGCAAGGCCTCGGGCGAGCCGGAGATGCGTCTGCCGTGAAAGAGGAGGCCTCGGGCGAGACGGAATCATCTCAGGGTCGGCTGCCCTTGCCCGAGGCTAGGCTCGGGCGAGGCGCGATCAAGTCGCTCGTACGGACTGATCCCTGACTTAATCAAACCCATCAGGCCTCTGCAGCTTTATGCTGATGGGGGTTACCAGCTGAGAATTAGGCGTCTTGAGGGTACCCCTAATTATGGTCCCCGACAGTAGCCCCCGAGCCTCGAAGGGAGTGTTAACACTCGCTTGGAGGCTTGCGTCGCACTTTTTTGCAAGGGGACCAGCCTTTCTCGGTTGTACTTTGTTCCGGTGGGTGCGCGCGAGCGCACCCGCCGGGTGTAGCCCCCGAGGCCTCGGAGGAGTGGTTTCACTCCTTCGAGGTCTTAATGCCTTGCGTAATGCTTCGGCTGGTCTGGCGGTTCCCTCATGCGAACAGGCCATAGCCCAGATGCTCTGTCGGGGCCCAAGTTCTCGGGCTGGTATGTTGACGCTGTCAACGGTTCGGCCGGAGCCGGGTTTGCGAGAGCAGCCCCCGAGCCTTCGCACAGAGCGAGAGGACGATCAGGGACAGACTCGGCTTTTTTATATACGCCCCTACGTCGCCTTTCCGCAAGGAGGAGGGGGGAGAGCGCCATGTTACCCTCGATGGGCACCGAACATGGTGTCTCCGGTGAGCTGCAATCGGGTAATCCGAGTGGACGTCCGTGCCCCGTTCGTTGGGGGTCGGCTAGGGGCCCGGAGGCACGCCCAAAAGTACCTGCGGGTGATCTGCCGGACCCGGTCCCCTGGCGATGGGGTCCGAGGGCTCGTTGCCTCCCTCCGATGGGATTCCGTTACAGAGTCGTTCCCGCTGGTCTCGGAAACGTCCTAGGGTACCTCGGGAGCGCAGCCCGAGCCTTGGTTATGTATCGAACGTACCCCTGGTCATCCCTCGCTCGGCGTCTGAGGCGACTGTGAACCCTTCGGAGGGCCAGCCTTCGAACCCCTGATCAGTAATGGGCGCGGAGCCCGAGTAGCCTGAGGCGGTCGTGGAACCTTTCGGGGGGCCGACCTTCGAACCCCTGACCAGTAGTGGGTGTCGGGCCCACGCGATCTGAGGCGGCCGTTGAACCCTTCGGGGGGCCAGCCTTGGAACCCCTGATCAGTAAGGAGGCTCGGAGCCTAGTTCCTTCACGGGGAAGGATCCCTTTGGGGGTAACCCCCTTCCCGGTCCCTGTTGCAAGAGATAGAGAAAGGGGAAAAAGGGAAAAAGGATACGAAATTGAATGACGTGGCGTACCTTTTTTTTGGTGTGGTCGTTTTGGTGAAGGCGAAACGTCGCCAGCCGCTCCTGCTAGAAGCGTCGCCTGTCCAGCCGCGGAGTCAATGTGCCGGGGCGAGTAGTTGGCGAGGCCGCCGTTGCGCGTGCGCGAGCCGTTCGAGGTACGGGTCACGGGCGCGTCGTCTTCACACTGTGAGAGGGGGTTCTCTCGCTGCCTCCGGATGGGACATGAGCTTGGCCGATGGCGTGACCGCTGCTCTCGCGCGCCTGCCACCGTCATTACTGCCGGCCCACTTTTGACCGTGTTTGACCGCTGCGTCAGGCTGGCGCTGCTGGGTCGCGCGCTGGGTCGCCTCGAATCGCGGTATCGGTTCCGCAATCGAGGAGGTGCGGTGGTGGCGCAAGTGGCACAGCGGCGTGCATGCAGCATCCGGCGCGCCGGTTGCGCGACGCGTGGGCTTGGGCCTCCGCGCTGGCCTGTCAGGAATCGGAGAGGCGCGTCCACTTGGCGCGGTTGCATGCCGCCTGCATGGCCGCCTGCCCCTTTCGTCCGCTGGTCTGGGCAAAAGTGGAGGGTTACTTGTAACCGCTGGGTGGTTGCGCGCGCCGTGCGCGGCGGTTCGGCTTCTTCTGCTTGGAGCCGGTCTGCATGACAGGCGGGTCCCAGCCCCCGCGCCGCGGGGGAGGGCTTTGGAGGCGTGTTGGAGAAGACTCAGCCTGTGACGGTTGGGGGCGCAAGCAGGGGGGAGTTGCCTTTAAAAGGAGGGCGACCCCCTTCGTAAGGTGACCATGTCTTCTTCCTCCCTTACGCATTGTGTCTCTCCACCTTCCAAGCCCCTAGATGGGGGAAATCGCTGTCTCCGTGCCTCATCGTTGGAGGAACGCAACTCCGTGGGAGTTGGTACCTTTCAGCCATCGTTCGGCTTCAAGGATTTTCATCATGCAGCCCGGCTGCACCCCTCCACCGGCGGCCACCTAAGGTGGTGACCTCCAGCTCGATGGTGGGGAGGGGCAAACCGGACTGCAATCTAGGTCCCACCCTCAGCTTCAAGGATGTTCATCATCCTCGCTGGGGTGGGTGCCGGACTGAGCCGGCGCTCTACCTCCCGCGTGGGTTGGTGGGTCATCCTCTCCCACTACGTTCGTGGGAGAGGGCGCTTCACTGACCCTGCGGGCGGCCCGGACTTCGACAACGTGGGATGGATCGGCGGCGAACGCCGTCACCTCCAGCGTGTCGGGTCCGCTGGCTCGGCTCCGGCGGCCCCTTTTGTCGGGGGGCGGCTGCCGCGCCGTGTACACGGGAGGTCCACCCTAGACGCCGCACGCCGCTAGGGCGGCGCTCGTGTTCTGGGGTGGCCCTGCCTTTGCACCAGGACGACGTCCTCACGCGGAGGCCGGTGCCCCACTCATCTGGGAGGATTTGAGTGGGGATCTGCCGGGGGGCTGATGGCTTCTGCCGTCAGCGTCGAGGCGGAGGCGGCTCGAGAAGCCCCCGTCGCCGGCGGGGTCACCGCCACTATCCGCGCTTCGGGCCTCCGGCTCTTTGTACTTGTCCTCGCCCCTCGGGTGGCGTTATGGGCGAGGGCAAGACAGCAGCAGTGCCTACTCCTGAGGCCTGTGCTGCTGCGGAGGGGGGAACCGGAGTTCCGTTTGTTATGGCACTTCGAGTGCCGGGTTTTTTGTTCATTTCGGCTTTGGGGGCCCGAACATGTTTGTAACTCCGGCGCAGAGCCGTGTTTTTTCCTCATTTTCGAGCACTAAGACTCGCCTGCTGATTATCTGAACCGCTTCACCAAGCGTGAGTCGCCCCGTGTCAAGGTGACGAGTGAGGTATCCGTATCCCGGAGGCGTAGGAGTCCCTCGGCTCGGTCGGCCCTGTTGTCCGAGGCTCCTCTAGCTTAGTTAAAGAAACCCCTCGGCCGCTCTTCGACGAGCCGAGGCCGGGGGTAGCGATATCAGCATGAACAGAGGCAGAGTTGGCTCGGAAATGAAACCTGGTTGGCCGGAGCCTAGCCGGGTTGTCCGTTGGCAGGATCGACGTCGGAGTTGATCAGCCGAGGCTTCGGACCGGGCCGGCGCCCTCGGAAGGTGGTTGGCCGAGGCCTCGGAGGTGGCCGGCCGAGCCGCCCGCTCGGGCCGGATCCGGAGAAGTCCCTGACGGCGATCGCTCGGGCGTGGTGATGACGTCGTCCTTCGGAGCGGAGGCCTTCGGACCGCGTTGCCGTCCGAGGCTAGGTCGGGCCTCGCCGAAGATGCCGTCGATGCCGAGGGCGTCGCCGCCCCCTTCCAGCGTCAAGACCCAAGCCTGCAGGGTCAAATCGTCTTGTAGCGTGGGCCTTGTGCGGCCGTCGAGGCCAGAACACACACCCTTGCTGCGTTATAAAGCTGCGTCTCTTTTCCTCTTGTTTCGAGTATCTGGACTTTTTGTCGGTAGCAGGGATGTTAGTGCGAGCGAGAGTTGCTTCTCGCGGGAGGTGATGAGTGAGGTATCCGTATCCCGGAGGCGCGGGAGTCCCTCGGCTCGGTCGGCCTCGCCGCTTACGCGTACTTTCACCCGTCCATGAGGCCCTGTCGCCGACTCGGTCGAGAAGGCTCGAAGAATCGCTTCGACAGAAGGGCTTCCGAACGTAAAGACTTGTTCGATCCGCGGATTCACCTTATCCGAACGCGAGTTACTTATCGCAGAAGGTGATGAGTGAGGTATCCGTATCCCGGAGGCGTGGGAGTCCCTCGGCTCGGTCAGCCTTGACTGCTTACGTGTACCCCGTCGTTTCCAGGATCCACTTTTCGAAGTAGTCAAAAAGCACGAAAGATATTCTGGTAAAAGAGATTTTCTGTTCGAGGAAAATTTCGACGCAGAGGGGGTTTCCCCCCTTTTAGCCCCCGAGGGAGGGTCGGGCTTTGCCGAGGCGAGGCCGACCCTTCCTTGTTGACTAAACTTTGCGTGGGTGTGAGGTATATGAACAACTTGGAAACATCTTAAGGGTAGAAGCGACGTAGCTGTTGGATGTTCCAAGCGTTGCCGTAGACCTCGCCTTGACCGTTGGCCAGCTTGTACGTTCCGGGCTTCAGAACTTTGGTGATGATGAACGGCCCCTCCCAGGGGGGCGTGAGCTTGTGCCTCCCTCGAGCGTCCTGCCGCAGCCGAAGCACCAGGTCGCCCACCTGGAGATCTCGGGGTCGGACCCCTCGGGCGTGGTAGCGTCGCAGGGACTGCTGGTATCGCGCCGAGTGTAGTAAGGCCCTGTCCCGAGCCTCGTCCAGCTGGTCCAGCGAGTCTTCTCGGCTAGCTTGGTTGCTTTCGTCGTCGTAGGCCCTCGTCCTTGGGGAGCCGTATTCCAGGTCAGTGGGCAGGACGGCCTCGGCCCCGTAGACCAGGAAGAACGACGTGAAACCTGTGGCTCGGCTTGGCGTCGTCCTCAGGCTCCAGACCACCGAGGGGAGTTCCTTCATCCATCGCTTGCCGAACTTGTTGAGGTCGTTGTAAATCCGAGGCTTGAGCCCTTGTAGGATCATGCCATTGGCACGTTCCACTTGCCCATTCGACATGGGATGAGCTACGGTGGCCCAGTCCACCCGGATGTTGTGATCCTCGCAAAAATCCAAGAATTTTTTGCCGGTGAACTGGGTGCCGTTGTCGGTGATGATGGAGTTCGGGACCCCGAAGCGATGGATGATGTTGGTGAAGAACGCCACCGCCTGCTCGGATCTGATGCTGTTCAGGGGTCGGACCTCGATCCACTTGGAGAATTTGTCGACAGCGACCAGCAGGTGCGTGTAGCCCCCGGGCGCCTTCCGCAGAGGGCCGACGAGGTCCAGACCCCACACAGCGAAGGGCCAGGTGATGGGTATCGTCTGCAGAGCCTGAGCGGGCAGGTGGGTCTGCTTCGCATAGAATTGGCACCCTTCGCAGGCGCGGACAATTCTAGTGGCGTCAGCCACCGCCGTCGGCCAATAGAAGCCTTGGCGGAAAGCGTTCCCGACGAGGGTTCGAGGTGCTGCATGATGGCCGCAAGCCCCCGAGTGTATTTCCCGCAGGAGTTCCTGACCTTCGGCAATGGAGATGCATCGCTGGAGGATGCCCGAGGGGCTTCGGTGGTAGAGCTCCTTCTCATCGCCCAGCAAGACGAACGACTTGGCGCGTCGCGCTACCCGCCGAGCCTCGGCTCGGTCGAGGGGCAGTTCCCCTTGGCGGAGATATTGCAGGTACGGGGTTTGCCAATCTTGATCTGGCATGACCCCGTTCTGCTCCTCCTCGATGCGCAGTGCTTCGCCCTCGGGCTCCGAGGGTTCCTCGGGTTGAGCCAAGGATGGCTCGGGCTGGGCCGAGGTCACCTCGGACGGGGCCGAGGGCACCTCGGGCTCGGGCGCGTCGCCTATCTTGACGGAGGGTTGGTGCAGATCCCGGGAGAAGACGTCCGGGGGAACCGTCGTTCGCCCCGAGGCTATCTTCGCCAGCTCGTCCGCAGTCTCGTTGTAGCGCCGGGCGATGTGGTTAAGCTCGAGCCCGTAGAACTTGTCTTCCAGGCGTCGAACCTCCTCACAGTAGGCCTCCATCTTCGGATCGCGGCAGTGGGAGTTCTTCATGACTTGGTCGATGACGAGCTGCGAGTCGCCGCGTGCATCGAGGCGTCGGACCCCTAGCTCGATGGCAATTCGCAATCCGTTGACCAGAGCCTCGTACTCAGCCACATTGTTGGACGCCGGGAAATGGAGGCGGAGCACGTAGCGCAGGTGCTTCCCGAGGGGCGAGACGAAGATCAGGCCCGCGCCGGCTCCCGTCTTCATCAGCGACCCGTCGAAAAACATGGTCCAGAGCTCTGGTTGGATCGGAGCCGTTGGCAACTGGGTATCGACCCATTCGGCTACGAAATCCGCCAGTACCTGGGACTTGATGGCCTTCCGAGGGGCGAACGAGATTGCCTCGCCCATGATTTCCACCGCCCACTTTGCGATCCGTCCCGAGGCTTCTCGGCACTGGATGATCTCCCCCAGGGGGAAGGATGACACCACAGTCACCAGATGAGACTCGAAGTAATGTCGCAGCTTTCGCCTCGTCAGGATCACTGCATACAGCAGCTTCTGGACTTGTGGGTAGCGGATCTTGGTCTCGGACAGTACCTCGCTGACGAAGTAAACTGGCCTCTGAATGGGCAAAGCATGCCCCTCTTCCTGCCTTTCGACCACGATCGCGGCGCTGACCACCTGAGTGGTAGCGGCGACGTAGACCAGGAGGGCTTCTCCATCAGCTGGGGGTACCAAGATGGGCGCCTGGGTGAGGAGCGCCTTCAGGTTCCCGAGAGCTTCCTCGGCCTCGGGAGTCCAAGTGAAGCACTCGGCTTTCCTTAAGAGACGGTACAGGGGCAGGCCTCTTTCGCCGAGGCGCGAGATGAAACGGCTCAAGGCCGCGAGACATCCCATGACCCTCTGTACGCCTTTTAAGTCCTTGATGGGCCCCATGTTTGTGATGGCTGCGATCTTCTCCGGGTTGGCTTCGATGCCCCGCTCGGAGACGATGAATCCCAAGAGCATGCCTCGGGGCACCCCGAAGACGCACTTCTCGGGATTGAGCTTGACGCCCTTCGCCTTGAGACACCGGAATGTCAGTTCGAGGTCGGAGAGAAGGTCGGAGGCTTTCCTCGTCTTGACTACGATGTCATCGACGTAGGCCTCGACCGTGCGACCGATGTGTTCGCCGAACACATGGTTCATGCACCGCTGGTACGTTGCACCCGCGTTCCTCAAACCGAACGGCATGGTGACATAACAGTACATGCCGAAGGGCGTGATGAAAGAAGTCGCGAGCTGGTCGGACTCTTTCATCTTGATCTGATGATACCCTGAGTAGGCATCGAGGAAAGACAAGGTTTCGCACCCTGCAGTGGAGTCCACGATCTGGTCGATGCGAGGTAGAGGGTAGGGGACCTTCGGACATGCTTTGTTGAGACCAGTGTAGTCTACACACATCCGCCATTTCCCCCCTTTCTTCCTCACAAGTACAGGGTTGGCAAGCCATTCGGGATGGAATACCTCTTTGATGAACCCTACCGCCATCAGCTTGTGGATCTCCTCGCCTATCACCCTACGCCTCTCCTCGTCGAATCGGCGCAGAGGCTGTCTGACCGACTGGGCCCCGGCCCGAATATCCAGCGAGTGCTCGGCGACATCCCTCGGTATGCCGGGCATGTCCGAGGGACTCCACGCAAAGACGTCGGCGTTTGCGTGGAGAAAGTCGACGAGCACTGCTTCCTATTTGGGGTCGAGCCCGGAACCGATCCGGATCTGCTTGGAGGTGTCACCACTGGGGTCGAGAGGGACGACCTTGACCGTCTCCGCTGGCTCGAAGTTGCCGGCGTGTCGCTTCACGTCTGGCACCTCTCGGGTGAGGCTTTCCAGGTCGGCAATGAGGGCCTCGGACTCGGCGAGGGCCTCGGCGTACTCCACGCACTCCACATCGCATTCGAACGCGTGTTTGTACGTGGGGCCGACGGTGATGACCCCGTTGGGGCCCGGCATCTTGAGCTTCAGGTAGGTGTAGTTGGGGATGGCCATGAACTTCGCGTAGCATGGTCTTCCCAGCACTGCGTGGTAGGTTCCTCGGAACCCGACCACCTCGAACGTCAAAGTCTCCCTTCGGAAGTTGGAGGGTGTTCCGAAGCAGACAGGGAGGTCGATCTGTCCGAGGGGCTGGACGCGCTTCCCGGGAACGATCCCGTGGAAGGGCGCAGCGCCTGCTCGGACGGACGACAGGTCGACGCGCAGGAGCCTGAGGGTCTCGGCGTAGATGATATCGAGGCAGCTGCCCCCATCCATCAGGACCTTGGTGAGCCTGACGTCGCCGATGACGGGGTCGACGACGAGCGGGTACTTCCCTGGGCTCGGCACGTGGTCGGGGTGGTCGTCCCGGTCGAAGGTGATGGGCTTGTCGGACCAGTCTAGGTAGACTGGTGCCGCCACCTTCACCGAGCAGACCTCCCGACGCTCTTGCTTACGATGCCGAGCCGAGGCGTTCGCCGCATGCCCTCCGTAGATCATGAAGCAGTCACGGGCCTCGGGGAACTCTCCCGCTTGGCGATCTTCCCTTTTGTCGTCGTCGCGGGCCCTGCCACCCTCCGCGGGTGGCCCGGCCCGGTGGAAGTGGTGCCGAAGCATGACGCACTCTTCGAGGGTGTGCTTGACGGGCCCCTGATGGTAGGGGCACGTCTCCTTGAGTGCCTTGTCGAAGAGGTTAGCACCTCCGGGGGGCTTCCGAGGGTTCTTGTGCTCGGCGGCGGCGACAAGGTCTGCGTCGGGAGCGTCGCGTTTCGCTTGCGACTTCCTCCTGCCTTTCTTCTTGGCGCCGCGCGGAGCAGACGCCTCGGGAGCATCTTCCGACGGGCGGCCCTGAGGCTGCTTGTCCTTTCGGAAGATGGCCTCGACCGCCTCCTGGCCGGAGGCGAACTTGGTGGCGATGTCCATCAGCTCGCTCGCCCTGGTGGGGGTCTTGCGACCCAACTTGCTTACCAGGTCACGGCAGGTGGTGCACCGATGACATCGGAGTCGGTGATGTTGGGCAGCTCGGTGCGCTGCTTCGAGAACCGCCGGATGTAGTCCCGAAGAGACTCTCCCGGCAGTTGCCGACAGCTTCGGAGGTCCCAGGAATTCCCGGGGCGCACGTACGTGCCCTGGAAGTTGCCGGCGAAAGCTTGGACCAGATCCTCCCAGTTGGAAATCTGCCCCGGGGGCAGGTGCTCCAACCAGGCGCGAGCAGTGTCGGAGAGGAACAGGGGGAGGTTGCGGATGATGAGGTTGTCGTCGTCCGTTCCTCCCAGTTGACAGGCCAGGCGGTAGTCCGCGAGCCACAATTCCGGCCTCGTTTCCCCCGAGTACTTCGTGATAGTAGTCGGGGGTCGGAATCGGGGCGGAAACGGCGCCCACCGAATGGCTCGGCTAAAGACCTGCGGACCGGGTGGTTCGGGCGAGGGACTCCGATCCTCCCCGCTGTCGTAGCGTCCCCCACGCCTGGGGTGATAGCCTCGGCGCACCCTTTCGTCGAGGCGTGCCCGACGGTCGCGATGAGGGTGCTCGTCGCCGAGGAGGCCCGGGGCCGCAGGCGCGGTGTTGCGCGTGCGCCTGGTGTAGACCGAGGCTTCCCGCATGGGTCGGGAAGTCGTGGCGCGAGGTTCCGAGGGGCACCCCTGCCTTCGGGGGGCAGAGCTCTCGGCCCGCCGGGCCGCAGCGCCTTCCAGGAGATGCTTGAGCTCTCCCTGGATTCGCCGACCCTCGGTGGTTGATGACTCCGGCATCGCGTGGAGGAGCATCGCCGCGGCTGCCAGGTCATGACCGGTCCCGCCAGATGCGGGTGGCGGCCTGTCCCTGGCCTCGTGGGCGATGCGGTGCTGGAGACCCTGGGGCAAGTGACGTATTCCTCCGGCCGGGGGCTGGCTTGCCCATACCTGCCCGACGTCCCGGCGGATTGCCTCGAGCGCTCCTGCTCCCTCGTCGAGCTCGGCCTGCGCCCCGCGGACTTGCTCGAGCTGTGGGTCGTGACCCCCCGCCGGAACGGGGACCACAGCTAGCTCCCGCGGGATGTCGGCGCGAGGCGCTGGCCTAGGGGGATCACCATCCTCCGGCATGCCGAGACAGCTGCCTCCGGAGGGATCCCCTAGCTCGACGTGGAAACATTCGCGGCTTGGGCCGCAGTCCTTGTCGTCAAGGCTGCGGCTGCCGTCGGAACAGTCGGAGAGGCAGTAGTCGCATGCGGTCATGAAGTCCCGCATGGCACTGGGGTTGCCAGGTCCGGAGAAATCCCAGCAGATGCTGGGGTCGTCGTCTTCCTCGGACCCAGAGGGCCCGTAGGTCGAGACGCCCGTCAATCGGTCCCAGGGCGACCGCACACGAAACCCCAGAGGGGTTGCACTCGCCTCAACGTGAGTGTCCGCCAAAGCGAGGTCGCCAGGCGGGTTGAGGTCGAGTCGAAATGACGAAAGATGGGAAGCAGTCGGTACCTTTTTGTCGACGAGGAGCGACGAAGTCACGTCGGGGGCTGATCGCGCCGTCGTCTTGGGTACGAGGGCGACGTCCTGCAGGCCCTTCGTGAGCGCGCTGGCGTCGTCCACCTGCTCGGAGTCGACGTGTTGCGGGGGGATGGCGCTCGCCTTTGCCTCGAACGCGAGGGTGATGCTTAGCGTGTCCTCCGTTGGGGCACTGGGGATGTCGATTTGCTCGACAGCCGTCGGAGCGCAGCCTCCCGCTCGGCCCTGGTTGCCCCGCCTCCTCCTCCTGCGATGGCGAGGGAGAGGATGGGGCGAACTCGAAAGTTGTCCTTCCCCCATGCGGGAAAGACAACGCCGGTTCCGCCGCCGGCGGGCGGACTGTCGACCGCCATTGTCGCTGCCGCACGGCGGTGGAAGGAGTACCATGTCGTAGCCGCTGTCGAGAGACATGAACTCGAGGCTCCCGAAACGGAGCACCGTCCCGGGTTGGAGAGGTCGTTGGAGACTGCCCATCTGGAGCTTGACGGGAAACTGCTCGTCAACACGCAGCGTGCCCCTACCTGGCGCGCCAACTGTCGGCGTTTCGAGACCGGGGGGTCCCCGAGCCGACGAGTGAGAGTGCCGCGTGCCCCAGCCCAGATGGGTCGAGCGCGTGGGCGAGCGCGAAGGGGGGAAAGAGAGCGAGAGGTCGGCGGCCGGAGCCGGGTCGTGACGAGGGAGACGGAGATTCCCGCGGCCTTTCGTGTTCGCCCCGCGCCCAGGTCGGGTGCGCTTGCAGTAGGGGGTTACAAGCGTCCGCGCGGGTGAGGGGAGCGAGCGGCCCCAAGAGAGCGCCTGCCCCTGCCCCTCGTTCCCGCGAGGCCAACCTTCTCTAAGAAGGCCCTGGTCCTTCCTTTTATAGGCGTAAGGAGAGGATCTAGGTGTACAAATGGGGGTGTAGCAAGGTGCTACATGTCTAGCGGGGGAGAGCTAGTGCCCTAAGTACATGCCAAGGTGGCAGCCGGAGAGATCTTGGCATCCTGTTAGTGTGGCGTCGTGGCTGTCGGAGAAGCAGTGGAGCTTGGCGGAGGGACAGCTGTCGGAGCAGTTGGGCCCTTGCTGACGTCCTCCTGCTTTCGTAAGAGAGCTGGGAGCCGCCGTCGTCATGAGTCCAGTGGGGTGCCATCATTGCCTATCTGGCGGAGCTAGCCAGATGGGACGCCGGTCTTGTCCTCTGCGACCTAAGTCAGCTCGGGGTAGGGTGATGATGGCGCTTCCTGTTGACGTGGCGGACTCGTGCCCTAGGTCGGGCGACGTGGAGGCTCCTCCGAAGCCGAGGTCGAATCTGTCCTGCATGGCCGAGGCTGAACCTGAGCTCCTGGGTCGGGCGAGGCGGAGTTCATCGTCTTCCGGGGCCTTAGCCCGAGTCCGAGCCCTGGGTCGGGCGGAGCGGAGTTCGCCGTCTTCCGGGGCCTTAGCCCGAGTCCGAGCCCTGGGTCGGGCGGAGCGGAGTTCGCCGTCTTCCGGGGCCTTAGCCCGAGTCCGAGCCCTGGGTCGGGCAGAGCGGAGTTCGCCGTCTTCCGGGGCCTTAGCCTGAGTCCGAGCCCTGGGTCGGGCGGAGCGGAGTTTCCTCTGGCGCTTTTGGCCAAGCCTGGCTGCCCGTTAGTCTTACTCTTTGCGTTAAAGGCGCCAGTGACTTGGTCGGTCGGCGCGGTGATTTAGTCAGGGTTACTTCTTATCGAAGGCAAGGCCTCGGGCGAGCCGGAGATGCGTCTGCCGTGAAAGAGGAGGCCTCGGGCGAGACGGAATCATCTCAGGGTCGGCTGCCCTTGCCCGAGGCTAGGCTCGGGCGAGGCGCGATCAAGTCGCTCGTACGGACTGATCCTTGACTTAATCAAACCCATCAGGCCTCTGCAGCTTTATGCTGATGGGGGTTACCAGCTGAGAATTAGGCGTCTTGAGGGTACCCCTAATTATGGTCCCCGACAGAAAGGCATCCTCACACTTCTGGCTCCAATCATATTTGACTCCCTTCTTCAATAACTCAGTCATTGGCTTGGCAATTCTGGAGAAATTCGGAATAAATCATCGATAATACCCTGCCAATCCCAGAAAACTCTGAATCTGCCGCACTGTGGTAGGAGGTTTCCAATCCATTACTTCTTGTACCTTCTCAGGATCAACTGATATCCCATCCTGAGAAATTGTGTGACCCAAGAATTTAATTTCCTTTAGCCAGAACTCACATTTAGACAACTTAGCATAAAGACGATGATCGCGCAGTCGCTGAAGCACGATGTGCAGATGCTCAGTATGTTTGTCTTCATTCTTGGAATAGACCAGAATATCATCAACGAAAATGACCACGAACTTGTCTAGCTCTGGCATGAATACTGAGTTCATCAGGTACATGAAATAAGCCGGGGCATTGGTCAGCCCAAAAGACATCACCAAAAACTCATAAAGCCCATATCTGGTCGAGAAAGCCGTCTTCGGAATATCACTGGCACGGATCTTGATTTGATGGTAGCCCGAGCGTAGGTCTATCTTGGAGAATACCTTGGCTCCCACCAACTGATCAAACAAAACATCAATGCGGGGCAGTGGGTACTTGTTCTTGATGGTCACCACATTGAGAGGGCGGTAATCAACACACATTCTCAAACTCTCATCCTTCTTCTTTACAAACAAGGCCGGACATCCCCACAGTGAAGTACTTGGGCGAATGAACCCCTTGTCCAACAACTCTTGTAGTTGCTTTTTCAGTTCTGCCAATTCCGCGGGAGGCATCCTATAGGGTCTCTTAGAGATAGGAGCGGTCCCGGGTTGCATTTCAATTGCGAACTCAATGTCTCTGTCAGGTGGTATTCCTGGCAATTCGTCAGGAAAGACATCTGGGTAGTCACAGACCACTAGGATCCTTTCCACTGGGGACTCTATCATAACAAAGGCACAAGAACGGGTACAATCCTGGTCGGGCAAATATAATGTGGTTTCACCACAGGTCGGTGAGTGCACTTCAATGGCCCTAGCTGTAATATCAATCACTGCCTGATGTTTGGTCAACCAGTCAGTTCCCAATATGATATCCACACTATCCAAACCCAAAATGAGGAGGTTGGTTTTAATTATCAGACTACCAAACTTTATGGGCACATTCTTGTTGATTTGGTAGGTGGCAACCCTGCCTCCTGGTGTTGAAATTGTAATACCCCCATTGGTGTGGTGAAAAGGTAACTTACACTTGGCACTAAATTTAGCACTGATAAAACTATGCGATGCACCAGAATCAAAAAGAATAATAGCAGGATAATTCAAAAACTGTAAAGATACCAGTCATGACGGGTGCTCCCTCTGGAATATCAGCCATGGTAGTGAAGTTCAGCCTGCCTTGCCTCACTTGCACCTTCTGCCTCTTGCCTTGGTTCTGATTAACATTCTGTCCCTGCTTCTGCTGGTTTCTGGGGCAATTCTTGGCATAATGTCCGGTGTTGCCACATGTGAAACACCTGTTGTCATTAGCCTGACGAAGTTGCTGTTGCTGTTGATTATTCCTCTGAGCTGGAAACTGGGTGCGGTTGGGTGCCTGCTGCTGCTGCTGCGGTCAGATCACCCAACGTCCTTGCTGCTGCTGCGGTCCCCTGTTCTGAGTATCAGACACAATCCTGAAACGCTGTGGCTGAGCTGAAGGTCCTGCCATAGGGGTCTTCCTCTTCTTCTCTGCCTGACGAGCTGTGATATAGTCCTCCTAGGAAATGGCCATGTTGACCAACTCATTATAGCTGTTGGCCCTGACAGTGTTGAGATGGTCACGGAGCTTAGTGCTGAGCCCCCTCCTGAACTTGTCCCTCTTCTTCTCGTCCGTGTCTGCATGATATCCGGCATACTGGCACAGATCATTGAAGGCCTGAGCATACGGTAACACTGTCCGGTTCCCTTGCGTGAGTGCCAGAAACTCGTTGAGCTTTCGGTCCATAATGCCTGCTGGTATATGGTGCCCCCTGAAAGCTGCCTTGAACTCTCCCCATTCCACCTCTCGGTCATCTGGCTGCATAGCAAGAAAATGGTCCCACCATGTCCGTGCGGGTCCGCGAAGCTGCTGGGTGGCGAACCTGACCTTAGTGACCTCTGAGCAAACTCCATGGAGTAGCGGGAATTTGGATTCCACTACTCTCAACCATACATCCGCATCAAGTGGGTCCTCTGCCCTGGTGAACAATGGTGGCTGGGTACTGAGGAACTCCTGGTAGGTGGCTGCTGCGGGGTGACGCTGATGATCACCACCACCATAGTGCTGAGGTGGCGGCTGACGCTGAGCTAGCTGCCTCAAGATCTCATTCTGCTGGGCCATTAGCTCCTGTAGAGTAGGAGGCGGTGGCGGCGGTGGAGGAATGCGCTCATTTTGACCACGACGCACTCTCCCGGCCATCTGAAAAATCACATATATTTTTAATACACATCTTTGAGGTTCAAGGTTCAAGCGCGATGAAAGAGTCAAAAGGCGAAACAGATAGATTCTTGCATAATCATAAGAGATTTCACATGGCATAAATTTCCTTCTTAAATTAAGACTAACATCATTCATCAACCATGCTTCCAAAAGAGTTTATCGCGATTACATCAATAGCCCAAAAGACTCAACTCTATCTAGCCTAGTACCCTAGGGGTGCAAAAGCTAAGCTAGCTTCGAGGAGTTCTACCATCACCGATTTCTAGCTCTATCCCTGATACCTAGTGAGCGAACGAGGCAACACTCGACTCGGGGGAAGGTGGTCTCCCTGAGCCAGCAGTGTCCAAGCTGGAGGAAGGCTCCTCTCCTCCCTCAATGTCAACATCCTCGTTGGCCTCCATGTCTTGGATCTCCTGGTGATGCATATCCAGGTGCTCGTTAGCCTCCGCAAGCTGCTGCTGAGTGTTGATAAGCTGATCCTCGAGAACCTCGATGGTGTTCTCCCTGGTCCCTACTAATTCCTCAAGCTCTTGGATCTCATTCGACAGTTGCTCCACCTGTAAGTCTTTTCCCACCATCTCAGTGGACAAGTCAACCACAAGCTCCTCTCTATTATACAGGGTGATCTTAGTTGCCTCCAACAATGCCATCAAATGAGACATTGCCTCACCACGCATCACTTGCAGACGGTACATGGCATTCATGCACCGCACGGTCAAGTGAGCAGTCTGACCTGGGTAGATAGCCCAGATGTCCTTGGCATGCTCCACTCGGTCCTTCCACATTGGGTCGTCCTCCTTTTCAGCGGGGAACAAGCCAATGGGGTGAGTGGACAGCTCCAAGGGGTGGAATCTGTAGAAGGTGGTCAATCCGTGAAGGGCAATCGCCTCGATCGTATCCTCAGCCCGGTATCCAAAGAACTCAGAGTCCAGCGAACGCCAGCCTGGCTGCAGGGGATGAGGCTCCAGGGTCATCCTCACCCTACAGCGGGGGACTCGGTGCTTCTCGAACTGCTGCACCGCGTACTGAGGAGGCGTCGTGTAACCGGCCCCCTGAAGTACCTCCCACAAAATACGGGGAAAGCCCTCTCGTGCAAGCCCGTCAGTGTGGGACAGTGCATTCCCTTCGTCCGAGGATCCATGGGAAGTCATCTGTGTACGGTTAAGCGTAAGTAAAAGAAAAAGAATTATAAAAAGAGAAAGGAATCACAACTCAGCCTCTCTCTAACTACAACAATGATACTGGGGTACTTAGTTGGTAATCATTTTGTATTAAAGTCCTTACCCTATTATCCATTAGTTTAATTAAGAATGCATGCATGCTCGTCCTGAACGACCTCACATCAATGTAAAGGGAATAGGGAAGAACTCCCATCCCTTATAGTAGCCTGTAGGGCTTAATCACTTAGCCACCTAACTACCCCTCTATCATCCTAAGGCTTCCGTCCTATGTCTATCCTGATCGTCCTACGATCTATCCATAATTTGTTTCTATCAAGTTTTACTTTATAAAAGGGTGGTATTTATAGTTTATTTATTCCTCTGTGGTGGTACAAGCTCCGATACCAGCTGTGGCGGAACTGCCCGAATTATTCCAACTTAAGTGCCTATGTCCCGCCTCAGAGGCTAGACCACACTTAAATGGGAATAACCCGTAAATCCCTCGGATCTAGTCCGACGAGGCCACTGACAGGATCAAGTACCACAGTCTCACTCGATGGTGAGTCACAGAGCAAATACAATAAAGCATAAAACCATACATTAAGGAGTATTAAATTATTACATCATCATCGGAGTTTCTGCAAAAGTAAGCATTACTGTTCGAAGTGCAGCGGAATGAATCTAACGATAAATAAACAGAGAGATGGGGAAGCCTGTCCCATCACTCCTCATGCTCCTCCTCAGCCGAGGCAGGATCCCACTCGACTGTCCAACCCGGTGGCAAGATGGACGGCCAAGTCACTCCAGCAACCATGTCCTCCAAAGAACCTGTAAAAATTATGCCACAAGCAAGGCTGAGTATACTAATACTCAGCTAGACTTACCCGGTGTGAGGAGTCTACTCCTCTACCTCTAGACATGCAGCTGTTTGGCTGTGGGGTTTGGTTGGCAAAAGCACTAGCTGAGTTTGTAAATCAAGTTTTAGCTTTGTCAAGTTCAAGTGTGACTCTCTTAAGGCTTAATGTGTACTATCTACTCATACATAGTATCGAACATATTTAGCAATCAACATCTTGTGTCAACTTATCACATTTCCACTTGTTACTCAATGTAGCAGCATGGATCAAGCAGTCTCATTAGCTGCGAGAAGCAGACGATTCAAATCGAGTTTTTCTACTTGCAAGGTAAACCTAAACACACGATGTGGCGAGGCACTCCGTCCCCACACACACCAACCGTCCCCATCGATTCCCCGTCAGCAGATCAGGGCTCACCGCCTTGGCGTACAATGCCTCACTGACCCTGACTGCCGTCGTGCAGTGACCGCACTTGTACCCACCATAACCGGAATGGGAGACCTCGTCTCAGGTCGCGTGAGGGGATATGTCCACTGCCAGGTTCACTCAGGTACTAGGCTTACTGATTTACCATATTTCTCGGCATGTGCTTAGTACGTTCAAACGCTTGACACACGGTACCACACCTTAATCCTTATTCCAATTTTTATCCCGTGGACAACCAATCCCCATGGATTGTTGTCCACAAACCAGCATCATTATGATAAGAAAGTGGATACAACCAATTTTCTGACCTCACGCGAGTGCTAGCAAAATCACTCGACTTCTACCGATATCCCTAATTAATAAAGCAGCTACTCGACTTAGCATACTAGTATTCATCTCAATGGGATTCCTGAGATCATGCAACTAGGGTTCCAAACAACTCCTACACTTAAGTGCACATTCAATCCTACAATCATTAAGTGTAGTAAAATAGTATATAGAACAGGTTATGCATAAAACCGGGGCTTGCCTTCCAAAGCTGGGGCAGGCAGATCCTCTGGTGCAGGCTCTGGTGCTGGATCCGGGGCTACCTCCTGAGCAACACCTTGCTCCGGCACGAGGACGTACTCTCCGCCAGCGAGGTTGCAGTCTATCGAATGCAATGAATAAGAATATGCATGTCATGATTATGCATGATTTAACAACATTATGCTAAAGGAAGAAGAACTAAGTTAGTTAGCAACTTAGGGTTTCTTGGTCATACGTGGCTTTTAGTGGTTTATGCTTATCACTCTAGGTTTAGGTGTTGTGGAGAATAAGCATAGTGGATTTGTATTTTTCCCTTACATATTTCAGTGGGCAAATTAAAAGGGTTTTGCTAGTTGGGTTAGGGTGACACAAGTTTCCATTATCAATTTCCCCTTTTTCATTTCTAATTATGAATTCTAGTGTGGGTTTGAACTACAACAGTGGTTTAACTTATTCCAACAATTTTATAAAAATTACAGTGGGTTGCCATTGGTCACTATAGTTTGTTCTATGAATTTGAGGTTCAGCATAAAAAGGGTATGCCTTGGATAAAAATAACAAAAGTTGGGCAAAGGGGGTCACTTTGCACTACAACTCTTAACTAGGAGTGGGTTCTGTCTTAAGGGTCATTTTTGTTGGTATCTAACAGTAATCACAAGCCTCTGTGCCAAAAATCACAGAAGGTTAATTTGTGGTTATTTAGTTGGAATTTTCTAAAGTTTAATGTCAAAAAGGCACTTTCTACTATCTTGTTATTTGAAAAATGTCAAACAGCAGATTTCATATTTTTCCTATGTTCTTAATAACAAAACATTAATTATCCCAAGGTTTGGGGTGTTTTCACCTTGGGGTTATTTTTCTAGGGTTTTTCTAAGTTTTCCTTGTTTTCTTAAAATAAAAGGTATCCCAACTATTTTGTACTAAACTAGAGTATAAGAAATTTTTCTAGTGAACTATACTAAGTAGGTAGACTAACAAAAATATGGGTGCTCCCTGGTGCCTTATTTAAACCTTCATTAATATTTTCTTTAACTTTAGGCTAAAAAGGGTTTAAATGGTAAACTCTATCTTAACTGGGTGTACAGAGGGGTTTATTATTTTTAAACAGGTTAGGAAGTAATTAGGTACTTCTCCAAATTTTCTTAGCCTCAGTCTAACAGTGCAACTATTTTTCCTCCTATTATTTAGCTTTTGGCCAAATCAATATTTAAATCAGAACCTTAAAGTTTTCTGTAACACTTATGGGTTTTTTTATTTTTCTTAAGTAGTTTACATTATTTAAGATCTGGCAAAATTGGTTTGACTTGATTTGGGTGAATAAAACAGAAGATATGAATTATTCAAGTTCTGTTTGAATTTAAATCAGGTTAAATAAAAGGTTTCCTGGAAAAACCACTTTGCACCGAAGTCCTCGGGTTCTTTCCAAACTAATCCTCTCAGTTATATCCCTGCACTACTATTCCCCTGAGTCACTGACAATGCGCAAAACCCCCCTAGCCTTTTCTTCTTCTCCCCCGCGGTCCCTCCCTAGGTTTAAACAGTACCCACGGAAATGAAAAGGGCGGCGCGGCTTACCGGCGACGAGAGAGGTCCGGCGAGGGGCGGGGTTGGCTCCGGGAGGTCCTGGCGGTCACAACGATGTACGGCTCGACGGCGGAGGTGGCCGGAATCGTCCGGTCCACTTGCGCAGGCGGGGGATCTCGTCGGCGGCGGGTGTTCGGCTAAACCACGACGATCTAGTGCAATCAAATGGCACGATGAGCTTCACGGGGTGACGTAGAGGCTATGTGCACAAGGAATCGAAGAATGGAACAGAGGATTACCCGGTCTACGTTCACCGGCGGTCGGGCGAAGTCCGGCGACCGTGGACTGGCTTCTCCGGCGAAGCAAACTCCGATTCCTTGCTCGGGGAGCTTCACCGAGGCGTGCACAGTCTATTCCAAGGGTTGGACGGGGTTGGGAAGGGCTCTGTTGGCCGGTCTACGGTGGCAGGGGCTCGGGTGGCCGCGGGCACGCCGTGTACGGGGCAAACGCCGGTGGTTTCGGGCTCCGGTGAGGTCGAGCGTGCGCGGAGGAGTACGGCCAACGCTCGAGGGTGCTTTATAGGCACGAGCGCGAGGAGGGGATGCGGGCGCGGCTTGGCGTGGCGCGGGGCGCGCGGGGTCGGGCGCGGGCGTGCTCTGGCGCCCGCAGAGCGCGTCGAACACGTGGAGGTGTTCTTCTGCCCATGTTCAAAAGCTTGCTGAGATCGCATACGTGCGAATCTTGGCAAAAATCCGGCGCAAACCTCTTCCTGGCACCTATGGCTATCTCTTGTATGTGAGTTCCAAGGGAAGATAAGCCCTAGGTCAGAAGATATGCGGACGCCAAATCTGGCTTGTCTCCCTGCCCACTTCGCGACAAAAATGATGCCAAGACATGTCAAACGTCAAGGGCTCGGTCTCAACTTTTTCCAGGGGTTGCCTTAGGTGGTATGCCACATTTTTGGTATAGAACTTAGGTGGTTTTGGTGCCATCTTCAAGGTGAACACGGTGGATCTTTAGATTAGGTGTAGATTTTGACTTAGAGAGAATTAGAGAGCTCTAGCTCTTTCTCTACTTAAAGAATGGATTTGGGGGTTTCTTAAGGGGTCTTTTTGCAATGTTTCCTCTCTATATTTTTTGATTAATATGTTACTTAACTTTTGCCAAAGGTTAGGTCATGATTTGCACATTTGCTTAATCTCTCCCCCCCTTCAACCATGGTTTTAGGAGATAGGGGTTCAAGAGAGGTCCAGGGTTTACTCCCTTCTTGCCCAAGGTGGTAAGTGCACAAAAGCTTGAGTAATGCTTTTAGGTCATTAACATTCTTGGTTAATACATGGTATCCAAGGTTCTTATGCTCTTCTCCTTAAGTTTCTTCCACATGTGATCACAGTCATTAGTGTATAGATGTGCCATAGCCATGGTAACACTTGGGGTGTTACAGTATGTGTGTGTGTGCGCGTGCGCGCGCATTTGTTTTGTATCTAATAGACCGGTCCAAAGCACACACAATTCTAAACACGGCCTAGGCATAATGTTTGGTACCGTACTGCTGCCTTGTCGCCTTCGCGCATACTGTTTGGTACCCTCGTGTTTTAGTTTTGTCTTTAGCCAAAGCTTCTTTAACATTGATCACGGTTATAGAAAATACAACAAAATATCAACATCGAATTAGTTTCATTAACTTCACTGTTAAATATGTCTTTGTAATTTTATCATTAAATTCACCATCAAGTGTCTTGGTATTGCATTTATATTGTAAATTTGATCGAAGTTAGAAAATTGACTATTAATGTTTCTTGGTTTTTGTGTCGAAGCCGACTGTACAGTCTGCTTCTTCTCTCTTTCCTCCACCTCAACATTTAGCCACCTTATAGCTTTTCATTATACTCGCTCTAAACGAGGGGGCACTTCCTCTCTCTAAAGTGCCTTGTGCTTTTAGGGGACACATTGATATTTTTATGGTTATAATGGATATATTGAGAGAATTTAGAGAAAACTCTCGAAGGATAAAAAGTAGAGGGTGAAATCTCTAAGGACACTCTAATGAATCCTCTTCATCCAACGCCGCTGGCTGCCGACCCGATTCAGAAGGCTCCATGGAGGGTCAGAGGTCTTGGAGTCCAAGGTTTGGCCCCACCCCATGCACCTGCATCTTGCAGGCCGCCCACTGACCAACCAAAGGTAAAAGAACCCTACCGCACCAGTATTTCCTGGCTCCTCTGGAGCGCATCACTTCAGCTTCTTGGTTGGATTTGTCTGTGGTTTCCTTTGCTTTGATTGTTTTGTTTTGTTTTGTTTTGTTTTGTTTCTGCGATTCTATGAAACTCTGGGAAGACCAAGTTGTTTAAACGCGATGCTACATTTTGTTACTCCTTCCGTTGCCTTGTCGCCTCCGCGCATACTGTTTGGTATATACCTCGTTTGGCAAATCTAGGATCTAATACACATGTGAGCTAAACCACCTGTGGATAAGATGGATCCCGTCGAGCCACCAAATCCCCCTCCAACCGATCCCCACACACGTGTATTGATTTCCATGTGACTACAAGTGTAACATACTGATTGTTTTGCCTTCCTACAACAAAACATTGTAATATACTTTGCTGGCGTTATGTACTAAATAAGTATTGTAATATTCATATTTGAAATTTAAAATAAAATAAAAATACTAATATTCATATTGAAATTTAAAATAAAAATGAAAAAAATTAGCACAAATACTAAAGAGCATGTCACATCGAATGTGCAAATTAACGGAGCATTCAAAGGTGCTTAGAAAAATACATCCATCGTTCTAGTCCTGATTTAATAACAAGAAGTATCACATTCAGAGGTTCTTATGGCAAATTAAATAAACATCCATCATTCTAGTCTTGATTTAATAACAAGAAGGATCACATTCAGAGGTGCTTGACAGGTTCCAACTGAAAGTTCGCCTACTAGATTGCTTTTGAACAATTGCTAGTAATAATTTCAAGGTCTTCCAAATTCTTAGTTGCATTTTCTGTGAGCCCTCAAATTTTAAACAACACTGCAAAACAAAGACACATCGTGAGCTAGGAAAAAATACTTACTGCAGGAGATAAGGATCACAAAAGGGATTAGACAAGATAATATCAAACATCAACATAGCCTTTTAGTCCCAAGCAAGTTGGGGTAGACTAGAGTTGAAACCCAACAAGATGTCACCAAAAGGATAAAGAGAGAGAAAGGGGAGGGAAAAGCTTTTGAGAGCACTAAAAGGAAAAAGGCCTAATCATGGTTCAGGCACGTGGATAGCTTCTTTCCAAACACTTCTATCAAAACACAACTTCATTGAGATATTCCATTCCTTCAAGTCCCTTTTGATTGCCTCCTCCCATGTCAAGTTTGGTCGACCTCTACCACTCTTCACATTATTGTCCCATTTTATGATGCCTCTATGCACCGGTGCCTCTAAGGGTCTCCGGTGGACATGCCCAAACCATCTGAACCGGCGTTGAATAAGCTTTTCTTCAATTAGCGCTACTCCTAGTCGATCACGTATGTCATCGTTTCTCACTTGGTCCAATCTTGTGTGCCCACATATCCAACACAACATACGCATCTCTGCGACTGCGACACTTAGTTGTTGGATATGTCGCCTCTTAGTAGGCCAAAACTCAGCCCCATATAACATAGCGGGCCTAATCGCTATCCTGTAGAACTTACCTTTCAACTTCTGTGGCACTCTCTTATTGCATAGGACTCCCGATGCTTGATGCCATTTCATCCACCCCGCTTACGGCCGAACAACCCAGCCTGTTAGCTCAACCCTAGGACTCATGTGCCGTATCCTTGGAGAGGCCAGGAGATAGAGCAAAGCTGGGCGGCGGTGGCGGCGCTGAACGGCCTCTCCGTCTTTAGTGGCATGTTCGGTCGAAGCTTGTGCCCTCCCCTTGCACGACCACCTCCTGCTCGGCTCCTTATAATGGGAGTTCAATCTCCTGGCTTGGTAATCTAGGAGACACAATATTCCTTCTCCTCTCTCCCTGTTCACTGCTCTAGTTGAGAACTGGATCGATTGACTTGATCCCTGGCCTTCCTATGGTGATTCTTGCTGGTTGTGATTGGAAGAAAGCTGTAGCTGGCGCTGCACACATGCAGCAACAGTTCCTTGCGCTCTTCTTCTGTGCTTGGACGCCTGTGTGGTGCTATGCACTTCTCTCTGGTTGTTGTCGACCATGGCTTGGTGCTTGGGCTTCCTACTGCGCGGTGTTCATCTTCTCGGGCTGGTGCCGTGGGCGTTTCCCTCGGTTTTAGCAGCGGCTCTAGTATCTCCGTAAACCTCCCGCTGTGTAGGCTCGAACGTGGGTGGCGGAATTGGTTTTCTGGGATAGAACTTCGTGTTCGCTGAGCTGGTCTTCCCATGTAGACTATCTACATGTTGTGAGTTGCCCATTGCCTCACTTTATTTACTGTTTGATTTTGTGTAATCTGCTAGTATTAAATACTTGGGTGTCATTGCACTATTGTGGGTGGATTTGTATGCTCGATGATGATAGCGGTGTAGTGACTAGTGAGACAACGTGATAGTTTGGGTTTTTAGTGTGTTGTTATTTTTAGCATCAAGTATATATTTATGCCTAGTTATATCAATCTTTATTAAGGCTGTTTACTTGTGTTAAGGTCTATTATTTTATTTAGTGCATAGTTCCCTACTCTTTGTATTCATGCTTGATTTCTAGGCTCATTATATTTGATCTAAAACCCTGATTTGGTAAGTTAGGACTGTCACGTTAGTCGAGGATCTCTGATCACCAATTAGCATTGGAGGGCTATTCAATATAGCAACCCGCTATTTTGAGAGCAATATCAAAAGATAAATAATAATGTTTATGTGCATAATCTGCCTTCTTCATCTGCAAGCCATGTTTAATATTGAAATGGACATGAGTAGCTATTTTACATGTTTTCATGTCCTAGAATTGCTACTGTTCATTGCTGCTATAATTACATATGGCATTTATCTGAGTTATATGTTTGTTTTATTCAGAATTAGAATATTTAATATATTTAAATATGTTGAAAGCATGTCACTTATTTCTCTAAAATTACAACAATCATTGCTATAGTAATTGTCTCCTCTAGGAAGATCAACAAAAGTTTCTGGCAATATGTTACTTGTTTGGCTATTCAACCAATCTTCATCCCCACTGTGCATCCGTATAATATTATGGAACAACATTGCCGCAACTGGTATTTTCACTTGGTTCCTAATTGGGTGGTGTGTTCCAACTTTTAGAATGGGGAAACTCTTCTTCAAAACTCATATTGCTCTCTCTATGTGGTTCTGCAGTAAAGCATGGCAGTGATTAAATAATTCCTTATAGTTTCTAGACCGTTGGTGACCATGGCCAAATTCTTTCAAGTGGTATCGAACACCACGGTACGGTGCTATGAATGATGGTGTGTTAGCATATCCCCCATCGACAAGATAATACTTTCCCTCAGGAACATGGAATCATCCAAGTAGCGTAGACCTTAGAACCCTAGCATCTGTAGCTGATCCCTCCTAACCAGATGATATAAAAGTAAATTTCAAGTCAAAATCACAAACCAATATTACATTTTGACTTAGTGTGCCTTTTCTATTCCTATAGGGAGATTGCTTTCTGCTGAAATGGTAATGGGAACATGTGTTCCATCAATAGCTCCAATGCAATTATGGAAATAAGGAAAGAACCGTTCATCCGTGCTAATCTTCCAATGAACTGAAATTCCAGTGGCAGACTTCACAAATCTATACATGAGAGATGGGATTATATGGAAAACTGACTCGATGTGTCGGTGGATAGTTTCACCACTATGTTTGAATTCATGTTGTAAATCCTCATAACTAGCATTATGGGACAACATGAAAAGGAACATTCCCAATTTTCTTCCACAGTAACACCCCTTATATCATGTAGGATGTGTTCTTCTCTAAGAAATGTTGCTATATCTTTGAATATTCTAGGCTCCATACAGAATGTGACAAGACAATTCTTCTCATGTCCTTCGAGAATCTCTTTAATTCTCTCCTTGCCTGGTAGAATAGAAGCATGCCTTGCTCTTTTCTCTCTCACTCTATTACTAATTAGATAAAGAATAGGGAAAAGAAAGAGCATTAACTCCTCGTCCTCCTCTTCTCTTCTATTCCTAATTAGCTGATCCATTTTTTATTATCCTTGGTACAGTCTGATATCATAGCATACAAAACAAATAAATGGACCAATGAATTTCAGAATATAACTTATTTATTATTGCATTGTTGTAACACTGTGCTAGAAGATGACTTTGATTTAAATACACTAATTTTAATTTTCTATACTAATATAAGTAAGTATAGTAATTATTAGGAGCACTAGTATATCAATTATTAGGAGGCGAAGCTGATAAAAACACAGGTGGGTAGTGATAGGTCACAGTAGCTAGCTATCAATTTTTAGGAGCACTAGTTATCACAAGTGCTACTGCAAGCTCCTGAAAGCTACACAACGACATACCTGTGGGTAGTGACAGGTCACACTAGCTAGCTATCAATTTTTAGGAGCACTAGTTATTGAGATGAGCAGATTTTCATAGATATGTTGCAAATCGATGGGGCCTAACATGGTTAGCATAGGATCCTTACTACCGAAAAGAAAGTGAAAGGGCTTTAGCACCAACTGTTTCAACTTTCAATGCATTCAAGGACAGACTAGAAACATGGAGAGATCGTTGCTCAAATTTACGTCGGGAAATGTACACAAAAACAATTTTCTGGTACTGCAAGTAGCCTTCCATGTTCCTTAGGCGGCTACTACCAATGCTAGTACCAGAAGCCGCTGCCTTCGATGTGGGAAGTCATCATACTTGAAACCAGGAAAATCGAGGTGGAAAGTCACCATAATTGTAAGCAGTGCCAGACGCCGCAGCCGTTGGCGGCTCGCGTGGGCGCAGGCGCCCCGCCAGGTGCCACTGCTCAAGGAGGTATCACTCACGGAACAGGAAAAAATGGTGTACAAGAAGAAGTAAAACTCACACGTTGGACGAACGAGATCGGTGGTGACGCAGAGATCTGTGGATGCCTCTCGACCAATGGCACGCGCTCGTCTTGATCTAGGGTTAGCGACACCGGCACGCGAGGACGATGGGCTGTCTTCCACACCTCGGTGGGGATTTTCTATCCCCGGCGTATTGGCATGTATCGGACCCCAATCCACTTCAACACCAGATTTACCAAAGATAAATTTGGGCCACACAGGGAACATGCTCCCTTCGTGGACCTGATCACATGTGGGGCGTGTATTGGGCCTCAATACTAGCTTTTACACCCGTTGCCAAATGAGGGCTTAGGTGTTCTAGTTTTGTCTTTAGTCAAAGCTTCTTTAACATTGATCATGGTTATAGAAAATACACCAAAATAACAACATCGAATTAGTTTTATTAACATCACTGTCAAATATGTCTTGGTATTGTATTTTTATCATTAAATTCAGTGTCAAGTGTCTTGGTATTGCATTTATACACTAACTGTTGGGGGCCTTCTTACATCATATTGCATCATGACATCGCATCATACATCATTTTGCATCAACAAAAGCAGTGAGAAAACGGGGATTTCTCCTTCAGCTTCATCAAAGATTTACGAAAGAGTATTAAAGATGTGTGGCTTATGCTTGAAGCTACCTCCACGTGAAGTTTATGCTTCCGACAATACTATTCCTACGCAATGTCTACACCAAGAATCAAACATCATACATTAGCTTCGGCAAAGAAGGGGGATTTCTTTCTGAAGCGTGAAAAGAAGGGAAGGTGTTTTTTTGCCGTCGACTCAAAAATGGTATGTACGAAGGTTCCATGCTCCATAAAGAAATATATTACATCATTACATAAATATACAGACAAATTGTTTACAAAGTGTTTCTTACAAAACTAGGAATCATATTCTAGGACATTAAGCTAGCAGAGATACAAAGTTTTTAGTCTTCCCTAAGGACTTTATCGGCAGCTTCGTTCAGAAGCCTGTCGACAGCTTCGTCAATAGAGTCATTAGCAATTTTAATAATGTCCAACGCCTCTTTGATGGATGGGTCAGCTTCAGGATTGTATGGTTCGGGAGGTGGAGAAAGCTCAGCTGCATTGAGCCACAAGTATCTGTCAGTGTCGAAGCTGAAAAACCTACGAAAATAAATTAGAAAATGCATACCTATAAGTCTAGCCCGCTCAACAGCTTCTTCAGCCCTTTTTGCTTCGTCTAAAGCATCATGAGATTCCTTCTCATTTCTTTTGATGGCTTCATCGATGATTTCTCGTCCACCCTTCATCCATACTTCGGAATAAAATTTCCCACCTAGGGTAGTAGCTTCGGCCGAAGGGTTCTGATTTCGTGAGCTAAGAGGGCGAAGTCTGGCTGAGTTACAGCCTTAGCATGATCGCAACTAGCCTTCTCCAAAATGGACGTAGCTGAAAGTCGCCTAGAGGGGGTGAATAGGCGGAAACTAAAATTTACAAACTTTAAGCACAACTACAAGCCGAGGTTAGCGTTAGAAATAAAACTGAGTCAAAAAGAGAGGGTGAAAAACAAATCAAGGCAAATGAAGTGGATGACACGGTTATTTGTTTTACCGAGGTTCGGTTCTTGCAAGCCTAGTCCCCGGGTGTTACCCAAAGCCCTGGCCAAAGCAAGCACATTGGGTCCTACTCAAACTTTATGCTACAATGGAAAGTTATGGGGCTCAAAGTTTAAAGGCATGGTTAAGATAAGCATTATCCACAACAAGAAAGAAATTCTATCCTTCATACAATGTTCACCCACAAACAAGACTCTAAAGCCCTAATTCCTTCTTAAGCCCTTAAACCCTAACCATGGGATTTAAAAGGGTAAGAATGGGCAAATGATCAAAACATAAAAAAGAACCTTTACTAAAGATGAAGAGCATTAGTAAAGCTACAAAATTTAGTAAGAGAAAGATTTCAAAAAGGCCCAACAAAAACCTCAAATAAGTTCACCAAGTGGAAAGCACACTTGAGCCTTTAAAAATCTAAGTCCCAAAAACCACCCTAGACCAAAGATCAAAGGTGTTCACCTTTGTGCTGGCGCCAAAACCCCTTGGTCCAAATAACAAAAAGTGGCCAAACTACCTAAGGCACACCCTGGAAAAATTTGAACCGAAGCCAAGACCACTTGACAAGGTTTGACATCAGTTTTGTCTCGGGTTGAACAGTGCCGACAGACCCAACCTGGCGCCTGCATATCTCCCAAGCCAGGGCATATCTCCCATTGGAACTCACACATACTAGCTAGCCCTAGGTGCCAGGAAGAGATTTGCACAAGACCCTTGGCAAGATTTGCATGTTTGTGATCTCTACCAACGCTTGAACATAGGCAAAAGCAAACACCCATGTGTTCGACGCGTTCTGGCGCGCCAGAGCACGCCCTCGGCGCTCCACCCACGCGCGCAGCCCCACGCCGCGCCAACCTCGCGTCCACGCCACGCCCGCGCCTATAAAAGCCATCCCGGCCTCGACCATACACCCCCGCGCGCCACTGACCCAACCCAAGCTCGAGTTCGCCAGAGTTCGCCCCGTGAGCAAGGTGCTAGCGGCCGCGCAAGCCACGACCACCGTAGATCGACCAACCTAGCCATTCCCCGCCCCGTCCAACCCTCGAGATAGCCTCTACAGACCTTGGTGAAGCTTCTAGAGCCGGGGATTGAACTCTACCTCACCGGAGGCACCAGATCGATGTCGCCGGACTTCACCTGACCGCCGGCGCACGTAGACCGAGCTGCATGGTGAGCCTTTCTTCGATTCCTTGCACTGGTAGCATCCTTAGCACCCCGGGAAGCTTCCTGTGCCATTGGATTGAACAATACCACCGTGAGTAGGCCGGAGCGTACGCCGCCGACGAGCCCGACCGCCTGCGCATGTGGCCCGACCGATTCCGGCCATCACCGTCGACGAGCCGCACCTCAACGTGACCGCCAGGACCTCCCGGAGCTAACCCCGCCTTTCGCTGGACCTTCCTCGCCGCCGGTAAGCCGCGCCACCCTGTTTATTCCCCGCGGTTATTGTTTCAAAGGGGGAGGGAGCTCGGGGAAAAAGAAGAAGAAGCCGGGGGGGGGGGGTTTGAATAGTCAGTGACTCATGTGAATAGTCCCGCAGTGGTATGGTTTAAAGACTTAGTTTAGGGAAAGCCCAGGGGTCTCGGTGTAAGCTGGTTTTTCATAAAACCTTTTAAACATTATTCATTTAAATGTAGACAGAGCTTGCAAAATTCATAACTTTAATTTTATCCAACCAAAGTTAGTCAAACTAATTTTGCTAGGTTCTAAATAACATGAACTACTTAGGAAAAATACCAAACACCCTAAGTACTGCAGAAAATTTTAAAGTTTAGATTTAAATAGTAAACTGACCAAAAGCTAAATAAAGAAGGGAAAAATATCTACACTTTTAGACTGGGGTTAAGAAAAATTAGAGAGGTACTAAACCACTACTAGACTATTTAAAAATAATAAACCCCTCAGTACACCAGATTAGGGAAGGGTTTACCATTTAAACTTACTTTGACTCAAAGTTAAAGAAAATAGAAAAGGGAGTTTAAATTAAGAACCAGGGGGCAACTGAAAGTCGCCTAGAGGGGGGGGGGGTGAATAGGGCGAAACTGAAAATCACAAAAATAATCACAACTACAAGCCGGGTTAGCGTTAGAAATATAAACGAGTCCGCGAGAGAGGGTGCAAAACAAATCGCAAGCAAATGAAGAGAGTGACACGTGGATTTGTTTTACCGAGGTTCGGTTCTCGCAAACCTACTCCCCGTTGAGGAGGCCACAAAGGCCGGGTCTCTTTCAACCCTTCCCTCTCTCAAACGGTCCCCCGGACAGAGTGAGCTTTTCTTCTTCTCAATCAAACGGGAACAAAACTTCCCCGCAAGGGCCACCACACAATTGGTGCCTCTTGCCTTGGTTACAATTGAGTTTTGATCACAAGAACAAGTGAGAAAGAAAGAAAGCGATCCAAGCGCAAGAGCTCAAAAGAACACGGCAAATCTCTCTCGCTAGTCACTAAAGGCTTGAGTGGAATTGGAGAGGATTTGATCTCTTTGGTGTGTCTAGAATTGAATGCCTAGCTCTTGTAAGTGGTTGGAAGTTGGAAAACTTGGATACAATGAATGGTGGGGTGGTTGGGGTATTTATAGCCCCAACCACCAAACTTGACCGTTGGTGGAGGCTGTCTGTTCGATGGCGCACCGGACAGTCCGGTGCACACCGGACAGTCCGGTGCCCCTGCCACGTCATCAATGCCGTTGGATTCTGACCGTTGGAGCTTCTGACTTCTGGACCCGCCTGGATGTCTGGTGCACACCGGACAACAACTGTTCATTGTTCGGTGCGCCGGTATGGGCGCGCCTGACGTCTGCGCGCGCTGCGCGCGCATTAAATGCACCGCAGGTAGCCGTTGGCGCCGAAATAGCCGTTGCCCCGCTGGTACACCGGACAGTCCGGTGCACACCGGACATGTCCGGTGAATTATAGCGGAGCGGCTGCCGCGCGAACCCGAGGCTGGCGAGTTGAGGAGGCCGTGCTTCCTTGGAGCATCGGACACTGTCCGGTGTACACCGGACAGTCCGATGAATTATAGCGCACCAGCTTCCGAGAATTCCCGAGGGCGAAGAGTTTGAGTTGGAGTCCTCTGGGCGCACCGGACATTGTCCGGTGTACACCGGACAGTCCGGTGCCTCCAGCCAGAGGTGCCTTCGGTTGCTTCTTTGCTCCTTTGTTGAATCCAAAACTTGATCTTTTTATTGGCTGAGTGTGAACCTTTTGCACCTGTATAACTTGTGTACTAGAGCAAACTAGTTAGTCCAATATTTGTGTTGGGCAATTTCAACCACCAAAATTATTTAGGGACTAGGTGTAAGCCTAATTCCCTTTCAATCTCCCCCTTTTTGGTGATTGATGCCAACACAAACCAAAGCAATTATAGAAGTGCATAATTGAACTAGTTTGCATAATGTAAGTGCAAAGGTTGCTTGGAATTGAGCCAATATAAATACTTACATGATGCGCATGGATTGTTTTCTTTGTTTTTGACATATTGGACCATATTTGCACCATAAGTTTTGTTTTTGCAAATTCTTTTGTAAATTCTTTTCAAAGTTCTTTTGCAAGATAGTCAAAGGTAAATGAATAAGATTTTGCAAAGCATTTTCAAGTTTTGAAATTTTCTTCCTTTGTCCCAAATGCTTTTCCTTTGACTAAACAAAAACTCACCCTCAAATAAAGTCTCCTCTTAGTGTTCAAGAGGGTTTTAAGACATCAATTTTGAAAATACTACTTGCTCCCCCTTTAGAACACAAAGATATATCAATTTTGAAATTTACCAATTGAAAATCATTAATTTTAAAATTAGGGTGGTGGTGCGGTCCTTTTGCTTTGGGCTAATATTTTCTCCCCCTTTGGCATGAATCGCCAAAAACGGAATCATTAGAGCCCAATGAAGTTCTTTCGCCCCCTTTGGTCATAAAATGAATGAGTGAAGATTATACCAAAGTTGGAGAGATGATGTGGAGCGACGGCGAAGGATGAGTAGTAGAGCGGAGTGGAAGCCTTTGTCTTCGCCGAAGACTCCTATTCCCTTTCAATATACCTATGACTTGGTTTGGAATATACTTGAAAACACATTAGTCATAGCATATATAAAAGAGACATGATCAAAGGTATATTTATGAGCTATGTGTGCAAGACTAGCAAAAGAAATTCCTGGAATCAAGAATATTGAGCTCATGCCTAAGTCTGGTAAAAGATTTCTCATCAAGAGGCTTGGTAAAGATATCGGCTAATTGATCTTTAGTGTTAATGTAAGAAATCTCGATATCCCCCTTTTGTTGGTGATCCCGAAGAAAATGATACCGAATGGCTATGTGTTTAGTGCGGCTATGCTCAACGGGATTGTCGGCCATTTTGATTGCACTCTCATTGTCACATAGCAAAGGGACTTTGGTTAATTTGTAACCGTAGTCCCGCAGGGTTTGCCTCATCCAAAGCAATTGCGCGCAACAATGGCCTGCAGCAATATACTCGGCTTCGGCGGTAGAAAGAGCGACCGAATTTTGCTTCTTTGAAGCCCATGACACCAAGGATCTTCCCAAGAACTGGCAAGTCCCCGATGTGCTCTTCCTATTAATCTTACACCCCGCCCAATCGACATCCGAATAACCAATCAAATCAAATGTGGATCCCCGAGGGTACCAAAGCCCAAACTTAGGAGTATAAGCTAAATATCTCAAGATTCGTTTTACGGCCGTAAGGTGTGATTCCTTAGGGTCGGCTTGGAATCTTGCACACATGCAAACGGAAAGCATAATGTCCGGTCGAGATGCACATAAATAAAGCAATGAACCAATCATCGACCGGTATACCTTTTGATCCACGGACTTACCTCCCGTGTCGAGGTCGAGATGCCCATTTGTTCCCATGGGAGTCTTGATGGGCTTGGCATCCTTCATTCCAAACTTGCTTAGAATGTCTTGAGTATACTTTGTTTGGCAAATGAATGTGCCCTCTTGGAGTTGTTTGACTTGAAATCCTAGAAAATACTTCAACTCCCCCATCATAGACATCTCGAATTTCTGTGTCATGATCCTACTAAATTCTTCACATGTAGATTTGTTAGTAGACCCAAATATAATATCATCAACATAAATTTGGCATACAAACAAATCATTGTCAAGAGTCTTAGTGAATAAAGTAGGATCGGCTTTGCCGACTTTGAAGCCATTAGCAATAAGGAAATCTCTAAGGCATTCATACCATGCTCTTGGGGCTTGCTTGAGCCCATAAAGCGCCTTAGAGAGCCTATAAACATGGTTAGGGTACTCACTATCTTCAAAGCCGGGAGGTTGCTCAACATAGACCTCCTCCTTGATTGGTCCATTGAGGAAGGCACTCTTCACGTCCATTTGATAAAGCTTGAAGCCATGGTAAGTAGCATAGGCTAATAATATGCGAATTGACTCAAGCCTAGCTACGGGTGCATAGGTTTCACCAAAATCCAAACCTTCGACTTGTGAATACCCCTTGGCCACGAGTCGAGCTTTGTTCCTTGTCACCACACCATGCTCATCTTGCTTGTTGCGGAAGACCCACTTGGTTCCTACAACATTTTGATTAGGACGTGGAACTAAGTGCCATACCTCGTTCCTTGTGAAATTGTTGAGCTCCTCTTGCATTGCCATCACCCAATCCGCATCTTGAAGTGCTTCCTCTACCCTGTGTGGCTCAATAGAGGAAACAAAAGAGTAATGTTCACAAAAATGTGCAACACGAGATCGAGTAGTTACCCCCTTATGAATGTCGCCGAGGATGGTGTCGACGGGGTGATCTCGTTGTATTGCTTGGTGGACTCTTGGGTGTGGCGGCCTTGGTTGGTCATCCTCCTTGTCTTCATCATTTGCATCTCCCCCTTGATCGTTGCCGTCATTTTGAGGTGGCTCATCTTTTTGATCTTCTTGTTCAACCTCTTGAGCCTCATCCTCAATTTGAGTTGGTGGAGATGCTTGCATGGAGGAGGATGGTTGATCTTGTGCATGTGGAGGCTCTTCGGATTCCTTAGGACACACATCCCCAATGGACATGTTCCTTAGCGCTATGCATGGAGCCTGTTCTTCACCTATATCATCAAGATCAACTTGCTCTACTTGAGAGCCGTTAGTCTCATCAAACACAACGTCACAAGAAACTTCAACAAGTCCTGAGGACTTGTTAAAGACTCTATATGCCCTTGTGTTTGAGTCATATCCTAGTAAAAAGCCTTCTACAGTTTTAGGAGCAAATTTAGATTTTCTACCTCTTTTAACAAGTATAAAACATTTGCTACCAAAAACTCTAAAATATGAAATATTGGGCTTTTTACCGGTTAGGAGTTCATAAGATGTCTTCTTGAGGATTCGGTGAAGATATAACCGGTTGATGGCGTAGCAGGCGGTGTTGACCGCCTCGGCCCAAAACCGATCCGGTGTCTTGTACTCATCAAGCATGGTTCTTGCCATGTCCAATAGAGTTCGATTCTTTCTCTCCACTACACCATTTTGTTGTGGAGTGTAGGGAGAAGAGAACTCATGCTTGATGCCCTCCTCCTCAAGGAAGCCTTCGATTTGAGAGTTCTTGAACTCCGTTCCATTGTCGCTCCTAATTTTCTTGATTCTTAAGCCGAACTCATTTTGAGCCCGTCTCAAGAATCCCTTTAAGGTCTCTTGGGTATAAGATTTGTCCTGTAAAAAGAACACCCAAGTGAAGCGAGAATAATCATCCACAATTACAAGACAATACTTACTACCGCCGATGCTTATGTAAGCGATCGGGCCGAATAAATCCATGTGTAGGAGTTCCAGTGGCCTGTCGGTAGTCATGATGTTTTTGTGTGGATGATGAGTGCCAACTTGCTTCCCGGCTTGGCATGCGCTACAAATCCTGTCTTTCTCAAAATGAACATTGGTTAGTCCTAAAATGTGTTCTCCCTTTAGAAGCTTGTGAAGATTCTTCATTCCAACATGGGCTAGTCGGCGGTGCCAGAGCCAACCCAAGTTAGTCTTAGCAACCAAGCAAGTGTCGAGTTTAGCTCTATCAAAATCAACCAGGTATAGCTGACCCTCTAACACTCCCTTAAATGCTATTGAATCATCACTTCTTCTAAAGACAGTAACACCTATATCAGTAAAAAGACAGTTGTAGCCCATTTGACATAATTGGGATACGGAAAGCAAATTGTAATCTAAGGAATCTACAAGAAAAACATTGGAAATAGTATGGTCAGGTGATATAGCAATTTTACCCAATCCTTTGACCAAACCTTGATTTCCATCCCCGAATGTGATAGCTCGTTGGGGATCTTGGTTTTTCTCATATGAGGAGAACATCCTTTTCTCCCCTGTCATGTGGTTTGTGCACCCGCTGTCGAGTATCCAACTTGAGCCCCCGGATGCAAACCTACAAAACAATTTTAGTTCTTGACTTTAGGTACCCAAACGGTTTTGGGTCCTTTGGCATTAGAAACAAGAACTTTGGGTACCCAAACACAAGTCTTTGATCCCTTGTGTTTGCCCCCAACAATTTTGGCAACTACCTTGCCGGATTTGTTAGTTAAAACATAAGATGCATCAAAAGTTTTAAATGAAATGGCATGATCATTTGATGCATTAGTAGTTTTCTTTCTAGGCAACTTGGCACGGGTTGGTTGCCTAGAACTAGATGTCTCACCCTTATACATAAAAGCATGGTTAGGGCCAGAGTGAGACTTCCTAGAATGAATTTTCCTAATCTTGCTCTCAGGATAGCCGGCAGGGTACAAAATGTAACCCTCGTTATCCTGAGGCATGGGAGCCTTGCCCTTAACAAAGTTAGATAAGTTCTTTGGAGGGGCATTAATTTTGACATTGTCTCCCTTTTGGAAGCCAATACCGTCCTTAATGCCAGGGCGTCTCCCATTATAGAGCATGCTTCTAGCAAATTTAAAATTTTCATTTTCTAAGTCATGCTCACTGATCTTAGCATTAAGTTGTGCTATGTGATCATTTTGTTTTTTAATTAAGGCTAGGTGATCATGAATAGCATCAACATTAATATCTCTACATCTAGTACAAATGGAAATATGCTCAGTAGATGTAGAGGTTTTGCAAGATTTTAGTTCAATAACCTTAGCATGTAATAAATCATTTTTAGTTCTAAGGTCGGAAATAGTGGCATTGCAAACATCAAGATTCTTAGCCTTAGCAAGCAATTTTTCATTCTCAATCTTAAGGCTAGCAAGAGACTCATTCAACTCATCAATTCTAGTAAGTAAATCAATATTATCATCTTTAGAATTGGAAGTTGAAACATTGCAAACATGTGAGTCAAACTTAGCAATTAATCTAGCATTTTCATTTCTAAGGTTGGCAATGATGTCATGGCATGTGCTTAGCTCACTAGATAATTTGTTACATTTTTCTACCTCTAGAGCATAAGCATTTTTAACCTTAACATGTTTCTTGTTTTCCTTGATTAGGAAGTCCTCTTGGGAGTCCAAGAGATCATCCTTTTCATGGATGGCACTAATTAGCTCATTTAATTTTTCCTTTTGTTCCATGTTAAGGTTAGCAAAAAGAATGCGCAAGTTATCCTCTTCATTTTTATCATCATCCTCATCACTAGATGTTTCATATTTAGTAGAGGACCTTGATTTTACCTTCTTTTTGCCGTCCTTGGCCATGAGACACTTGTGGCCGACGTTGGGGAAGAGAAGCCCCTTGGTGACGGCGATGTTGGCGGCGTCCTCGTCGGAGGAGGACTCGGTGGAGCTCTCGTCGGAGTCCCACTCGCGGCACACGTGGGCATCGCCGCCCTTCTTCTTGTGGTACCTCTTCTTTTCTCTCCTCTTGCCCTTCTTGTCGTCGCCCCTGTCACTGTCACTAGACATAGGACATTTTGCAATAAAGTGACCGGGCTTACCACACTTGTAGCAAACCTTCTTGGAACGGGGTTTGTAGTCCTTCCCCTTCCGTTGCTTGAGGATTTGCCGAAAGCTTTTGATGATTAAGGCCATCTCCTCATTGTCGAGCTTGGAGGCGTCAATTGCTTGTCTACTTGGTGTAGACTCCTCCTTCTTCTCCTCCGTTGCCTTGAAGGCCACCGGTTGCGCCTCGGATGTGGAAGGTTCGTCAAGCTCGTTGATCTTCTTTGAGCCCTTAATCATGCATTCAAAGCTTACAAAATTCCCGATAACTTCCTCGGGGGTCATTAGTGGATATCTAGGATTACCACGAATTAATTGAACTTGAGTGGGGTTAAGGAAAATAAGTGCTCTTAAAATAACCTTAACCACCTCGTGGTCATCCCATTTTTTGCTCCCGAGGTTGCGCACTTGGTTCACCAAGGTCTTGAGCCGATTGTACATGTCTTGTGGCTCCTCCCCTTGGCGAAGGCGAAAGCGACCGAGCTCCCCCTCGATCGTTTCCCGCTTGGTGATCTTGGTGAGTTCATCACCCTCGTGCGCCGTCTTGAGTAGGTCCCAAATCTCCTTTGCGTTCTTCAACCCTTGCACTTTGTTGTATTCCTCCTTGCTTAGAGAGGCAAGGAGAATGGTTGCGGCTTGGGAGTTGAAGTGCTCGATTTGGGCCACTTCGTCCGTGTCGTAATCCTCATCCCCTATTGATGGTACCTGTACTCCAAACTCAACAACATTCCATATACTTTTGTGGAGTGAGGTTAGATGAAATTTCATTAAATCACTCCACCTAGCATAATCTTCGCCGTCAAAAGTTGGCGGTTTGCCTAATGGAACGGAAAGTAATGGAGTATGTCTAGATGTACGAGGATAGTTTAAGGGGATCTTACTAAACTTCTTGCGCTCTTGGCGCTTAGAAGTTACGGACGGTGCATCGGAGTCGGAGGTGGATGTTGACGAAGTGTCGGTCTCGTAGTAGACCACCTTCCTCATCTTCTTGTGCTTGTCCCCACTCCGATGCGGTTTGTGAGAAGAAGATTTTTCCTTCTTCTCCTTGTGGTGAGAAGAGGAATATCTTTTCTCCTTCCGCTTGGAGGAGTTCTTCTTCTTCTCCCTTCTCTTGGTGCGGGACTCTTCCGATGAAGTGCTCCCTTGGCTTGTAGTGGGCTTGTTGTCGCCGGTCTCCATCTCCCTCTTGGTGTGATCTCCCGACATCACTTCGAGCGGTTAGGCTCTAATGAAGCACCGGGCTTTGATACCAATTGAAAGTCGCCTAGAGGGGGGGTGAATAGGGCGAAACTGAAAATCACAAAAATAATCACAACTACAAGCCGGGTTAGCGTTAGAAATATAAACGAGTCCGCGAGAGAGGGTGCAAAACAAATCGCAAGCAAATGAAGAGAGTGACACGTGGATTTGTTTTACCGAGGTTCGGTTCTCGCAAACCTACTCCCCGTTGAGGAGGCCACAAAGGCCGGGTCTCTTTCAACCCTTCCCTCTCTCAAACGGTCCCCCGGACCGAGTGAGATTTTCTTCTTCTCAATCAAACGGGAACAAAACTTCCCCGCAAGGGCCACCACACAATTGGTGCCTCTTGCCTTGGTTACAATTGAGTTTTGATCACAAGAACAAGTGAGAAAGAAAGAAAGCGATCCAAGCGCAAGAGCTCAAAAGAACACGGCAAATCTCTCTCGCTAGTCACTAAAGGCTTGAGTGGAATTGGAGAGGATTTGATCTCTTTGTTGTGTCTAGAATTGAATGCCTAGCTCTTATAAGTGGTTGGAAGTTGGAAAACTTGGATACAATGAATGGTGGGGTGGTTGGGGTATTTATAGCCCCAACCACCAAACTTGACCGTTGGTGGAGGCTGTCTGTTCGATGGCGCACCGGACAGTCCGGTGCACACCGGACAGTCCGGTGCCCCTGCCACGTCATCAATGCCGTTGGATTCTGACCGTTGGAGCTTCTGACTTCTGGACCCGCCTGGATGTCCGGTGCACACCGGACAACAACTGTTCATTGTCCGGTGCGCCGGTATGGGCGCGCCTGACGTCTGCGCGCGCTGCGCGCGCATTAAATGCACCGCAGGTAGCCGTTGGCGCCGAAATAGCCGTTGCCCCGCTGGTACACCGGACAGTCCGGTGCACACCGGACATGTCCGGTGAATTATAGCGGAGCGGCTGCCGCGCGAACCCGAGGCTGGCGAGTTGAGGAGGCCGTGCTTCCTTGGAGCACCGGACACTGTCCGGTGTACACCGGACAGTCCGGTGAATTATAGCGCACCGGCTTCCGAGAATTCCCGAGGGCGAAGAGTTTGAGTTGGAGTCCTCTGGGCGCACCGGACATTGTCCGGTGTACACCGGACAGTCCGGTGCCTCCAGCCAGAGGTGCCTTCGGTTGCTTCTTTGCTCCTTTGTTGAATCCAAAACTTGATCTTTTTATTGGCTGAGTGTGAACCTTTTGCACCTGTATAACTTGTGTACTAGAGCAAACTAGTTAGTCCAATATTTGTGTTGGGCAATTTCAACCACCAAAATTATTTAGGGACTAGGTGTAAGCCTAATTCCCTTTCAGCAACCACATTTTTGCTAGCTTACTTTATTAACATAGTTCACTAGAAAATTTTGTTAAGCCCTCTGCTAGTACAATGAAATGCACCACATTTTATTTCATGAAAAAATCGAAACTTAGAAAAATCCTAGAAAAATAATCCTAAGGAGAACCCACCCCAATCCTTGGGATAACTAATAATATGCTGATATAAATCTAGGAAAAATATAAGTTTTGTTGTTTGACATTTTTCAAATAACAAGTTAGTTATAAGTACCTTTTTGGCATTAAACTTTAGAAATTCACAACTAAATATCCAGTGGGTCTTTTTCTGTAATTTTTAGCACAGAGGCCTATTATCACCTATGGATCATGGCAAAAATAAATTTTAGTCCAGAAACTTCACCAAAATCAGAGCTATAGTGTAAAGTACCCTTTTACCCTTACTTTTGTTAATTTTGCAAAAGGAGTATCTTAATTAATTTCAACCTCAAAGTTTTAGAATAAACCAAAGAGGTCAATGTCTACCCACTGTAATTTTTGTAATATTTTTAGAAATTTCTAAATTGCCATGCTAGTTCAAAAGTACTAAATAATAAGCAAAATAGAAAGTCGGATGAGAGTTTTTGGGGGAATTTAGTGGGGTGCAACCTTAATTCCTCAAAGAGCCCAAAACAAAAATCCAAGGGATGGCTGAAATTGTAAGTTCATTCAAGACCCTAAAATGAATGTATGAAACTCTTAAGGCCAACAAAGGAAACCCTAGTGTACCACTATTTTAGTACTGATTTACTATACTTAGTATTTACAAAATGCCATATCATTAATATGCATATATCTTATTCATTGCATTCTATAGACTATAATCTCACTGATGGAGAGTACATCCTCGTTCCGGAGCAAGGAGTTGCTCAGGAGGTAGTCCAGGAGCCAGCACCAGAGCCTGCCATCAAGGATCTGCCAACCCCAGCTTTGGAAGGCAAGCCCCGGTTTTATGCATAACCAATTCTATATGCTATTTTACTGCACTTAATGTTTGTAGGCTTGTATTGTGCACTTAAGTGTAGGAATTGACTGAAACCCTAGTTGCATGAACTTAGGATTTCCTTTGTGATGGATACTAGTCTGCTAGGTCGAGTAGCTGCTTTGCTAATTAGGGATCTCGGTAGAAGTCGAGTGATTTTTCTAGCACTCGCGCGAGGTCAGGAATTGGTTGTATCCACTTTGATAACAGAATGATGATGGTTTGTGGACACGATCCATGGGGATGCGTTGTCTACATGACAGAAATTGGAATAAGGATTAAGGTGTGGTACTGTGTGTCAAGCGTTTGAACGTACTAAGCACATGCCGAGAAATATGGTAAAGCGGTAAGCCTAGTACCTGAGTGAACCTGCCCGTAGACTTTACTCCTCACGTGACCTGAGATGTGGTCTCCCATTCCGGTTATGGTGGGTACAAGTGCGGTCACTGCACGACGGTAGTCGGGGTCAGTGAGGCATTGTACGCCAAGGCGGTGAGCCCTGATATGTTGCCAGGGAATCGATGGGTACGGTTGACGTGTGTGGGGACAGAGTGCCTCGCCACGTCGTGTGTTTAGGTTTACCTTGCAAGGTTTAGAAACTCGATTCGAATCGTCTGCTTCTCGTAGCTAATGAGATTGCTTGATCCAAGCTGCTACTTTGAGTAATAAGTGGAAATGTGTTGATTTGGCAAAAGATGTTGATTGCTAAATGTTTGATATCATGTATGATTAGTTAGGTACACATTTAGTCTTAAGAGAGTCACACTAAAACTTGAAAGGCTAAAACTTGATTTTAGACTCAGCTAGTGCTCTTGGCAAACCAAACCCTCAGCCAAACAGATGCATGTCTAGAGGTAGAGGAGTAGACTCCTCACACCGGGTAAGTCTAGCTGAATATTAGTATACTCAGCCTTGCTTGTGGCATAATGTTTTACAGGTTCTCTGGAGGATGTGGTTGCTGGAGTGACTTGGCCATCCATCTTGCCACCGGGCTAGACAGTCGAGTGGGACCCTACCTCAGCAGAGGAGGAGCATGAGGAGTGATGGGCCAGGCTTCCCCATCCCTCCATTTATTTACCGTTAGTTATATTCCGCTGCATTCCGAACAATGATCACTACTTTTGATAAACTCCGATGATGTTGTAATAAATTTAAGTACTCCTAAACGTTTGGTTTTATACTTTATTGTATTTGCTCTGTGCTTCACCTTCGAGTGAGTACGTGGTACTTGATCCTGTTAGTGGCCTTGTCGGACTAGATCCGAGGGACTGATGTTTTATTCCTATTTAAGTGTGGTCTAGCCTCTAAGGCGGGACTTAGGCACTTAAGTTGGAATAATTCGGGCGGTTCCGCCACAGCTGGTATCGGAGCTTGTACCACCATAGAGGAATCAATAAATCGTAATTACCAACCTTTTCAAAGAGTAAAACTTGTTAGAAACAAATGTTGGATATATCGGTAAGACGATAAGGATGGACATAGAACGTGAAGCCTTAGGATACTAGATGGGTAGCTAGGTGGCTATTTGAATGTGCCCTAGAGGCTACTATAATAATGGATGGAGGTTTCTCTATCCCTATATGTTGATGTGAGGTTGCTTAGAATGAGCATGCATGCATCATTTTGTCCTAACTACTTGGTAAGGGGTCAAGAATTTCAAAAGCTATGTAATCCAAGAGGCACCATAATAAAAATTAAGTATACCTCAAAGATCTCAACTAGCCTTGGGAAAGCCAAGCACTAATTCCCTTTATTTTCATATTTCTTTTTCTTTTTCGCTTACGCTTACCCTTACGCAGATGACTTCTCACAAATCCTCGAAAGGAGGGAACGCACATTCCCACACAGACGGACTTGCACGAGAGGGTTTTCCCCGCATTTTGTGGGAGGTGCTACAGGGAGCCGGTTATACGACGCCTCCCCAGTATGCAGTGCAGTTGTTCGAGGAGCACCGGGTACCCCGTTGTAGGGTGAGGATGACCTTGGAGCCTCATCCCTTGCAACTGGGCTGGCGTTCGTTGGATTCCGAGTCTTTCGGGTTCAGGGCTGAAGATACTATCGAGTCCATTGCTCTCCACGGGCTAACTACCTTTTGTGGCTTTCACCCCTTGGAGCTGTCAACTCATCTCATTGGCTTGTTCCCCGCTGAAAAGGAGGACGACCCAAGGTGGAAAGACCGAGTGGAGCATGCCAAGGATGTGTGGGCTCTTTACCCAGGACAGACTGCTCACTTGACGGTGCGGTGCATGAATGCCCTGTATCGTCTGCAAGCAGTGCAAGGTGAGGCAATGTCCCAGCTGATGGGATTGGTGGAGTCTACCAAGATCACCCTGGATAATAGGGAGGACCTTGTGGTAGATCTGTCCACTGAGATGGTGGAAAAGGACCTCCAGGTGGAACAGATGGCCACCCAAATCCAAGAGCTTGAGGAGCAAGTAGGGGCCAGGGAGAACACCATCGAGGTTCTCGAGGATCAGCTCCTGACCACGCAGCAACAACTGGAGGAAGCCAACCAGCACTTGGATATGCACCACCAGGAAATTCAGGACATCGAGGCAGAAGGAGCTAACGAGGATGTCGATATCGAGGGATGAGAGGAGCTGAAGCCTGCATCCAGTTTGGACAATGCTGGCTCAGGGAGACCACCTTCCCCCGAGTCTAGTGTTGCCTCATTTGCCCATTAGGATTCAGAAATGGGGTTAGAGGTGTGCAGCAGTAGAACTCCTCGAAACTAGCTTAGCTTTTGCACCTAGAAGGTACTAGGCTAGAGAGAGTCGAGTATTTTGAACACTGCTGTAACTGTTAGAAAACTCTTTTGGCTTGGTGAATGATGGATGATTTCTATTTTAAGTTATGAAGGAAAGTTATGTCATGTGGTACCTCTTATGAAAATGCAAGGAAATGTTTGACATTTTACAAACTCTGTCCTTTAAATTCTCTTACCATGTGTAATCCCTGATTTCAAGGAATGATATTAAGGGCATCCTAAAATTTCAGATGGCAGGAAGAGCGCGCCGTGGACAGAATGAGTGCATTCCTCCACCCCCGCCACCGCCTCCTACCATGCAAGAACTGATGGCTTAGCAGAATGAGATTCTGCGACAGTTAGCTCAGCGTCAGCCACCACCCCAGCACTATGGTGGTGGTGATCACCATCAGCGCCCCCCAGCAACGGCCACCTATCAAGAGTTCCTCAACACTCAGCCGCCACTGTTCACTCGGGCAGAGGATCCCCTTGATGCTGATGTATGGCTCAGAGTGGTGGAATCCAAATTCCCACTGCTTAATGGAGTTTGTTCAGATGTGGCCAAGGTCCGTTTCGCCACCCAGCAGCTTCGCGGACCCGCGCGAACATGGTGGGATCACTTTCTCGCTATGCAGCCGGTTGATCACGTGGTGGAATGGGGAGAGTTCAAGGCAACATTCAGAGGACATCACATACTGGTAGGCATCATGGACCGCAAGCTTAATGAGTTTCTGGCACTTACTCAGGGGAGTCGTACAGTGTTATAGTACGCCCAAGCCTTCAGTGACCTGTGTCGGTACGCAGGCTACCATGCTGACACGGATGAGAAGAAGAGGAACAGGTTCAGGAGGAGCCTCAGTACTAAGCTCCACGACCGTCTCAACACAGTCAGGGCCAACAGCTACAATGAGTTAGTCAACATGGTCATTTCTTAGGAAGACTGCATCACAGCCCGCCAGGCAAAAAAGAAGAGGAAGACCCCTATGGCAGGACCTTCAGCTCAGCCTCAGCGCTTTAGGATTGTGTCCGACACTCACAGTAGGGAACCACAGCAGCAAGGATGGTGGGTGATCCGACCACAACAGCAGCAGCAGACACCCAACCGCTCTCAACCCCCAGTTTAGAGGAACAACAACCAGCCACAGCAGCAGTACCGTCAGGCCAATGACAACAGATGTTTCACTTGTGGCAGCACTGGACACTATGCCATGAATTGCCCCAAGAACCAGCAGAGGCAGGGTAGAATTCCAATCAGAACCAAGGCAAGAGGCAGAAGGTGCAAGTGAGACAAGGCAGGCTGAACTTCACCACCTTGGCTGATATTCCAGAGGGAGCACCCATCATGACTGGTATCTTTTCTGTTTCGAATTATCCTGCAGTCATTCTTTTTGATTCGGGTGCATCACACAGTTTAATCAGTGCAAAATTTAGTGCCAAATGCCAGTTGCCTTTTCATCACACAAATGGGGCATCACACTAATGAGACTGCTTGATCCATGCTGCTACATTGAGTAATAAGTGGAAATGTGTTGATTTAGCAAAAGATGTTGATTGCTAAATGTTTGATATCATGTATGATTAGTTAGGTACACCTTTAGTCTTAAGAGAGTCACACTAAAACTTGAAAGGCTAAAACTTGATTTTAGACTCAGCTAGTGCTCTTGGCAAACCAAACCCCTCAGCCAAACAACTCCATGTCTAGAGGTAGAGGAGTAGACTCCTCACACCGGGTAAGTCTAGCTGAGTATTAGTATACCCAGCCTTACTTGTGGCTTAATTTTTTACAGGTTCTCTGGAGGATGTGGTTGCTGGAGTGACTTGGCCGTCCATCTTGCCACCGGGCTGGACAGTCGAGTGGGACCCTACCTCATCAGAGGAGGAGCATGAGGAGTGATGAGCAGTCCGGTGAATTATAGTGGAGCGGCTGTCCAAAAACCCGAAGGTGAAGAGTTCGGCTTGTACGGACCCTGGGGCACCAGACACTGTCCGGTGGCACACCGGACAGTCCGGTGCGCCAGACCAGGTTTCTCTTCGGTTTCTTTTGCTCCTTTCTTTTGAACCTTAACTTAGATCTTTTTATTGGTTTGTGTTGAACCTTTAGCACCTGTAGAATATATAATCTAGAGCAAACTAGTTAGTCCAATTATTTATGTTGTGCATTTCAACCACCAAAATCATTTAGGAAAAGGTTTGACCCTATTTCCCTTTCAATCTCCCCCTTTTTGGTGATTGATGCCAACACAAACCAAAGCAAATATATAAGTGCAGAATTGAACTAGTTTGCATAACGGAAGTGCAAAGGTTGCTTGGAATTAAACCAATTTATACTTTCATTAGATATGCATGGATTGCTTTCTTTCTTTTAATATTTTGGACCACGCTTGCACCACTTGTTTTGTTTTTGCAAATTCTTTTGGAAACTCTTTTCAAATTCCTTTTGCAAATAGTCAAAGTTATATGAATAAGATTGCGAGAAGCATTTTCAAGACTTGAAATTTTCTCCCCCTGTTTTAAATGCTTTTCCTTTGACTTAAACAAAACTCCCCCTGAATGAAATTCTCCTCTTAGTGTTCAAGAGGGTTTTACCAATTTGAAAGAAGATCAAATGTTTTAGGTACCAATATGAAACAATTCTAACCAATTGGAAAACATACCAATTTTGAAATATGTCTATTAAAAATTTTCATTATAAGATGCCAATAGAAATCTTCTTAAAAAACTTTTGAAATTGGTGGTGGTGCGGTCCTTTTTTCTTTGGGCTATATTTCTCCCCCTTTTGCATTAATCGCCAAAAATGGAGTCTTTTGAGAGCCCTTGTTACTTTCTCCCTAATGGTACAAATGAATATGAGTGAAGATTATACCAAAGTGGAGAGCGGTGCGGAGTGACGACGAAGGGTAAATAATACCGATAGAGTCGAGTGGAAGCCTTGTCTTCGCCAAAGACTCCATTTCCCTTTCAATCTACGACTTAGCATAGGAATACACTTGAAAACACATTAGTCGTGGACATGAAAAGATATGATCAAAGGTACATAAATGAGCTATGAGTGCAAAGTATCAATCAAAGTTCAGAGAATCAAGAATGTTTAGCTCATTCCTAAGTTTGGTAAAGGTTTTCTCATCTAATGCCTTGGTAATGATATCGGCTAATTGTTCTTTTGTGCTAACATAGGCAACCTCGATATCCCGCTTTGTTGGTGATCCCTCAAAAAGTGATACCGAATGGCTATGTGCTTAGTGCAGCTGTGTTCAACGGGATTATCCGCCATGCGGATTGCACTCTCATTATCACATAGGAGAGGGACTTTGCTCAATTTGTAGCCATAGTCCCTAAGGGTTTGCCTCATCCAAAGCAATTGCACGCAACAATGGCCTGCGGCAATATACTCGGCTTTGGCGGTAGAAAGAGCTACTGAGTTTTGTTTCTTTGAAGCCCAAGACACCAGGGATCTTCCTAGAAACTGACAAGTCCTTGATGTGCTCTTCCTATCAATTTTACACCCTAACCAATCAGCAACTGAATAACCTATTAAATCAAAGGTGGATCCCTTGGGGTACCAAAGACCAAACTTAGGTGTGTGAACTAAATATCTGAAAATTCTTTTCACGGCCCTAAGGTGAACTTCCTTAGGACCGGCTTGGAATCTTGCACACATGCATACGGAAAAGCATAATATCCGGTCGAGATGCACATAAATAGAGTAGAGATCCTATCATCGACCGATATACCTTTTGATCTACGGATTTACCTCCCGTGTCAAGGTAGAGATTCCCATTAGTTCCCATGGGTGTCCTGATGGGCTTGACATCCTTCATTCCAAACTTGGTAAGTATATCTTGAATGTACTTGGTTTGGCTGATGAAGGTGCCCTGTTGGAGTTGCTTCACTTGAAATCCTAGAAAGTGCTTCAACTCCCCCATCATAGACATCTCGAATTTTTGAATCATTATCCTACTAAACTATTCACAAGTAGATTGGTTAGTAGACCCAAATATGATATCATCAACGTAAATTTGGCATACAAACAAATCATTTGCAATGGTTTTAGTAAAGAGTGTAGGATCAGCTTTTCCGACTTTGAAACCATTAGTGATAAGAAAATCTCTTAGGCATTCATACCATGCTCTTGGGGCTTGCTTGAGCCCATAAAGCACCTTTGAGAGTTTATACACATGGTTAGGGTACTCACTATCTTCACAGCCAGGAGGTTGCTCAACATAGACCTCTTCCTTCATTGGTCCATTGAGGAAGGCACTTTTCACGTCCATTTGATAGAGCTTGAAGCCATGGTAAGTAGCATAGGCAAGTAATATACGAATTGACTCAAGCCTAGCTACGGGTGCATAGGTTTCACCGAAATCCAAACCTTTGACTTGTGAATATCCCTTGGCCACAAGTCGGGCCTTGTTCCTTGTCACCACACCATGCTCATCTTGCTTGTTGCGGAATACCCACTTGGTTCCTACAACATTTTGGTTAGGACATGGAACAAGATGCCATACCTCATTCCTCGTGAAGTTGTTGAGTTCCTCTTGCATTGCCAACACCCAATCCGAATCCCTTAATGCGTCTTCCACCCTGTATGGTTCAATAGAAGACACAAAAGAGTAATGTTCACAAAAATGAGCGACTCGAGATCAAATTGTTACCCCTTTATGAATATCGCCGAGGATGGAGTTCACGGGGTGATCTCTTTGAATCACTTGATGGACTCTTGGGTGTGGCGGTCTTGGACCCTGAATTTCTTGATTATCTTCCTTGTCTTGATCATTGTTATCTCCCCCTTGATCATTATCCTCCTCTTGAGGTGGCTCATCCTCTTGATCTTCATTTTCATCATCTTGAGCTTGATCCTCATCTTGGGTTGGTGGAGATGCTTGATTAGAAGATGATGGTTGATCTTGTGCTTGTGGAAGCTCTTCGGATTCCTTAGGACACACATCCCCAATGGACATGTTCCTTAGCGCGACGCACGGAGCCTCTTCATCATCTAGCTCATCAAGATCAACTTGCTCTACTTGAGAGCCATTAGTCTCATCAAACACAATGTCACAAGAAACTTCAACTAATCCAGTGGATTTGTTGAAGACTCTATATGCCCTTGTGTTTGAGTCATAACCAAGTAAAAAGCCTTCTACAGCCTTAGGAGCAAATTTAGATTTTCTACCTCTTTTAACAAGAATAAAAAATTTGCTACCAAAGACTCTAAAATATGAAACATTGGGCTTTTTACCGGTGAGGAGTTCATATGATGTCTTCTTGAGGATTCAGTGAAGGTAGAGCCTGTTGATGGAGTAGCAAGCAGTGTTGATTGCTTCTGCCCAAAACCAGTCCTGAGTCTTGTACTCATCAAGCATGGTCCTCGCCATGTCAAGTAGAGTTCTATTCTTCCTCTCCACTACACCATTTTGTTGAGGTGTGTAGGGAGAAGAGAACTCATGCTTGATGCCCTCATCCTCAAGAAAGCCTTCTATTTAAGAATTCTTGAACTCCGTCCTGTTGTCGCTTCTTATCTTCTTGATTCTTAATCCGAACTCATTTTGAGCTCGTCTCAAGAATCCCTTTAAGGTCTCTTGGGTTTGAGATTTTTCCTGCAAAAAGAACACCCAAGTGAAGCGAGAATAATCATCCACAATTACAAGACAATACTTACTCCCGCCGATGCTTATGTAAGCGATCGGGCCGAATAAATCCATGTGGATTGGCTCAAGCGGCCTGTCGGTCGTCATGATGTTCTTGTGTGGATGATGGGTACCAACTTGCTTCCCTGCTTGACATGCGCTACAAACCCTGTCTTTCTCAAAATGAACATTTGTTAGTCCTAAAATGTTTTCTCCCTTTAGAAGCTTGTGAAGATTCTTCATCCCAACATGGGCTAGTCGGCGATGCTAGAGCCAACACATATTAGTCTTAGCAATTAAGCAAGTATCGAGTTTAGCTATATTGAAATCAACTAAGTATAGCTGACCCTCGAGTACTCCCTTAAATGCTACTGAATCATCACTTCTTCTAAAGACAGTAACACCTATATCTGTAAAAAGATAGTTGTAACCCATTTTGCATAATTGAGAAACTGAAAGCAAGTTGTAATCTAAAGAATCTACAAGAAAAACATTGGAAATGGAATGGTCAGGAGATATAGCAATTTTACCAAGTCCTTTGACCAAACCTTGGTTTCCATCCCCGAAGGTGATAGCTCTTTGGGGATCTTCGTTTTTCTCATAGGAGGAGAACATCCTTTTCTCCCCTGTCATGTGGTTTGTGCATCCGTTATCAATGATCCAACTTGAGCCCCCGGATGCATAAACCTACAAAACAAGTTTAGGCCTTGTTCTTAGGTACCCAAACGGTCTTGGGTCCTTTCACATTAGAAACAAGCACCTTGGGTACCCAAACACAAGTCTTGGAGCCCTTGTGTTTGCCCCTAACATATTTGGCAACTACTTTGCCTGATTTATTAGTTAAAACATAAGAAGCATCAAAAGTCTTAAATGAAACATTAGGCTCATTTGATGCAACAGGAGATTTCCTTTTAGGCATTTTAACATGGGTAGAATGCCTAGAGCTAAAGGCCTCATTCTTATACATAAAAGCATGATGGGAAACAGAATGAGTCTTCTTAGCATGAATTCTCCTAATTTTATGCTTAGGATAACCAGCAGGATATAAAATGTAACCCTCGCTATCCTGTGCCATGGGAGCTTTGCCCTTAGCAAAATTGGACAATCTCTTAGGGGCATTAAGCTTAATATTGTCTCCCTGTTAGAAGCCAATGCCATCCTTAATGCCAGTGCGTCTCCCATTATAGAGCATGCTCCTAGCAAATTTAAATTTTTCATTTTCTATCTCATGCTCATTAAATTTACTAGTTAGTTGTGCTATGTGATCATTTTGTTGTTTAATTAAGGCAAGGTGATCATGAATAACATCAACATTAATATCTCTACATCTAGTACAAATAGAAACATGATCAACACTAGATGTAGAAGGTTTGCAAGATATTAATTCATCAATCTTAGCATGCAAAGTGGCGTTCTCATTTCTAAGATTGGAAATAGAGATATTGCAAACATTTAAATCCTTAGCCTTAGAAATTAACTTATCATTCTCAATCTTAAGGCTAGAAATTGATTCATTCAATTTGTCAATCTTAGCAATTAAACTAGCATTATCATTTTTAAGATTGACAAGAGAATCATCACAACCATTTAATTTCTCAACCTTAGCAAGTAATTTGGCATTCTCAGTTCTAAGGTTAGAGACAGTGTCATGGCAAATGCTAAGCTCTTTAGACAAGTTTTCATTTTTCTCTACTTCCTGAGTATAGGAATTTTTAACTTTAACATGCTTCTTGTTTTCCTTAATAAGGAATTCCTCTTGGCTATCCAAGAGTTCATCCTTCTCATGAATAGCACCTATCAATTCATTTAATTTTTCTTTTTTGTTGCATGTTTAAGTTGGCAAAAAGAGCAAGTAAATCATCTTCATCATCACTAGAGCTACCCTCATCACTAGATGTTGTATATTTAGTGGAGGCTCTAGATTTTACCTTCTTCTTTTTGCCGTCCTTTGCCATGAGGCACTTGTGGCCGACGTTGGGGAAAAGGAGGCCTTTGGTGACGGCGATGTTGGTGGCGTCCTCGTCGGAGGAGGAGTCGGTGGTGCTTTCGTCGGAGTCCCATTCCCGACACACATGGGCATCGCCGCCCTTCTTCTTGTAGTATTTCTTCTTTTCCTTCCTCCTTCCCTTCTTGTTGTCGCCCCTGTCACTATCACTAGACATGGAACATTTAACAATAAAGCGACCGGGCTTACCACACTTGTAGCAAACTTTCTTGGAGCGGGGTTTATAGTCCTTCCCCCTCCTTTGCTTGAGGATTTGGCGGAAGCTCTTGATGATGAGCGCCATTTCCTCGTTGTCGAGCTTGAAGGCATCGATGGGGAGCCTACTTGAGGTAGACTCTTCTTTTTTCTCCTCCGTCGCTTTGAATGCGACGGGTTGCACCTCGAATGTGGAGGTGTCGCCTTGCTCGACAATATGTTTGGAGCCTTTGATCATCAACTCAAAGCTCACAAACTTTCCTATCACTTCATCAGGAGACATTAGCTTATATCTAGGATCACTACGTATTAGTTGAACTTGAGTAGGATTACGAAAAACAAGTGATCTTAGAATAACCTTGACCATTTAATGGTCATCCCATTTGGTGCTCCCGAGGTTGCGCACTTGGTTGACCAAGGTCTTGAGCCGATTGTACATTGCTTGTGGCTCCTCCCCTTGGTTGAGGATGAATCGACCGAGCTCCTCCTCGATCATCTCCCGCTTAGTGATCTTGGTCACCTCATCCCCTTCATGCGCGGTCTTTAGCACATCCCAAATCTCCTTGGCACTTTTTAGCCCTTGCACCTTATTATACTCCTCTTGACATAGAGAGGCGAAGAGTATAGTGGTGGCTTGGGAGTCAAAATGCCGGATTTGGGCGACCTCGTCTGAATCATATGCTTCATCCCCCATGGATGGTACCTGCGCTCCAAACTCAACAATGTCCCAAATGCTAGTGTGGAGTGAGGTTAGATGATGCCTCATTTTATCACTCCAATACAATAATCTTCACCGTAAAAAACCGGTGGTTTGCCTAGTGGGACGGAAAGTAAAGGAGTGCGTTTAGAAATGCGGGGATAGCGTAGGGGAATCTTACTAAACTTCTTGCGCTCATGGCGCTTAGAAGTGACAGACGGAGTGTCGGAGCCGGAGGTGGATGGCGACGAAGAGTCGGTCTTGTAGTAGACCACTTTCTTCATCTTTTTCTTCTTGTCGCCACTCCGATGCGACTTGACGCGGGGAGGTGACTCCTCCCTTCCTTTGGCGCCGGACTCCTTCGATGGGGACTTCCCGTGGCTTGTGGCCGTTTCCATCTCCCTCTTGGCGAATCCTCCCGACATCACTTCGAGTTGTTAGACTCTAATGAAGTACCGGGCTCTGATACCAATTGAAAGTCACCTAGAGGGGGGGTGAATAGGCAGAAACTAAAATTTACAAACTTTAAGCACAACTACAAGCCGGGGTTAGCGTTAGAAATAAAACTGAGTCCGAAAGAGAGGGTGAAAAACAAATCAAGGTAAATGAAGCGGATGACACGGTGATTGTTTTACCGAGGTTCGGTTCTTGCAAACCTAGTCCCTGTTGAGGTGGTCACAAAGACCGGGTCTCTTTCAACCCTTTCCCTCTCTCAAACGGTCACCTAGACCGAGTGAGCTTTCTCCTTAATCAAACTGGGTCACTTAGACCCCTACAAGGACCACCACAACTTGGTGTCTCTTGCTTTGATTACAAGTGTCTTGAGAACAAGAAAGAGGAAGAAGAAAGCGATCCAAGCGACACGAACTCAAATGAACACGAAAATCTCTCTCTCACAAGTCACTAAGTGTTTGGAGTGGTTTTGGACTTTAGAGAGGATTTGATCTCTTGTTTGTATCTTGGAGTGAAGTCTTGAGCTCTTGTATTGAATGCAATATGCTGGAAACTTGGATGCCTTGAATAGTGGTGGTTGGGGGTATTTATAGCCCCAACCACCAAAATATTCGTTGGGGAGGGCTGCTGTCGATGGGCGCACCGGACAGTCCGGTGCGCCAGCCACGTCACTCAACCGTTAGGATTCTGACGGTTTCGACCGTTGGAGCTCTAACAGCTTGGGGCACCGGACAGTCATTGTTCACTGTCCGGTGCGCCTTCTGGCGCTGCTCTGACTCTGCGCGAACTGTCCGCTCACTGTAGCGCTTTTGTAGGTGTCCGTTGGAGTCGACCGTTGCGCTGGAGTCGTTGCTCCGCTGGCACACCGGACAGTCTAGTGACCCACCGAACAGTCCGATGAATTATAGCAGAGCGGCTGTCCAGAAACCCGAAGGTGAAGAGTTCAGCCTGTACGGACCCTGAGGCACCGGACACTGTCCGGTGCGCCAGACCAGGGTTCTCTTCGGTTTCTTTTGCTCCTTTCTTTTGAACCCTAACTTAGATCTTTTTATTGGTTTGTGTTGAACCTTTGGCACCTGTAGAATATATAATCTAGAGCAAACTAGTTAGTCCAATTATTTGTGTTGGGCATTTCAACCACCAAAATCATTTAGGAAAAGGTTTGACCCTATTTCCCTTTCAGTAGCCCCACAGGCACTAGCAAAGGCACAAAAATCTCCTCGATCACTAAGAACTTCTTTGAAAGCTTCAACTTCGCCATTTATCCATTGAATGACTTCATCAGGATTTCCACGAATAGATTTCTACTCGGAGGAATAAGCTCCAACCCTAGCAAAGCTGTTCTTTAAATTCTTAGCGCATTCCATGGATATTTTATAACATTTTTCTTTGGCGGCACGAAGCTCATCGACATTCTTTTGCGCTCTTGATCTTTCAATTTCGCATATCTCATGCTTCACCACCTCAACTTCAAAGTTCTCAGTTGCTTCAACAACTTTCCTTCTTAATTCTTGTACCTCAGCTTCATGAGCTTCGACTTGGGCGGAAAGCTTGGCTTCGCTAGATTTCAACCTTTCCACGAAAGAGAGTAAAATTGTATCCGTCTCAAGAGCTTCATTTCTTAATGTAATAACCTCTGAATGAAGGTTTCCAAGTGCTATTCGGCAGCTCTCATCCTCTACATCTTTCTGGTCCTTCAAAGCCTTGCTTAAAATTAAGCCTTGGAAAACGAAGAGTGAGCATGTAATGATGATAAGAAAGACCACAAAAATAGTTTATCGTAGCACAAATTGCAGAATGACAAATCAAAGTATACACACCTTCAGGCTGTTGTAAGCAAGACTGTCTGCAAGTTGATCTTTCGACATTATAGACAGACCAAGTTCAAGCTTCGGATATCCTATGTTGTCCATTATTTCCTAACAAACATTTATCTCTTTACTATCTGGTAGACAGTAAAGGAAGTGTTGGGGGCCTTCGGCTTCCGAAGGTCCTCAAAAGCATGATTTAACAATGTTTCTGGAAGTACAATGCATGAACAGGTACCTTCAGACTTAAGTTGAAACCACAGTGTGAAGAAGCACGAGAAGGAGTACGAAGGATAGCGCAAAGCCGAAGCTGTGCGCAGGAGAGCTTCGACATGATAGCAGAAAAAGGAAACCGACTTAAAGATGAAAAGGCTATTTAAACCTCGATGGACTACTATAGAGTTGTTAGCAAATGTAAAGGGCATGAGTGTAATCTTACATGGGCTGTGTCTCATGCCTATAAATAGATGAATAGTAACTCCGTACTGTTCATGTTGACTTGGCATTGATCCTTGCGTCACGCTGTTACTTTCACCTTCTTTCAAGTCAAAGGTATACTTGTAATTTAATATTGTTTCTATTTTTCCATAGTAATAAAATAAAAATGAGATAACGACAATATATGACTGCTTATATTATTTTTTATGCTTTATACGATTCTTTTTTCATCTTTATATGTTATGTAGACGAAGGTATATCCTTCATTACTTTCGTCCTCCGAAAATCATTATCTCCTAAGGGAAATAATGCTTCGAAGGACGAAGGGCTTTAATGTTTAACATTTTTCTGTGTTGCCTTGTTCTTAACTCATAGCACTTGAGAACAAGTCCCCAACATTGGCGCCCACCTCCGGTGAACCCTTTTTTCGACCACCTTCAGCAAGCATCGACCTTCGTCATGCCACCAAAGAAAGCTTCGGCAACAGGGGCTGCCGTTCTGCAGCCGCTGGACTCGAACCAGGAGACCCTTTGTAACACCTCAAAATCCTATTTTGAGAATCAAGTAGAATTCTCCAAAATTTTCGAGTTAGAATATTTTTGAAGTCATGTCCCCTAAAATAAATATCACGCATAATAAAGAGTTAATTAAAAAGGTACCCATATGAAATTAGTCATCCCATTATCGAATTATAAGTACTCTCATGAAATATTTAAGCTAATAGAATAGCTTGGTGTAGTTATACATTAGAACATATTTCCCTAAATTAAATAACCATTTATTGGTTTATCATTATATCAAGAAGCATTTATTCGAAGGAAATAAATAATAAGCAGATAAAGAATGAAAGTAATATTCTCGCATTCATAGTGAAGTTCTTGAGTTATGCATTTAATCTGGAGTTAGACTTTGAAAACAAATGAGAAATTAAAATCTAAATTGGAAAACTTGAAAATAGAAAATGAGAGAAAATAGAAAAGAAGGAGAAAATAAAAAAAATCCACTTCAGCCGCGTGGGCCGAATTCCCTTCCGCGGCGGCCCACTCCAGCCAAGGAAGGCGCCGACTGGGAGACCCTGGCAGGCGGCCTCACCCGCGCACCGTGCCGCTGCGGTGTGGGTCCCGCTCGCCAACCCTTGATTCTACACGGGCCGCTAGGAGGGTTCCTTATTTGGTCACTGTGCGTGGTCCCCATTTGTCAGACTTATCTCCTAGCTTGCGCGCGCATCGTTCTCGCCAACAAATCGCTCGATCTCTACTCCGCGTATGTCGCGTCTTGTTCCGCTCGGACCGCCAATTTGGGGGTATAAAACGATACCCCATGGCACCCCTTCGACTACCGCTCTCCTCTGCGTTCAAGGCCCTGGGGGGATTGGAGCTCAGTGCCTTGGTTGTACTAACTTGGCCTCCATTGCTGCACTCGAGGGGAGAGAAATTCGAGTGCGGCTACTTGCTCGTGAAGCCGCTTGGCCTCGACTGGTAGCTCGGAGGAAACCCACCGGCGTGCGCTGGCATAGGGACTTCAGTTCGGGAGACAGGGGTGGCCGGTGTCGCGGATTCCAAATCTCGCCTAGATGGAGTCACTGGCATTGGCGCTGGGTGGCTGTGCGGCATGGATGAAGGTAAGGGGGGACCGTTGCATTCTCCTGGGTGTCCTCTACGTGTAGCGTGGTTGGGATCCAAGTAGTGGGTACGGGGTTCGAATTTGGGGTGTCCGGTGATGCTCCACCGTGGAGGCCAGGCGGCGCCGTCAGGAGTTCGCACGCAGGTGGAAGAACGGTTTTTGACCTTCAGATCCAAACTAATGGTGGAGATTAGATTAGAAGATACCTATTTGTTTTGGGTAAAACATAGTCGTTAGATCGTAATCCTACGGTTCGAAATGGGTCACGCCTTTATGTGATCTTAGGCGTAGATCTCACATCGGACGACTGTGATTAGAACAGATGATACCCTTTCGGATTTTCCATCTGGGCCGTTGATTCCAGATCGGGCGTATGGGATTTGATCATGGCCGCGTAAAATCTTGACCGTTGATCCATGCACCAACGGTTTGGATTGGCTTCATTACATGCCACTTCTCTGATCTAATCTAGGCCGCCAGATTTCAATCGGATGGCCGACATGGGCCGATACCCCTTCGGCATGGCTGGTTTACAAAAGAGCCCCTCGGCTTATTCCAAATTAACCCGCCATCCACCTCGGGTTAGGGCTGTGTCTGGTAGATTTTACAGATTAAACCCCGACCTTCTCTGTATTAATGCGCCCAGTCCAAGAATTAAAGAAAATAGGAAAAAGAGATTTAGGAATTGATTTTGAGTATAAAAATAATTGTAAAACTTGTATAATTCATAGAAAATTCATATGAAGTCCAAATTAATCCATTCCAATTTCTATAATTTGGTAATATCATTTTTTATCATTTAGTACCACTGTTTTGACATGAATATCACAATAAAATTTATATCCTATTTAATCTTGCACAAAGCATATAAAACCTTCAGAAATTCATAACTTAAAATCTATAACTCCAAAATTAATGATTCCTGTTCCTAGAATCTTATTTTAATAAGGAGATTATTAATATGTATTTTGTTCTTATGTTTGGTGTGATGTTAAATTTTGTATATACCATGTTTGTCTGTATTGCTACGCTTAGCAGTGAGGACACATGTCATCTGAAGAGCAAGTTGGTACCTGGAATCTCAAGTCCTAGGCAAGTTGTGCCCTTGATCACTTCTTTTACCTACTCATGTTCTAATTAATCATAATGATCTGCATAGGTTAATTTTGATGGGACCCAATAGGTTACCCTAGTTTGACTATCTTTATGCCTTGTTTACCACTAAACTTTTTGGGTAGTACTTGCTAGTGCTTTATGTGGTTTTGAGTATGAAGATACATTATTCATGATTACACTTTTATTATCAGTTTATTATTTCTGTTCATGATAAGATCATTATGTTAATTGCAACACGGAGCGACCACCCGGGAAAATAGTGCTACCACAAGGGTTTAATGGGACGCCCTTGGCTGATTAATTAGGAAAGCTAGTGGAAGACTACCTTACCCGAAAGGGACAAGGGCAGTAGGGGAGTGGTCAGTGTAGGGAGGCCCTTGGGTTGATTTTGCTGCGATGGCGGTCATGCGAGGGGTCCCTGCATTGGAGCTTCCTATAAACTGTAGTGGGTTTTCTGAAGCTAGTGGAACTTTGTAAAGGCCTCATAGTGTTACCCTGCCTCGCCTCCTCGGTAGAGGTGTATGGGAAGTCGCGATCCCTTGGCAGATGGGTAACATGACTTGTGGGTAAAGATTCGCAACCTCTGCAGAGTGTAAAACTGGTATACTAGCCGTGCTCACGCTCATGAGCAGCTCGGACCCTCACATGATTAAATTATGGAACTAAATTCAATCTGTCATATGCATTGCATCGCAGGTGAGGTTGTTACTTTTGTTCTACTATTTAATTGGGTTGGTATTTACTTATACTTAGTAACCGCTAATAAAATTTTGACCAACTTTAAAAGCAATGCTCAGCTCTAATCATCCTCTTTGGTAAGCCTTACACTTCACGTGAGCTCCCACCTTTGGCGAGTTCATGCACATTATTCCCCACAACTTGTTGAGTTATGAACGTATGTGAGCTCACTCTTACTGTCTCACACCCCCCTACAGGTCAAGAACAGGTACCACAGGATGAGGCGCTCGGAGGATGATGTGATGTGTTCGTGAGAGGTCTAGGCCGTCGTCTCCCAGCCAACTTTGGGTTGCTGAACCGTTGTCTCCTAATAATGTCATTATTTATTTATTTTGTATAGAACTCCTGTTATATAGTAAAGATGTGACATTCGATCCTGTGCCATGATTCATCATATGTGTGAGACTTGATCCCAACACACCTGATGATTATGTTCGTGCCCGGGTCTTGGTGCCCGGAAACCCGGGTGTGACACCCTTTCCCTTCGGGAAGCCCGAAACCAGAAGAGGAAGGTCACTAGTCCAACACCACACGAGGATGAGTTGGACCAGGAAATCAGGAATACGGAGATGCTCCATTAGCAGGTCCAAAAGAGGAAGGAGAAGATGGCTCGGTTAGCTGACTTGCAAAGGCAGATTGACGAAGCTACCGAAGAAGTGCGTCATCTTGCTCAAGATGAGCAGAATCGAAGGCCATACCACAGAGAGTTGCACCAAGAGGGCTTCTTCAACGAGGATGACTGATATGAGGATTTCCATCATGGAAATTTTGCTTTTGATGATGCTTCTCCTTTGTCAGCAGAACTACAGGCTACGCCCTAGCCCTCGTCCTATAAGCCACCCCAGCTCCCCATGTATGACGGACACTCAGATCCGAAGCAGTTTCTGATGAGCTACGAAGCAACTATATCTTCGTATGGTGGCAATACTGCTGTCATGGCAAAATCCTTCGTCATGGTAGTCAAAAATGTTGCACAAACTTGGTACTCCTATCTTCGGCCAGGAACAATCACATCATGGCAGAAGCTGAAGGACATGCTGATCACCAGTTTTCAATGGTTTCAGACGAAGCAGGTTACCGCTCAAGCCTTGTTCCAGTGCACGCAAGATCAAGAGGAATACCTCCAGGCGTATGTCCGAAGGTTCTTGCGCCTGAGGGCACAAGCGCCAACAGTGCCCAATGAAATTGTCATTGAGGCCATGATTAAGGGGCTTCGACCAGGACCTTCAGCCCAGTACTTCGCTAGGAAACCCCCTCAAACCCTAGAGAAACTGCTTCAGAAAATGGATGAATACATCCGTGCTGACAATGATTTTCGACAGAGAAGGGAGGAAGCTTACAGGTTCTCCAAAATGACCAGGGGCTTCGGAGGGAGGATCCACCCTAGGCACGTCAGATCAATTCATTCAACTCAGAATGACGACAGTGGAAGTCAACAACAGAGGCCGCAATATTCTTCCTAGGCTTCGGGGCAGCAACAGAGCTATCCTCGGCCCCCAGCTCCAAGGGGCAGAGGCACCAGGGGCTTCAGAGGAAGGTTTGGGGATCAGCCCAGGAAAATTTATTGTCTATTCTGCGGTGAGGACAAGGGCCACACTACCAGGATGTGCCACGTCACCATCCAGAAATAGAAAGAGATAGCAGAAGCTGCAGCCCAACAGAGTCAGCCGAAGCAAGTCATGCATACTGCTTCGTACCACTCGCCGTACATTCCAGAGTACGTGGGTAACCATCCTGCAGCCTCTGTTGCTTCGGCAAGCCAACCTCAGGCATCTTGGCAACAGCCTCCACCCCCACCACCATTGCAATGAGACCAGCAGCCAGAAGGGAGCCAGCACATCCATCAGCAACGAGACTTTAGAGAGGAGTCCGAAGCTCGCACAGTCAATAGTACTGTGCCAGAATTGAAGCACATATACTAGAAGATATCCTACTTCTGAAATAGTTCTGGCATTCGTTATCATTTTTATTTTTTAATAGAGAACAATCGTTAAAGGCTTAAATTTTTTCCCGTCGTTTTCAATTCCTTGTAATAGCTTCGTTTTGGTCATAGTGGAAATATATCTCTTTTACAGACTCACGAAATCCAAAAAATTGGCAAAGCACGAGAGTTGCTCTCAAGAGGGAGCGGGATTCATAATCACATTACAAGTTTTGCTGAAGCAATAGAAAGTCATTCTAAGGAACGCAGTGTAAGCCTCCCGAAGCAACAAAAAGTCGTTCCTAAGGGAGCGCAGTGTAAGTTTTCTGCTCGAAAGTCGTTCCAAAGGGAATGCAGAGCTTACAGCGAAAAATAAACGCTGATTCCGCTGAAGTAAAAGGCGAAGAAGCTCCTAAGGGAGGCTTACAGCGAAAAATAAACGCTGATTCCGCTGAAGTAAAAGGCGAAGAAGCTCCTAAGGGAGGCTTACAGCGAAAAATAAACGTTGATTCCGCTGAAGTAAAAGGCGAAGAAGCTCCTAAGGGAGGCTTACAGCGAAAAATAAACGCTGATTCGGCACAAATAATATTTTTTGCATAGCATAACATCATTACATCATTTTGCATAGCATAACATCATACATCATCTTGCATCAATGGCGCGAGAAGGGGATTCAATGTTGATCTTCGGGGATTGATTCGAAAAAGCAGTGCCAAGGCACAACATAAGTATTGAAGAAGTATAGCTTCGTCAAACTCTAAAATGAAAAGGTGATCTATTGCTTACGAAGCATAATGATTTTACGAAGATCGGATGTTTTTACGAAATACGGATGTTCTTCACAACGCATGAAAAGACGGGAAGGTGTTTTTTCGCCGAAGGCTCAAAAACGGTATGTATGTAAGGTTTCATGCGTCGTAAAGAATTCAGTTACAAGCAGCTCAAATATTGCATTCAAAATTATAAAAATACTACGCACTTTGTTCAGCAAATATTATATTACAAATGTTTTTACAATAGAAGCTATTCTTCTTTTAAAACTGCTTCTGCAGCTTCGTTCAACAGTCGATTAATAGCTTCGTCCAGAATAGCTTCGGCCACTTTAGTAACTTTGTTGGGGCGAAGGCGAAGACGCCACCCTTCGCTCGATGCCTTTGCCGACCTCGCTGCACCAACGAAGGCAAGACGACGGGCAGACCTACCCTTCGTCCCACACGTCGCCGGACGAAGACTTGTGACGAGGTCGTCTCATCTTGCGACCTCGCTCAACATGGAGGCCCACGTGTGATCCGGCCCATTGTAACAGGCCCTGCGTGGCCGCTGCACATTACGGGCCTAATTTGTAAAGGTCTCCCTGTAATTACGGTCTGTAACCTTGCTTTATGGGAATATTCCGGGGATAACCTAGGTGCCTGAGGGCACATGCGTCCTTAACACTGGACGCTGGGCACTCAGACACCTATAAATATCCCTGCACAGTGCCCTTGAGGGGCTAGGTTAATAGAGCTACTGCCATCTCGTGTTGTAGCCCCGTTTACACCACTTTTACTCCCCTGTTGGATCAACTCGCTCAGGAGAGCAAGTGCCAACATTTAGCGCCCACCGGGATTAAGCATAAATACACAGCGCGCCTCAGCTTTGCTTTGGAGTCTGATAGGTGCACCAATAACATAGCAGAATACGAGGCTGTCATCCTCGGCCTTCGCAAGCTAAGGGCACTCGGTGTCACCACCTGCATCATCAAAACAGACTCCAAGGTAGTCGCTGGCTAGGTCGAGAAAGACTATGCAGCGAAGGACCCCGCACTCATGCAGTACCTCGCGGCCATCCGCAGCCTCGAAAGACAATTCAAGGGCTTCACGCTGCAGCACGTGGATCGAGCCAAGAATGAGGAGGCCGATGCTCTAGCCAAGGCAGCCGCCAGGGGCGAAGCCCTACCCTCCGACGTGTTCTACCACGTCATCGGCACGCCAGCCGTCCGCAGCCCTGAAGGGCTCCAAATAACCAACGACAGCGAGGGCCACCACATAGTCAACCTCATCATGACCGAAGACTGGCGGGCACCAATAACCCTGTACCTGCAGGGGTACTATCATCCAACCGACAACAATGAGGCCAAGCACCTCAAACACCGAAGCCGGGACTTCGCACTGATCGAGGGCCAACTTTACAAGAAGGGGGTCAGTCAACCGATGCTTAAGTGCGTCACCGACACCGAAGGCGTCCAAATTCTGCGCGAAGTCCACAGTGGGACTTGCGGCTCCCACGCAGGGCCTAGGGCCCTAGCGGCAAAGGTGATTCGCCAAGGTTTCTACTGGCCCACCATGATTTGCGTCGCAAATCGGGTCGTGAGATCCTGTGAAGCCTGTCAGAAATTTTCCCCACGCCCGGGATGCCCTTCGCAGTTCACGAAGCTAATCGCCCACACGTGGCCCCTTCAGCGCTGGGGCCTGGACATTGTCGGGCCCCTGCCCACGGCTCAGGGGAACCTCAAGTTCACCTTCGTCGCTGTTGAATACTTCACCAAATGGATTGAAGCGAGGGCAGTATCCACTATAACATCGAAGACAGCCCAGAAATTCTTCTGGCAAAATATTGTTTGCCGCTTTGGAGTCCCGTCTGAGCTCACGGTCGACAACGGCAAGCAGTTCGACAACCAAGATTTCAAAGATTTCTGCTTCTCCATCGGCACCAAGCTTGCCTTCGCCTCCGTGTACCACCCCCAATCCAACGGAGTCGTGGAGCGCGCCAACGGCAAAATTTTCATAGCCGTCAAGAAAATGCTCCTCGACGACAAAAAAGGCAAGTGGCCCGACCTGTTACCCGAAGTGGTCTGGGCGCTGAACACAACTGAGTGTAGGGCGACTGGGTTCACCCCTTTCCGCCTTCTATACGGATCGGAAGCTATGACTCCGCAAGAAATAAAACATGGGTCACCTCGAACAGCCACGTCGGCCGTCCCCGACGTAGATGAGCCGACTTCGAAGGACCTCATCGACGGAGACCGCGTCTTCGCCCTACAGGCTCTGGACAAATACCAAGCCCAGACAAAAGCATGGCGCGACCACACAGTCATCCCAAGGGAGTTCAGCGAAGGAGACCTCGTGCTCGTCCGGACAGCTCGGACAGAGTCCCGGGGCAAGTTGGAGCCGAAGTGGGAGGGCCCTTTCATCGTCAATACGAAGGCGTCCCCCAGCGTGTACAGACTCACAACTCCATCCGGCGAAGACTTAGAACATTCTTGGAACATTGATAATCTTCGCAAATTTTTTGTTTAACTCCTCAGGGCCACTTAGCCCTTGTAATCCGCAGAACAGTTTTTCAGCCGGCCCGCACTCTTTTCCTCACGGGGGGGGTGAGGTTTTTAACGAGGCGGAGCCATGTAATATACACGCGAAAAATCCCCCGCAAAAACTACGTCGAAAAAGACCGATTAAACGGTCTTCGACATTCGACTGACACAAAAGTCACCGCGAGGGGCAGCGATGGCCACCCTCACGTGCGACAATCCGTGCAAAAGTCGCCTAAGGGTGCAGCCGGACTAGCACAACAAGTGCGTAAATTCGAAGTCTTCTCAAAAAGACTATCTGTGCAAAAGTCGCCTAAGGGTGCAGCCGGACTAGCACAACAAGTGCGTAAATTCGAAGTCTTCTCAAAAAGACTATCCGTGCAAAAGTCGCCTAAGGGTGCAGCCGGACTAGCGCAACAAGTGCGAAAAATCGAAGTCTTCCTCAAAAAGACTATCCGTGCAAAAGTCGCCTAAGGGTGCAGCCGTACTAGCGCAACAAGTGCGAAGAATCGAAGTCTTCCTCAAAAGACTACCCGTGCTAAACCCTACACCAAACTGTCCGCGCAAAGACTAACTACAGGTGCGCCGGACCGACATAATAAACATACTAGACCAAGCGCACAACGCTTTTACAAGCATAGCCGGATGCGCGCAGGCGCATAACCTCATCATACAAATTATAGTTATATATGTACAGCGAGGGCATCACACCTTACATCGGTTCAACCTTCGGAATGATCCCCATCTCCCTATAGTTAAATAGCATTATCCTAAGCTCCTCACCCTCAAAAAGACTTCGCAACTCCCCCTCACCTACACTCGCAACGGCCGGCGAGGACAACAACTCCTGCTTGCCAGCCCTGTCCACACGAAGCCGACCGCCATCCACCTCACTCACTCTATGCTTCGCAACCGCCCTTCGCCGCCTGCGCCCAGCGCTCGGACCAGGCACAACTTCAGCATCCGCAGCACGCAGCGAAGCATCCGCCGCTGCCACATCCAAGGCCGCAAAGTAATCCAAGTCCTCATCCGACGACTCCTCCGTCCACTCAACCGAACTCCCAAAGTCACCAAAATCAGAAAACTTAGAAGCAGACTCATCCGATTCATTCCCAGCATCCACGGTCGAAGCCGCCAAAAAACTAGCAGTGGCGGTTGCGTGCGCAGGCCCAAAACCTTGAACCTGCGCAGCAACCAAGGTTCAGCAACATATACAAAATTCCCTAACTACCCACACCCACTAAGCCACCAGCGAAGGCCCAGCCGCCGTGGGATCCTCCGCTGCCGGTTCCGTCGCCGTCTTCGGGGGATCCTCAGCCCTCGGCAGTGCGGTTGGCGACGAGCCACCACCGGACATAGTAGCCGCAGGGGCAGCGAGGAAGCCTTCGACGGTTTCCAGGGGCGATGCCACCGGGCTCGACTCCGCTTCAGGCCACACACTGTTCAAAGCTCCGAAGTCCTCCACTTTCTCATCACGCGCCGCCTGCAACACAGCACACCGATTCAGCAAGCCCACGTATAACCCACATCCAACAACACCAAACAAAAGATAAACATTACCTGATCCCTCGCCTGGTCGGACCGCTCCCTCACCACCTCCCGACTGTGGGGGCCCCACATCCGGTCAAAGAGGGCTCCCGCGGATTCCTTCACCACAGGGTCCTCGACCTTGTAAATTTCGCGCTCGAAATCCTCATCAGATCGGTCGAAGACCTCATAGTGACTGCACCCTTCGCGGGACAGCGCGTTCATCGCCCCTTCGCAGGTGACCAGGGAGGCAAAGGACATAAATCCCTCCACAATGGTCGGGAGCGCCAACAACTCCTCTTCCAGCCACTCGAGGCAGCGAAGGCCTGACTCTCGGTCGGGCACTTCGAAGTCAGTGGTCCACGCGCCCAGCTCGCGGTATGAGTCCATGAGCTGTTTGCGCGTCCGCTCAACTTCTGAGCGCATCGAGGCCTCGGCCCTCTCCATGCGGGCCTGCAGAGCGTTGAACCGCGTCTCCCATTCCTCGGCGCGCTGGCTGGCGAGACTACCCTCCACCCACGCCAGATTGGCCTCCGCCTGCGCTGACTGCGCCTTGGCGAGGGCCTGATTAGCCTCCCTCCTCTCCTCCGCTAGCTGGCGCCGGAGGTCAGTCCTCTCGCCCTCCAGTGCGGCCACCTTCTCTGTTAGCTTGCGGCACTTGCTATCGGTGGCCGACTTTTCCCGGACAGCGTCAGCATGCTGCGCTCGAAGTCTCTCGACTTCGGCAGACACAACTGCCGTAAGGGCTCCCGACGCCACGCGGTCAGCGAAGTCAGCCGCTTAAAGGACAAACATAAGTCCACAATCCCAACGAAAGCGGTAAAAACCGAAGTCTAGCCCAACTACCTGACTCAGCCGCTGCGACGCCTCCCTCAGCCGGCGGGACACAGTGCCCGCTTCGTCTTTGACGGTGGTGAGCGCCGAAATCTCACCGCCAGCGCTGAGAGCGCTACCCTTCGCCCCAGGCACTATGGCAGACACCGTGGTCGCCACTGCAGGCGGAACAACAACAAGTTGCCCCTCGCCCGATCCTGCAAAGTATCAACAGTCAAAAAAAAATCGGGCCAACGACTTACCAATGAGATAATCCTCCACACTAATATCAGTGCCGAAATCGGCAACGCGCTTCGCCGGCGAAGGCAAGTCTCGGGCCTTCGTGGCTCCAGCCAAGGCAGACTTGGCTACGCCGGTGCCGGCTACCTTCACGACATCCGGCACCTTGCTGGACCTAGGGGCGGCCGACTTTGCCGCCAGTGTTGGCTGGCTACCGCCAGAGGCGGCAGCCTTCGCAGTCCCCCGCGCCCTCTTCGGCCTAGCCTCGGGCAGCCTGATGATCGCCCGGCGTTTTTGCGCAGCTTCCTGACGATCCTTGTCCATCACTGCCGACACAACAGCAGAAATATTCCGTCCATAAGGAAACACTCTCAAGTCACGAACCATGCGAGATGTAAAAAAGTCTTCGCCGGCCGCACGGGGGATAGGAACGTTCTCAGGCCACCGACCCCCGATAACCTTCAGCATCCGCGCCAAAGACTCCCGGAGCTCGGGCGAAGACATCCTTCCCCCGAGGGCCGCGCATGTCCCCATCAGCTCCATAGCAAAACTATCGGAGACCCCCAGTCCTCCCATCACAGTACCTAGCTTCCTCTTCTTAGTGGATGGGGTGGCCGCCGGCGCGGGGTCGTCTTCAGTCTCTGCCACCGGTTTCTTCCCGCGGCGATCGACATCGTCTTGCCCGGGATAACCGCCATACGGCAGACGGTTCAACTCGAAGACCCTATTCAAGCGATCCTTGGATCCGCGTATATCCCAACTACGCTGGCCCTCCGTCTTCGGCATGTAGCGACCAATTATCCGCGCCGCCCCATCCTCCGCCTCACGCACGAATGCGGCGGGATCTCGGCCATGCAAATCCAGTGCGAAGGCGGGACTCCGCACCAGCATCCTGCCACAGGAAGGCATCTGGCGAGGGCATACTTCGCCCAGCGCCCAGCCATGCGCCAAGGGCCACACCCCATACGCGACAAACTCCTCAACCAGATCGCGCCCGCTACTCAGGCCGGCCGCGCACCGCAGGGCCCCTTCGTCTGCATCCTCCTCCGCTACTTCAAACCGTGGGTACGCTGAATAATAATGCGAACACATCTCGGCCACAGGGAGCCCCGGATGGTCTTCGACTGTGCCTTCGGCAACATAGAACCAAAATTCCCACCAGTTGCCCCATTTATTGCGGGCACAGGGAACAACTCAACGACTTCCATCGAAGTCTTGCCCGTATTCGGCGTAAACGTGCAAGATCCAAATTGGGCAATCTTATTTCTGATTTTCCTTTTCTGCCAGTGCAGACAATAATACTTCGCGAAGACTTCGACCGAGGGCTGCCCGCCGTACGAAGTCGTCGCCCAGACATATTTCGCCAGAGCCACCACGACATTTGGCGTCAGCTGGTGGACCTGGACGTTGAACCTACGCAGGACTTCTCCCACAAATCGATGTGCGGGCAGACGAAGGCCAGCAGCGAAAAAAGCCTCGAACACAACCAACTCGCCTTCTGGCTCGGGGACCTCCTCCGTCCCCGAGACACGTGCCACTCCGCCACCGAAATAACCAAGCTGTTGCATGTCTTGCACGCGGACCGAGGACATCCGCGACACGCCGAACTCCACTGTATCACCGGCGCGCAACTCCTCCACCGCCACATTGCTCAGCGTCTCCCCGGATGACGCGCCAGCCGGCGGCGTAGCAGCAGCAGAAGAGGAAGAGGACGGCATCGCTACATACCGTCGGCAGCGGCGGGCGGTCTGCTTCACACGGGCCAGATCTCCGACGAGCAAGAGCAAGGAGGGCAGACGAGCAGCGAGCGGTTTGAGAAGGCGGTTAGGGTTTTCGCGGAGCACGGAAAGATAAAGTTCAAAACGCGCCGCCCCCCGCCCCCTTTTATACACAGAGCGCGGTGCTTCGGGAAACCCGCAATCCAACAGTACGGTGTCAATCAACGGTCATGTCAAAAACCCCCGCGGAACCACTTCGAGCGAGGGCAGCGTCTCCACCATCTAGCGATGTCTTCGGCACCAGATGACTTAGTCGAACTGGTCCCTCGGAGGGCAAATGTTGGGGCGAAGGCGAAGACGCCACCCTTCGCTCGATGCCTTCGCCGACCTCGCTGCACCAACGAAGGCAAGACGACGGGCAGACCTACCCTTCGTCCCACATGTCGCTAGACGAAGACTTGTGACGAGGTCATCTCATCTTGCGACCTCGCTCAACATGGAGGCCCACGTGTGATCCGGCCCATTGTAACAGGCCCTGCGTGGCCGCTGCACATTACGGGCCTAATTTGTAAAGGTCTCCCTATAATTACGGTCTGTAACCCTGCTTTATGGGAATATTCTGGGGATAACCTAGGTGCCTGAGGGCACATGCGTCCTTAACACTGGACGCTGGGCACTCAGACACCTATAAATATCCCTGCACAGTGCCCTTGAGGGGCTAGGTTAACAGAGCTACTGCCATCTCGTGCTGTAGCCCCGTTTACGCCACTTTTACTCCCCTGTTGGATCAACTCGCTCAGGAGAGCAAGTGCCAACAAACTTCATCTTCTTTTTCTGCTTCAGGGTTGGCCGTCAACCCGAGGGGCTCTGGAGGAGGAGATAGTTCAGCTACGATATAAAACGTAAATAAGTCAGAAGTCGCAAAAGTAGTAAATAAAAGTTAAAAAGTTATTAAGTAATACCTATTCGCCTCTCAAGTTCCGCTGCTTTTTCAGCTGTCTTCGTCGCTTCTTTTGAATCATGGGAATCTTTTTCACTCTTTTTTATCATTTCATGCGCCATCCCTCGGCCGCCATTCTCCCAGATGTCAGTAAAGAATTTTCCGCCAATTAAGCTTGTTTCGGCCGAGGGATCTTTTGTATCTTCAATAGATAAAGTGGCTTCGGCTTGAGCCAAAGCTTTCACATGGTCGCAGCCCGATTTCTCTAAAATAGCTGTGATTCCTCTGGCACCCGAGAAAGCGCAAATATCCCCGCGACCACTCAAAACTTCTTCAAAAGCTTCAGCTTCGTTATTGATCCAATCAATTGGTCCTTCAGGATCACCCCTTACGAAGTTGTCTTCGTTAGAAAATGCGCTAACATTGGCGAAACTAGTTTTTATTTTCTTAACACACTCTATAGATTTTTCATAGCACCTCTCCTTGGATGCACGGAGTTCATCAACTGTTTTTTGTAAGTGGTTCCTCCAATATATACTAATATCTCGTTCAGCCTCTGCAACACCGTATTTTTCTTTAGCTTCGAATAACTGTTTCCGAAGATCTTCGATTTCGTATTTTTGAGCTTCATCTTGGGCTTTGGAAGCAGCTTCGTCTTCCCTTATTTTGTTCAACAATGAGTGTAATATTTTGTCTTTTTCAAGACCTTCGTTCCTTAGTTCAATCACTTCGGAACGAAGGTTGTTCAAGGCTATGGTATACCCTTCATCTTCGGCACTTTTTTGTGCCCTGAGGGCGTTGCTGAGAATAAGGCCCTGCAAAAAATGCGGTATTAAGTGTAATTAAATGGAAGATTTTGTCTTTAAATACAAAAATCTAACTTTCTCACTTTTAAGCTATTGTATGCTAAGTTGTCGGCCAACTCATCTTTTGATAACACTGAGAGCCCATCTTCTAGTGTAGGGAAACTGAAGCTCCTGCCCATCTCTCGGCAGACAGAAATCTCTTTACTGTCTGGGAGACAATACAAGAAGTCTTCTTCCCTGCTGCCGTTGAATACCAGGGCCCCTTTTGGATATTTCAATCTTTGAGCATAGAATTGAGCCTCTTGCTTTTCTTTTTCAGATAATCTTTTCCCCAAAGCATGTCGTATAATATAATCAGTAGCTTCAGATGATGCTTCGGGAATAGGAATGGCGGCTTTTCTAGTCAGAATTGCTTCTGCAGCTTCCTTCTCTGTCTTTTCTCCGATTTCCAAGGATTTCTCCTTGGCAGGCTCTGAAGGCCCAGCTTCGGTCTCGACTTGGACCTTGGCGGCTTCGGCCTCAAAGTGTGTTTCTGGAGCTTCGACAGCTTTCTTCGGAGTAGAGCTTGAAGTTTTTATCGTTTCTAGCACATCTAATACGTTGACCATTCTCCTCCTCTTGGGGGTCGTCGAGAGATCCTTTTGTGCCTTCGGCATTGTCACCTCTGCCAAAGGACTCATTACTTCCAATAATCTCGTTTTCTCAACCTTTATCTCTTCAATGTTAATGGCCTTCGGCTCATCTGATTTGGCTGATGATGCCTTTGGCGACACACACGGTTCAATTTTCTGCGTAATCGCAGGTTTCTTGCCTTCGAACACCGAAGAGGTCTCACCGCCAAATTCAGGCACCACGGCCGGTTCAATATAGCGTGGTCGATGAGTAAGGACCTTCACCCTTTTCCTCTTCGGCGCGGGCTCGCTCGGAGCAGCTGAAGCATCATCTCTCCCGGAACCTCCACTTTTTCTTTTTTGCCCCCGGGACGGGTAACGGTAGTCAGGATACATGAACCCAATGGCATCAAAAACTCTGTTTAGTCTCTTCTTTTTTCGGTTCCCGAAGGCCGCAGATAATGCGTTATCTTCTGCTCTGGAGTACAGCCCAAGTAGATCATCGCTTGTAGCTTCGATGCTTTTCAGCCAGTCGTCGTCTGGCTCGATAAACTGGTCTATAAATCTGAAGGTATATTTTAGTCGAACCAAACCACCTTCGTGGGGATTGCTGATGGATTCTTTTGGCATCTCCCAGTCGGATAACAATGGCCATATCCTGTAAGCCACGTGCTCTTGAACCAAGTCCCTTGACCCGATGAAAGAGCAGACTAAGTCGAAGGCCTTACGACATTCTTCGGCCGCTTCGTCAATTTCTACCTTCGGTTTCCGGAGCCCGAAGCGTTGCCAGATAGGGCGCATGATTATATCTTTAATGTCTTCTCGTGTCTTTAAATCATTTTTTACATAAAACCATTCTTTCATCCAGTCTCCGGGCCATCTCTTCCAAAAAGTCGGTACTGGGGAGCTTGAGCCAGAACGAGCAACGAAGCTATAGCAGCCGAAATTATTATGACACTATTCTTTACCCCAGGGCTTCGTCTCATATAATAGTTCGTGCATACTGCAGAAACCTTTTACATTTGGTTTCAAGCCTTGACTCCTTAAATCCCACACGAAGATTCACATTCTTATAATAGCTTTGGGGGTAATCTGGTGAAGGTAAATCTGAAATATCTTCAAAACCTCGACTACGAAACTGCTCAGAGGAAGCCGAAGCCCAGCCTTCAAAAAGCTCCGGAAGATCACGACTTCATTCTCCTCTGGAGTAGGACAAGTCTTCTCTCCATCGTCAGCCCTCACAATAGACATGTCCCAAAAGTATCTCCCCCTCATGTTGTCAAGATGGCTTTGTTTAATAGTTGATTTTCCAAAAACTGCATGGCTCGGTCGCCAGGGTCAATCTTCGGAGTCTTCCCCGCCGCTCTCCACATCATAGCTATCACTATCACTGGTGTCTTCAGACAAACCCTCCAAAGTTTCCCTAGCAATCTTCTCTGCATTTGTCCTTGCTATCGTTTCAATAAAGCCAAGATTCATCTCCTCAGAAAGGCTCAGCTTCGGTTCAGCGATAGCTTTCTTATCCTCAGACATCTTCGAAAGTGCTGAGAAAAGTGCTCTCAAAGCCGAAGCTTAAAAATTTAAAAAATCTAAGCAAGTGTTGATGCGCAAGAGCTAAAAATTGAGTAAGTAAGAGCGGATGGCAAGAGAGCATGCCAAATAAGCTCGTGGTGTGCTCTTATTTATATGCCTGATGCATTGCGTGCTGGAGGGCCCGCTTGTCAGTGGCCGTTGCTATTCTAGCAAAGGGAAGGTGTTTTTTCGGACCTTTGGCTCAGGGCCTTCGTCCTTGTCGCAATCTGAATTTATCATTCTAACAAATTTATATTGCGAGGGGCTACTGTTGGGGGCCTTCGGCTTCCGAAGGTCCTCAAAAACATGATTTAACAATGTTTCTAGAAGTACAATGCATGAACAGGTACCTTCGGACTTAAGTTGAAACCACAGTGTCAAGAAGCACGAGAAGGAGTACGAAGGATAGCGCAAAGCCGAAGCTGTGCGCTGGAGAGCTTCAGCATGATAGCAGAAAAAGGAAACCGACTTAAAGATGAAAAGGCTATTTAAACCTCGATGGACTACTATAGAGTTGTTAGCAAATGTAAAGGGCATGAGTGTAATCTTACATGGGCTGCGTCCCGTGCCTATAAATAGATGAACAGTAACTCCATACTGTTCATGTTGACTTGGCATTGATCCTTGCGTCACGCTGTTACTTTCACCTTCTTTCAAGTCAAAGGTATACTTGTAATTTAATATTGTTTCTATTTTTCCATAGTAATAAAATAAAAATGAGATAATGAAAATATATGACTGCTTAAATTATTTTTTATGCTTTATACGATTCTTTTTTCATCTTTATATGTTATGTAGACGAAGGTATATCCTTCATTACTTTCGTCCTCCGAAAATCATTATATCCTAAGGGAAATAATGCTTCGAAGGACGAAGGGCTTTAATGTTTAACGTTTTTCTGTGTTGCCTTGTTCTTAACTCATAGCACTTGAGAACAAGTCCCCAACAGGAAGTCATCTTCGTCATTTCCACCATATACCAAGGACCCTCGGGGGTATTTTAGATCCTTGGCATAGTGTTGCACTTCGGCAATCTGCTCTTCTGATAGTTGCTTTCCCAAAGCATGTCGAATAATATAGTCTAAATCACCCTAAGAAGGTGCTTCGGGAGCAGGCGCCGAGGGTTTCTCTGGAAGGCTCTCTTTCGTAAGATTTTTTGGTGCAACTTCCGAAGGTCTGGCCTCGGCATGGGCAGAGGTACCGGCAGTAATCATTTCTGGGACATCTTTAGTTTTACTGCCAGAAGCTTCGGCAGAAGAAGGAGGCAACGTTATTACAGATTCTAGAATAGCTTCCAAGACACTAGCCATCCTCCTCTTCCTTTGTCACACCCGGCTTTAAGGAACAAAGCCAGGTGCATCTCATACATGCGCCAAGAAGACAACATATATAATAACAGAGTGTATAGAGATAAATGTCAATAACATCAGAGTATTTATTACATAGCGGAAGACTTATTACAAAATAAAAGATAAATATAAAACGAACTAAGGATCGTCGGCGCCAATGTCAACTGAGAAACGCCACCTAGATCAGATCATACTCCTCGCCTTGTGGCTCCTCCTGAACCACCTGTTCTTCTCCTGTGGGGGGTGTGAGACAGCAAGGGTGAGCTCACACATGATCATAGCTCAACAAGTTGTGGGGAACCAGTGGACATAAACTCACAAAGGTGTGAGTTCATGTGATGTGTAAGGCTAATCAATGATAGGGGTTAAAGCTGAGCATTGCTTTTAAGTAGTTGGTCAAAGTTTTATTAGCAGTTACTAAGTGTAAGTAAATACTAAACCATAAGTAAAGTAATAGAACAAATTAAGAATAAACCCATGCAATGCATATGACAAATTGAATTTAAGTTCCATAATTTAAACATCAGAGAGTCCTGAGCTGCTCATGACCGTGAACTCGGCTAGTATACCAGTTTTACACTCTGCAGAGGTTGTACCCTTTACCCACAAGTCATGTTACCCATCTGCCAAGGGGTCGCGAATCCCATACACCTCTACCTAGGAAGCGCGGCAGGGCAACACTACGAGGCCTTTACAAAGTTCCAGCAGCTTCCGAAAACCCGCTACAGTTTATAGGAAGTTCCAATGCAGGGTTCTTGCCTGACCGCCATCGCAGCAAAATCAAGCAAGGACCTCCCTACACTGACCACTCCCCTACTGCCCTTGCCCCTTTCGGGTAAGGTAGTCTTCCACTAGCTTTCCTAATTAATCAGCCAAGGGCATCCCATTAAACCCTTGTGGTGGCACGTGTTACTCAAGTTAAGCTCTATGTTCCAATTAACATTAATGATCTCAACATGAACATAAATAGAATAACAAAAAGAATTGGAACATAGAGGTAATAAATGATTATCCCAAAACCATGTAAAGCAATAGCAAACTACCCAAGTGATTCAGGGGTAAACAAGGTAATGAGATAAACAATCTAGGGTGACCTATTGGGTCCCATCAAAATTAACCTATGCATGGATAAGTGATATTAAAGAACATTATTGGGTAAAAAGTGGTCAAGGACACAACTTGCCTTCAATGAGCTCCTGCTCAGCTACTTCAACCTGCTGCTCACCAGGATCCTCGGTCACGGGCTCTTCTACTCACCACAATACAAACAAGCACAATATACAGGGAAAAATTAACATCACACCAAGCATGTGAACAAATTACACTGAAATATTCTACATATTAAAATAAAAACCTAGGAATAGGAATCATAATTTTTGGAGTTATAGAATTTAAGTTATGCATTTTCAAAGGTTTTATGTGTTTAAAATAGGATTAAGTGAGGGATTAATTTTCTTACTGTTGTCATGATATAACAGAGATACTAAGTGCTAGAGAATAAAATTACAAAATTTTAGGAACTGGAATGGCTCAATTTGGACTAAAAATGGATTTTCTATGATTTATACAAGTTCTAAGGTTTATTTTCATATTTAAAATCCAATTTCTAATTCATTTAAATCAATTAAACCAGTACTGGACTGGGCCTCAATTCCCAGAGAAGGCAGGGGTTATTATACAAACATTCCCGAGACTCAGAGCGCCGTTGCTCTGGACGGCGGGTTTATTTTTAATAACGATGGGGGCTCATATGCAAATGCGTGACCGCGAAGGGGTATGCAAGGTTTTTTGCCGCCAGATCGCGAATCAAGGGCCACGATTAGATCTAGGTTATCATCAACCAGTACACGATGACCGCCCTCGGATTGAGGATCTACGGCCCGGATCTACTCACCCCATCTTCCTCTCTACACCGTTCATCACAAATGGATGCATCGGATTTAATCACGCGAAACGGTATGATTTGGTCTAATCTAGACCGTCGATGGACATCTAACGGCTGAGCGTCGTCTCCTACATCGCCCACCACCCGACCGAACACCCAGCCGCGGCGTCCACCAGACACGGCCAAGCCATAGCCGGCCGCACCTAGAGCTCGAGTCCCGCCTGTAAACTTCACTCCGGCAACCGCGATACGAAGAGCAGTGGATCGCGAGACTGGTACATGAGTTCTCACCACGGTTGGTAGCGCAGACAGCCTTGACCGAAATCGCCTCTGCGCGGTACAGAGACTCGCCGAGTCCCGCCTCATGGCCCTGCCCGCGCGTACCAGAAGCTCCTGCCGCGCCCAGGCTCCCTATCGGCCTTCCGAATCGAAGGAGGTGGATGTCCACGGCCAGCGCCCAGCGATGTGCACCCGGCCCGAGCAGCGCCCCAAGATCTGTCACACGGCAGTAGCAGGGTGGTGCTTTTGTGCGAGGGGAAAAGATAGGAGAGGGCGCAGGAGCCCGGGGAGGTCGCAGCAAAGTTCTTTATGCCGAGATGGGCGGGGCATCAATCGGCCGAACGGCCCCCGAATTCCCCGGCGACCGGTGAACATGCGAGCGACGGAGCGAGTCGCGCGGAGGAGACGAAGACCCGGCCACAGGGACCCACCTGGCGGAGAAACAGGCAAGCGGGGTCCACATGGAAGTGGGAATGACGACAGGCTCACCCGCGGAGGCCAGTTGGCTGGGCCGAGTGCTACGGATTCGGCCCATCCGTGGTTTTTTTTATTTTTCTTTTATTCTTTTCTTTTTCTGTTTTCTTTTCTTTCTATTAAAAATTCAAATTTGAATGTGGATCTTGCTATGAATTTCACCATTGGCCATATGTTAAACTTCATTTCCCTAGTGTAATAATAGTATATGTTTTTTTATATATATTTATTTATATTTTTATTGTCCTTATAGAGTATTTTCTCTCTCTTCTTCTATTTGTTACTCCCTTTTTCTTTTATATTTTCATTTTCCTTTCTCTTTTCTCTTATTTTTGAATCTAAGTTTGAATTTCAAATTTGTGATGAACTTGTACTCAAATTTTCTGAGTATATGATTTGGATAAATCATTGTGGAATAAATTTATCTATTTATAAGTTTTATTTTTGTATTGCATAGTATTTTTCTTTCTTTCTTTCCAAATTTTAGAATTTCTTTTAGGATTTAATTTCCCATTTGGATATTTAACATTTTTCACATTATTATATGTTGTCACAAAATGCACACAGAATAAAATCGAGCATGATGCATAATTTGGTAGTATATGTTTTTATTAATTGTTTTTGGGCATGATATTCACATAAGATGATGCCTAAAGATCAAACTCACATAAATAGAAATTGTTCCTCTACTGGTATTATTTCTAGCAATTTGCAAAGTTGGTGTTACAAATCCTACCCCCCTTAAAAATAATCTCGTCCTCGAGATTTAGGAAGAACGAGGGAAAAGGTGGGGAAAATCTATACGAAGCTCTTCTTCTCTTTCCCAAGTTGCTTCATCTTCACCGTGGTGACTCCATTGGACTTTGCACATCTTTATCACCTTATTCCTCGTAACTCGAGTCAAAATATCCAAAATCTTGATCGGGTACTCCGTGTAAGTCAAATCACCCTGAACACTGAGTTCTTCCATTGGTAACTGTTCCTAAGGAACACGGAGACATTTCTTCAGTTGAGATACGTGGAACACGTTATGCACATCCGATAGAGTAGCAGGTAACTCGAGTTGGTATGCCATCTCCCCAACTCGCCTAAAGATCAAGAATGGTCCAATATAGCGAGGAGACAATTTGCCCTTAACTTTGAATCTCCTCATTCCACGAAGTGGTGACACCTTGAGGTACACATAATCCCCTTCTTCAAATTCCAGTGGCCTTCTTCTATTATCAGCGTAGCTCTTTTGCCTGGTTTGAGCCACTCTCAAATTCTCTCGAATTATACGAACTTGTTCTTCTGCTTCTTGAATCAATTCGGGCCCAAAGAATTGTCTTTCTCTAGTCTGATCCCAATACAAAGGAGTCCTGCACTTCCTCCCATATAAAGCTTCAAAAGGTGACATCTTCAGACTGGCCTGATAACTATTATTATATGAGAACTCAGCATATGGTAGACTTTTATCCCAACTTCCTCCATGCTGAAGGGCACAAGCTCTCAACATATCTTCCAATACTTGATTAGTCCTTTCAGTCTGTCCATCAGTCTGAGGGTGATAAGCTGTACTAAAATTCAACTTCGTACCCATATTCTCATGAAAGCTTCTCCAAAATCTTGAGGTAAACTGTGAACCTCGATCAGACACGATCTTCTTAGGTACTCCATGCAAACACACAATCCGAGCCATATATAACTCTGCTAGCTGAGAACCTTTATAAGTAGTCTTGACAGGAATAAAGTGAGCCACTTTAGTCAATCTATCCACAATCACCCATATAGCATCATATCCTTTCTGGGTACGAGGCAATCCAGTGATAAAATCCATACCAATCTCTTCCCATTTCCACTCGGGTATCTTCAGTGGATGCAATAGTCTGGCTGGCCTCTAGTGTTCAGCCTTAACTCTTTGACATACATCGCACATAGCCACATGTGCAGCTACATCTCTTTTCAATCCATACCACCAATACTTCCGTTTCAAATCCTGATACATCTTGGTACTACCAGGATAAATAGAATAATCCGAGTCATGGGCCTCCTTTAAAATAGTCTCTTGAAGGCTTTTAATATCAGGAACACACATCCTGTCCTTGAACCATACGGTGCCCTGCTCATCTTCCGTAAATTCCGGAACTCGACCTTCAGTAATCAGATTCTTGATCTCTTTTATTTTAGCATCACCAATTTGTCCTTTGCGGATCTCTTGCTCCAAAGTAGGTTCCACATCAATAGTAACTCCTTCAGTATGAGCAACTATCCCTAGGTTAAGTCTCCTGAAATCCTCAACAATCTCGTCGGGTAGCTAGGCAACAATAGCTGAATGAGCATGCTCCTTGCGACTCAAGGCATCTGCAACCAAATTTGCCTTGCCCGGGTGATAGTGAATCTCCAAATCATAATCCTTAATAAGCTCCAACCAACGGCGTTGCCTAAGGTTGAGATCCTTCTGATTGAATATATACTTCAAACTCTTATGATCCGTGTACACTTGGCACTTGGTTCCCATAATGTAATGTCTCCAAATCTTAAGCGCATGTACAACGGCTGCCAATTCCAAGTCATGTGTGGGGTAGTTTAACTCATGTTTCCGCAACTGACGAGAAGCATAGGCAATCACATGTCATTCTTGCATGAGCACACATCCTAAGCCTTGGCCACATGCATCAAAATAGATATCAAATCCTTTCTGTAGGTCTGGCATAACCAATACTGGTGGCGACATCAATCTTTTCTTCAATTGGTCAAAGCTGTCTTGGCACTTCTCGTCCCACTTAAATTCTCTTCCTTTCTCCAAAAGTGAAGTCATAGGTTTAGCAATCTTAGAAAATCCTTCAATAAATCTCCGATAATATCCTGCTAATCCCAAGAAACTCCGAATCTCAGTAACTGTAGTGGGTACTCTCCACTCTATTATCTCCTTAACTTTAGCAGGATCCACTGAAATTCCTCCATTAGAAATAGTATGACCAAGAAATGGCACCTCGCCAATCCAAAACTTGCACTTGCTGAATTTGGCATATAGCTGGTTATCTCGTAGCTTCTGTAGCACCAATCTCAGATGTTCCTCATGATCGTTGTCACTCTGGAAATAAACAAGGATATCATCGATGAATACCACGACGAATCTGTCCAAAAACTCCATAAACACCTTATTCATCAAGTTCATAAAATAAGCTGGTGCATTGGTTAGTCCAAACGACATAATAGTGAACTCATATAGTCCATATCGAGTCGAGAAAGCCGTCTTGGGAATATCCGATGGTCTAATCCTCATCTGATGGTAACCCGATCGGAGGTCAATCTTCGAGAATACTCTAGCACCTCTCATCTGATCAAATAGATCCTCAATACGGGGCAACAGATACTTGTTCTTCACCGTAACATCATTAAGAGATCTATAATCCACACACATCCGCTGCGATCCATCCTTCTTCTGTACAAACAAGACCGGCGCTCCCCAAGGTGAGGAACTCGGACGAATGTACCCAGCCTCTTGTAACTCAGTTAACTGCTTCTTCAGTTCCTTCAACTCCTCTACGGACATCCTATATGGCCGTTTAGAAATAGGGGCGGTTCCAGGTAGGAGATCAATAACAAACTCAACTTCTCTATCAGGTGGCAGCCCTGACAACTCCTCTAGAAAGACATTCGGAAAATCCTTAACTGCACGGATGTTGTCACCAACAAACTCCTCAGGTATAAAGAACATTGCACGTTTGGATAAGGTGGTTACTGTAATATTAACTTGAAATCTTTCTCCTTTAGGGCTGGTAAGTTCTATGGTTCCCTTAGCCCAGTGTATAAACTGTCTTTGCCTTTCTTAACCATGACATAGTAAGGATCACGTCTATAGTGCTCTCTTTTAACACTATAGGGGTAGCTCATTTGGGTTAGAAACACAGGGTAAGAAAGGAAGAATTGTAGACAAGGCGAGTAATTACGAGGAATATTACTGCGGGGGATTTATTAGCTAAGTAGATTAGTGTGTTATCCACTAAAGCTAATACATTACCTTATGGTGGTACATGCTAAGATGCCCAACTATAATGTTTCAATCAATCAAAGAAGCAAATCAAGCATTTATCATCAGCACAATCAACCAACATTTTTTTAAATAGAGAAAATAGTTTTAATTTTATCTTAGGTCCCCTATCTCTGAAAAAGTTCATAGTTGTAGGATTCCAAGGTGTGAAATCCGTCTTGTCTTAGAGTAGAAGAGATAAGACTAATCAGAGTAGAATAGCAAAAGGTGAGACAAGATCAAGATGAGATGAGTATAGAATGAATCAGAATAAGGTAAGTAGTGAAGGGTCTGTCCATTTCTATTTAGGTTTCATCCTACAGTCAACATTTCCTTTGATACCACTTCTGTCACACTCGGCTTTAAGGAACAAAGCCAGGTGCATCTCATACATGCGCCAAGAAGACAACATATATAATAACAGAGTGTATAGAGATAAATGTCAATAACATCAGAGTATTTATTACATAGCGGAAGACTTATTACAAAATAAAAGATAAATATAAAACGAACTAAGGATCGTTGGCGCCAATGTCAACTGAGAAACGCCACCTAGATCAGATCATACTCCTCGCCTTGTGGCTCCTCTTGAACCACCTGTTCTTCTCCTGTGGGGGGTGTGAGACAGCAAGGGTGAGCTCACACATGATCATAGCTCAACAAGTTGTGGGGAACCAGTGGACATAAACTCACAAAGGTGTGAGTTCATGTGATGTGTAAGGCTAATCAATGATAGGGGTTAAAGCTGAGCATTGCTTTTAAGTAGTTGGTCAAAGTTTTATTAGCAGTTACTAAGTGTAAGTAAATACTAAACCATAAGTAAAGTAATAGAACAAATTAAGAATAAACCCATGCAATGCATATGACAAATTGAATTTAAGTTCCATAATTTAAACATCAGAGAGTCCTGAGCTGCTCATGACCGTGAGCTCGGCTAGTATACCAGTTTTACACTCTGCAGAGGTTGTACCCTTTACCCACAAGTCATGTTACCCATCTGCCAAGGGGTCGCGAATCCCATACACCTCTACCTAGGAAGCGTGGCAGGGCAACACTACGAGGCCTTTACAAAGTTCCACTAGCTTCCGAAAACCCACTACAGTTTATAGGAAGTTCCAATGCAGGGTTCTTGCCTGACCGCCATCGCAGCAAAATCAAGCAAGGACCTCCCTACACTGACCACTCCCCTACTGCCCTTGCCCCTTTCGGGTAAGGTAGTCTTCCACTAGCTTTCCTAATTAATCAGCCAAGGGCGTCCCATTAAACCCTTATGGTGGCACGTGTTACTCAAGTTAAGCTCTATGTTCCAATTAACATTAATGATCTCAACATGAACATAAATAGAATAACAAAAAGAATTGGAACATAGAGGTAATAAATGATTATCCCAAAACCATGTAAAGCAATAGCAAACTACCCAAGTGATTCAGGGGTAAACAAGGTAATGAGATAAACAATCTAGGGTGACCTATTGGGTCCCATCAAAATTAACCTATGCATGGATAAGTGATATTAAAGAACGTTATTGGGTAAAAAGTGGTCAAGGGCACAACTTGCCTTCAATGAGCTCCTGCTCAGCTACTTCAACCTACTGCTCACCAAGATCCTCGGTCACGGGCTCTTCTACTCGCCACAATACAAACAAGCACAATATACAGGGAAAAATTAACATCACACCAAGCATGTGAACAAATTACACTGAAATATTCTACATATTAAAATAAAAACCTAGGAATAGGAATCATAATTTTTGGAGTTATAGAATTTAAGTTATGCATTTTCAAAGGTTTTATGTGTTTAAAATAGGATTAAGTGAGGGATTAATTTTCTTACTGTTGTCATGATATAACAGAGATACTAAGTGCTAGAGAATAAAATTACAAAATTTTAGGAACTGGAATGGCTCAATTTGGACTAAAAATGGATTTTCTATGATTTATACAAGTTCTAAGGTTTATTTTCATATTTAAAATCCAATTTCTAATTCATTTAAATCAATTAAACCAGTACTGGACTGGGCCTCAATTCCCAGAGAAGGCAGGGGTTATTATACAAACATTCCCTAGACTCAGAGCGTCGTTGCTCTGGACGGCGGGTTTATTTTTAATAACGATGGGGGCTCATATGCAAATGCGTGACCGCGAAGGGGTATGCACGGTTTCTGGCCGCCAGATCGCGAATCAAGGCCACGATTAGATCTAGGTTATCATCAACCAGTACACGATGACCACCCTCGGATTGAGGATCTACGGCCCGGATCTACTCACCCCATCTTCCTCTCTACACCGTTCATCACAAATGGATGCATCGAATTTAATCACGCGAAACGGTATGATTTGGTCTAATCTAGACTGTCGATGGACATCTAACGGCTGAGCGTCGTCTCCTACATCGCCCACCACCCGACCGAACACCCAGCCGCGGCGTCCACCAGACACGGCCAAGCCATAGCCGGCCGCACCTAGAGCTCGAGTCCCGCCTGTAAACTTCACTCCGGCAACCGCGAAACGAAGAGCAGTGGATCGCGAGACTGGTACATGAGTTCTCACCACGGTTGGTAGCGCAGACAGCCCTGACCGAAATCGCCTCTGCGCGGTACAGAGACTCGCCGAGTCCCGCCTCATGGCCCTGCCCGCGCGTACCAGAAGCTCCTGCCGCGCCCAGGCTCCCTATCGGCCTTCCGAATCGAAGGCGGTGGATGTCCACGGCCAGCGCCCAGCGATGTGCACCCGGCCCGAGCAGCGCCCCAAGATCTGTCACACGGCAGTAGCAGGGTGGTGCTTTCGTGCGAGGGGAAAAGATAGGAGAGGGCGCAGGAGCCACGGGGAGGTCGCGGCAAAATTCTTTATGCCAAGATGGGCGGGGCATCAATCGGCCGAACGGCCCCCGAATTCCCCGGCGACCGGTGAACATGCGAGCGACGGAGCGAGTCGTGCGGAGGAGACGAAGACCCGGCCACAGGGACCCACCTGGCGGAGAAACAGGCAAGCGGGGTCCACACGGAAGTGGGAATGACGACAGGCTCACCCGCGGAGGCCAGTTGGCTGGGCCGAGTGCTACGGATTCGGCCCATCCGTGGTTTTTTTATTTTTCTTTTATTCTTTTCTTTTTCTGTTTTCTTTTCTTTCTATTAAAAATTCAAATTTGAATGTGGATCTTGCTATGAATTTCACCATTGGCCATATGTTAAACTTCATTTCCCTAGTGTAATAACAGTATATGTTTTTTTATATATATTTATTTATATTTTTATTGTCCTTATAGAGTATTTTCTCTCTCTTCTTCTATTTGTTACTCCCTTTTTCTTTTATATTTTCATTTTCCTTTCTCTTTTCTCTTATTTTTGAATCTAAGTTTGAATTTCAAATTTGTGATGAACTTGTACTCAAATTTTCTGAGTATATGATTTGGATAAATCATTGTGGAATAAATTTATCTATTTATAAGTTTTATTTTTGTATTGCATAGTATTTTTCTTTCTTTCTTTCCAAATTTTAGAATTTCTTTTAGGATTTAATTTCCCATTTGGATATTTAACATTTTTCACATTATTATATGTTGTCACAAAATGCACACAGAATAAAATCGAGCATGATGCATAATTTGGTAGTATATGTTTTTATTAATTGTTTTTGGGCATGATGTTCACATAAGATGATGCCTAAAGATCAAACTCACATAAAGAGAAATTGTTCCTCTACTGGTATTATTTCTAGCAATTTGCAAAGTGGGTGTTACATCCTTGGAGTTCCTATGGCAGCTGGCAGCTTCAGCAGTACTGTCACCATCATCTTCGGCTGCTCTAGTACATTTTCCGCTACCTTTTCTAGCTCTGGCTCTCTGGCCGAGTCTGCGATAGCTTTAATAGACATAGCAGGAACAAACTCCATGGATAGGGGAGTCGTTTCCACCCTTTCACTTAACTTCGGCACATCAGCCGTTTTGATGCGCCTGGGTCTTCGTGTCAAAACTTTGATTTTCTTTGACTTTGATACACCAGTAGATGCCGAGGTAGCGGCTTTCCTTTTCCTCCCTTTCTGGGCGGGATAGCAGTAGCCCGGGTAAACGAACCCAATAACATCAAATACTCTATTCAATCTCTTCTTGCCGCGAGCGCCGAAGGCAGCGGTTATAGCTTCATCTTCTGCCTTCGAGTACGCTCCGAGTATCTCATCACTTGTGCCTTCTATAGCATTCAACTAATCATCGTTTGGCTCATCAAACTGATTTCTGAACCGAAAAGTATACTTCAGATAAACCAGGCCACCCTGGCTAGAACCAGCGACGGTTTCTTTCGGCATTTCCCACTCGCTTGCAAGAGGCCACACTTTGTAAGCAAAATGCTCCTGAACTAAGTCTCTTGTGCCAATATAGGTGCACACAGTGTTGAAAGCAGCTTGGCATGCCTGCACATCATTCCCAAGTGCAGTGGATGGCCTCCTAATGCCGAAGCGAGACCATATAGGACGGTGGACAATCCCTTTCACATCTTCCCTCTGACTCAAGTCATTTTTCACGTAAAACCATTCTTTCATCCAAGAACCTGGCCACTTCTTCCGAAACGTGGGCACAGGGTAATTCGCCTCAGATCGAGGCACAAAGTTGTAACAACCAAAATTGTTATGATACTGCTCCTTTCTGGTTGCCTTCGTCTGATAGGACAGCTCATGAATATTGTAGAAGCATCCTGTATCTGTCTCTAGTCCTTGGCTCCTCATGGCCTAGACAAAAACTCCCACTCTAATAAGAGCTTCGGGGGTAATCTGATGAAGGTATATCTCAAATGTCTTCAAAACCTCCACCAGCATCTTGTGAAGCGAAAAGCAAAGCCCAGCTTTCATGAAGCTCCTGAAGACTACCACTTCATCACTCTCTGGCAGGGGAACGATGTCTTCTCCTTCAGCTCTCACTATAGATACATCACGAAAGTATTTTCCTTTCATTGCTTCAATTTGACCTTGTTTGATTGAGGATTGCCCAAAAACAACATGGCTAGGTCTCCATGGCCGATCTTCGGCATCTTCATTCTCTCTCTCCACATCAAAACTGTCACTGTCGCTAGAATCGCTAGATAGCCCAGCTAATATCTCGTTGGTGATCTTCTCTACGTTGGTCCTTTCCATGGCTTCGTAAAAGCCAGTGAGTGTGGGGTCAGTGCTTTTCTTGTCTTCGGCTATTTCGGTGATGGTCGTGTCAGAAAGCCAAAGCTCGCAAACAATTAAACTCAGAAAACAGAAATACTAAACAGCAACTGCAGCACGAAAGGTAGGTGGCACGAAAAATATATGCGACACAACCTTCTATATATATACTCAGAGCCCCACAGCTCGGTGGGCCCCACGGATCAGAATGATTCGCTATTCTAGCGAAGGGAAGGTGTTTTTTCGGACCTTCGGCTAAAGGCCTTCGTTTATTTCGCAGTCTGAATTTGTCACAATAAAACAAATTAATACTGCGAGGGGCTACTATTAGGGACCTTCTTCTGTCGAAGATTCTCAAAAACATAATTAACCATTTGTTTTTAGCATAAGATATTACAGAGAGCTTCGTCTTCAGGATGCAAGCCTCTTTCTCATGATGAAGGCGTACGAGATGAAGACAGATCTAAAGATGACGAGAGTTAACGCCGAAGTTACCGCCAGATGGACAATTTCGGCTCATAACGGAGATAAAGTATGATGATGATGATGACCGAAGGGGAAAAAGACTACTTAGTACTTAATGATTTGTATTACAATTATACGTGAATATTGAGGACATAAATATACTTTTAGCCGGGCTGCGTCCCGTGCCTATAAATAGATGAACAGTAACACCGTACTGTTCACGCTGAATTAGAATCACTCTCTCGCGTCTTCATATTCGAGCAAGCCGAAGGTATCAATGCAATATGAATTATGTTAATATTCATACATGTTTTAAAGAATGCAAATATGAATGAATTAATGAGATGCAGTTACTATCTTCGTATCTTTGCATTCCTGTTTACACATTAAAATAATGAAGATATGTCCTTAATGACCTTCGTCTGATGAGCATTATATCCTCAGGAAGATAATGTTTCGGAAGACGAAGGTCTCTAATAATTAATAATTGTATTGCGTTCTTGATTCACAACATTTGAAAACAAGTGACCAACATTAACTTTGATAAAAATTGACTTAGAACAAAACTAAAATACCTTACATCTTTGTATTGAGGGACTAGTGAATGTCTGAATTCACACAGACCGTGCGACTGATCGTTTTTAAGCACTGATCTTATTAACAAAAGTTTCTTGAGACCTTACTTCGTTCATCCTTCCGCACTAACATATCTATCTTTTCTGGAACCTGAGATACTTGATACCCACGCAGAAGACAAAACAGAAGAGTGCGCTCAGAACAAAGTGCAGAGCTGTGACCAGGGGAAGATAGCCATTTTCCAGGCCAAGGTACTCCTGCAAGAATGTGATCACTGGCTGGTCTGGCTGGCCCAGCACGCGGATTAGTTCCTTATGGTCACCAAGTTGCGAGGACACAAGGCCATAAAGGGTCCATGCTGTAGGACAGGCCCAGTACATCCACCTCCACCACACCGGCATTGCCTGTAGAGGGAAATGGACGTGTACAGTGAGACTGATGTCCTGTCAAATATTTGGTATTCCAAGCTGGCAATTACCTTTACTGTGACAATGAATCCTGAGAAGAAATTCCACACTACAAAGATGGTGAGGGACAGACCAGTAGCTATCTCAGCAGTAGGTGTCAGTGCAACTGCCATCATCCCATACAGAGTGTAGTCCATGAAAATCAGGATCATGTATAGCACAAACAAGAAAAACTTTTTCACAGCCAGCTGGAATCCAACCATTGGGTACACAATTGCTGAGAAAATGAGTGGCTGGATAACCATGTAAGGGATTTCAGCAGCTACCTGCATAAAATTAAAATCCATAGTGAGAATTTTAGTGGCTCTGTCAATCCTTAACACATCTGTGATCTTCTCGAGTTACATCAGCTGATTCACCTGAGCTATGATGAATGCCATAGAAGAGTACATGCCAGAATTCATTTCTCGGTAGGAAACGGCTCTCCCTGCAGCAACCACTGGCTGTAAACTAGTGCAGTTCACGAAGCCTAGAAACAGTGCCGACCCGTATCCAATCCCCAGTATGTTGAACACGTCTTGCTCCACCTTTCTGTTATGCAGCAGAAAGCAGCACGCACATACTTTATTAACTTAAAAGTTAGATTCGTATTTCATATTTCGGCATAAATAGAGTGTAACACCAGCCACGCACTTACATTGTTGAACCAGTTTGCCAGAACACAATACCAAACACGATCGAGGTTGCAAATGTGTTGATGAAACGAAACACATTGAGCTCTGAGTTCTTTCTGTAAGACAAATGTTGCTTCCAGATGCAAGCGATGCATTGTTCCTTAAAGCCTGGCCAATATTTTGAAGGCAAATGCAGATCCTCATGGTTTGTTTTCGGTTTGCTCAACTCATTAATCATAGCCATGTTCTCCCTGTGCACACATAATGTTTTCCTGTGAGCAACTAAGTTATCAGAAATGAGTGAATCACTTTCGTGACTGTATTTAGCTTACTTGTATAAATTGGAGTTATAGTAAATTTCAGCATAGTCCACGTTAATCATGTATTGCATGGCATGTGAGCTAATGTCTAGCACCCATGCAGCTGGATTCTGACCATCTTTGATTTTAGGAACTCCAGGGACAGCCTGACAAGCAGTCATTTAGTTTTTTTCCCGTCTTACAATTTTTAAATAACAGTTTAGTCTTAACCACTGGTCTCACCTCAAAATATTTTATCAAATCTCTAGACAGGGGACCTAGTGAACCACTGTAAATGAGCTGTCCTCCATTTTTCATTAGTAACAGCTGCAATGAACCAGTGCAAGTCATTTTATGAAGTGAAGATTGCTAAATACATCATCAGGTTACCCTTAATATTATACTTTATTAAGACAAAAGATTTAAATTTTTTGGTGGGTTAGTTCTCTGTAAAAACCCATATGCCTACTTGGTACTTGCATATGGGGATAAAAAATTTTCTTTCAGTTTTAAGTTGTCTTCACTTATGGTATCACTTAGGTTGTCTGTACTAGTCATACCTCATCAAAAGATTCAAATATCTGGATGCTTGGCTGATGAATTGTACAGACAACAGTATGCCCAGTGTTCACCATCTTTCGCACCGTACGCATGACAATTGCTGCAGCACGAGCATCTAGACCAGTTGTTGGCTCATCCAAGAACATGATGGAGGGACTAGCAACAAGTTCCACTGCTATTGTAAGTCTTTTTCTTTGTTCAGCTGATAGGCCTGTTGCCCCAGGAATGCCCACAATCGCATTCCTCAGGCCAGTTAGCTCTACTAGGTCCATAACTTCTTCTACGTACATCTGAAAATCATGAAATGAGAAGATTATGACTTATCCTGCACACTGGATATTACAAGGCAAAAACTGAGAGAATTGATTATCTTACATCTCTCTGATGAGATTTAACAACTGAAGGTAGGCGAAGGGACGCAGAGAACTTAAGTGATTCATATACTGTTAGATAAGGTGAGTGTATATCAGTCTGCTCGCAATAGCCCGTGATTCTTGAGAATGTTTCATACTTATTTGGGTAACCGCATATGCTGATAACTCCTTCAATGTAACCTCCAGTTTTTCGCCCAGCTAAAACGTCAAGTAATGTTGTTTTTCCCGCACCAGTAATCCCCATCAATGCTGTTAGAACTCCTGGTCTGAAAGAGCCGCTAACATCTCGCAGTAGCTGGAGCCTTGATTCAGTAACTCCATGTTTTCTCATACCCTGGCATAATTTAGCATAGTTAAGGTAAACGATATTAAATTGAAGACCGATGAATTTTGGAAGGACTTCTAAATCAAGACAATACTTTTGGTAGTTCCACAGAGTAGTTAATATTTTTGAACACAAGTGTCAGTGGTTGGAATGGTAGGCTTTGACCAATGGAGGCATTCACATTAACAACTGCCTGATCGTTGTACTCTTTATTCTGTCTGTCTTGTGACTTGATATTTACTTCACGTTTGTGTGGAGCTGCGAATGTGATAATTAGCATTAGTATCCTTGTACCTTCTTTCAAGAATAATATCTGGGTTTGTTTATCATACATACATTTCAGGAAGTGTAAAGCAAGTACGCTTAGGATGTTGAAGACCAGGGTGAATCCAAATAAAATTCCTATACAGGTCCAATACCATTGCCATTCATTGAGCAAACCCCTAAGCATCAGAATTGCTTCTCCAAGTGTCTTGTAATTCTTAAAGTAGAACACCTATAGTAGTGCAATATCATCAACAATGAACAATGGAACTATTGCCGCAATGTGTTAAACTGGAATCTGGCATCTACTTTATTTTCAACTTACCTTAGCCCATCTCATGTCAAGAAATTCATTCAAAGTCACAGCATTCAGAGCATAAGTGAATGGGGAGGCCCAGTAACCCCAGCTCAACCATGATTGGAGGTTATCTAGTTGTCAGTTTGAATTTGGAGCACATAAAAAACATGTAAACTGCATGTATGCCCACAAAACAGTACATAGGAACTGCTGATTTTGTATTAGTAATACTATTGAGTGCTAAATAAATCTAACCTTTTGATATGATGAAGCCTCCAAATATGAATGAAAAAACAAGAACTTGAGCACCTAGTGAGTTGGATACTATTGGTGTTCTTCCTACTGTTGCTACCAAACGATAAAGGCCCAGTGACATTTGATGTGTGGCCAGAAGTGCCAGTAATTGCTGGAATAATCTGCCACCATTAAACAAATTCTTTTATTAGGGACTACATACTCTTAGTGACCACTGAATAATAATTACTTTCAGTCTTTTAGAAAACACAATTGTCTGTGTCAAAAGGTGTTGTTGTAGGTTGTGTGATGCAAAGCATTTTAAGCCATGTGTATTACTAATTTTTTGGCATTGAACTTGAAGCTTACACAAGTCCATGAGCAGATTATTCTAAAAAACATTTCGTATCAATGCAGTTTTTCATTCTTCTTAATTTTTTATGGGCTTATTATTATAGATACGTATATAGACGTGTATATTTTTGTACTCACCTTGTACACCAAGACATACGACCTTACTTGTACAGTGTACACCAAGACATACGGCCTATAGCCCTATATAATGAAAGGTCACCCTTAATGAGTGTGTGGTGTTTCTCTATTTCTCTATATGGTATCATGAGTCCGGGGCTAATCCTAGTTCCTCCCCTTTGCCAGCCTTTCCCTAGGACGCTGCCAACTCCTCTCCCCTATCCGTTCACTAGCCCCTAACCCTAGGGCGTCGTCGGCCTTTCTCTCCCTCCTTGCTACATATGAGGTCGAAGTCGTCTGTCTCCTCTCCTAGGTACTGATCGCCGCTGCTCCTCTTGGTCGTCGTCACCCTTGTTCCGATGGCACCACTAAACTGATCCAATGGCTCCAACAACCTGGAACAGCTGATGGTGATCGTCCACCCCTATGCCATTGTTTGTGTCAAGTCCCATGCCCCCGGACATTGGAGATGCAGAACAACTACACCAAGTGGGCATCCCACTTCAAGCCCTTGTATGGCGAATTCGGCCTTAAGTCGCACATCGACGACATGGGCACTGCTAATCCTACTGACCCTCAATGGGATTAGGCGGACTATGTGTCCGCAGTTGGATATTCAGTTCTGTCGACAACTTCGTCCATGACCTCGCCATGGATGGCGATGACTAGACTGCATGCGATCTCTGGATCGCCATCGAGAACCTCTTCCACGCCCACAAGGAGCCTTGGGCCATCTTCCTTAACCATGAGTTCCACTACATGCAACGGGGCGACACTTCCATCGACTCTTATTGCTAGTGCATGAAGACCACCACTGGTGCCCTCCATGATGTCGTTCATCTAGTCCAGAACTCGAGTTCAGCCTCAACCTTCTCAGCGACCTCAACTCTAGCTTCTCCAACACTACCGACGATGTCGCAAACTCCATGGTGTTGCCCAACTTCGCCATGACACGCAATATACTCACCCTCAAGGAGTTGTGCCTCTAGCATTGTGCTTGTCGCCACCGGCTGCACTGCTACGGGCGTTGTTGCAGTGCAGACTGCCTCTGCCCAGTCTAGCGGCCCTGCCCCTACCCCTAATGGCCTCAGCAAGATACCCTCTTTGTATGGCTTTTCTTCCTCTCTTTTATATAAAGATGCGTAGTTCTCCTACGCGTTCGATAAAAAATGGCTATAGTGGTTGGTGTTGGAACAAAAGCAAGAGTAAGGACAGCAATGGTGGTGGCTACTGTGGGGGCTAGCCCCTTGCCCAGGGGTAGGTCTACCCCACTAGCCCCTAGTTCTTTTTCAGTCCTGGCGAATGGGTGTCCCAGCCTGGTGTTGGTGGTGGCGGAAGATGGTGTCCTCACACAGCTGGCATCTTTGAGGTAGGTCCTTAGGACAACACTGCTTTCGCTCCACCCCAGGTGTCCCAATCGTCCTAGGCATAGGATGAGGCAGGGTTGGTTGCTGCCCTCAATCAACTCCCCTTCTAGAACCTCAGGCTATAGTTGATCGACTCTAGTGCCTCCAGTAATATGATGTATGATGATATTATACTCCTCTCTCGACATCTCCCCTCTCATCCTTCCATCATAGTCGGCAACAGCACCACACTTATTACTTGTCATGGACAGTCTGCCCTTCGTAATGCTTTTTCCACTTTCTGCCTAAACAATGTTTTAGTTGTCCTTTCTGTCATCCATAGTCTTCTTTATGTATGCCAATTCGCCCGTGACAACTCTTGTTTCATAGAGTTTGATGTCTTTGTTTTCTCTATTAAGGATATCAAGACCCTATGTGTGATTCTTCGATGCAATAGTTCGAGCGACCTCTACACCGGGGCACTTCACCCTCGCCACCTGCACGTTGTGGCATCATTATATTTGTAATCATAGCGCCACTAGCGCCACCACCATCACAGCTCTTAGGAACAGTTCACATATTTGATTTAACAAAGTAGTGGCATCTTCCCTCTGTCATGCTTGTTAGCTCGAGAAACATGCACATCTACCATTCACTAGCTCGTTATCACATACCTCCAATCCCTTTGAGTTGTTACACTATGATGTTTGGACATCACACATTCATAGAATTTCTGGTTGTCGCTTTGTGCTCATGGATGATTATTCGCACTATTGTTGGCTTATTGCACTTAAAAACAAATCCAATGCACGCCACCACATAGATAGCTTTCTCGCCTACACTAAGAACTAATTCCAACTCCCTATCAAAGCTTTTTAGATTGACAACGAGCGCGAGTTCATCAACAACGCCCTCAGCTAAGTTCTAGATTCCTAAGGCATCTTCTTTCTTTCCTACCATTATACATCACCACAGAATAGTAAGGCAGAATGTGCCATTCACACCCTAAACAAAGTCTATCGTACCCTTCTGATCCACGCTCAAATGACACCCCCATATTGGTACGAGGTTGTCCTCACTGCTGCCTATCTCCACAATAGGCGCCCCTGCTCGGTCATTGGCAGCTCCATTCCATTTGAGTGTCCTTTTCACCATTCCCCGGACTATAGATCCCTCCGCATGTTTGGCTGCCTATGCTACCCAAACCTTACAACCACTACATCTCATAAGCTGGCACCCCGTTTCATGCCTTGTGTTTTTATCATCTACCCTACCTCCCATAAGGCATGTTATCATCTCCTTACATGTTTTGATAAGTCCTCCTTCCCCTTCGGACACACAATCACATCCTACCGCTTTGTCTTTTGACTTCCACTTACAGGATGATTATCCTTTGGTCGCTTTGCCTTTGGGTGTAGAGCAATCGTAGGTCCCCCCTATATTTGATGACTCGGCCATCCTGCTGCTTGGCCTTATTGTGCACCACACTGTAGTATGACTGCCTACCACCACCGCTAGGGCAGCCCTTATTGCTTCGTCTAGGCCTACTGGACATCCTGCAGCTGCTGGACTTCCTATGGCTACACAACTAGGTGCTCGTTGATTTGGCTGGTGTACCAGCATTGGCCTCCTACACCCCCAATCACTCCATCTCCATCTCCATGTTGCTTTGGCATCATCTATTGTCGTCGTCAAGACTACTATGGACCATATCTCCAACCCTTGTCAAGACTCCAGGCTTAGACAACTCCATGCCCTATGCAGGTCCCAATCGACTGCGGTTTTGTGTCTCCAAGCATTCCTAGCTCCCTTTGTCGCCTCCTTCAAATCCCTTGGTGACTCGTGGCCAAGCTGCTGCCATGGGAACCGGACCCAAGCTCCACCTCGCTTCCTCGACTACCTTGACGATCGCTTCGCCCATCCAGTTCAACTATCATATGTCCTTGCCGATGCTAACTAGCGCATCGTCATGGTTGACGAGTATGAGGCCCTCCGCGCCAACAACACCTGGCGTCTCGTCCCTCATCCACTAGACATTGATGTCATGAAGGACAATTGGATCTTGAAGCATAAGTTTCACACTGATGTCTCCCTTGCCCGTCATAAATCGTGTTGGGTGGTTCGTGGCTTCTCCCAGTAGAATGACATTGACTACGATGAAACCTTCAGACCGGTGGCCAAGTAGGCCATGATCTGCGTCATTCTCAGCTTTGTGGTATTGTGTGCCTTACTGGTCTACTAGCTGGACGTGAAGAACACATTTCTTCACGGTCACCTGGACAAGACCATTTACTACCAACAACCTCTTGGCTTCGTCGAACCCTCTGCTCCTGCCTTTTACAGAAGTCTCCCTATGGTCTAAAGCAAGCACCTTGTATGTGGTACCAACAGTTCACCACCTACATTCAACGCCTCGACTTTGTTTCCGCCACGTCCGACACCCCCTCTTTATCTACAAGGAGGGAGCCATCGTAGTTTACCTCCTACTATACGTCGACGACATCGTCCTCACCGCCTCCTCGATGGCTCTTCTTCAGCACATCATGGGTCATCTGCATTCAGAGTTTGACATGACTTTTCTTGGTGCCTTCCACCACTTCCTCGTCATTTCTATCACGTGCTTATCCGTTGACCTGTTCCTTTCTCAGCGATAGTATGCGCATGATCTTCAGTGTGCAGGCATGTTCACGTGTCACTCCACCACAACACTTGTGGAATCTTGGGCTAAGCTCTTTATTTCGGATGGTGCTCCCGTTGTCTATAGGAGTCTCACTGATGCCCTTCAGTACCTGACGCGGATCCACCTCGACTTGGCGTATACAGTTCAGGCTGTCTCTTCATGCATGATAACAATGAGCCTCACCTCGTGCCAATCAAGCATATTCTCTACTACGTGAAGGCACTCTCTCGGTATCCACATCGGCACCAACTCCATCGACTCGTTGACACCTTACTTGGATGTTGACTAGGCAGGATGCCTAGACTCTAGGTTGTCTATCTTCGAATACTATGTCTACTTCGGCGAGAACATGGTCTCCTAGTCAACGAAGCGATAGACCACTGTCTCCTGCTCCAGCGACGAGGCAAAGTATCATGCCATCACCTATGTTATGGTCGAGTGTTCTTGGCGCTGGTAGCTTCTCCAGGAGCTTCACAGCCCGCTTGCTAGTGCGACCATTGTCCATTATGATAATGTTAGTGATGTCTACATGACAACCAATTCGCTTCATTATCGGCGCACCAAGCACATCGAGATTGACATACGCTTTGTTCGCAAAAAGGTGGCTTTGGGATAGGTTCGAGTGCTTCTCATCCCGTCTTCGCACCGGTATGCAAACATCATGACCAAGGGCTTGCCTACATAGTTGTTCACTGAGTCTAGATCCAGGCTTTGTATCTGGTATCCTCCCACTACGACTGCAGGCGGGTGTTAGAGATATGTATAGGCGTGTACCTTTGTACGTACCTTACTTGTACATCAAGCCATACGGTCTTACTTGTACACCAAGCCATACAACCTATACAATGAAAAGTCACCCCCATAATGAATTTGTGGACTTTCCCTATTTCTCTACACTCAAATATGTGGCAAAGGATGAGGAAGGTGCCATCTACAATTTTTGTATCAGTTTCTTAGGCCATTGCTTGAATTTGAGGTTTGGTTACATTAAGAATTAGACGTTTTGTCTGTTGGTTTGAGAGATAAGCTTGGGTGTTATGTATTCTTGTTGTTAGGTGGCCAGTGATATATAAACCTGCTGTCGTTATTTGGAAACCAAGAGTGTAGATAATACAAATTGCTTCTCAGCCTCTTTGCAAGGGCAAGTAGGCTTCAACATCATGTTTGTATCTACTTAACCCCAACCATAACATAAATATATCATAACACTAGTAGTCAATGTTGGATTTTGGGAAGTGTATCAATGTCCAAAAGAGCTCCTTTTATGACTGGATGGAGTATTTATGGTGTTCAATTTGCCAAGGAGTATACCTGATTTCAGAAGGTGCATAACCAATTGCATAATATGTTGAAAAGGTCCAAAGACCTGACTCCATCAATGACACTGGTAGGCTGGTTAAAAAAACTGAGCAAACAAGAGCCCACCCAGGTAGTTCTAGTAATTCCCTTTGTTTATAGAATATTGGGAGTCTCTTTGTGACCATTCCAAGTTCGATTGTGCAGTTGAAATTTATAACAGCAACACCCATAAAGAGAGCTCCCAAGTACTTCACTCCATCAAGAACTGTATCTTGGTTCATTCCGGACCGAAAGAAAAGTGTCCCAACAACAAAAGCGAGAAACATGATCTGTATAACCTTGAAGATATGCACTGGATAATTTTTCTTTAACAGTAATACTTCCCTTGATAAACAAACTTTAAAAATCTCCCATTTCGATATTATAAAACTGTCACCTGCTCGAACTGCTTGTTTGCTACCATTCTCTGTGCACTGATTGTCTTCCACAATTTGAGGGACACTGTAGGCTCTGAAGCATTTTATAAAGTCTTCGATGGAATGGTATTTATATTGGCTCTCATCACCAGTCCAATACTGCTTTTGTTCCGTTTTTAAGGTCACCTGTTAAAAAACATGAACCGTTTTTTTAATTTTGTTGTCATTTCCGTGTATCATGTTTCTGTCCAAATGATGCATAATTGGACAGTGGCTTTCTGCACCGATGCATGAAACCACTCTTTCCGTATGTGTTAGTAACCGGATTAGACTTCCTCTACATAATCATTTGGTCATAAGATGGTGCATTTTTTGTCAGGATGTAAAATAATGGGTTTTGAAAAAGTAAATGCCTTGTTTCCCATTTTATCAGGAGGACATTTATTGTCGCATCTTGCATGATGTCCTCGTACTAAAATTTTTATTAATTTCATTCACACATTGGGTTAGTAAGTTCCCAATAACCCATTATTATACTCTAGCTCTCAATCTCTCATTGTGGAGTTTGTCTACAAATTAGCAGATGACAATAACATTTCTTTTATTTCTCTGGGAACTTAATGGTATCTTCCACAATGCCAAAAGTACTTGGTATATTTCTTTAGTTTATAGTTAGTGAATTACCTCTTGAAGGAAATCAGCTACATTCTTCCTGCTGGGGCATGTAAAGCCAATGGTTCTGAAAAAGCCAACAGCATGGCGTCGAGGACCATGGTAGATGATTTGTCCCTCACACAAGAGGATTATGTCATCAAACAATGCTAATGTTTCTATAGATGGCTGCAGCAGTGAAATAACAATTGTAAGACCCATGATATGTGCCATTTGCCGGAGAAATGTCATAATCTCATATGTGGTGGAGCTGTCAAGGCCTGTTGATACATCATCCATAAAGAAGCACCTTGCACGGCCAACTAACATCTCACCTGGATTGCAGAAACCAAGTCCATCGTGAAGGTACTTCAGTATACAAATAAGGAGAAAAAATAGAGCTTGTAAACATTGTAGCTAGAACTCGATAACTACCATTCAAAAGCTACATTGTTCCAGCTGTGTGACTTTTTTTTCTGGCACAATTCGTCAATTAGCTTTGAGACAGTTTGAGTCAAGTTCAACAACAAAACCAACTCTTGCTTCTTGTTCAGTAGAAACTAGAAACTAGACAGTTTGTCTATGGCCTTCACTTTTTTATGGATTATTTGTACATAACACGTGTCAGTTAATGAATTGTAAAAACATATGATGTTTGCCTACCAATTGTGGTTCTCTTTTTTTGTCCTCCAGAAACGCCTCTCTGGAGCTCGTCCCCTATTATGGTGTCAGCACAAGTGGAGAGGCCAAGAATCTGTGGTGCCAGCACCTTGTAAGTTTACGAATAGGAGTATAGGCGCAAAATAGTGGCACTTGACATCCTCTGAAAGGAAAAGAATTATAAACCTTGATTATATAGTTGGTTTTAAGGTTGCTTCCTTCTCCTAACACAGTTGCCTGTATGTAAGACATTATGTGTTATTCATACATGGAGCAAAATTGTACCAAATACACATATGATCACAAAGTGGAACAGAACCTTGCTAAATAGCTCAGCAGTTGCTTCATCAGAGCCCATTTGTTGTCTCACCACCTCCTGGAGCATTTCTAATTCCATTGTTCATTCCAGATGGGAGAAACACGCATTAGTAGCATTTCTAATTTCATTTTTCTTTCACATGGCTATACACCACTCCATCTAACGCGTGCATTTTGCAGAAACATGCATTCTGATTTTGGGTCAAAAGGTGACACAAGAAACACACTGCCATACCGAATTCGTTGCTGGCTCCCAGCATGTTGGAGGAGAAATTGATCGTCTCTCTCACAGTCATCTCTGCGTGATGAAGATCATGCTGGCTAACATATGCGCTCAGGTGCTCAGGCGCAGAGGACTTTGCCTCTACTTTGTATGTAACCTCGCCTTCGAACTATTCAGCATAGATAGAAATTAAATTAACACGTACCAGTGGTATTTCTTATGCGAAACTACAAGCAATTTGATGTTGATATACATTTTAGTTTTCAAATATATACATACATACATACATAGGTTGCCTTACCTTGAGAGAAGGATCTAGCTTCCCAGCCAATACTCTTAAAAATGTTGACTTTCCGGATCCGGGTGCTCCAAGAACCAGTGTCATCCTGTGTAGAAAAAAGGCATAAATATAGTGGTAGCGGGTTTTAATTTTATGCCTCCTGGCGTGGAAAGCTACTATGAAATCATATTGCCATACCTGGTTGATCTTATGACACCGCTCAGCCCCTTCAGAATTTTTGTTGTCTCATTACTCTCGGCACACATGCATGCTGATTCTACTAATTCCTGGGGAAAAAAGAGCTCTGCATTTTAACAGAGGTATAGCTCAAAAATATTGAGCTCCAAATTAAGTTCAGTGCGTGAAAGGGCATGTATTGAGTCCTCCAACAATCTACAGTTCCAGGTTTATGTGAATTCAACATTTTACAAAAGAAACTTGCTCGTGGGAAGGAACATAGACTATATAAATATTATTAGAACGAAGTAAATTAATTATGTAATTTCTTATATTGTGGGAGAAGTTAAAAAAATTTGGATCACACGTTGAGCTATGGTCAGGATGGCCATCACCCTGCCTCCGCCCTGTCAGTAGAGAACTTTGCCCTGAAATTTGTCTAGGTGCTGTTTCTTGTGATATAACTTATCCATTTAATCCTAGACACGACGTGAGTGCCTGTATTTTTCTGATTTGTTTTAAGAATAAACAGTGTTCTTCATTCGGTGGTCTTAGCCTATGTCACGTGCCCATGACACGTATACATGAGCTATTTAGGATGCATTTGGTTCAGTTTTTAAACATTTTTTTTTCTACTTTAAAAAGTAGAAGCTGAACCGAAGGATTTAGCTCGTCTGTTGCTAATTTGGAAAAACAATTTTTTTATTACAATTTGGAATCAGCTTAGAACTTTCTTTTTCTGCAGTCTGATATATTAACAAAGAGACACAACATATAGAAATTGAAATAGGATTAAAAATAATTAAGTATTATAATTAGGTTTGAAATCGACAGATAAAATCTTGTAACCATCGGTATCATTTTCCATATTTGATTCATCCGTTTCCGAATTTACGGAAAAATCTAGAAATGGGACAGAAACGGGAAATGGTCTTTCCTGTTAGTCTTTGCAGGATCCATTTTCCCAGGTTGAACCTAGAGATGTCAATAGGGAATTCCCCACCGTGTTATAACATCCCAGACTCATCCCCATAATGTTTGATCTATCCCCATACCCATTATGGGTGCAAAACTCATCCCGTACCTATCCTCATTCGGGTTTCGGGTCCCCAATGGGTCCCCATCCCCGAATTAAGGGATAACTAGTAGGGATGGCAATATTACCCGTGGGTTCGGATATCCGCGGATATCTAACCCGTCGGGTTCGATTTCGGGTGCAATATTTTACCCACGAGTTTTACCCATACCAGACCCGAGGTAACATCGGATCGGGTTCAGATATTGTTCTTTACCCACGGGTACCCGCAGATATCCGAAAATATGTAAATAGGAGAGAAGTAGCTAGCTGTGGCCCAATTGCAGGCCCAACTTGTGACCGGCTGGGCTAACCCTAGGCTCCAAGTGACCAAGTCCCACCCCGCCACCAGCAGTAGGCGTCAAGCCGAGCGACCATGCGTCCCTGGCGTCCTGCCCTAGGCCCCTAGCCAGTACTGCAGTAGGCATCCTCCGTCGAGATCAAGGAAGAAAGAAAGCAACCATGGCGGCAACCGCAATGTCCCCCTCCCCCTCTGCCGCAATAACTCGCCACATCCATGCTCGTCGCTCCTGTGCTGCTGCTTCCTTGTCCCTCCGCCGCTCGGGCTTCCTGAGGCGCGTCGTGCTGGCCGCGGTGCCGGTGGTCGTGGACGCCACCTAGCGTTGCCGCGTCTCCTTATCGGTTCGGATGGCCTGGGACGGTCCGCTCTCGTCGGTGGCTCGGTGTGCCTCATCATGCAGAGCAGGAACGCGAAGCTGAGCGAGAAGCTCAATGAGCACATCGAGTACAAGGTGGGTCGGGCGGCGTCTTGCCCCAGCCAGTACTGTAGTAGTCCCCAGCCAGTCCCTAGCGTCCTGCCCCACCCGGTCGTCAGCAGTACCGTAGTAGGCATCAAGCCGAGCACAGGTACCGAGCCAAGCACGTCGCTGTCCAGCACTCCGGCTGCCAACCATGTGTTTTTTGCTTCTGTAACAGTAATCAGATTAATTATGTCTTGTTTTTTGTTCTACCTTGTCATTTCTCAACTATGTGTTTTATTTCTGTGAAGTGTAATTATATCCATGGGTATCCGATACCCGCCCGATACCCGATGGGTACGGGCACGGGTACAAAATCCTACCCGCGGGTATAGTCGCGGGCGGGTATGAGTAATGCCCGCGGGTATTGTAGCGGGCGGGTATTTACCATACCCGATCCGAACCCGACCTATTGCCATCCCTAATAACTAGGTACTAACAGCAAGCACAAACTATCCAAATTTCAGACATCACCACATCAGCAAACACTCATCCATGTACCATGATCCATTCATCCATCCATCGAAAAAGAAATCAGTACTTTTGGACCAATAGAAGAAATGGAGAAATGAAGTTTGCTCACCTTCCTTGGTCACCATCCGAGTTCGTTGGCGCCTGAGGATCCATGGTCGTCACCGTCGTCCTAGGCTCCTAGCAGTCGGTGGTGCTCCTCGTTGCTGGTGAAGTCGCTAGTGTGCAACGCCAGCGCAACTGTCCAGGCGTGCGGCGGTTGGCCGGCTTAGCAGGGCGTAGCGTATGACTGGTTATTTTAGGGTTTTGTTTTTTGCTAGTCTGCTAGTTGCCTTGACGTGTTGCCTTGTTGGGCTAGGACCTAGGGCCTGGTGCGCTGCCGTGCTGGGCTTGGTGACCGGCTCGGCCTCAACTCATTCATAAAAACAAGACAGGTGTACACGTATAAAATATTCATAGGTAATCGGGTTTGAATTATTGCTTCCCAAACCCATACCTGTTTACCCAATGGGTGAAGATTTTATCCCATATCCATACCCATGGGGACAATTTTTATCCCATACACGTACCCTAATAGGAGAATTCCCCATGGGTTATCGGGTATCGGGTCCCCATTAACATCTCTAGTTGAACCCGTATTTATTCTGTATTTGAGAAATCGAGAATTGTTCTAATATGCATTAGTGCATTAGCTAAAACTTCATATCTTTAGATGACAATTATAGCACAAGGGACCATTCTAGCCACCGAGCACCGACTCTCCTCAACGACAAGTGTCCTAAAGGCTCAAACAACGCCGACCATAGCTATGTATACACTACTAGCAAGCTAAGAATAATTAATGAAGTGTTGCACCTTTGTATGTATTTGTTTTATGTATGTTACCTTGCGTCCTTGCCAGTCAATCACTAGTTAACCGTCAATATTATGTGTTTCCGTTTAATATTCTTGTTCCTGTTCGTTTTTGTACACCCGTTTATTCCGCTCCCGTTTTCATTTACGACTATTTAAGAGTCGGTCCCGTTTCTGGTGATAAAATGCGGAAACGAAAATGACGTAGGGTTTTCCTGTCTGTTTTCATTCTTGATATAATAAATAAAATAAAAATATATACTTCATCCGTTCTTTTTTATTTGTTATGGTTTAGTTCAAAAATAAATTAGGGACGACAAATATTCTAGAACGGAGATAGTATTAAATAAAAAATTGTTAAAATAGAATTATAAATTTGATTTATTAATTCAGTATATTAATAAAGAGATACAACAAATAGAGAGTAAAATGGGACTAAAACTAATTAAGTATTAAATAAAATAAAATAAAAACATATTTTTAATAAAATTTATATAGCAACTGAAGTTTAGTTTTATTTGTAAAAAATACCAAAAACATAAATGTCAAATCATATAAAAGATATAGTTATTACCGTAGAAAATTTACAGTAATTGAAACCGAATGATTTTTACAGCAGACAACTCATCAGCTTGTACATGTTTCTGGGGACCGAAAGTGTGTGCCAATATGCATGCGAGTGCGTGTTTTAATAAGAAAATCTAGCACTGAAGACCATTTGTTTTCACGACCAGATTGGTTTTGACACTGGTCCGAATGGGCACTCGTACTAGAAAAAGTTCGTTCATACGTGGAGATTTTGAAAGTTGAAAGTTGCACTGCTATTTTAATTGGACCGACAATTCCTAGTCACTACTACTGAGTATTTATAGAGATGGTACTTTATTTAGCCGTCTCTACAAATTGTTCTTCAGAGATCGTAAATCTTAGCCCTCGAGATGGCGTCACAAGTCACAATTATATTTTTCACAAAAACACGAGATGGCAATTTTTTTAATTCCAGATAATACCTTATCAAACAGCCACACGAGATGGCGTCACAAGTCACAATTATATTTTTCACAAAAAACACGCGTAGCTCATTTAACCACTTCATTCTAATGATAGTTGTCTATAAGGCATATTTACTCTCTTGCATTATATTTTCAGGATTTTTGAAATAAATATTTTAGACCCTAAACAAATTTAAATAAATAAGTTTTTATGTGCAAAGTGGTAGATATACTATAATTTTTGTTTTGATCGTTTTATCTGAATTGTTTGAAAATTTCGAATTATAAATATGATAAATTCAAATATAATTTATCAACTACAAAGTTGTATACCTTTTTAAGATCTATAACTTTATTCTTGGTCATTATCTATCAAAGGTTTCTTGGAAATTTTTTATGTACCAATTTTTACAGAGGGCTCTTGATCTAACTGCCTTTGCAATTGACTTTGGTAGATGGCTCTAGCCGCCTGTAGAAATTTATTAACACCTGATTGGTTACCCGCATCATTCCATCCTGAATCATTGCGTGCGTTGATTTTGACTGAGCGTCTGTTTGGTTGCTTGTACGCGAGAAACAGTGGCTGCATGAGTGTATGCAAAATAAGTCATTCTGAGGTCATTCATCAACATCTGCACATACGCCAGAAATGACCGTATCTGGCCGTCCAAACTCACGTGGGACTAGGTATACGGGCGCAGTAAACCAATCAGGCGCTAAGAGACTATCTAGAGCTACCACTAAAAATAGAGGCTATGTAGAAGCGGTGGATTTTTAGAGACGGCGGCCCAATTCAGTGGCTGCTCTAGATAGAGCCGCCTCTATTAAAAAAAGGAGACGTTGAAATCGTATAGAGTAGTGAGTTCAATATTTTCCATTTGAAAACATCTATCAAAATGATTGATTAAAGTTTTATAATGTATTTTGTTCCTGGAAAAATTTGTGGAATCATAATTGAATCATGAGTATGGATGGCAATGGGCACAAAATACCCACGTACCCGCCGGCCTGATGGGTAGGGATGTAGATGTCACTCTATGTCTGCGAGCAAGGATTTGGACACCACCACAAATCCAATGAATATTTATTAATATGCAAATGAAATGAGTATTCCCACCTGCAAATCCGCTCCATGTCGTATGATTTGTATTTTTCACTTCTATTGTTGATTTTTGGGTGATTGTGTGTAATAATGTAGTTTAAATGTATGACAAACAATTTGTAAATTGCACGTTCTTGAACAATTTATATGTTGTACTTTTGTGACTAATATGAACTCAAATGTTGATTGATGCATGTATGTTTATGGTGGCGAGCATGTGGGCAACCCGTAGGTAAAACCTACCCCGTGGAATGTGGATAGAGGATATGGATACAATTTGCTACCCATCGCAGATAGAGGGGCATTTACACGGGTATGAGATTTTACCTGCCAATGCGGGCACATGAAACTAATTTCCATGGGTATTTTTCTTGTTGCCATCTATACTCATGGGAGTCCGCACTATACTGCAACTACATCGTTTTTAATCATCACCAAAGAAATGAATTTGAGCATTAGGCCATTATGAACATGTTCGTCAAATATACTCAAACAAGCCAGCTTATCATAATTTTCATTGATCCAAAGTGAATGTTATTTTTCTTTTGAGGGAATTGTATTGTTGGTCCTATTCGGGTCTGTTTTTATCCCTGTTTTTAAATTTTGCACATGTGTCACTTCTTTTTTCAAATGAACAGAGAATTTACTCCTATTCCATTATGAACAGTTAGATGTAAATTTAGGTCGCAAAAATACGTTCATACCCTTCTATTATTATCCTATCTTTTATTAACTATTTGTAGATTTCCCCCACTTCAATATAAAAGTTTATAACATAATTGTAACATAAATCCGACCGTAAATTTTTAAAATCAATATTTCAACTTTGAATTTAAAAATATTTCAAAATTGATGAAAGTAAATTAAATTTTACATTAAATTCTAATAAAATTGGCAACATTTTTAATTATAATTTTGAAAATATTTTAATTATAAAATATTTTAAAAAATACCCCTGGTGCATTTCAATAGATGGCGCCGTTTTAATTTTTTTTGGGAAAAGGGATAACTTCTAAGATTTGACTAAAGCTAGTATATTGTTTCCAATTTACTAAAAGATATGGTTTTGTATTTAATTAATCCTTGTTCTAGTTAAAAGTTTACGGTGTTTATATTAGTCTCTAGTATATTAATAGTACAACACAAGCTAATGAACAGCGATGCACTATGGTGTAGTATTGAGAAACCTTGGTATTAATTTCAAAAAGAAAACCTTGGTATTAAGAAACTGTAGTTTTAAAAACACTAGTATAATATACGTGCGTTATGATAACACATAAATTATTCAAAAGTGTCGTTGTTGATAGGTATTGCAAGCCGCTGGACTTTGCGCTGGTCTAACATGGGGGAAAGAAATAGACAAGCTTACGTAGTTGTTAGACGCGGTAGAGAAAAACAAGTGGAATCTCATGCTTTAAAGAGTAGAGATAGATACGGAAAACTATAGTTTAAAAGGTATCTCTAAATTTGTTGCAAGCAACGAGAACTTCGTAGCGCTTCAAAGCTGTAGTATTTTTTTGAAACAAAAAAAAACTTTGTAGCCTAAGTTGTTAGAGCATCTTTAAGAGACGTCCTAAACAATATTGTATTTTGAAATATAGGGCTCGGGACCAGAAAACGCCTTCCAACAGTGACCCTATTTTATAAAATTCATCAAACGACTTGGTCTCTCAGGTCCTAAATATATTACCCCATATATTGAATCCTTATCTTGTTTCTTTTTAACCTACAATTATTTATTTCCTAATAACGTGATTTATTTACTAAATAGTATTATTTTAGGCCTAACTGTTGGAGTAAAATTTATTTTTGAGGCCCTAAACATTTTAAATGCAGTCCTATTTTTAATTTTAGGTCTCTATTTTAGGATTTTTTGTTGGAGCTGATCTTAGCCCATTTTTAATAGAAGTTTTACGAGAAATTTGATGGAATTAATTAGTATGTCACACAGAATTTTTGATCACTATATTTGTTATGAAATAGGTTAAATATAGTTTTATCAGCATAACTATTTCAACCTATTTTCAAGGTATTGAAAAGTATGTGAAACCACCGTCGAGATTAATTTATTTCATCTCTTTCTATTGGTTATTTATTTAGATGAAAATTTTAAGTCATTCGTGAGCGTACGAAATTTTGTGATGAAACTTTTTATTGAGAGAGTAAATTCCATTCTTCATCTCATATATATTACTATTAGTAATGTGGCAAGCATCGTGGCGACATTAAAAATGATGTGACACCGTACCAAAGAGAATTAATAGGCTTACTTACCCTGCAATTGTGCGCCTGGGCACCCACGCTGACTGCATCAAACTGGACCTCAACCTCTGGAGCTGCGTTACCCAATCTGCACGCGTACGTCGCAAGTGATAACTCACGAACTCAACGATTATTACAGTGTATGGGATCGGATTATCGGAACCCCCGCGCTAACAAATTCTACGAGTACACACTACGTACAGGGAGCATACCTTTGGCCGGCGTCTCTGAGCATGCGGAGGAACGCCTCATTCTCTGCCGGCGTTAGTGGAGGCGCCTCCCAGCTGCTTTTGTTGCCCTCTGCCGTCATGGCTCAGATCATCTGTATGTCGTCTAGAACATATACTGTATTATCTACATATATTGAGAGAGAGAGAGAGAGAGAGAGAGAGAGAGAGAGAGAGAGAGAGAGTACGTATTCTAGCTCTTCGTCCCACACATGCATGTCCAAAGTCACTACTCCATGCACGCATGCATGCACCTTCTTTTCGACCTAGTAGTACTTAAATTATCGCATATAATATTGTACATACAAGCTAAGGAGATGGATGCCCACGACTATACTCTCCTGCAGCTTTCGTGTGCCGCAATCATGCATGCTCCTCATGGCTGCTTGGTGGCACGACGGCGGTGTAGCGGCCGGAATGAGCTAGCTAGCTAGCAAAAATACAATAATAACCATGCATTGACGAAGAGGATCAGGGGAGGATCAAAATGTAATAACCTAGTATATACATATACGTTGAGAGATTGATAACTATAAAATAACACGGCACGAGGGTAGCGCAACGAATAACTATTGAGTTGTTTTAAGGTCGCGCCCGCGACGTGCCTGGCGTGATTATTTACTCAATTAATTAATACACATGGGTTATAACCTCTCACAAGAGATTTTCTCCCTACACATAACATTCCCTCTCCACTCAATTAATCTCTATCTCTACTGTATAAAGCACTAGTTTTCCTAGTTTCCACGGTTCCACATCTCACTTTATACAAAAATAATATAAAATTGTCTATAAGTGGGGGTTTGAACCTGATTGTTGCCTCCACATCTCACATGAAATCATAAAACTTCAATGGAGACCGACTAGGTTTCTACACATATTGCGTGCCAACTTTCTTGAAACAGTCTCAAATTTTTATCAGAGTCTCTATATATGATATCATGACATCTCACTACAAGAGCTACAGTGATTTTCGGCGGCCAGGAACCGCCGAAAATAAGGCCTGTGCCGCCGAAAATAAGCTATTTTTGGTGGCTTTAGGCTTATTTTCGGCGGTTCCTGTGACACCCCAGTGTCACCTAGGGTTTCTTCTTTAAGCTAACTTAAACCATTATCACATGTGAACCAAACAGAGGCATGAACATCAGAAATTAATAACAAAGGTTTAAAGTGAGTCTTTTTCATCCTAAGAAACTCTCCTTAATTATGTCATGAACCTCAAGGTAAGAAGAACTCTCAAACCCTAATTAATCCTTAGTGAACCATTAAACACATAAAAGGGAATTTGGGAAAAGACTTGGAAAAAATACAAAATTTTGGTAAGAACCAAATAACAAAGTTTTAATACACTAAATGACCAACAAAATATAGTAAGAAGGTTTTGCCTTTTGGTTTTTCCAAAATCCCCAAATCAGCCCTTGAACCAAGGTCCTATGGAGAAATTCAGAATTCTGACCCTTTTTTAGGATCAAATGCGTTCCCTGCTTTCCAAAACTCGAAACCAAAAAGTCCAAATATCAAAATGGTGCCAAATTTCCTTGAACATGCTCTGGAAAAATTTGAACTTAAACCAAGATCGTGTGGCACGGTTTTGGCACCGTTTGTCCTCGGGACCCGGCTATCTGACACTGGCACCTTGGTGACGCTACAACTCTCTGTCCCTAGCCTAAAACCGCGCGACATCCACACACAAACGATAAAGCACAGTCAGGGGAACAAATCCTTCACATCGATCTTGCCCAAATTCGCGAAGATTTGCGCCCAATCGGCGTTAGAACTCAGGCAGAAGCAACGGTTCCACGTGTTCAACCGTGGCTGACACGCCCGGTTCACGCCCGTTCGCGCACCCGCGCTCCGCAGTGCACGCCCGCGCGCGCGCCGGTCCACGACCGCCCGTGCACCACGCCGTGTCTATAAAGCAGCCCTAGGCCTCGGCCGTACCTCCCCGCGCGCTCTCAAGTCCTGCCCGAGCCAAGTTCACCGGACTTTGCCTCGAGCACGTCGCGCCACCGCCCGCCATCACCACCCGAGCCTCGGCCACTGTGGCCAGCTCCCTCCAGTCACTTCCAAGCCGCGCCAGCCACTCGAATAGCTTCGCCAGTAGCCCATGGAGCTTCCCAAGCTCTCGGACCTGGCAGAACTTCATTGGAGACCCAAGATCGTCCTCGCCGGACTTCAGTCGCCCGCGGCCGCGCGTAGACTGAGCAATCCGGTGAGCCATTCTCAAATTCTTCGTGCACATATCTTCCTTGACCTCTGGTGAAGCTCCCTGACCCATTCAATCGGATTATGGCGCCGTGAGTAGGCCGGATACCTCGCCGCCAGTAAGCCCCTCCGGCCTTTTCTTCCGCCACGGTCACTGTTCCATTAGGGGAAGGATCGCGGGTTCTATTTCGTGAAACCCTAGGGGGTTTTCTGCAGAGTCATAGACTCAAATGAATAGTGAACCGGGGATCTGTCTGTAATACACTTAAAACCTTTCGCCAGGGACCCCAGTGCAAAACCCCTTTTCCTTTATCCATTTTCTGTTATTCTTTTTAAATTCAGCAGAGAATTTAGGAAATTTATATCTTGAGTTATATTCAACCAAATTTAGCCAAACCAATTTTACTGGATTCAAAATATTATGAACTATCACACAAAAATACTGAACCTTATGCTTTCTGTTTTAAATTTTAGAGTTTGAAATTAATTAAAGAAACTAACCAAACATTTTTAAAAGGAAGAAAATTAGTTATGCTTCTGTGCTGAACTTAAGAAAATTTGTAGAAGTTTAAACCCCACTTAGGCACTGTTTAAAAATAGTGAGCATCCCAGTATTAAAGATTTAGACAAGATTAATTATTTAAAGCCATTTTTGCCCAAAACTTAAGAAAATAAGAAAGGCACCAGAAAATAATGAACAGTGAATGCAATTATTTTTCCTAGTCCACTTAAGCAATATAGAACCTAGAAAAAATAAAGGGAACCCTAGTCCAGAACAGATTCAAGGTGAAATATTTTATTAAGCACTAATCAAACTAGAAAGACAATTATTAGAATTATAAAAACAATTTCAAAATTATTAAGCAAAATCCAGTGGACTTGTAACCACTAGGACCCCACTACAAAAATGATAAACACCTCAGCCCATCATTTTGAGTAGGGTAAACAAATAGAACTTGATATTTGTCCATATTTCAATTAAATCATAAGCAAGCCAAAAAGTGTGCAACAGTGGACAAATAAATTTTTACCAGATTAATAATGAAGTAAGCCACCAGAGAAAAATGCAAAACTCAATTGAAAGCTACAAATAATACCCATTGCTAATACTTCATGAAAAATACCATTTAGTTCAAAAAATTCCTACCACCTTTCCTTTAAGAAAAAAGCTACCAATTTTCAGAATGATTGCTCTTGCACAAAGAAAAAGATAGGAAAAATTAGAAATTTGTTGTTTGATATTTTTCAAATATAGTGGTAGTAGAAAGCACCCCTTTGGCTAGAAACTTTGGAAAATCATAATAAAATAACTAATAAGTATTAGTGACTAAAAATTTGTACAGAGTCATATTATAACATCTACATGCCAGCAAAAATATGTCTTAGAAAATAACCCATAGTTAAAAAGGAGTTGTAGTTCAAAACACCCCCTCTGCCCTAATATTTGATAATTTTATACAGAGAGAACCACTCACTTTTTAAGCCCCAAATTTTGAGACAGAGACTTATACACCAGTAAGAAGCCACTGTAATTTTTGCAAGAGTTTTGGAATTTATTAAGCTATATTGTAGTTCAAACCTACCTTAAAAGCATAAAAGAAATAGAAAAGAAGAGAGCGAATAATAAATCTCACCCAATGAATTCAGCTAGGAATCTTAATAAACTTCCACTTAGACAGTTGTTGGGGGTATGCTTCGTAGCCGAAGATCCTAAAGAAATAAACACCTTCGGCAGATCCTCTCCAAAACAGCGCCGAAGCTATCAACTATAAAGCTTCGGTACAGTGACATGTCTCAAGACGAAGGGGTGAACCGACTTAAATATGAAACGACTTAAAGACCCATGATATTCTGTGTTATTATTATAGTTCATTGTAAAGGGTATAAATGTAATTATATACAGGCTGTGAACTGTGCCTATAAATAGGTGAACAGTACCCCTGTACTGTTCACGTGCTCTCCCGTAATCACGCATTGGGCATTTGCTTTTGCTTCACGCTGATATTTTTGCTTTTCTTAAAGCCGAAGGTACATTTGTAATTTGTTATCATTTTTACAATAATGAAATAGAAATGAGTTAATAATAATAATCATGTGTTAAAATTACTTTACATATTTTTTACCCTTCCTCATTATTTGATGTGTTTATGAAGGTATAACCTTCATAACCTTCGTCCGGAATTCATTATATCCCGAGGGAAATAATGCTTCGAAGGACAAAGGACTATAATATTTAACAATTTCTATGTTGCCTTGTTCTTGATTCATAGCATTTGAGAACAAGTCCCCAACATTGGCGCCCACCTCCGGTGAACTCACTTCCACTTTTTTGAGCTGATGGCTTCGATCAAGAATCAAGCTGGAACTGCTTCGGCCCCGAAGCTGGTTCTCCCGATAACAGGCGGTTCATGCTCAGAGCCGGCCAACAAGAAACAGAAGAAGGAGGCACAGAGAAGAGTACAACATGTAGGGGTACAAGGACCCTTCATCAAATCAAGATGGTCTCACATCCCAATTACCTTTTCTCAAGAGGATCTTCAGCTCAAGGATTACCCACACAATGATGCTATGGTTATCTCTTGTGTGATCAAAGGATTTCTGGTCCATAATGTTTTTGTTTATACAGGCAGTGCAGCAGATATCATATTTGCTAAGGCCTTCAGACAAATGCAAGAGCCCGAAGACAAGATTCATGATGCTACGCACCCTCTTTGTGGCTTCGGAGGGCGACAGATTGTAGCGCTTGGTAAGATTACCATGCTAGTGACCTTCGGATTCGTCAACAACACAAGGACTGAGCAAATTGTGTTTGACATTGTTAACATGGAGTATCCTTACAATGCTATCATTGGTCGCGGAACACTCAATGATTTCGAAGCAATTCTTCATCCAGCATATCTTTGCATAAAGATACCTTCGGATCAGGGACCTATTGCTATTCATGGGAGTCAGGAAGCTGCCAGAAAGGCCAAGGGGAATTCTACTGATTCAAAGGCAATCCACAACATAGATGAAGCCGAAGCTTGTGAGCAGTACAAGCATAGAAGGGAGAAGGCTGCTTCGGCCGATCAGCCGAAACCCATGCTTTTATGTGAAGATATCGCAGAGCAGAAGGTGCTGCTAGGATCTCAATTGTCTGAGGAACAAGAGAAAACCTTGATAAGATTCTTGTTCAACAACAAAGATGTCTTTGCATGGTCGGCTAATGATCTTTGCGGAGTTAACAGGGATGTTATTGAACACTCGCTCAATGTTGATCCATCCTTCAGACCCAGAAAGCAGAGGCTTCGGAAGATGTCTGATGACAAGGCCGAAGGTGCTCGGAATGAAGTGAAAAGACTTCTCAGTGCTGGAGTTATCAGAGAGGTAAAATACCCAGAATGGCTGGCTAACACTGTTATGGTAAAAAAGGCCAATGGTAAATGGAGGATGTGTATCGATTTTACTGATCTCAACAAGGCCTGTCCGAAGGACGAGTTTCCATTGCCAAGGATAGGTTCCCTAGTTGATGCAGCAGCTTCATCAGAGCTTATGAGTCTGCTAGATTGTTATTTAGGCTATCATCAAATTTGGATGAAGAAGGAGGATGAGCCGAAGACCAGCTTCATAACCCCTAGTGGAACATATTGTTACCTTCGGATGCCTGAGGGGCTCAAGAATGCTGGAGGAAGCTTCAGCAGAATGACAGCGAAGGTTCTTCAATCTCAGATAGGCAGAAATGTGCTAACTTATGTTGATGATACCATTGTAAAAAGCACGAAGCAAGAGAATCACATTACTGATCTGCAGGAAACCTTCGCTAATTTTAGACAGGCCGGTTTAAAGTTGAATCCAGAAAAATGTGTCTTCGGAGTGAAGAAGGGGAAATTTCTTGGCTGCCTAGTTTCAACAAAAGGGATTGAGGCTAATCCAAATAAAATCGAAGCTATCCTTCGAATGGAACCACCAAGTACAAAGAAGGGGGCTAAAAGATTGACAGGAAGACTAGCATCTCTCAACAGATTCATATCTAGATCAGCAAAGAGAAATTTACCATTTTTCGAAGTGCTGAAGTCAGCCGAAGTTTTTCAATGGGGACCAGTCCAGCAGAGAGCCTTCGAAGAGCTGAAGCAATAATTGATAGACCTAACAACGCTAACTCCACCAACGCCAGGGGCTCCTCTGTTGTTATATGTGGCAGCCTCACACTCAGCGGTAATGAGAGCACCTAGAGGGGGGGGGGGGGTGAATAGGTGATCCTGTAAAACTTGAAACTTAAGCCACAAAAACTTGGTTAAGTGTTAGCACAATAATCGCCAAGTGGCTAGAGAGGAGTCAAAACACAATAACCACAAGAGATCAATCACAGAGATGGCACGGTGGTTATCCCGTGGTTCGGCCAAGACCAACGCTTGCCTACTCCACGTTGTGGCGTCCCAACGGACGAGGGTTGCAATCAACCCCTCTCAAGCGGTCCAAAGACCCACTTGAATACCACGGTGTTTTGCTTGCTTTTCTTAATCCCGTTCGCGAGGAATCTCCACAACTTGGAGCCTCTCGCCCTTACACTTGAAGTTCACAAAGAAGCACGGAGCAAGGGAGGGATTAGCAACGCACACAAGACACAAAAATCAGAGTGTCAACACGCACACAAGTCGCAACAAGAGCTCGCAACACAACCCAATGAGTTCACAACTCCACTAGAGCTCTATATGCTATCACAAAGAAACAAATGCGCTGAATCGAGGTCTTGGTGCTTAGGAATGTTGTAAGAATGCTTGGTGTACTCCTCCATGCGCCTAGGGGTCCCTTTTATAGCCCCAAGGCTGCTAGGAGCCGTTGAGAACATTCCTGGAAGGCAGATCTTGCCTTCTGTCGACTGGCGCACCGGACACTGTCCGGTGCAGATCTCCTTCCTTATTTGGCGAAGCCGACCGTTGGAGTCTGAGAGCCGTTGGCGCACCGGACACTGTCCGGTGCACACCGGACAGTCCGGTGCACCAATGTGACCGTTGGCTCGCCCACGCGTCACGCGCGGAATCCTCGACCGACCGTTGCCCCGGCTGACCGTTGACTCACCGGACAGTCCGGTGCACCACCGGACAGACCGGTGAATTTTAGCCGTACGCCGTTGATGGTTTCCCGAGAGTGACGAGTTCGCCTGTGAACGGCTCACCGGACAGTCCAGTGCACTACCGGACAGACCGGTGAATTTTAGCCGTACACCGCTGTCGAAGTCTCGAGAGCAGCCTGTTCGCCAGAGCCAGCCTGGCGCACCGGACACTGTCCGGTGCACCACCGGACAGTCCGGTGCACCAGGACTGAGCAGACTTTTGGCTGAACTTAGCCATCTCTTCTCCAACTCGATTTTTTCTGTTTCCAGCACTTAGACACAATATATTAGTCCATAAAACAATGTACTAAGTCTAGAAACATACCTTTTGACATGATTTGCACTTTGTCCACCACTTTGCATAGATTAGCACAAAAGCACATGTGTTGGTACTCAATCACCAAAATACTTAGAAATGGCCCAAGGGCACATTTCCCTTTCAATCTCCCCCTTTTTGGTGATTTATGCCAACACAACATAAAGCAGCTAGAACAAGTGCAATATCAATGCAAATGAAAATCAAAAGTTGTTTTGAATCAATTTTGGCATATATGGATCACTCTTTGCCACCACTTGGTTTGTTTTTGCAAATCAAACTCAAATTTCTATCTCTAAGTCAAATCCACTTGTAGAGACATAAAGAGAGGTATTCCAAAGAAAATTGATCAAGGAAACCAAAACTCCCCCTTTTTCCCATAATCAATACTTCTCCCCACAAGAGGCCAACTTTTGACAAAAGAGACAATAAAAGAGTTTTGACAAACCAAAAGCTCTAATCTACCATTTTCAAAATTTCTCAAGTGGTAGCTAATCCATCTATTGCTTTGGCCTTTATTTTCTCCCCCTTTGGCATCAAGCACCAAAACGGGATGAATCTTGGCCCCTTAACCCCATTGCCTCACCAAAATCTTCAAATGAGAACACAAAGGCAATAAGAGTACGTGAGATGAACTTGGAATAAGTTACCCTCTCATCGGAGTGCAGTGGAAGTCTTTCATGGTCCAAGTCCACCTTTTCCCTTTCAAAACTCCTTTGAGACTAAATCACGCAAACTCAAGCAAACGGTTAGTCTCAAAGGGTCAAGTTGTAGCACAACTCCCCCTAAATATGTGCATCACTTGCACAAGGACTTGTGAGGTCCGGGGAGTGATTGTACAACTTGAGCACCATAGTAAGCAACAAAATGCATATGGAACATGATCAAGGGCATAAACACATATATTCTATAAATCAATCCAAGTTCCGCGAATCTAGGATATTTAGCTCACTACGCAGCCTGCAAAAGGTCTTTTCATCTAAAGGCTTAGTGAAGATATTGGCTAGTTGGTTCTCAGTGCTAACGTGAAACACTTCGATATATCCCTTTTGCTGGTGGTCTCTCAAAAAGTGATGCCGGATGTCAATGTGCTTTGTGCGGCTGTGCTCAACAGGATTTTCCGCTATTCGGATAGCACTCTCATTGTCACATAGGAGTGGGACTTTGCTCAGATTGTAGCCAAAGTCCCGGAGGGTTTGCCTCATCCAAAGTAGTTGCGCACAATATTGTCCTGCGGCAACGTACTCAGCCTCAGCGGTGGATAGGGCAACAGAAGTTTGTTTCTTAGAGTTCCACGACACCAGGGACCTTCCTAAGAATTGGCACGTCCCCGATGTACTCTTCATATCGACCTTACATCCAGCATAGTCGGAATCTGAATATCCAATCAAGTCAAAATTAGACCCCTTTGGATACCAAATCCCGAAGCAAGGCGTAGCGACTAAATATCGAAGAATTCGCTTCACAGCCACTAAGTGACACTCCTTAGGATCGGATTGAAATCTAGCACACATGCATACGCTGAGCATTATATCCGGTCTACTAGCACATAAATAAAGCAAAGAACCTATCATGGACCGGTATGCTTTTTGATCAACGGACTTACCTCCTTTGTTGAGGTTGGTGTGTCCGTCGGTTCCCATCGGAGTCTTTGCGGGCTTAGCATCCTTCATCCCAAACCGCTTTAGCAAGTCTTGCGTGTACTTCGTTTGGGAGATGAAAGTGCCGTCCTTGAGTTGCTTCACTTGGAACCCAAGGAAGTAGTTCAACTCACCCATCATCGACATCTCGAATTTCTGCGTCATCACCCTGCTAAACTCTTCACAAGACTTTTGGTTAGTAGAACCAAATATTATGTCATCGACATAAATTTGGCACACAAAAAGATCACCATCACAAGTCTTAGTGAAAAGAGTTGGATCGGCTTTCCTAACCTTGAAAGCATTAGCAATTAAAAAGTCTCTAAGGCATTCATACCATGCTCTTGGGGCTTGCTTAAGTCCATAGAACGCCTTAGAGAGCTTACACACGTGGTCGGGGTACCGTTCATCCTCGAAGCCAGGGGGTTGCTCCACGTACACCTCCTCCTTGATCGGCCCGTTGAGGAAAGCGCTCTTCACATCCATTTGGTACAACCTGAAAGAATGGTGAGCGGCATATGCTAGCAAAATACGAATTGATTCTAGCCTAGCCACAGGAGCGAAAGTCTCCTCAAAGTCCAAACCTGCGACTTGGGCATAACCTTTTGCCACAAGTCGAGCCTTGTTCCTTGTCACCACCCCGTGCTCGTCCTGTTTGTTGCGGAACACCCACTTGGTTCCCACAACATTTTGCTTGGGGCGAGGCACCAGTGTCCAAACTTCATTGCGCTTGAAGTTGTTGAGTTCCTCCTGCATGGCCAACACCTAGTCCGGATCTAGCAAGGCCTCTTCTACCCTGAAAGGCTCAATAGAAGAGACAAAGGAGTAATGTTCACAAAAATTAACTAATCTTGAACGAGTAGTTACTCCCTTGCTAATATCACCCAATATCTGGTCGACGGGATGATCCCTTTGGATCGTCGCTCGGACTTGGGTTGGAGGTGCCTGAGGTACTTCTTCCTCTTCAACTTGAACATCCTGTGCTCCCCCTTGATCATGCGCCTCCACTTGAGGTACCTGTTCGTCATCTTGGGTTGGGGGATGTACCATAGTTGAGGAAGACGGTTGATCTTGCTCCAATTGTTCCTGAGGCCGTACATCTCCAATCGCCATGGTGCGTATCGCGGCCGTTGGAACGTCTTCTTCATCTACATCATCAAGATCAACAACTTGCTCTCTTGGAGAGCCATTAGTCTCATCAAATACAACGTCGCTAGAGACTTCAACCAAACCCGATGATTTGTTGAAGACCCTATACGCCTTTGTATTTGAATCATAACCTAATAAAAACCCTTCTACAACTTTGGGAGCAAATTTAGAGGTTCTACCTTTCTTCACAAGAATATAACACTTGCTCCCAAATACACGAAAATAAGACACATTGGGTTTGTTACCAGTTAGCAGCTCATATGAAGTCTTATTGAGGAGGCTTGTTACCACTTAGCAGCTCATATGAAGTCTTCTTGAGGAGGCGGTGAAGATAGACCCTGTTGATGGCGTGGCAAGCCGTGTTTACGGCTTCCGACCAAAAACGCTCGGGGGTCTTGAATTCTCCAAGCATAGTCCTCGCCATATCGATGAGCGTCCTGTTCTTCCTCTCTACCACACCATTTTGCTGTGGTGTGTAGGGAGCGAAGAACTCGTGCTTGATCCCTTCCTCCTCAAGGAACTCCTCCACTTGAAGGTTCTTGAACTCGGACCCGTTGTCGCTCCTTATCTTCTTCACTTTGAGCTCAAACTCATTTTGAGCTCTCCTGAGGAAGCGCTTGAGGGTCCCTTGGGTTTCAGATTTATCCTGCAAAAAGAATACCCAAGTGAAGCGGGAAAAATCATCAACTATAACAAGACCATACTTACTTCCTCCTATACTTAGATAGGCGACGGGTCCGAAGAGGTCCATATGAAGCATCTCCAAGGGTCTTGATGTTGTCATCACATTTTTGGTGTGATGAGAGCCTCCTACCTGTTTCCCTGCTTGACAAGCTGCACAAGGTCTATCTTTTTCGAAATGAACATTAGTTAGACCTATCACGTGTTCTCCCTTTAGAAGCTTGTGGAGGTTCTTCATCCCCACATGTGCTAAGCGGCGATGCCACAACTAGCCCATGCAAGTCTTAGCCATTAAGCATGCATCTAGACCGGCCTCTTCTTTTGCAAAATCAACCAAATAAAGTTTGCCGTCTAGTACACCCTTAAAAGCTACTGAACCATCACATCTTCTAAAGACAAACACATCTACATTTGTAAATAGACAATTATATCCCATTTTGCATAGTTGACTAACAGACAACAAATTATATCCAAGAGACTATACTAAAAACACATTAGAAATAGAGTGTTCGGATGAAATAGCAATTTTACCTAACCCTTTTACCTTGCCTTGGTTCCCATCACCGAATATTATTGAATCTTGGGAATCCTTATTTTTGACGTAGGAGGTGAACATCTTCTTCTCCCCCGTCATATGGTTTGTGCATCCGCTGTCGATAATCCAGCTTGAACCCCCGGATGCATAAACCTGCAAGGCAAATTTAGGATTGGGTCTTAGGTACCCAACTCTTGTTGGGTCCTACAAGGTTAGTCACAATTGTCTTAGGGACCCAAATGCAAGTTTTGTCACCCTTGCATTTGGCCCCTAACTTCCTAGCCAATACCTTCTTACCCTTTCTACAAATGGCAAATGAAGCATTGCAAGCATGATATATTGTAGATGGTTCATTAACTTTCCTAGGAACATTAACAACATTTCTCCTAGGCATATTATGAACAACATTTTTCCTACCAACATTTCTATCATGCACATAGGAAGAACTAGAAGCAAACATGGCATGAGAATCAAAAGCATCATATGCATTATAACTCCTATAAGCATTTCTATATTGTCTCTTGTCATGATACATAAAAGCATGGTTCCTTTTAGCACTACTAGCCATAGGGGCCTTCCCTTTCTCCTTGGTGGAGATGGGAGCCTTATGGCTTGTTAAGTCCTTGGCTTCCCTCTTGAAGCCAAGTCCATCCTTAATTGAGGGGTGTCTACCAATCGTGTAGGCATCCCTTGCAAATTTTAGCTTATCGAAATCACTTTTGCTAGTCTTAAGTTGGGCATTAAGACTAGCTACTTCATCATTTAATCTAGAAATTGAAACTAGGTGTTCACTACAAGCATCAATATCAAAATCCTTACACCTAGTGCAAATCATAACATGTTCTACACAAGAATTAGATTTATTTGCTACTTCTAATTTAGCATTTAAATCATTGTTAACACCTTGTAAAGTAGAAATGGTTTCATGACAAGTAGATAGTTCATAAGAAAGCATTTCATTTCTTTTAACTTCTAAAGCATAGGATTTTTGTGCCTCTACAAATTTATCATGTTCATCATACAACAAATCCTCTTGCTTTTCTAAAAGCCTATCCTTTTCATTCAAGGCATCAATCAATTCATTGATTTTATCAATTTTATTTCTATCCAATCCCTTGAACAAGCTAGAGTAATCTATTTCCTCATCGCTAGAATCATCATCACTTGAAGAAGAGTAAGTGGTATCCTGAGTACATACCTTCTTCTCCTTCGCCATGAGGCATGTGTGATGCTCGTTGGGGAAGAGGAATGACTTGTTGAAGGCAGTGGCGGCGAGTCCTTCATTGTCGGAGTCGGAGGAGGAGCAATCCGAATCCCACTCCTTTCCGATATGTGCCTCGCCCTTGGCCTTCTTGTAACTCTTCTTCTTCTCCTTCTTGTTTCCCTTTTCCTGGTCACTATCATTGTCGGGACAGTTAGCGATAAAATGACCAAGCTTACCACATTTGAAGCATGAGCGCTTCCCCTTTGACTTGGTCTTGCTTGGCTATCCCTTGCGACCCTTAAGCGCCGTCTTGAAACGCTTGATGATGAGGGCCATCTCTTCATCATTGAGACCTGCCGCCTCAACTTGCGCCACCTTGCTAGGTAACGCCTCCTTGCTTCTCGTTGCCTTGAGAGCAACGGGTTGAGGTTCATTGATTGGACCATTCAGTGCGTCGTCCACGTACCTCGCCTCTTTGATCATCATTCGCCCGCTTACGAATTTTCCAAGGACTTCTTCGGGCGACATTTTGGTGTACCTGGGATTCTCACGAATATTATTCACCAAATGAGGATCAAGAACGGTAAAGGACCTTAGCATCAGTCGGACGACGTCGTGGTCCGTCCATCGCGTGCTTCCATAGCTCCTTATTTTGTTGATAAGGGTCTTGAGCCGGTTGTATGTTTGGGTCGGCTCCTCACCCCTTATCATCGCGAATCGTCCAAGCTCGCCCTCCACCAACTCCATCTTGGTGAGCAAGGTGACGTCGTTCCCCTCATGAGAAATCTTGAGGGTGTCCCAGATCTGCTTGGCATTGTCCAAGCCGCTCACTTTATGGTACTCGTCCCTGCACAAGGAGGCTAACAACACAGTAGTGGCTTATGCATTTCTATGAATTTGTTCGTTAATAAAAATAGGACTATCCGAGCTATCGAGCTTCATTCCACTTTCCACAATCTCCCATATGCTCGGATGGAGAGAGAACAAGTGACTATGCATTTTGTGGCTCCAAAATCCGTAGTCCTCTCCATCAAAGTGAGGAGGTTTGCCAAGTGGAATGGATAGCAAATGAGTATTTGTACTTTGCGGAATACGAGAGTAGTCAAAAGAAAAGTTCGAATTAACCGGTTTCCTTCTCTCGTAGTCGTTGTCGTCGTTGTCCTTTTGGGAAGAAGATGACTCGTCGCTGTCGTAGTAGACAATCTCCTTGATGCGCCTTGACTTCTTCTTCTTCCCATCTTTCCGTCTATGGCCCAAGCCCGAGTCGGTAGGCTTGTCATCCTTCGGCTCGTTGACGAAAGATTCCTTCTCTTTATCGTTGATCATGATACCCTTCCCCTTAGGATCCATCTCTTCGGGTGGTTAGTCCCTTTGTGAAGAGAACGGCTCTGATACCAATTGAGAGCACCTAGAGGGGGGGGGGTGAATAGGTGATCCTATAAAACTTGAAACTTAAGCCACAAAAACTTGGTTAAGTGTTAGCACAATAATCGCCAAGTGGCTAGAGAGGAGTCAAAACACAATAACCACAAGAGATCAATCACAGAGATGGCACGGTGGTTATCCCGTGGTTCGGCCAAGACCAACGCTTGCCTACTCCACGTTGTGGCGTCCGAACGGACGAGGGTTGCAATCAACCCCTCTCAAGCGGTCCAAAGACCCACTTGAATACCATGGTGTTTTGCTTGCTTTTCTTAATCCCGTTCGCGAGGAATCTCCACAACTTGGAGCCTCTCGCCCTTACACTTGAAGTTCACAAAGAAGCACGGAGCAAGGGAGGGATTAGCAACGCACACAAGACACAAAAATCAGAGTGTCAACACGCACACAAGTCGCAACAAGAGCTCGCAACACAACCCAATGAGTTCACAACTCCACTAGAGCTCTATATGCTATCACAAAGAAACAAATGCGCTGAATCGAGGTCTTGGTGCTTAGGAATGTTGTAAGAATGCTTGGTGTACTCCTCCATGCGCCTAGGGGTCCCTTTTATAGCCCCAAGGCTGCTAGGAGCCGTTGAGAACATTCCTGGAAGGCAGATCTTGCCTTCTGTCGACTGGCGCACCGGACAGTCCGGTGCACCACCGGACACTGTCCGGTGCAGATCTCCTTCCTTATTTGGCGAAGCCGACCGTTGGAGTCTGAGAGCCGTTGGCGCACCGGACACTGTCCGGTGCACACCGGACAGTCCGGTGCACCAATGTGACCGTTGGCTCGCCCACGCGTCACGCGCGGAATCCTCGGCCGACCGTTGCCCCGGCTGACCGTTGACTCACCGGATAGTCCGGTGCACCACCGGACAGACTGGTGAATTTTAGCCGTACGCCGTTGATGGTTTCCCGAGAGTGACGAGTTCGCCTGTGAACGGCTCACCGGACAGTCCGGTGCACCACCGGACAGACCGGTGAATTTTAGCCGTACACCGCTGTCGAAGTCCCGAGAGCAGCCTGTTCGCCAGAGCCAGCCTGGCGCACCGGACACTGTCCGGTGCACCACCGGACAGTCCGGTGAACCAGGACTGAGCAGACTTTTGGCTGAACTTAGCCATCTCTTCTCCAACTCGATTTTTTCTATTTCCAGCACTTAGACACAATATATTAGTCCATAAAACAATGTACTAAGTCTAGAAACATACCTTTTGACATGATTTGCACTTTGTCCACCACTTTGCATAGATTAGCACAAAAGCACATGTGTTGGCACTCAATCACCAAAATACTTAGAAATGGCCCAAGGGCACATTTCCCTTTCAGGTAAGCGTGGCACTTGTCCAAGAGAAGCTTGAAGGGCAAGTCAAGATGCAAGCTCCAATATACTTTGTATCTGAAGTTCTTAGTTTATCAAAGAAAAATTATACAGAATTGGAGAAGGTGCTATATGCTGTTTTGATGGCTTCCAGAAAGCTTCGGCATTATTTCCAAGCATACAATATAATTGTCCCTTCTTCACAACCATTGAAGGACATTATGAGAAATAGAGAAGCTACTGGAAGGATTGGAAAGTGGGCTGCAGAGCTTAATGAATTCTGCATTGATTATGTGCACAGATCTTCGATTTAGTCCCAGGCGTTAGCTGACTTCATTGCTGATTGGACGCCAGGGGCTCAGGTAGAAGAGGCAAGTAAAGATGCCGAAGCATGGACAGTATTCTGCGATGGTTCTTGGGGAACCTTCGGAGCAGGGGCAACCGCTGTGTTGGTCGCACCCTCCAAAGTTAATACTTGCTACACAGCAAGACTTGATTTTAGCTGCACAAATAACATTGCTGAGTACGAAGCTTTACTTTTGGGTCTTCGGAAGTTAAAGGCAATGGGAATCAGAAGGGCGGTTCTTAAAACTGATTCCCAGGTTATCTCTGGTCATATTGACAAGAGTTGTAAGGCAAGAGACCCGAAGCTTGAGAAGTATTTAGATATGGTTCAAAGGATTGAAGCTTCCTTTGAAGGGTTTTCTATAAAAAATATTCCTCGAGGAGAAAATGAATATGCTGATTTGCTAGCCAAGTCAGCAGCACAGGGGCTGACCTTACCTTCGGAAGTATTTTTTTGAAACAATAAAAGCACCTTCGGTTGAACTTCTTGAAAGAGCGGTCCTCAACATATCTCCTATTTATAGTGAAGACTGGAGAACTGAGATCATCTCCTACCTTAAGGGTAATTTCCTTTCAGATGACGAAGCTTATAACAAGAGAATAGAGGCAAGAGCTCATCCATATGTAATAATAGAAGGGGAGCTGTACAAGCATGGGGTCTGCTCTCCGTTACTCAAATGTTTATCCAGAGCCGAAGGTATAGAATTGATGAAGGAAATACATGCAGGCCTGTGTGGATCTCACATTGGATCTAGGCCTTTGCTGGGAAAAGTTTTCGCCAAGGATTTTATTGGCCAAAAGCAGCTTCGGATGCAGCGGAGTTAGTCCAAAAGTGCGAAGGTTGTCAGAAATGTGCAAGAGATCAAAAACAACCTTCGTCTCTAACTCAGTTAATACAACCCACTTGGCCGTTGCAAAGGTGGGGCCTTGATTTGTTAGGTCCGTTACCACCAGCACAAGGGAACTTAAGATATGTTGTAGTGGCAGTGGAATATTTTTCTAAATGGATTGAGGCAAAGCCTTTAGCCACAATAACTTCGGTCACTATTCAAAAGTTCTTCTGGCAAAATATTGTTTGTCGCTTCGGAGTACCGAAGGCTATTACTGTAGATAATGTGACACAGTTTGATTCCGAAGCTTTCAGAGAATTTTGTGATCAAATTGGCATGAAGATCCATTTTGCATCAGTTCGACATCCGGAGTCAAATGGGCTTGTTGAAAGAGCTAATGGCATCATAATGGCAGGAATAATGAAGTTAATCTTCAATCAGCCCAGAGGAAAGTGGCCAGACGAATTAATCAAAGTGGTGTGGAGCCACAACACAACAATATCAAGATCAATAGGCTTTACGCCATTCAAACTATTGTTTGGTGACAAAGCAATAACTCCGGAAGAAGCCAAAGCAGGATCAATAAGAATAGTAGCTTCGGCAGAAGGCGAAGCTGAAACTGATTACTCTATGGAAAAAGATGCTATAGAGGGGATCAGGCTTCAAGCTGTGGAAAACATCAACAAATACCAAGCTGAAACAATAAAATGGCGTGATAGAAAGGTTAGGCTAAAGAACATTGAACCAGGACATTTTGTGCTTCGAAGAGTAGCCAACCCAGAGACAGTAGGCAAATTACAGCTGAAGTGGGAAGGACCTTTTCTGGTAGTATCTTCGTCAAGACCCGGTTCCTACAGGTTGAAGGATATGGACGGCAACGACATTCCTAGATCATGGAATGCGGACGAGCTTCGGCGATATTATGTTTAGATTGATGTAATCTTTTCTATTCTTTCTTGTGGCACCCTTTTCCTTTCCAAAGGGGGAGAATGGTTTTTAATGGGACCACAACATGTAATTTTTCTTTTCCTTATTTCAATTCTATAAGAGTGATATCCCCCAAAGATGTAAATGTAAAAGCTGACAACACACCATCGAGTGCAATGGAAAAAGAAAAGAAAACAGGGAGAAGCTCAAAAGTCGTTCCCAAGGGAATGCAGAGCTTACAGCGAAAAATAAACGCTGATTCCGCCGAAAGTAAAAGGCAAAGAAGCTCCTAAGGGAGGCTTACAACGAAAAATAAACGCTGATTCCGCCGAGAGTAAAAGGCGAAGAAGCTCCTAAGGGAGGCTTACAGCGAAAAATAAACGCTGATTCCGCCGAAAGTAAAAGGCGAAGAAGCTCCTAAGGGAGGCTTACAGCGAAAAGTCAGCGCTGATACACCGAAAAATAAACGGTGAAGCCGAAAAATAAGCAGCAAAGAAGGTTTGAGTCATTCTCAAGGGAATATGGCTTCGAATATGTATTTGAACATTCATTTGCATGATACATTACATCATGACATTTGCATTCATAAACATTCACTTAGACATACATAGGATCATCATCAGCATAACGTACAAACATGCTTCGGTCCCAATAGGAAGGCAATCTTATGCTTCGCTGTGTACGCAAAGAAGGGAAGGTGTTTTTCGCCTATGGCTCAAAAGTATTAATTTCGTCCACACCAAAGCATTTCATACATGGACGGAAAAGTAAGATTATATTACAAAGTAAAACTCAGATTACATCATATTTTATACAAATTATTACAGGAGTTTTTTGATCTACTTTTACAAGACTATTCAAGCTTCGACACTATCTCTGGAGCTTCGTTCTTCTACTCTGCAGCTTCGGCCTAGTCAATCTGTACGAAAGTATTATAAGCCAAATTCAAAAATTCAAAGGAAAAGGTAAGAATAAGGTATGATTCTGTTACCAGCTTGAGGTGACTCCGAGCTTCGTCACCAGCTTTGCTCCGACCACCTTTTGTCCATACTAACTTTATAAATCTGTTTGCAATACTTCGAGCCAGATTCGGAACATCATCTAAGTCTGCCGGTGATAGGCTGAAGTTGGGTCTATTAACAATCTTGCCGTGTTCATAGCCAGACTTCAAAAAAGCAACAGCTGTGCCCCGAGAAGCTGCCAGGGCACAAAAGTCGCTATGCCCAGCTATAACTTCGTCAAGATCATTAATTTCACCTTCAATGTGCTCGAAGGCACCAGGCAGGTCTTCGACCGAAGGATTAAACTCTTCACTACTGGCTCTAACAAAATGGAACACTTGCTTTAGCTGATGAATGCATCGAGTGCAGAACTCCAAACATTTATTTTGAAGATTTTTCAAAGATTCTTTCAATTCCAAGTTTCTTTGAGTTTCGGCTTCAAGCCTTGCATTAAGCTTCAATTTCTCTTGTTCACAATTTTCTGACTGGGAGAGAAGCTTCGAATTTAATTCTGTTATTTTTGCTTCAGCATCTACTAATAAGCCTTCGGCTGTTTGTAGCTCGAGGTCTTTCTTCTCAATAGTAGCAGATTGCTCCTTTATTTTGTTTTCTAAATTTTCAATTATAACTTCTTGCCTTTTATCCTCTAAATCTTGTTGCATTTTTAATGCCTTGCTCAAAAGCATGCTCTGTGGACAAATAGCCTTCGTTAGAAAATATTTTCGTACCACAAGTAATAAGAATTAGACACAAAATGTTTACCTTGAAATTAGAATAGAATAAACTGCCGACAATATGCTGTCGACGGTAGCGGCTGATATCCGCTTCAAGTTTCGGGAAGCCGATACTCTTCGATAAAGTACCGACAACCTTCGCACCGGTTTGGTCTCGTATACAGCCTAACCCTTCATCATCAATACCACCAAAGAGAAGCGCCCCCGGCCGATATCCACAAGATAGAGCATACTCTTTTAATTCCTCTCTTTCAGCTTCAGTCAGCTCCTAGCCAACTAAGTTTTGGAAGTCAAAAGTTTCACCTTCCGAGGTATCTTCGGTTATTCCTCCTTTCTCGGGTTTGGCAGCCGTGGTCTCTTCGGTGGCTGCAGTAGTTTCTTCAGCGGCCATGTTCAGCAGCATTTTATCTATATCAGCGGCTATGCTCTCTAAATTAATACCTTCGGAGTTAGCATCTTCGGCTCTGGCCTCTTCTGCGGCAGCCTCCGAAGGTACAACTTCAGTAGCTGTCATGATTTCAATTGCCGGCATCTTCAGAGTTGGAGCTCTTGGTGGTGTTGTTTCAATCACTTCAGTCACGGTAACAATCCTTTGTCTTTTTGGCCTAGATGCCTTTGCCTTTGCAGGCTCCTTTTCATTATGAAAAAGCTTCGTCAGATGAAGCCCCAATGGACTTAGTTTGACAGGCAAAGTTTCAGTCATTACCTTTAGAATTTCCTCTATTTCAGCATCAGAAGATGTCGCAGAAGTCTTTTCTTCTTCATCAATTGATTTTTGTTCCGGGATTGATTCCTTTCTTTTCTTCGAAGTTAACACTTTCAATTCAAACTTTTCTTTCTTCCTTTTTGATTGATCTTCGTCGTCTTTGATCAAAGCGCCAGCTACTCTTTTCCTTTTCTGCCCTTCGGCACCCTTGTCGGGTCGCTCATAATCAGGATATTCAAAGCCTATAGCATCAAGCACTCTGTTTAGCCTTCGTTTCGGCCGGGTGCCGAAGGCTGCTGTCATCAATTGATCCTCCTTTTTAGAATAGTTCCCAAGAATTTCAGTGCACATTACTTTGATTGTTTCGAGCCATTCTTGGCAGGGTGCTTTGAAATATTTCTTGAACTTATAGTGGTAGGGCAGTCGGACAAGCTCCCCCTCTTTCTTCTCTTTTTCAGGCTTTGGCATAGCCCATTCCTTCATAGTTGGAAATATTTTGTAAGCTAGAAATTCCTGCACTAAATCTCTAGTGCCAATGTGCTCTGCGATAATCCTAAATTCAGCCAACGGAGTTTGGGTTGGACCTTCTGGTGTCATATTGCATTGGGGTCTGGTTTCTCCGAAGATCAGTTCAAGCGGACTCTAGACCAGCTTCTCCTTGTCATCATCTACTTTGACGTAGAACCATTCCGATTTCCAGCGTGCCGGCCACTTGCTTCGGTAGCTGATCACAGGAAATTTTGTAGTTTTCCGATAGGCAAAATTGTAACAACCAAAATTTTCATGTAACCCATCCTTTCTGGCCTTGGTTTGGTAATGTAGCTCGTGCACCCGGCAGAAACCTTCGGCAAATGGTTCCACCCCTGGCTTCGGAGAGCCCAAATATAAACACTAAGCCTAACAATAGCGTTAGGAGTTAGTTGATGAAAGTGGATCCCAAACTTCTTCAGCACGTCGGCAATCATCCTATTCAAAGGAAATCTCAAACCAGCTTTGAGAAAACTCTTGAAAATCACTATATCATCTTTCTGTGGCTTCGGAGTAGTTTCTTCTCCACCGAAGCGAATCAGCTCTTTTTTATCTTCGCTAAAGTAGCCCGACTTCACCATCTTAGGAAAATCAGCTTTGGAGATGGTCGACTTTCCGAAGTCCAGGTAGCTAGGCTTGCTCAGCACTGCGATGTTGTAATCATCATCAGAATCGTTCTCTTCAATATCTGCTTGCTCTGCTTCAGCAGCAGGGACGTCTTCCGGTGTCATCAACCCAGATCGCTTCATTGCTTCCGAGATAGGAACAGTTTCTACAGCTTTGGTTTCGTCTCCCTCGCGATCGACTCTTGCAGTAGAGCGAACTCTAGCCATTTGATTATGACTTGAAATTTTTTTTTGAATTGGCTTTTTTGTCTTTTCCGAAGCTCTTACACTTGCGCTGAAGCAGATTTTGTATGAGCGCAATGATCAAGCTTCGGCTATGACTAAAAATTTGGCAGCAAAACAGTACAATAGCAATGAATGCTGCGGTAACTTCACACCTACCTGTCTGTTTATATAGTGCTGCAGGTGTGAAGGTGAATCGGCAAGGTCTCCAACACCGAACAAACAGTCACTCGCCCTCACTGAACGGTGGGCCACATAGCTCGAGAAGGTGAATCGCTGGCAAGAGTGTAATCGGTGCAAGATGGGTCACGCGTCCGACGATTATTTTAATCGTTTCTCGCCAACGAGCTCAGGGAAGGTGTTTTTCTGGATCTTCGGCATCCCGAAGCTTAGAAGATTTTTCACGAATCAAGCTCGTAACGAAAAACGATCTAGCGCCGCGAAGGGGCTACTGTTGGGGGTATGCTTCGTAGCCGAAGATCCTAAAGAAATAAACACCTTCGGCAGATCCTCTCCAAAACAGCGCCGAAGCTACCAACTATAAAGCTTCGGTACAGTGACATGTCTCAAGACGAAGGGGTGAACCGACTTAAAGATGAAACAACTTAAAGACCCATGATATTCTGTGTTATTATTATAGTTCATTGTAAAGGGTATAAATGTAATTATATACAGGCTGTGAACTGTGCCTATAAATAGGTGAACAGTACCCCTATACTATTCACGTGCTCTCCCGTAATCACGCATTGGGCATTTGCTTTTGCTTCACACTGGTATTTTTGCTTTTCTTAAAGCCGAAGATACATTTGCAATTTGTTATCATTTTTACAATAATGAAATAGAAATGAGTTAATAATAATAATCATGTGTTCAAATTACTTTACATATTTTTTACCCTTCCTCATTATTTGATGTGTTTATGAAGGTATAACCTTCATAACCTTCGTCCGGAATTCATTATATCCTGAGGGAAATAATGCTTCGAAGGACGAAGGACTATAATATTTAACAATTTCTATGTTGCCTTGTTCTTGATTCATAGCATTTGAGAACAAGTCCCCAACAATAGTAAAAAGAAATCAGTGGAACACCAAAATGAACTTAACAATTAGCTTAACCAAGCTTGACCCTAATTTGCTAAGTGTACCACAAAAACCTTCAGTAGTAAGATTAAGCTCTACCTTATTAAATTGATCATCCCCCATCAAATTTTAATTGCAAAAATGCATGTCATGCCATGCATATATCTTACTCATTGCATTCATTAGATTGCAATCTAGCTGATAGAGAGTACGTGCTCATCCCCGAGCAAGGAGCTGTCCACGAGGAAGACCAGGAGCAAGCTCCCGAGACTACCATCGAGGATCTCCCCATGGCCCCAGCATTTGAAGGCAAGCCCCGGTTTTATGCATAACCGTTTATATATGCTACTTTACTACACTTAATGTTTGTAGGCTTGTAATGTGCACTTAAGTGTAGGAGTTGCTTGAACCCTTTAGTTGCATGAACTCAAGATTCCTTTTTGAGACGGATACTAGTATGCTAGGTCAAGTAGCTGCTATGCTAATCAGGATCTCGGTAGAAGTCGAGTGATTTTTCTAGCACTCGCGCGAGATCAGGAATTGATTGTATTCATCTTGATATCGGGATCTATGATGGTCCACGGACTTAGATCCAGGGAGGATGCCTTGTCCATGAGACAGGAAAAGGAATTAAGGATTAATGTGTGGATACCTGAGTCAAGCGTTTGAACGTACTAAACACATGTCAGGAAATATGGTAACCGGTAAACCTAGTACCTGAGTGAAGCCGGGCGTGGACTTTTCTCCTCAGGCGACCTGAGACTGGGTCTCCCATGCTAGCTATGGTGGGTACAAGTGCGGTCACTGCACAGCGGCAACCGGGGTCATTGGAGCATTGTATGCCAAGGCGGTGAGCCCTGGCCGCGAACGGGGAATCGATGTGGACGGTTGACGTGTGTGGGGACGGAGTGCCCTGACATGTCGTGTGTTTAGGTTTACCTTGCAAGGTTTAAAACTCGATTTGAATCATCTGCTTCTCGCAGCTAATGAGACTGCTTGACCCCTTGTACTACATTGAGTAAGAAGTGAAATGAGGTTTACATGAGATAACTTGTTGATTGTACTAAATGCTTCTTACCATGTATGCCTAGAAGGAGCAAATTTAGCTAAGATAATGATACTAGAATTTGAAAAAGCTAAAAATTGATTTTAGACTCAGCTAGTGCTTTTGGCAAACCAAACCCCTCAGCCAAACAGCTACATGGTCAAGAGGTAGAGGAGTAGTTTCCTCACACCGGGTAAGTCTAGCTGAGTATTAGTATACTCAGCCTTACTTTTGGCATAATTTTTGTAGGTACGCTTCAGGATATGGTTGATGGTGTGACTTGGCCTACAACCCTGCCACCGGGTTGGACGGTTGAGTGGGATGCTGCTCCGGCAGGAGAGGAGCAGGAGGAGTAGTGGGCTAGGCCTTGCCCAATTCCTCGCTATGACGACACCGATTATCCGCTGCAAATCTATTTTATGAACTATTTCAGTTTACTTGAGAAACTCCGATTTATGTAATAACTCAGTACTTTAATTTGAGGTTTTCCTGTTTTATTGTATTTCTTTTGTGACTCACCTTCGAGTGGGTTTGTGGTATTTGATCCTGGTTAAGTGGCTCTATCAGACTAGATCTGAGGGACTGACGGGTTATTCCAATTTAAGTGTGTTACGACCCCTGAGGCGTGACTTCGGCACTTAAACTGGAATAATTCGGGCGGTTCTGCCATAGCTGGTATCGGAGCAAATACCCTCGCAGAGAAGCACAATAAACCATGAATACCAATTTTCAAAAATCTAAAACTTGCTTAGAAACTAGTGTGAATCGTCAGGACTAGACCGCTAGACCTAGGACGAAAGGCCTTAGTTATAGAGGGAGAAATAGGTGGGCTAGTCCTTAGCTTTTTATAAGGATGCCCTAAGAGCACCCTTTTATTCAGAGAGGAGACGTTATTTTCAGCATGCATGCATTGTTGGGGGCCTTCGTCCTCCGAAGGTCCTCAAAAGCATGATTTGACAATGTTTTCCAAGTAAATTATATGAACAGGTATCTTCAGACTCAGAATTATGAACATGGAGTACGGTCAGGACGAAGCCTAAGCCAGACGAAGGGGGATTGAGATAAAGGACGGGCTGATTACCAAGCTGTACGAAGGATGGTGCACAGCCGAAGCTATGCGCAGGAAAGCTTCGTCGCGATAGCAGAAAGGGGAACCGACTTAAAGATGAAAAGACTACTTAGGCCTTAATAGATTCCCATAAGTCATTAGCAAATGTAATGGGCATGAATGTAATTTTACATGGGCTGCGTCCCACGTCTATAAATAGATGAACAGTACTCCCGTACTGTTCACGCGGACTTGGCATTTGCTTTTGCGTCTTCCTTATACTTTTGCCTTCCTGCAATCCGAAGGTACACTTGTAATCTGAAATCATTTCTATTTTTCTATGATAATAAAATAGAAATGACGTTGTGGTAATATTTAAATGTTTATATTACTTCTTATGTTACATATAAGTTCTTCATCATCGTTTATTATGCTTACGAAGATATGTTGTTTGTGACCTTCGTCCGGAATACATTAAATCCCGAAGGGAAATAATGTTTCAAAGGACGAAGGACTTTATCATTTAACACTTTTTATGTTGCCTTGTTCTTAATCCGAAGCATTTGAGAACAAGTCCCCAACATTGGCGCCCACCTCCGGTGAACTCACTTCCACTCTTTGAGTTTTTGAACACCTTCGGAAGCCATAAACCTTCGCTATGGCGCCGAAGAAAGCTTCAGCAACTGGGGCTGCACCTCTGCAACCGCTGGACCCCAATCAGGAGACTCTCTCTCTTCGGGAGGCCCGAAGCCAGAAGAGGAAGGCTGTCAGCCCGACGCCTCAAGAGGATGAGCTAGACCAAGAGATCAGAGATATGGAGATGCTTCATCAACAGGTGCAGAGGAAGAAGGAAAAGATGGCCAGGCTAGCTGAACTGCAAAGGCAGATAGACGAAGCTTCTGAAGAAGTTCGCCATCTTACTCATGATGAGCAGAACCGAAGGCCTCAACAAAAAGACCTTCATCAGGAGGGTTTCTTCAACGAAGATGACTGGTATGACAATTTCCATCATGGAATTTTTTTTTGATGATGCTTCTCCTCTGTCCGCTGAGCTGCAGGCTACACCTTGGCCTCCGTCATACAAGCCGCCCCAGCTTCCCATATTCGATGGCCATTCAGACCCGAAGCAGTTTTTGATGAGCTACGAAGCAACAATATCTTCGTATGGTGGCAATGCTGCAGTCATGGCAAAGTCTTTTGTTATGGCTGTCAGGAGTGTTGCTCAAACCTGGTATTCCTCCCTTCGACCAGGAACGATCACTTCATGGCAAAAACTGAAGGACATGTTGTTAACCAGCTTCCAAGGGTTTCAGACGAAGCCGATCACTGCTCAGGCCCTGTTCCAGTGCACTCAGGATCACGAAGAATACCTTCAGGCGTATGTCAGAAGGTTCTTGCGTTTGAGGGCGCAGGCACCAACGGTGCCCAACGAAATTGTCATTGAGGCCATGATCAAGGGACTTTGGCCTGGACCTTCAGCTCAGTACTTTGCTAGGAAGCCTCCTCAAACTTTGGAGAAGCTGCTCCAGAAGATGGACGAGTATATTCGTGCCGACAATGATTTTCGCCAAAGAAGGGAGGAGGCTTTCAGGTTTTCTGAAATGACTAGGGGCTTCGGAGGAAGATTCTATCCGAGGCATGTCAGGTCAATCCACAACTCTACTCAAAATGATGATAAGGGGAGTCAGCAGCACAGGCCGCAGTGCTCCTCATAGGCTTCGGGGCAACAGCAAAGCTTCTTCCGGCCACCAGCTCCAAGAGGTAGAGGCGCCAGGGGCTTCGGCGGAAGATTTGGAGATCAACCAAGGAGAATATTTTGCTTGTTCTGTGGTGAAAACAAGGGCCATACCACCAGGATGTGCCATGTTACCATCCAGAAGCAAAAGGAGATAGCCGAAGCTGCAGCACAACAAGCTCAGCCGAAGCAGGTCATGCATACTGCTTCGCACCATCCGCCTTACATCCCAGAATACGTAGGCAACCACCCTGCAGTCTCTGTTGCTTCGGCGAGTCAACCTCAAGCTTCCTGGCAACAGCCTCCGCCTCCACCACCGCTGCAACAAGGCCAACAGCCAGAAGGGAGCCAATATGCTCCACACCAAAGGGACTTCAGAGAACAATCCGAAGCTCGCACAGTCAATAGCACTGTGCCAGAGTCGAAGCACATCTATTGACAAATATCCTACCTTGATAGCAGTCTTTTCCATTCAGTTCTATTTTCTGTGTAATAAAGGACATTTTTTAGTTTTCATGTAATAGTTTCGTTGTTCGCCACAAGGAAAATGTATTTTCTCCACAGGCTTAAGTTGCTGAAGCTTAAAGATTTGCGATAACAAGGAGGACCCTCGAATTATCAAAAATCCTTCGAAGCAACAAAAAGTCGTTCTAAGGAACGCAGAGTAAGTTTGCTGAAGTCACAAAAAGCCGTTCCAAAGGGAGCGCAGTGTAAGTTTTCTGCTCCAAAGTCGTTCCAAAGGGAATGCAGAGCATACAGCGAAAAGTCAACGCTGATACCGCCTAAGTAAAAGGCGAAGAAGCTCCAAAGTCGTTCCTAAGGGAATGCAGAGCTTACAGTGAAAAGTCAACGCTGATACCGCCTAAGTAAAAGGCGAAGAAGCTCCTAAGGGAGGCTTACAGCGAAAAGTCAGCGTTGATACAAAAAGATTGTGTGTTTTACGGGGATATGTGTGTATCTTCAGAACAAATGTCATCTACATAACATAACATCATCACATCATTTTGCATAGCATAAGCATCATACATCATGTTGCATATGGCAAAAGAAGGGGACACAGTATCGACCTTCGGAAGAATGTTTTGAGAAAGTGAAAATCGTGCTAAGTCACAAGGGGATACAATATTGATCTTCGGAATATAGCTTCAGAGAATGTTTTCACGAAGCTTGGATATTCTTCATCAGAGCACTATGGACATTGTTGTGATGCATAAAAGTTTTTCTATCTTCACGAAGCATGAAAAGAAGGGAAGGTGTTTTTTCGCCGAAGGCTCAAAAACGGTACGTATGTAAAATTTCATGCATCGTAAAGAATCGAATCATTAAAAGCAAATATATTACATTCAGGGTTATAAAATGTTACACATATTTCATTTCAGAAGTTTTTACAATAGTGCTTAATCTTCTCTCAAAACAACTTCTGCAGCTTCGTTCAGGAGTCGGTTAACAACTTCATCCATGATAGCTTCAGCCATCTTTTTAATTTCCTCGTCTCCTTTCGGGTGAGGGCCTGGAGACGCTTTAGTAGGATCTGAAGGAGGACAGGATACGGCCACATTGCTATTACAAATTGCGAACAAAGTTTAAAACCAAAAATTACAACACGATAAAAACCATTAGCTAATACCTATTTGCCCTTCGGGCTCTGAGCTTTTGTCAGCGGCCTTAGCTACTTCTCTAGCGTCGTGAATGCCCTTCTCACTTTTCTGAATAATTTCTTGGGCCATTTCTCGGCCACCATTGTCCCAGACGTCGGTGAAAAAATTTCCACCAGCCTGGCTAGCTTCGGCCGAGGGGTCTTTAATATCTTCAGGGGATAAGCTGGCTTCGGATTGTGCAAGAACCTTAACATGATCGCAGCCTTTTTTCTCCAGCATAGTAGCAATCCCCCTGGCACCCGAGAAGGCGCAAATGTCTCCACGACTGTTTAGAATTTCTTTGAAGGCTTCAGCTTCGTGGCTGATCCATTCGATCGGTCCTTCTGGGTTACCTCTCACAAAATCTTCTTCACTCGAAAATGCGCCAACACTGGCGAAGCTGGTTTTTATCTTCTTTACACATTCCATGGATTTTTCGTAGCACCTTTTTTTAGAAGACCGAAGCTCTTCAACGGTTCCTTCCAAATGATTGGCCCATTGGTCGCTACATTCCCGCCTTGTTTCTTCAAGTATGCGTTCTTCTTTAGCTTGGGCTAATTGCTTCCGAAGGTCAGCAATCTCGTGTTTTTGAGCTGCAGCTTGTGCTTTAGAGGCAGCTTCGTCCTCCTTTATCTTATCCACCAATGTAACTAGAATTTTGTCCTTTTCTAAGGCCTCGTTTCTTAGTTTGATAACTTCTGTTCGAAGGTTGTTGAAGGCAATTTCATAGCTCTAGTCTTCGGCATTCTTTTGCGCTCTCAGCATGTTGCTTAGTATTAAACCCTATATGTAAAAGAGTTGGTATAAGAATAAAAGAATAGATTTCAAATCATAAAGTCTCCAAACGCGCAGTTCTCGTACCTTCAGGCTATTGTATGCAAGGCTATCGGCAAGATCGTCCTTTGTCATTGCGCAGAGGCCAGCCTCCAGCTTCGGAAACCCTATGCTTCGGGCCATTTCCCGGCAGACGGATAATTCCTTGTCATCTGGGAGGCAGTATAGGAAATCTTCTTCATTTGTCCCATTGAACACTAAGGCCCCATTTGGATATTTCAATTCTTTTGCATAGTGATTAGCTTCAAAAATTTCTTCTTCTGTTAGCTTCTTCCCCGAAGCATGTCGAACAATATAATCAAGGACTTTGGAGGATGCTTCGGGGGCAGCAGTACTGATCTCTCCAATTAAAATTGGCTCCATCATTTTTTCTTCCTCGGTTTCCAAGGGTTTTACCTTCGTGGGCTCTGAAGGTCCAGCTTCAGTTTCAGATTGTTGCCTTGGAGCTTCAGCAGCAAAGATTTCAGTTTCCGTTTTGGAAGCTTCAACAGTCTTCTTCGGAGTTGTGCTTGAAGACTTAATTGTCTCCAAAACATCTAGCACGTTCACCATTCTTTTTCTTTTCGGGGTCACCGATGGGCCCTTTTGATTTTTTATTGTCTCAACACTTGCTGAAGGACTTAAGATTTCCAATATTTTTGGTCCTTCAATTCTCGGTTTTTCTGCCTTCTCTGCTGAAGGTGCTTCAGCTTTTTCTTCGATCTTCGGCACTGGAGCTGGTTCTGTAGTTTCAGTGGCCGAAGAGACTTCACCAATAAACTCAGGCACTGTGGCCGGTTCAATAAAACGTGCCCGGTGGGTGAGCACCTTTATCTTTTTTCTTTGCGGCGCTGGCTCACTAGAAGCACCTGAGGCAACTTCTTTTGCAGGAGAAGTATTTTTTCTTTTTTGGCCTGACACCGGATAATGATAGTCAGGGTAGACAAACCCGATTGCATCAAATACCCGGTTGAGCCTCTTCTTCTTTCGGCCTCCGAAGGTTGCTGATAATGCAGTATTCTCGGCCTTCGAGTATACCCCAAGCAGTTCGTCACTTACGGTTTCAATACTTTTTAACCAGTCGTCATCCGGTTCAACAAACTTATCTCCGTATTTGAATGTGTATTTTAGTCTGACTAGTCCACCTTCGTCAGACTCTTTGATGGTCTCCTTCGGCATTTCCCACATTCCTGCAAGTGGCCAAACTCTGAAGGCAATATGCTCTTGGACCAAATCCCTTGTCCCAATAAAAGAGCAGATTACGCCGAAGGCTCTTTGGCATTCTTCGGCCGCTTCATCCATTTCAACCTTCGGCTTTCGGAGTTCGAAGCGTTGCCAGATAGGGCGCATAATGATATCCTTAACATCTTCCTGCGCTGTCAAGTCATTCTTTACATAGAACCATTCTGTCATCCAGGCAGCGAGCCACCTCTTCCGAAAGGTTGGCACGGGGTAGCTTGACCCGGAGCGGGCACCGAAGCTGTAACAACCAAAGTTGTTGTGATATTGTTCTTTCCCCCAGGGCTTCGTCTCATATACCAACTCATGAATTTTGCAAAAGCTTTTAGCATTTGGTTCTAAACCTTGGCTTCTCACAGCCCAGACAAAGATTCCCATTCTTATGATAGCTTCGGGAGTAATTTGGTGGAGGTAGATTTGAAATGTCTTCAGGACTTCAACAATAAAGCTGCTTAGGGGGAACCGAAGCCCAGCCTTGAGAAAACTTCGGAAGATCACGACCTCATTTTCTTCGGGGGTAGGAGAGGTTTTTTCTCCAGCATCAACCCTCACAATAGATACATCTCGAAAATATCTCCCCCTCATATTGTCAATATGACTCTGCTTAATAGTGGTTTTCCCGAAAACCGAGTGACTTGGCCGCCATGGTCGATCTTCGGACTCTCCCCCGCCGCTTTCTACATCATAACTGTCGCTGTCATCAGTATCTTCAGATAAACCTTCTAAAATCTCTTTGGTGATCTTTTCTGTATTGGTCTTCGACATTGCTTCAAGAAAGCCCAGGTTCTTCTCTTCAGAGAGACTTAGCTTCATTTCGACAGCAGCCTTCTTCTCCTTAGACATCCCTTCGGAAATCTTACTTTTCGCTTCCGAAGATTAAAACTACGAAAGAAAACAAATATTTTTGGGCAGAAAGCTTTATAAGCAGGCAAAACAGATGGCAAAGAGAGCGTGCCAAATAAATTGTGGCGGGCTCCTATTTATACACTCGATATGACGGAAACTGTGTGGTCCCGCGTGTCAGTGACTTTTGCTATTCTAGCAAAGGAAAGGTGTTTTTTCGGACCTTCGGCTTAAGGCCTTCGTCCATATCGCAATCTGAATTTATCACTAACAAATTAATATTGCGAGGGGCTACTGTTGGGGGCCTTCGTCCTCCGAAGGTCCTCAAAAGCATGATTTGACAATGTTTTCCAAGTGAATTATATGAACAGGTATCTTCGGACTCAGAATTATGAACATGGAGTACGGTCAGGACGAAGCCTAAGCTAGACGAATGGGGATTGAGATGAAGGACGGGCTGATTACCAAGCTGTACGAAGGATGGTGCACAGCCGAAGCTATGAGCAGGAAAGCTTCGTCGCGATAGCAGAAAGGGGAACCGACTTAAAGATGAAAAGACTACTTAGGCCTTAATAGATTCCCATAAGTCATTAGCAAATGTAATGGGCATGAATGTAATTTTACATGGGCTGCGTCCCACGTCTATAAATAGATGAACAGTACTCCCGTACTGTTCACGCGGACTTGGCATTTGCTTTTGCGTCTTCCTTATACTTTTGCCTTCCTGCAATCCGAAGGTACACTTGTAATCTGAAATCATTTCTATTTTTCTATGATAATAAAATAGAAATGACGTTGTGGTAATATTTAAATGTTTATATTACTTCTTATGTTACATATAAGTTCTTCATCATCGTTTATTATGCTTACGAAGATATGTTGTTTGTGACCTTCGTCCGGAATACATTAAATCCCGAAGGGAAATAATGTTTCAAAGGACGAAGGACTTTATCATTTAACACTTTTTATGTTGCCTTGTTCTTAATCCGAAGCATTTGAGAACAAGTCCCCAACATGCATTATACACTAAAAGGATTAAAAAACTAAAGAAGTAAAAATTTGAGCTAACTCACTTCCTTTTAAACCACCCAGGCTCTTTTATTTTCTTCTTCCACCATAACCTTTACATCTGATACCCTTCCGCAGATGACCTCACCTACCCCCACCAGTGGAGGAGACACTCGTTTGAGCTCTGGCTTCCTTTCTCACGATGGCTTTCCTTCCATCTTGTGGGAAGTGCTTAACTCTGCCGGTTACCCTACGCCCCCTTTGTACATGGTGCAGCTGTACGAGGAGCATCGGGTACCATGTTGCCGAGTCTAGCTGACTCTGGAGGCTCATCCCCTTCAGTCGGGTTGGCGTTCTCTTGACTCCGAGACGATTGGATTCAGGACGGACGACACCACTGAAGCAGCAGCCATGAAGACTCTTATGACTTTCTGTGGCTACCATCCCCTGGAGATGGTGATGCAACCCTTGAGACTCTTCCCTGCTGAGAAGAAGGATGACCCCATGTGGTGCAACCGTGTGAGCCATGTGAAGGATGTATGGGCGATGTATCCTAACTTGGTTGGGAGAGTCACTGTTCAGTGCATGAGTGCGCTGTACCGCCTTCAGGCCCTGCAGAGTGACGCTATGGCACATCTTGCTAACCTCGCTCAAACCACCAAGCTCACCCTCGACAGCCGAGAAGACTTTGTGGTCGACTTGTCCTCCAAGTTTGTGGAGAAGGACCTATAGGTGGAAAGGCTGAGACAGCGCATCACCACCTTGGAGCAGCAAGTGGAGATCCGAGACAACACTATTGATGTCTTGGAGAACCAGCTCCATGATGTGCAGCGGGAACTCGAGGAAGCTAATAACCACCTGGACATGCATCACCTGGAGATGGAGGCCAATGAGGTCGGAAGCGAGGGAGAAGAGGCTCCTGAGGAGTTAGGGCCAGCCCTTGGTACCAATGTGACTGCCTCTGCGATGCCCCCTTCACCCGTATCCAGTGTCGCTTCCACTACCCAGGGTTGATCAGTCATTTTGACTGTTTAGGCGGATAGAAACCTACGCAAGCTTAGTAATGGCATATTTTGGACTAGGCTTATAGGTACTTTCCCCCTAATTGATGTAACCCTTGTGAACTTTTGAGATCTGTGGGATGTTTGTAACCATGTTATCTTCGTTCGAACTTAATGTTATGATTATGGCTATTCCCTACCATATGAGATAATAGCATGTCGTTCGAAATTGTGAATTGAGATAACAATGGCGACAATCTCTGTTTTCATATGGCAGCTAGGCAGCGTCGCGGGCAGAACGAGTAAGTTCCCCCGTGTTGGGGGCCTTCGTCCTCCGAAGGTCCTCAAAAACGTGATTTAACAATATCTTCCAAGTGTGTCATATAAACAGGTATCTTTGGACTTGGGCTAAAAACATCTACGATGTAAAAAGCATGATCATGATGAAGGTGGAGTTGCTCCGAAGCTACGTGCAGGGGAGCTTCGGCTAAATGGCGGAAAAAGGAACTGACTTAAAGGGGAAAAGGCTATCTAGTCCTCATAGAATTGTCTATAAGTTAATAATAAACAAAATGGGCATGAATGTAAATTCACACAGGCTGTGCCCTGTGCCTATAAATAGGTGAACAGTGCCCCTGTACTGTTCACGCTTTCGCATCTTACTTTTGCCCTTGCCTTCTGTCGCACTCAAGGTACAAATGTAATTTGATATTGTTTTCATGTATTCATGATTGTTTAATAATAAATGTTTATGATGTAATATCATTATTTATGTTGTTTTCCTGTGTTTTATAAGCTTCATCTTCTGTTTATACATGTCATATTTATGAAGGTAAGTCCTTCATAACCTTCGTCCAAAGATCGTTATATCCTAAGGGAAATAATGCTTCGAAGGACGAAGGGCATTAACATTTAACATTTTGTTGCCTTGTTCTTAATTTATGAAGCATTTGAGAACAAGTCCCCAACATTGGCACCCACCTCTGGTGAACCCTTTTTTCGACCACCTTCGGCAAGCAGTGACCTTCGTCATGCCGTCGAAGAAAGTTTCAGCGCCAGGGGCTGCTGCACTGCAGCCACTGGACCCAAACCAGGAGACTCTCTCTCTCCGAGAGGCCCAAAGCCAGAAAAGGAAGGCCACCAGTTCAACACTTCAGGAGGAGCAGTTGGACCAAGAGATCAGGGACATGGAAATAATTCATCAGCAAGTACAAAGGAAGAAGGAGAAGATGGCGCGGCTGGCTGATCTTCAAAGGCAGATCGACGAAGCCACTGAAGAAGTACGTCATCTTGCCCAAGACGAACAAGATCAAAGTCCCCAACACAGGGAGCTTTGTCAAGAAGGTTTATTCAACAAGGATGGATGGTATGATGATTTTAATCATGATACCTTTACCTTTGATGATGCTTCTCCCTTGGCAGCAGAACTGCAAGCTATCCCGTGGCCTCCATCATACAAGCCACCTCAGCTCCCCATGTATGATGGGCACTTAGATCCAAAGCAGTTTTTGATGAGCTATGAGGCAACTATATCTTCGTATGGAGGCAATGCAGGTGTCATGGCCAAGTGCTTCGTCATGGCAGTTCGGAATGTGGCCCAAACATGGTATTCTTTTCTTCGACCAGGGACTATTTCTTCGTGGCAGAAGCTCAAGGATATGCTAGTGACAAGTTTCCAAGGCTTTCAGATGAAGCCAGTCATAGCTCAGGCCCTGTTCCAATGCACGCAAGACTATGAGGAATACCTCCAGGCGTATGTCCGAAGGTTCTTGCGACTGATGGCACAAGCGCCTACAGTGCCCAATGCAATTGTCATTGAGGCCATGATCAAAGGTCTTCGTCCAGGACCTACTGCCCAATATTTCGCCAGGAAGCCCCCACAGACTCTGGAGAAACTGCTTCAAAAGATGGATGAGTACATCCGGGCTGACAATGACTTCTGCCAAAGAAGGGAGGAAGCTTACAGATTCTCTGAGATGACTAGAGGCTTCGGAGGAAGAATCCACCCGAGGCATGTTAGGTCAATTCATAACTCCACTCAGAGTGATGATAGAGGAGGTCAGCTGCAGGAGACCACAGCATACTTCATAATCTTTGGGGCAGCAACAAAGCTCTTTTCGGTCGCCAGCTCCAAGAGGCAGAGGCACCAGGGGCTTCAAAGGAAGATATGGGGATCAGCCCAGGAAGATCTACTGCTTATTTTGTGGTGAAGACAAGGGCCATACTACAAGAATGTGCCAAACCACCATCCAAAAGTAGAAGGAAATCGCAGAAGCCGAAGCCTGGCAAAGTCAACCGAAGCAGGTCCTGCACACTGCTTCGTGTCACTCACCCTACATACCAGAATATGTGGGTAATCAACCTACAGTTTCTGTTGCTTCGGCTAGCCAGCCACAGGCTTCTTGGCCATAGATTCCACCTCCGCCACCACTACAACCTACCTATTCACGAGGTCAGCAGCCAGAAGGGAGCCAACACACCCATCAGCAGCGGGATTTTAGGGAGGAATCCGAAGCTCGCACAGTCAACAGTACTGTGCCGGAGTCAAAACACATCTATTGAGAGATATCCTACCTTCTGAAACACTTTTTCATTCTATGCCAGTTTGTTTTTTTAATAAGGGACAAATAATGCAAATTTAGTTTTAATTCCTTGTAATAGTTTTGTCGAAGGTCGAAAATGCAAATCTCTTTGCTTCTATCAAAATGAAATATATCTTCTTCACAGATTTACGAAGCTCGAAAATTGCCGAAGGTCAAAAATTTGTTCCTAAGGGAGCACAGCATAAGTTTTGTCGAAGCTACAAAAAGTCGTTCCCAAGGGAGCACAGTGTATGTTTTCTGCTCAAAAGTCGTTCCTAAGGGAATGTAGAGCCAAATACCGCCGAAATATAAGGCGAAGCACGAAAAGTCAACGTGAAAAATACCGTCGAAATAGAAGGCGAAGAAGTTCAAAAGACGTTCCTAAGGGGATGCAGAACTTACACCGAAAAATAAGCGGTGAAGCCAAAAAATAAGCGGCAAAGAGATTTTGATCGTTCCTAAGGGGACGCAGAGATTGTGTTTTAGCGTGGGTATGTGTCTTCGGCATTAGCATCATTCTTCGCATCATATAATCGCATCATATCGCATAGCATCACATCATACATCATATCACACCAATGACACGAATTGGAAACGAAGTCGATCTTCGGAGAATGCTTTACAAAAATGAAAGCGTGCCAAGGCACAAAATAAACTGAGAAGTACATCTTCATCAGCTCTGATATGGAAGAAGAGATCTATTGTTTACGAAACATTGATGTTTTCACGGAGCTTGGATGTTCTTTACGAAGTATGGATATTCTCACGAAGCATAAATATTCTTGTTTACGAAGTATGAAAAGAAGGGAAGGTGTTTTTTCGCCGAAGACTCAAAAACGGTATGTACATAAAGTTTCTTGCATCGCAAATAACTAAATTACAAACAACTTACATATTAGATTAAAAAACTATACACATCAAATATTACAGACTTAGTTCAGCAAATGTTATATTAATAGCCTAAAAATGTTTTTACAATACCTACTATTCTTCCTTCAGAACCTTCTCTGCAACTTCAATAAGCAATTTGTTAACAACTTCGTCAACAATAGTTTCGGCCAGATTGATGATTTCTATTGCTTTCTTTGTTTCTGGGTCGGCCAGTGGGTCGAATGGCTCTGGTGGAGGAGGTAATTCAGCTGCGGTAGAAAACATCAATTATTTCAAAGTCACGAAAACAAACGACGAAGCTAGAGGCCATTAAACGATACCTATTCGTCTCTCGTGTTCGATAGCTTCTTCAGCTTTTTTCTCCGCTTCTCGAGCCTCATGAATATCTTTTTCACTTTTCTTTATTATTTCGTGAGCCATTTCTCGGCCGCCATTTTCCGAGATGTCAGTGAAAATTTTTCCGCCCATTAAACTTGCTTCGGTCGAGGGATCCTTCGTGTCATCCACGGAGAAGGCAGCTTCGGCATGGGCCAAGGTTTTAACATGATTGCAACCCGCCTTCTCCAAGACAGCTGAAACTCCTCTAGCACCAGAGAACGCGCAGACATCCCCACGATCATTTAAAATTTCCTCAAAAGCTTTGGCTTCTCCGCTGATCCACTCAATAACACCCTCGGGGTCGCCTCGTATGAAGTTATCTTCATTTGAATAGGCGCCCACGTTGGCGAAGCTAGCCTTCATCTTCTTCACACATCCCAAAGATTTTTCAAAACATCTATCCTTGGATGCACGGAGTTCTTCAACTATTTTTTCTAAATAGTTTTTCAATATTCGCTGGCATCTCGGTTAGCTTCGGTGAGAGCGCATTTTTCTTTAGCCTCGACCAATTGTTTCTGAAGGTCATCAATCTCATTCTTTTGGACCTCAGCTTGAGCTTTGGAATTAGCTTCGTCTTCTTTTACTTTGTTTACCAATGAAATTAATATCTTGTCTTTTTCAAGGCCTTCGTTCCTTAGTTCAATCACCTCTGAATGAAGGTTATTCAGAGCCATTGTATACCCTTCATCTTCAATGTTTTTCTGTGCTCTAAGGGCATTACTAAGGATTAAGCCCTGCAAGAGAAGGACAGGAATAAGTATAAACAAATGAAGTAATTCGTTTTCAAATGCAAAATTGACTTTTATACCTTTATGCTGTTATATGCTAAGCTGTCAGCCAGTTCATCTTTTGATAGAATTGAAAGGCAATCTTCTAGCTTCGGAAATCCGAAGCTTCTACCCATCTCCCGATAGACGGATATCTCTTTACTGTCTGGCAGACAGTACAAAAAGTCTTCTTCCTCGCTGCCATTAAACACTAATGCCCCCTTTGGGTATTTCAATCTTTGGGCATAATGTTGAGCTTCTCGTTCTTCTTCCTTAGAGAGTCCTTTTCCCGAAGCATGGCGGATGATGTAATCAGTGCTCTCTTTTAAAACTCCGGGAGTAGGAGTGGCAACCTTTTCAGGCGAAATTTGCTCTATGGCCTTTTCTTCTGTCTTCAATTTCCACAGGCTTTTTCTCAATGGGCTCTGAAGGCCTAGCTTTGGTATCAGCTTGGATTACTGCAGCTTCAATTTCGGCCGGCTTTGATTCAGCTTCGGCTTGCGCTTTCGAGGCTTTGGCAGTTTTCCTTGAAGGAGTAGAGTTCAAAGTCTTTACCGTTTCTAACACATCTAGTACACTTGCCATCCTCCTTCTCTTGGGAGTTGCGGTAGAACTTTTTTGTGCCTTCGGCATTGTTACTTCTGATGAAGGGCTTAAAATTTCTAGTGCTTTTATTTCTTCAATATTTGGCTTTTCAGCCTTATCTTTCTCAGTCTTCGACTCAGCTAGCTGAGCTGAGGGTACCTTCAGCATTATAACCGGCTCTTCAGTCTTCTGTATGGGAGGAACAGGTTCTCTTGGTTCAGCAGCTGAAGAAGCCTCTCCGCCAAACTCAGGCACCATGGCCGATTCAATATAACGTGGCCGGTGGGTAAGTACCTTCACCTTTTTGCTTGCAGCCTTCGGCACAAGTTCGGCTGAGACGGCCACAGCAGTAGCTTTCCTCTTCTTCCCTTGCCCCCGCAGCGGGTAGCGGTAGTCGGGGTAGACGAAGCCAATAGCGTCAAAAACTCTGTTCAATCTCTTCTTTCCTCGACTTATGAAAGCTGTGGATAATGCATTATCTTCTGCCTTGGAATATGATCCAAGCAGTTCATCACTTGTAACTTCGATGCACTTTAGCCAGTCATCATTTAGTTCATCGAATTTATCCCCGTATCTAAATGTATACTTCAGCCGGACCAGTTCACCTTCACTAGATTCGGTGATGGTCTCCTTCGGCATTTCCCAGCTCTCTATAAGCGGCCATACTCTGTAAGCTATGTGCTCTTGAACCAAATCTCTCGTACCAATAAAGAAGCAGACAGTACCAAATGCCTTCTGACATGCTTCGGCGGCTTCGTCAATTTCAATCTTCGGCCTTCGGAGGCCAAAGCGGGACCAAATGGGGCGCATAATAACTTCTTTAATATCTTCTCTTGCCTTCAAGTCACTCTTCACGTAAAACCATTCCTCCATCCAGGCCCCGGGCCACCTTTTTCGGAATGTTGGCACCAGGTAGCTTGCGTTGGGGCGGGCGATAAATCCATAACATCCAAAGTTGTTATGATATTGTTCCTTACCCATGGCCTTCGTCTCATATACAAGTTCATGCATGCTGCAAAAGCATTTCACGCATGGCTCTAGCCCCTGGCTTCTCACAGCCCAAACAAAAATCCCCATTCTAATAATAGCTTCGGGGGTTATCTGATGAAGGTAAATCTGATAAATTTTCAATACGTCGACCACAAACTTGCTCAATGGAAACCAAAGCCCAGCCTTGAAGAAACTTCGGTAAATCACAACTTCGTCTTCTTCAGGGGCAGGTGTGGTGTTCTCTCCACCAGCCCTCACAATAGACATATCCCGAAAGTACCTTCCTCTCATATTGTCAAGATGACTCTGTTTAATCGTTGATTTCACAAAAATTGTATGACTCGGCCTCCACGGCCGATCCTCAGAATCTTCTCCCCCGCTTTGAGCATCATAATCATCACTGTCACCCGTATCTTCAGACAGGCCTTCCAGTATTTCCTTAGTAATCTTCTCTGTATTCGATTTTGCCATTGACTCGATAAATCCAGCTATATAAGGATTTGCAGCCTTCTTCTCTTCAAAGAGCTTCTCCTCTTCAGTCAGCTTCGTCTTAGCAGCAATCTTCTTGTCTTGAGACATTTCTTCCTTCGGAAATAACGAAAATGTGTCTTTTAAACCGAATCTTAGGAAGCTTGGGAAACTAGCAAGCGTTAGTGAGCAAGAGCTATAAAATTGAGAAAACAAAGCAAATGACACAAGCAGCGTAGCAAACGAGGTTGGTGCGAGTTCTTATTTATACGCTCGGCACGACCCAAATTGGAGGGTCCCATCTGTCATTGACTGTTGCTATTATAGCAAAGGGAAGGTGTTTTTTCGGACCTTTGGCTTAAGGCCTTCGTCCATGTCGCAGTCTGAATTCGTTACCTTAAACAAATTAATACTGCGAGGGGCTACTGTTGGGGGCCTTCATCCTCCGAAGGTCCTCAAAAACGTGATTTAACAATTTCTTCCAAGTGTGACATGTAAACAGGTATCTTCGGACTCGGGCTATAAACATCTATGATGTAAAAAGCATGATCGTGATGAAGGTGGAGTTGCTCCGAAGCTACGTGCAGGGGAGCTTCGGCTAAATGGCGGAAAAAGGAACTGGCTTAAAGGGGAAAAGGCTATCTAGTCCTCATAGAATTGTCTATAAGTTAATAATAAATGTAAAGGGCATGAATGTAAATTCACACAGGCTATGCCCTGTGCCTATAAATAGGTGAACAGTGCCCCCATACTATTCATGCTTTCGCATCTTACTTTTGCCCTTGCCTTCTATCGCACTCAAGGTACAAATGTAATTTGATATTGTTTTCATGTATTCATGATTGTTTAATAATAAATGTTTATGATGTCATATCATTATTTATGTTGTTTTCTTGTGTTTTATAAGCTTCATCTTCTGTTTATACATGTCATATTTATGAAGGTAAGTCCTTCATAACCTTCGTCCAAAGATCGTTATATCATAAGGGAAATAATGCTTCGAAGGACGAAGGGCATTAACATTTAACATTTTGTGTTGCCTTTTTCTTAATTTATGAAGCATTTGAGAACAAGGCCCCAACACCCCGCCACCTCCTCCAGCTCCCACAATACAGGAGCTGATGGCCCAGCAGAACGAGATTCTACGACAGCTTTTGCAGCACCAGCCCCACCCTCAGCAGTATGGTGGAGGCCAGCCGCAGCGACCTCCGGCAGTGGCAACCTACCAGGAGTTCCTGAGCATGCAGCTGCCTTTGTTCACAAAGGCAGAGGATCCATTGGACGCCGACGTGTGGTTACGCGTCGTGGAGTCCAAGTTTTCCCTCCTCACGGGAGACTGCCCTGATGATACCAAGGCTCGCTTCGCCGCACAGCAGCTTCGCGGCCCTGCTCGGACTTGGTGGGACCACTTCCGTGCTATGCTACCTACTGATCGTGAAGTGTCTTGGGAGGAATTCAAGACTGCTTTCAGATGCCACCATATCCCAGATGGAATTCTTGATCGCAAGCTAAATGAATTTCTGGCACTCAATCAAGGAACCCGCACGATATTGCAGTATGCTCAGACCTTCAACGACCTGTGCCAGTACGCAGGATATCATGCTGATTCCGATGAGAAGAAGAGAGACTACTTCCGCAGGGGTCTCAATACCAAGTTGCATGAGTGTCTCAACACTGTCCGGGCTGATAGCTTCAATGAGTTGGTCAACCTAGCCATCTCCCAGGAGGACTGTATTGTAGCTCACCGGGTAGAGAAGAAGAGGAAGACACCAATGGCAGCACCATCCACTTAGGCCTAGAGGTTCAGGATTGTTTCTCACAACCAGAGCAGGGGATTTTAGCAGCTGGCAGGCAAATGGGTGATTAGGCCACCTCAGCAGCAGCAGCCGGCACCCACTCGTTTTCCAGCTCCTGCTCCAAGGAACAATCAGCTTCTGCAGCAGCAGCAGTTCCGACAGGGAAATGGGAACAAGTGCTTTACTTGTGGCAATGTGGGCCACTATGCCAAAAATTGCCCAAGAAATCAGCAGAGGCAGATGCCAGCACCAAATCAAGACAAGGGAAGAAAGCAGAAGGTGCAAGTCAGGCAAGGGAAGCTCAACTTCACCACTCTAGAGGAGTTACCTGAGGGAGCCCCCATCATGACTAGTATCTTTTCAGTTTTTAATCAACCTGCATTAATTCTGTTTGATTCTGGTGCATCTCATAGTTTCATTAGCCAGAAGTTCAGTGCTAAGTGTCAAATGCCTTTCTATCATACAAAAGGGTCATTCATGATAGCCACACCTGGCGGTAAAATTGCAACCAACCAATTAAACCAAAATATGCCTATCTCAATGGGAAGTAGAATCTTCAAAACTATGCTCCTGATTTTGGGATTAGAGGGTATGGACATAATTCTCGGAGTTGACTGGATGACTCAACACCGAGTAGTGTTGGATGTAGCTGCGAGAGCTCTAGAGATCCATTCCCCTACATCCGAAGACTTTGTGTTGTGTCTACCCCACCAAGATTCTACTCAATCATGTGCTTTTGCTATGATGAAGTCACCTGTGATGAAGATTCAAGTGGTCTGTGAGTATGCAGATGTCTTTCCTAATGAATTGCCAGGAATGCCCCCAGACTGGGATATCGAATTCGCCATCGAGTTGCAGCCGGGAACGACACCTATTTCCAAGAGGCCTTACCGGATGCCACCCGCTGAGTTGGCAGAATTGAAGAAGCAATTGCAAGAATTGCTGGACAAGGGTTTTATTCGCCCAAGTACTTCGCCTTGGGGATGTCCAACCTTGTTTGTAAAGAAGAAGGATGAAAGCTTGAGGCTATGCATAGATTACCGCCCACTTAATGCGGTAACTATCAAGAACAAATATATTTTGCCTCGTATTGATGTTCTTTTTGATCAGTTGGTCGGAGCCAAAGTGTTTTCTAAGATAGACCTTCGCTCCGGCTACCATCAGATCAAGATACGAGCAAGTGATATTCCGAAGACCGCCTTCTCAACCAGATATGGGTTGTATGAATTTTTGGTGATGTCATTTGGGCTGACCAATGCACCAGCATATTTCTTGTATCTGATGAATTCGATTTTCATGCCTAAACTAGACAAGTTCGTAGTGGTTTTCATCGATGATATCTTGGTGTACTCAAAGAACGAAGAAGAGCATGCCGGTCATTTGCATGTAGTGCTTCAACGTCTGCGAGAGCACCGTCTTTATGCCAAATTGTCAAAATGTGATTTTTGTCTGAAGGAAATCAAATTCTTGGGTCACACTATCTCTCAAGCAGGCATAGCTGTTGATCCTGATAAGGTGCAAGAGGTGATGAACTGGAAGTCACCAACGACTGTCCGCCAAATTCAAAGTTTTCTGGGATTGGCTGGTTATTACCGAAGGTTCATTCTGGATTTGTCTCGAATTGCGAAGCCCATAACTGAATTGTTGAAGAAAGAAGTCAAGTTTGTTTGGGGTTAGAAGTGCGAAGATGCCTTCCACATATTGAGGCAACATCTGACCACAGCACTGGTGTTAGCGCAACCCGACAGCAGCAAGCCATTTGATGTGTACTGTGATGCCTCTGGCACTGGACTAGGTTGTGTCTTGATGTAAGACAACCGAGTCATTGCTTACGCATCAAGAGCACTCAGGCCTCACGAGCAAAATTATCCCACTCATGACTTGGAGTTAGCAGCCGTTGTCCATGCATTTAAAATGTGGAGACACTATTTGATGGGAACCCACTGCAACATCTTCACCGATCATAAGAGCCTTAAGTACATCTTTACTCAGGCTGATCTCAACATGAGGCAGAGAAGATGGCTAGAGCTGATCAAGGACTATGACCTGGAGGTACATTATCACCCAGGAAAGGCCAATGTGGTGGCAGATGCCTTGAGTCGGAAATTGCAATGCAACTGTGTTATGATGGATTCTCGCATTGACACCCTGTGTGATGAGTTGAGCAAAATGAAGATTGAAGTGATTCCTTCTAGTGCTTTGTCTCACATTTCCGTTGAGCCAGCTTTGCAAGACCAGATCATCATGGCCCAGCTCAGTGACAAGGGAGTGCAAATCATTAAGGAGAACCTCCATCAGAAGACAGAAAAGTATAAATGTTTCCGCCAAGATGGAAAGGGTATATTGTGGTTTGAAAGCAGATTGGTGGTTCCTAAAAATAAGGATCTCAAGAAGAAAATCTTGGATGAGGCCCATCTCTCCAAATTTTCCATGCATCTAGGGAGCACCAAAATGTACCATGATCTGAAGCCCTTGTATTGGTGGACCAGAATGAAGAGGGAGATAGCCCAATATGTATCAGAATGTGACACCTGTCAGAGGATAAAGGCAAGCCACTTGAAATCAGCTGGAGCTTTGCAACCTCTATCTATACCTTCGTGGAAATGGGATGCCATCAGCATGGATTTTATTGTGGGTCTGCACAACACCTCTCGTCGTCATGATTTGATTTGGGTTATTGTGGACCGACTGACGAAAGTGGCACATTTTCTCCCAGTGCACACCACTGATAAGGCTCAAAAGTATGCAGAGTTGTACATCGACCGAATCGTGTGTTTGCACAGATTGCCCTGGACCATTGTTTCTGACCGAGGAGCCCAATGTGTTGCCAGATTTTGGGAACAACTGCAAGAGTCTTTGGGAACCAAGTTAATCAGAAATTTAGCTTACCACCCATAGACTGATGGTCAGACCAAGAGGGTAAATCAAATTCTTGAAGATATGCTGAGGGCTTGTGCGATTGATTGTGGCAAGAACTGGGATAAGCACCTCTCCTTGGCAGAGTTTTCTTATAACAACAGTTATCAATCCAGCCTAAAGATGGCACCCTTCGAAGCTCTCTATGGGAGAAGGTGTAGAACACCCCTCAATTGGTCTCAGCCTGGAGAAAGAGAAGTTTTCAGACCTGACTTAGTGACTGAAGTCGAAAGGAAGGTCAAACTAATCAGGAAGAATCTAGAAGCTACTCAGGCCAGGTAGAAGAGTTACCATGATAAGAGAAGGAAACCTCTCTAGTTCGAGGTGGGAGATTTCGTATATTTGAAGGTATCACCCACCAAGGGAGTGCAGAGATTTGGGATCAAAGGCAAGTTAGCCCCTCGTTACATTGGACCTTATGAGATCATAGAAGCATGTGGACCCGTGGCATACAAATTGAAGTTACCTCCAAAAATGTCTGCCATCCACAATGTATTCCATGTATCCCAATGGAAGAAGTGTGTTCGATTGACGACTGAGATCATAGCAGAACCAAAATTGGAGATAGAGCCAGATCTATCGTACCGAGAGTACCCTTCCAAGGTTCTGCATTGCAAGGAAAGATCAACTCGGGCTAAATCGATCAAAATGTATAAGATCCAATGGAGTAATCACTCAGAGGAAGAGGCTACTTAGGAGACTGAGGAATTTCTGCATTCCAACTTCCTCGATTGCCTACCTAAAGAAATTGGTACGTAATCATGCCCAACCCCTCCTCCTGCCCTTTGAATCTAAATTTCAGAAAAATGATCTTAATATAAAAAGAGTTAATTGTAAGACAAGAATTAAAAGGACTTCCTTTTGAAGTTGCAAAGAGAATGACATTCGAAGAGCAGCTGCCTTAATAAATAAAGCACCCACTTCAAGTAAGCCTTAACCCTTCACTTCACCTCGGGAGGACTCCGACCCGAATCTCGGGACGAGATTCCTTTAAGGGGGGAAGGCTGTGACACCCCAGTGTCACCTAGGGTTTCTTCTTTAAGATAACTTAAACCATTATCACATGTGAACCAAACAGAGGCATGAACATCAGAAATTAATAACTAAGGTTTAAAGTGAGTCTTTTTCATCCTAAGAAACTCTCCTTAATTATGTCATGAACCTCAAGGTAAGAAGAACTCTCAAACTTTAATTAATCCTAAGTGAACCATTAAGTACATAAAAGGGAATTTGGGAAAAGACTTGGGAACAATACAAAATTTTGGTATGAACCAAATAACAAAGTTTTAATACACTAAATGACCAACAAAATATAGTAAGAAGGTTTTGCCTTTTGTTTTTTTCCAAATCCCCAAATCAGCCCTTGGACCAAGGTCCTTTGGGGAAATTCAGAATTCAGAATTCTGAATTTCAGAACCTTTTTTCAAGATCAAATGCGTTCCCTGTTTTCCAAAACTCGAAACCAAAAAGTCCAAATATCAAAATGGTGCCAAATTTCATTGAACACGCTCTGGAAAAATTTGAACTTAAACCAAAATCGTTTGGCACGGTTTTGGCACCGTTTGTCCTCGGGACCCGGCTATCTAACACTGGCACCTTGGTGACGCTACAATTCTCTGTCCCTAGCCTAAAACCGCGCGACATCCACACACAAACGACAAAGCAAAGTCAGGGGAACAAATCCTTCACAGCGATCTTGCCCAAATTTGCAAAGATTTGCGCCCAATCGGCGTTAGAACTCGGGCAAAAGCAACGGTTCCACATGTTCAACTGTGTCTGACACGCCCGGTTTATGCTCGTTCGCGCACCCACGCTCTGCAGTGCACGCCCGCGCGCGCGCCGGTCCACGACCGCCCGTGCACCGCGCCGTGCCTATAAAGCAGCCTCAGGCCTCGGCAGTACCTCCCCACGCGCTCTCAAGTCCTGCTCGAGCCAAGTTCACCGGACTTTGCCTCGAGCACGCCGCGCCACCGCCCGCCATCACCACCCGAGCCTCGACCACCGTGGCCAGCTCCCTCCAGTTACTTCCAAGCCACGCCAGCCACTCGGATAGCTTCGCTAGTAGCCCGTGGAGCTTCCCAAGCTCTCGGACCCGGCAGAACTTCACTGGAGACCCAAGATCGTCCTCGCCGGACTTCGGTCGCCCGCGGCCACACGTAGACCGAGCAATCCAGTGAGCCATTCTTAAATTCTTCGTGCACATATCTTCCTTGACCTCTGGTGAAGCTCCTTGACCCATTCAATCAGATTATGGCGCCGTGAGCAGGCCGGATACCTCGCCGCCGGTAAGCCCCTCCGCCCTTTTCTTCCGCCGCGGTCACTGTTCCATTAGGGGAAGGATCGTGGGTTCGATTTCGTGAAACCCTAGGGGGTTTTCTGCAGAGTCATAGACTCAGATGAATAGTGAACTAGGGACCTGTCTGTAATACACTTAAAACCTTTCGCTAGGGACCCCAGTGCAAAACCCCTTTTCCTTTATCCATTTTATGTTATTCTTTTTAAATTCAGCAGAGAACTTAGGAAATTTATATCTTGAGTTATATTCAACCAAATTTAGCCAAACCAATTTTGCTGGATTCAAAATATTATGAACTATCACACGAAAATACTGAACCCTATGCTTTATGTTTTAAATTTTAGAGTTTGAAATTAATTAAAGAAATTAACCAAACCTTTTTAAAAGGAAGAAAATTAGTTATGCTTCTGTGCTGAACTTAAGAAAATTTGTAGAAGTTTAGACCCCACTTAGGCACTGTTTAAAAATAGTGAGCACCCCAGTATTAAAGATTTAGACAAGATTAGTTATTTAAAGCCATTTTGCCAAAACTTAAGAAAATAAGAAAGGCTCTGGAAAATAATGAACAGTGAATGCAATTATTTTTCCTAGTCCACTTAAGCAATAGAGAACCTAGGAAAAATAAAGGGAACCCTAGTCCAGAACAGATTCAAGGTGAAATGTTTTATTAAGCACTAATCAAACTAGAAAGACAATTATTAGAATTATGAAAACAATTTCAAAATTGTTAAGAAAAATCCAGTGGACTTGTAACCACTAGGACCCCACTACAAAAATGATAAACACCTCAGCCCATCATTTTGAGTAGGGTAAACAAATAGAACTTGATATTAAGCCATATTTCAATTAAATCATAAGCAAGCCAAAAAGTGTGCAACAGTGGGCAAATAAATTTTTAGCAGATTAATAATGAAGTAGCCACCAGAGAAAAATGCAAAACCCAATTGGAAGCTACAAATAATACCCATTGCCAATACTTCATGAAAAAGACCATTTAGTTCAAAAAATTCCTACCACCTTTCCCTTAAGCAAAAAGCTACCAATTTTCAGAATGATTGCTCTTGTACAAAGAAGAAGATAGGAAAAAATTAGAAATCTGTTGTTTGATATTTTTCAAATATAGTGGTAGTAGAAAGCACCCCTTTGGCTAGAAACTTTGGAAAATCATAATATAATAACTAATAAGTATTAGTGGCTAAAAATTTGTACAGAGTCATATTATAACATCTACAGGCCAGCAAAAATATGTCTTAGAAAATAACCCACTGTTAAAAAGAAGTTGTAGTTCAAAACACCCCCTCTGCCCTAATATTTGATAATTTTATACAGAGAGAACCACTCACTTTTTAAGCCCCAAATTTTGAGACAGAGACTTATAAACCAATAAGAAGCCACTGTAAGTTTTGCAGGATTTTTGGAATTTATTAAGCTATCTTGTAGTTCAAACCCACTTAAAAGCATAAAAGAAATAGAAAAGAAGAGAGGGAATAATAAATCTCACCCCAATGAATTCAGCTAGGAATCTTAATAAACTCCAACTAAGATAGTAAAAAGAAATCAGTGGAATACCAAAATGAACTTAACAATTAGCTTAACCAAGCTTGACCCTAATTTGCTAAGTGTACCACAAAAACCTTCAGTAGTAAGATTAAGCTCTACCTTATTAAATTGATCATCCCATCAAATTTTAATTGCAAAATTGCATGTCATGCCATGTATATATCTTACTCATTACATTCATTAGATTACAATCTCACTGACGGAGAGTACGTGCTCATCCCCGAGCAAGGAGCTGTCCACGAGGAAGACCAGGAGCAAGCTCCCGAGACTGCCATCGAGGATCTCCCCGCGGCCCCAGCATTTGAAGGCAAGCCTCGGTTTTATGCATAACCATTTATATATGCTACTTTACTACACTTAATGTTTGTAGGCTTGTAATGTGCACTTAAGTGTAGGAGTTGCTTGAATCCTTTAGTTGCATGAACTCAGGATTCCTTTTTGAGATGGATACTAGTATGCTAGGTCAAGTAGCTGCTATGCTAATCAGGATCTCGGTAGAAGTCGAGTGATTTTTCTAGCACTCGCGCGAGGTCAGGAATTGATTGTATTCATCTTGATAACGGAATCTATGATGGTCCATGAACTTGGATCCAGGGAGGATGCCTTGTCCATGATACGGGAAAAGGAATTAAGGATTAATGTGTGGATACCTGAGTCAAGCATTTGAACGTACTAAACACATGTCGGGAAATATGTTAACCGCTAAACCTAGTACCTGAGTGAAGCCGGGTGCGGACTTTTCTCCTCACGCGACCTAAGACTGTGTCTCCCATGCTAGCTATGGTGGGTACAAGTGCGGTCACTGCACGGCAGCAGCCGGGGTCAGTGGAGCATTGTATGCCAAGGCGGTGAGCTCTGGCCGCGAACGGGGAATGATGTGGACGGTTGACGTGTGTGGGGACGGAGTGCCCTGACATGTCGTGTGTTTAGGTTTACCTTGCAAGGTTTAAAACTCGATTCGAATCGTCTGCTTCTCGCAGCTAATGAGACTGCTTGACCCCTTGTACTACATTGAGTAAGAAGTGAAATGAGGTTTACATGAGATAACTTGTTGATTGTACTAAATGCTTGTTACCATGTATGCCTAGAAGGAGCAATTTTAGCTAAGATAATGATACTAGAATTTGAAAAGCTAAAAATTGATTTTAGACTCAGCTAGTGCTTTTGGCAAACCAAACCTCTCAGCCAAACAGCTACATGGTCTAGAGGTAGAGGAGTAGTTTCCTCACACCGGGTAAGTCTAGTTGAGTATTAGTATACTCAGCCTTGCTTGTGGCATAATTTTTGCAGGTACACTTCAGGATATGGTTGATGGTGTGACTTGGCCTACAACCCTGCCACCGGGTTGGACGGTTGAGTGGGATGCTGCTCCGGCAGGAGAGGAGCAGGAGTAGTGGGCTAGGCCTTGCAATGATGACACCGATTATCCGCTGCAAATCTATCTTATGAACTATTTCAGTTTACTTGAGAAACTCCGATTTATGTAATAACTCAGTACTTTAATTTGAGGTTTTCCTGTTTTATTGTATTTCTTCTGTGACTCACCTTCGAGTGGGTTTGTGGTATTTGATCATGGTTAAGTGGCTCTATCAGACTAGATCTGAGGGACTGACGGGTTATTCCAATTTAAGTGTGTTACGGCCCCTGAGGCGTGACTTCAGCACTCAAACTAGAATAATTCGGGCGGTTCTGCCATAGTTCCTGGCCGCCAAAAAAATTTAGCCAGAAATAAGGCTATATTTTCGGTGGCCAGATTCCAGCCGCCGAAAATAATTTATTTTCGGCGGCCATCTGCTGGCCGCCGAAAATAACCTTATATTTTTGGCGGTTTCTACCTAGCCACCGAAAATAGTTAGTTTTCGGCGGCTCTCCTACTGGCCACCGAAAATCTAAGCCTTCCGAAAATAACATTCTTATTTTCGGCGCTAGAAGGAGGCCGCCGAAAATTAATAATTTCAGAGCAAAAAAATTCGAAAAAATGCAAAACATAATAGAAAATTCATCAACAAATATAATCACAACATAAAAATAAAATGACAGTCCATACAACATCCACAATACATAAACATTAAATCCACAATTCACAAATAGTCCACAACATAAAATTAGAGTTCATTACAACATCCGAGTGCACAAACAGTCCATAGAACATAAAGTTCACAAATAGTCCATTACAATGCACAATTTGGCACAAAGCTAACACCATCACATATCGGGGTCATTGGAGTTGTGACCACTCCCTCCATAAGCGAAAAACTCGTTGACGAAGTCGTGTAACGGGTTTGGATTCTAAAGAAAAAAGAAGACATTAATAACGACAGTGTTTACATGCATGACCACTATTCAAACAAATTGTTTGTCAAACTAACCTCTCCTGGAGTAGCTCCCTCCTCTGCATAAGCTCCTCCTGGTGCTGGTATCACCGGTGGTGGCGTGTTGTGGCCCATGACCCTGGGTCCCTACAAAATCAAGTTTAGTAAAGGTTTGAAAGGTTGATACAAACGACAAGTCTTAACTAAATTGAAGCACCTGAGGTGGAGGTGGCGGAGCATGTAATCCCCACTGAGGCATCGGCGACTGAAATTGAGGGAAAACAAATGGTTGCTGCTGTGCCTGCTCTGGAAACCAAGACTGTTGCAAATATAATATGTTAGTTATAGAACCAATATCGACTATGTTGAGAATAAATAAGACACTCACGTTCATTGCTTGTTGCGCCTATGCGTTGTAAGCAGCCATGTACTCTGATTGCTCTTTGAGGAATGCCATTTGTTGTTGCCGTAGCTCTTCACGAAACTTTTCTTGCTGCTCCCTCATAGTGTCCTCCATGCTAGATACAGAGTGGCTACTACGGCTGCTACTACCACAACCCGCCTGCGACGAAGAGCCGCCACGAGAACATAACTCCATCGAATCGATAACACCGGTAAACATAGAATATCTTGAAAAACAAGAAAATTAGCTATTCGGTCATAGTTCCAATATTATTGAAAAAATTCACAAGTTCATACCGTCCATGCGCCTTGCCTCCAATAGAATGCACAACTTCAGCGTTGATGGTAGGCGCTCCTCGCCAATCGTAGTCTTCTCCATACTTCCTAACCATCTCCTGCCCGTATGTCTCCTGCAATACAATATGAAGGTTCAACACAAATGTAATTTATAGCTATATGGCAATAAAACATTAATCCTAACAACAACTAACCATACGCTTAACGGCCGCTTGACTACACAGCTCATCGGAGATTTCACTGTTTTTCGCTCTATGCCCTCTCCTATAAACATCGATTGGGCTCGGGACAACTCCAGTTTGAGCCTCCTGCAAATATGAGTTTAATCCGGTTTTATTTCTGAGTAAAACATAATACTACATACTCACCATTCGCTTCGCCAACCGAATGTGTCCATCAGCCCCATAGGTATGGTTGACTATGACCTCATCATCGTCCTCGTCCTACTGATGGCGCTGCCTATGTTGATTCATGTTAGCCTTCTCAATCCACTCGGGCGAAGCCTATATCTCACACAAAGCCTTGTAAGCCTGCGGCCGGTGTTCCATCCATGGAAGAGTTACATGCATATAAAGCGTTAGCTCAAAATTACATTCACATCTGAATGAGCTGCTAAATTAGATTTTTACCTCCATGTACTGGTCTACAGTCAAGTAGACATCCGAATATTGTCGAAAGTTGTTGATAGAATGACCTCGGCGCTTCATGTACGCGTTCACAACCTATATGCAAGCATTGGAAAATGCATCCCTGCACACCTTCTTCGCATTTTTCTCTAATACTCGGTATACATGCTCTTGAGCCTCAGGTTCCACACGATAGCGTCTCTGTCCAACATAAAAAATAAAATTAGTTTGAAAACAACTAATAAATGTTAGTTTGAAACATTACTCTTACCCAAAAGTCATGCTTGACGGCGCCTTGAGCTGTTCCATATGTAGCATGTGAAGCTAGTGCGAAGTGCGACCAGCTAGTGCAAGGAACCACCACACCTTTCGGGTCGGTGACAATTCCTGGATTATGTAGACAATAGAGGTTACCTAAGACTTGATTAACCTATCTATGGTGACCTCGACCGTCGAATGACATGTCATCCCATTGGCTGCATGACAAAAAAACAAGGAAGTCATGTCATATATATAATGTGCAATAAACAAATAAGTAAGAACAAAGTGGCCAAACGTGAGTACCTATCACCAACCGGGATGATCAGTACCCGAGCTTCAGATTGTGTAGGCACTGATGGAGGTAGAACAAAGTGGCCCTTCTGAGTGCCCCTTCGTCGAACGACAGGAGCCTCGGTGGTATCGTCATCCGCCTCAGCATCTATGCCCACCTCCTCCTCGTCATTGGCCTGCACCTCCTCCTCCTCATGGGCCTGCTCGTCCTCCTCCTCATGGTGTTGCACCTCCTCCTCATCGTCCTCCTCTTCCTATGGACATGAAATAGAGACATGTAAGACACATTTATATATAAGTGACTGACAAATAAGATCAATTACATAAACATTTACATCGGTACTACGTTGTAGAGCGATAGGTGTATCACGTAGTTCTGGCCGGGCGTGTCTCAGCAACGCCTCCTGTCTGCTCTGGCTAGAAGAACTCCCTTGGAAAAGGGAACGTGCACCAGGGAGTATCCTGCTAGCCACATTAAGAAACCCCCTAGCAGTGTGCTTTGTTTTCCTACCACTCATCCTGTTCAATAGAAAAACATTAAAGGTATTAGCTCCATAAAATTAAGTGAATTAATAAAAAATCAAATAATACATCACATAAAATGAAATTATGCATTACACACCAAAATTCATCGGAATCACGATCAAGGAGTCTTCTTCGATCCAAAGCTCGCAATGTGGCTTTTTTGTTCCTTGGATTTCGTTTTCGTTTTGGTGCAACACACTCATCAGCAGTGACATCGTTACGGTCTCCGACTAGTGAGTTAAGTGCAACACCCTCATCGATAGTATAAGTGGTTGGCAATTCTTCTTCTTGATAAACATCATCGGCCTGTTCGTCTTCGAATTGATAACCAGCAGTGCAAGGAGTATGTAAACGTTCCCTAGGGTTCACCTTATGAACTACCCACCATGCTTTAAACTTCAGATTTGGGTACGACATATAGTAGACGTGCTTGCACTGGTGTGCAAGGATAAAATTATCATGGCCTCGAAGTCGTTCCTTGTGCTTTACTTCAGTTAGGCCATATTGACTTTGTCTAATCCCATTAGTGCTTTCAAACCAATCACATAGAAAGAATACTAATTTCAAAGTTATGTTCCCTACAAAATTAAACTCTAGGATGTTTTGAATGATGCCATAATAATTAGTTTCTCTGCCGAGTGCATCGAGTGCCCTAGTTAGAACTCTAGTGTTATGTGTGGCTGCACAAGGATGAGACTTTTCAAATTGGTCTGAACGAAAACGGAAGCCATTCACATCGTATCGACCAAAGGTTCTGCAAGTCACCGTCCCATAAGATAGCTGTCTCAAGTCCTCGTGTATGTTAGGAGTTGTTGGGGGTCTGCTTCGTCGCCGAAGGTCCCATAAGAATAAACACCTTCGAAAGATCAACACAAAAGCAAAGCCAAAGCTATCAATCAGGGAGCTTCGTAGCGTACTTCCGGATGCACCGACTTAAAGATGAAATGACCAATCGACCCATGATAACCTGTATTATGATTGTAATCATTTGTAGAGGGCATGAATGTGGCGGAACTGCCCGAATTATTCCAACTTAAGTGCCTAAGCTCCGCCTTAGAGGCTAGACCACACTTAAATGGGAATAACCCGTCAATCCCTCGGATCTAGTCCGACACGGCCACTGACAGGATCAAGTACCACAATCTCACTCGATGGTGAGTCACAGAGCAAATACAATAAAGCATAAAACCATGCATGTAAGAGTATTAAAATTATTACATCACCATCGGAGTTTTGCATAAGTAGCCATCATTGTTCGAAGTACAGCGGAATAAAACTAACGGTAAATAAACAGAGAGATGGGGAAGCCTGTCCCATCACTCCTCATGCTCCTCCTCAGCCGAGGTGGGGTCCCACTCGACAGTCCAACCAGGTGGCAAGATGGACGGCCAAGTAACTCCCGCAACCATGTCCTCCAGAGAACCTGTAAAATTATGCCACAAGCAAGGCTGAGTATACTAATACTCAGCTAGACTTACCTGGTGTGAGGAGTCTACTCCTCTACCTCTAGACATGCAGCTGTTTGGCTGTGGGGTTTGGTTGCCAAAAGCACTAGCTGAGTTTCTAAGTCAAGTTTTTAACTTTGTCAATTTAAGTGTGACTCTCTTAAGGCTAAATGTGTACTATCTACTCATACATAGTAGCAAACATTATTAGCAATCAACATCTTATATCAACTCATCATATTTTCACTTATTACTCAATGCAGTACAATGGATCAAGCAGTCTCATTAGCTGCGAGAAGCAGACGATTCGAATCGAGTTTTTATCCTTGCAAGGTAAACCTAAACACACGACGTGGCGAGGCACTCCGTCCCCACACACATCAACCGTCCCCATCGATTCCCCGTCAGCAGAGAGGGGTTCACCGCCGTGGCGTACAATGCCTCACTGACCCCGACCGCCGTCGTGTAGTGACCGCACTTGTACCCACCATAACCGGAATGGGAGACCACGTCTCAGGTCGCGTGAGGAGGGCAATCTGCTGCCAGGTTCAATCAGGTACTAGGCTTACCGATTTACCATATTTCTCGGCATATGTTTAGTACGTTCAAACGCTTGACACAGGTATCCGCACGTTAATCCTTATTCCCATTTTCACCTCGTAGACCATGCATCCCCATGGATCCGTGTCCACCAACCAACTATCAATATGAGAGGAAAAGTGGGTACAACCAATTCCTGATCTCGCGCGAGTGTTAGAAGAACCACTCGTCTTCTACCGAGACCCTAATTAAATAAAGCAGCTATTCGACCTAGCATACTAGTATCCATCTCAAAAGGAATCCTGAGTTCATGCAACTAGGGTTTCAGTCAACTCCTAGACTTAAGTGCACAGTACAAGCCTACAAACAATAATTGTAGTAAAATAGCATAAATAACATGTTATGCATAAACCGGGGCTTGCCTTCCAAGGCTGTGGCAGGCAGATCCTCTGGTGTAGGCTCGGGTGCTGGATCCGGGGCTACCTCCTCAGCAGCTCCTTGCTCCGGCACGAGGACGTACACTCCGTCAGCAAGGTTACAGTCTATCGAAATGCAATGAACACGTATGTCATGATTATGCAGGATTTATTAACATTATGCTAAGAGAAGAAAAACTAAGTTAATGAGCAATTTAGGGTTTCTTGGTCATACATGGCTTTTAATGGTTTATGCTTATCATTTCTAGGTTTAGGTTTTGCTAGGGATAGGCATAGGGAATTGGTATTGCCTTTATATATTTCAGTGGACAAGTTATAAAGGGTTTTAGGATGACACTAATTTCCATTATTCATTTTCCCTTTCTTTATTTTCTACTTATGAATTCTAGTGTAGGTTTGAACTACAACAATGAGTTAACTTTTTCCAAAAATTCTGTAAAAATTACAGTGGCTTGCCATTGGTCAATATAGCCCGTTCTAGGAGTTTTGAGGTTCAAAAATAAAAAGGCTATGCCTTAGACAAAATAACAAAAATTGTGTAAATGGGCCACTTTGTACTACAATTCTTAATTAGGAGTAGGTTCTGCTCTAAGGGTTATTTTTGTTGGTATCTATCAATAATAATAAGCTTCTGTGCCAAAAATCACAGAAGGTTAATTGGTGGTTATTTAGTTGTAATTTCTTAAAGTTTTATGCCAAAAAGGTGCTTATAACTAACTTTCCATTTGAAAAATATCAAACAATAGATTTTGTATTTTCCCTATGTTCAGAATAACAAAACATTAGTTATCCCAAGGTTTGGGGTGTTCTCTCCTTGGGGTTATTTTTCTAGGGTTTTTCTAAATTTTCCTTGTTTTCTTAAAATAAAAGGTATCCTATTTATTTTATACAAAACCAGGGTATCATAGATTTTTCTAGTGAACTACCTTAAATAAGTACCCTAACAAAAGTAGGAGTGCCCTCTGGTTCCTCATTTTAATCACCTTTTCTATTTTTCTTAACTTTAAGCATATTATAAAGTAAAGGGCAAAAGCTAACTTAATGGGATGGACAGAGAGGTTTAACATTTTTAAACAGGTCAGTATGTGGATATAAACTTCTCCAAATTTTTCTAACTCTAGTCAAATAGTGCAACTATTTTTATCCCTATTATTTAGCTTTTGGTCAAAACAATAATTAAATCAGAACCCTAAAGTTTTCTGTAGTACATAGGGGTTTTATATTTTTCCTAAGTAGTTTACATTATTTAGAGTCTGACAAAATTGGTTTGACCAAATTTGGATGAACTAAACAGAAGTTATGAATTATTAAAGTTTCTGTTCAAATTTAAAATCAGATTTAATAAAGGTTTTCTGGAAAAGCGGTTTACACCGAGGACCCTGGGGTATTTCCAAACTAACTCTCTCAGTTATACCCCCGCGTTACTATTTATTTGAGTCACTGACAGTTCAAAAAGCCCCCTGACCTTTCCTTCTTCTTCCCCGAAGTCCTTCCCCCAATGCAAACAGTACCCGCGGGAAAGAAAAGGGCGGTGCGGCTTACCGGCGGCGAGATAGGTCCGGTGAGGGGCGGGGTTGGCACGGGGAGGTTCTGGCGGTCACAGCAATGTACGGCTCGACGGCGGGGATGGCCGGAATCACTCGGTCCACGCGCGCAGGCGGGTGTCCTCGTCGGTGGTGGGTGTGCCGGCCAAATCATGGCGAGCTGGTTCAATCCAATGGCACGGTGAGCTCCACGGGGTGACGTAGAGACTGTGTGCACAAGGAATCGGAAAATGGTTCAGTGGATTACCCGGTCCACGCACTCCGGTGGGGTTGTGAACTCCGGCGACCGTGGACTGGCCTCTCCGGCGAAGCAGGCTTCGATTCCTCGCTCGGGGAGCTTCACCGAGGGGTGCTCACTCGTCTCCGAGGGTTGGACAAGGTTGGGAAAGGCTGGGCTGGCCGGTTCACAACGGTAGGGGCTCGGGTGGCCGCGGACACGCCGTGCACGGGCAAACGACGGTGAGTTGAGCTCCGGTGAGGTTTGAGCATGCGCGGAAGAGTGTGGTCGACGCCTGAGTGGGCTTTATAGGCGCGACGCACACAGGGGACACAGGCGCGGCTCGGCGCGACGCGGGGTCGGGCGCGGGCGTGCTCTGGCATGTGCAGAGCGCGTCGAACACGTGGAGCTTTTCTTCTGCCCGTGTTCCACAGCTCACCCAAGTCGCAAACGTGCGAATCTTGGCAAAAATCCGGCGCGAGTCTTTTCCTGGCACCTAGGGCTGTCTCTCATCCGTGAGTTGTCATGGCAGATATGGCCTAGGTAGGGAGATCTTCGGTCACCAAATTAGGTATGTCACTCTGCCCACCTCGCGACAAAAACCATGCCAAGGCATGTCAAACGTCAAGGTCTCGGGCTCAGCTTTTTCCAGTGGGTGCCCTAGGTGGTATGCCACATTTTTGGTATAGAACATAGGTGGTTTTGGTGCCATCTTCAAGGTGAACACGGTTGATCTTTAGTGTAGGTGTAGTTTTTGACTTAGAGAGAATTAGAGAGCTCTAGCTCTCACTCTACTTGAAGATTTGATTTGGGGTTTCTCCAGGGGTCTTTTTGCAATATTTCCTTCCTATAATTGTAGGTTAATAAGTTACTTAACTTTGTGCCAAAAGTTTGGTCATGACATGCACCTTTGCTTAATCTCTCCCCTTTAACCAAGGTGCTTAGGAGATAGGGTTCAAGAGAGGTCTAGGGTTTACTCCCCCCCTTGTCCAAAGTGATAAGTGCACACAATTTGGGTAATGCTTTTGGTCATCCACATCTCTTGGTTAAAACCTAGCTTCCAAGGCTCTTCCACTTTTTGCTCCTTAAGTTTCTTCCACATGTGATCATAGTCATTAGTGCATAGGTGTGCCCTAGCCATGGTAACACCTGGGGTGTTACAGCCCTCCCCCCTTAAAGGAATCTCGTCCCGAGATTTTAGGCAGAGTCCTCTAGAGGGGTGCTATGAAGGTGCGCTGGTGTGGGGTTTCTGCTTTTCCTTGAGTTTCTCTAGTTAACTGTTCTTCGAATGTCATCCTCTTTGCAACTTCAGAAGGAAGTCCTTTTTTTAGTTAAAACCACAACTTAGACTACCCTTACTATCTAAGTTTTTCTTATAATTGTATTCAAAGGGCAGGTGGGGGTGGGGTTCTGGGTTACGTACCGACTCCTTTGGGCAGAAAGTCGGGGAAGCGAGAGCGTAGAAAATCCTCAGTTTCCCATGTGGCTTCTTCTGCTGAATGGTGACTCCACTGAACCTTATACATTCGGATCGACCTTGCCCGTGTTGATCTCTCCTTCTGATTTAATACTTTGACGGGGTACTCTTGATAGGACAAGTCTAGTTCTATCTCAATGTCCGGTTCCAGTAGCACTTCAGTGGGTAGGCGGACACATTTCCGCAGCTGAGATACATGAAATACATTGTGAACTGCTGACATGTGAGGTGGCAATTCCAATTGATAGGCTACGGGTCCACAACTTGCTTTGATCTCATAGGGCCCAATGTATCGAGGAGTTAACTGGCCCTTAATTCCGAATCTCTGGACACCCTTGGTGGGTGATACCTTAAGATAAACATGATCTCCCACCTCAAACTATAGAGGCTTCCTTCTCTTGTCATGATAGCTCTTTTGCCTGGCCTGAGCAGCTTCTAAGTTCTTTGTAATAACTCTGACCTTTTCCTCTGCTTCAAGGACCAAATCTGGCCCAAATATTTCCCTTTCTCCTGCTTGAGACCAATTCAGCGGGGTCCTACACCTTCTCCCATATAAGGCTTCAAAAGGTGCCATCTTTAGACTGGACTGATAGCTATTATTATAAGAAAACTCTGCCAAAGAAAGACACTTGTCCCAGTCCTTTCCGTAGTGTAGTGCACATGCCCACAACATGTCTTCCAAAATCTGGTTTACCCTTTCTGTCTGGCCATCGGTTTGGGGATGGTATGCTGAGCTTCGTATTACCTAGGTCCCAAGTGATTCTTGCAGCTGCTCCCAAAAGCGTGCCACAAACAGTGCTCCTCTGTCAGATACAATGGTCTTTGGAATACCATGCAACCGCACTATTTGATCAACATAAATTTTTGCATACTTCTCTGTCTTGTGGGTGGTATGCACTGGTAAGAAATGAGCAGTCTTGGTCAATCTGTCCACAATAACCCAAATGGAATCATGGTGCCTGGAAGTACTGGGCAATCCCACGATAAAGTCCATGCAAATGTCCTCCCATTTCCACGATGGAATGGGAAGGGGTTGCAAGGGACCTGCTGTCTTCAAATGACTAGCTTTGATCCTCTGGCAGGTGTCACACTCGGATATGTACTTGGCAATCTCCCTTTTCATTCTGGTCCACCAATATAAAGATCTGAGATCATGATACATTTTGTTGCTACCAGGGTGCATGGAGAATTTGGAAAGGTGAGCTTCATCCAATATCTTCTTTCTGAGCTCAGGGTCCTTGGGAACAACCAATCGATCTCCAAACCATAAAATTCCCTTGCTGTCCTGATGGAAGCACTTGTATTTTTCTGCCTTCTACTTAATCATATCCTTGATAACCTGAACACCCTTATCCTCAATCTGCGCCCTGACTATTTGCTCTTGCAATGTGGGCTCCACCGAGATATAACTTAATTCACCAGAAGGAACAACTTCCAGGTTCAGCTTACACAACTCATCACACAGGGTGGTAACTCTTGCATCCATGCTCATACAATTGCACGGAGCCTTTCTGCTTAAGGCATCTGCTACAACATTGGCTTTGCTAGGATGGTAATGCACTTCCAAATCATAGTCCTTGATTAACTCCAACCATCTCCTCTGCCTCATGTTCAGATCTGCATGAGTGAAGATGTATTTGAGACTCTTGTGATCAGTGTAGATGTTACAGTGAGCTCCCATCAAGTAGTGTCTCCATATCTTAAGAGCATGAACCACAGCTGCCAACTCTAGATCATGCGTTGGGTAGTTCTGCTCATGGGGTCTGAGTGCTCGGGAAGCATAAGCAATTACTCTGTTATCTTGCATCAAGACACATCCCAATCCCGTACCAGAAGCATCACAATATACTTTGAAGGGCTTGGTGTTATCAGGTTGAGCCAGCACTGGGGCTGTTGTCAAATGCTGCCTCAGCGTATGAAAAGCATCTTCGCACTTCTGGCTCCAATCATATTTGGCTCCCTTCTTTAATAACTCGGTCATTGGCTTGGCAATTCTGGAGAAATCCGGAATAAATCGTCGATAATACCCTTCCAATCCCAGAAAACTCCGAATCTGCCTTACTGTAGTCGGGGGTTTCCAATCCATTACCTCTTGTACCTTCTTAGGATCAACTGATATCCCATCCTGAGAAATTGTGTGACCCAAGAATTTAATTTCCTTCAGCCAGAATTCACATTTAGACAACTTAGCATAAAGACGATGATCGCGCAGTCGCTGAAGTACGATGTGCAGATGCTCAATATGTTCGTCTTCATTCTTGGAATAGACCAGAATATCATCAATGAAAACGACCACGAACTTGTCCAACTCTGGCATAAACACTGAGTTCATCAGGTACATGAAATAAGCCGGGGCATTGGTCAGCCCAAAGGACATCACCAAAAATTCATAGAGCCCATATCTGGTAGAGAAGGCCGTTTTGGGAATATCACTGGCATGGATCTTGATCTGATGGTAACCTGAGCGGAGATCTATCTTAGAGAATACCTTGGCTCCCACCAATTGATCAAACAAGACATCAATACGGGGTAGTGGGTATTTGTTCTTGATAGTCACCGCATTGAGAGGGCGGTAGTCAACACACATCCTCAAACTCTCATCCTTTTTCTTCACAAATAATGCAGGGCATCCCCAAGGTGAAGTACTTGGGCGAATGAACCCCTTGTCCAACAATTCTTGCAGTTGCTTCTTCAGTTCTGCCAGTTCCGCGGGAGGCATCCTATAGGGTCTCTTGGAGATAGGAGCAGTCCCGAGTTGCAATTCAATTGCAAACTCAATGTCTCTGTCAGGTGGCATTCCTGGCAATTCATCCAGAAAGACATCTGGGTAGTCACAGACCATTGGGATCTTTTCCACTGGGGATTCTATCATAACGAAGGCACAAGAACGGGTACAACCCTGGTCAGGCAAATATAAAACAGTCTCGCCATAAGTAGGGGAATGAATTTCAATTGCCCTGGCTGCAATATCCAATACTGCCTGATGCCTGGTTAACCAGTCAGCTCCCAATATAATATCCACGCTATCCAATCCTAAGATGAGAAGGGTGGTTCTAATCACAAGACTACCAAATTTTATAAGCACTTGCCTGCTGATTTGATTGGTGGCAATCCTGCCTCCTGGTGTTGAAATTGTAATACCCCCATTGGTGTGGTGAAAAGGTAACTGACACTTGGCACTAAATTTGGCACTGATAAAACTATGCGATGCACCAGAATTGAAAAGAATAATAGCAGGATAATTCGAAACTGTTAAGATACCAGTCATGATGGGTGCTCCCTCTGGAATATCAGCCATGGTGGTAAAGTTCAGCTTGCCCTGCCTCACTTGCACCTTCTGCCTCTTGCCCTGGTTCTGATTGACATTCTGCCCCTGCCTCTGCTGGTTTCTGGGGCAATTCTTGGCATAATGCCCAGTGTTGCCACATGTGAAACACCTATTGTCATTTGCCTGGCGATACTGCTGCTGCTGCTGATTGTTCCTCTGAGCTGGAAACTGGGTACGGTTGGGTGCCTGCTGCTGCTGCTGTGGTCGGATCACCCATCTCCCTTGCTGCTGCTGGGGTCCCCTGTTCTGAGTGTCGGACACAATCCTGAAGCGCTGTGGCTGAGCTGAGGGTCCTACCACAGGGGTCTTCCTCTTCTTTTCTGCTTGTCGGGCTGTGATGCAGTCCTCCTAGGAGATAGCCATGTTGACCAACTCATTGTAGCTGTTGGCCCTGACGGTGTTGAGACGGTCATGGAGCTTAGTGCTGAGCCCCCTTCTGAACCTGTCTCGCTTCTTTTCATCCGTATCTGCATGGTACCCAGCATACTGGCACAAATCATTAAAAGCCTGAGCATATTGCAACACTATCCTGTTGCCCTGAGTGAGTGCCAGAAACTCGTTGAGCTTTCGGTCCATAATGCCAGCTAGGATATGGTGTCCTCTGAAAGCTGCCTTGAAATCTCTCCAATCCACTTCATGGTCAGCTGGTTGCATAGCAAGGTAGTGGTCCCACCACGTCCGCGCGGGGCGAACCTGACCTTAGTCACCTCGGAACAAACTCCATTGAGTAGTGGGAATTTAGATTCCACTACCCTCAGCCATACATCAGCATCAAGTGGATCCTCTGCCCTGGTGAACAAAGACGGCTGAGTACTGAGGAACTCCTGGTAAGTGGCCACTGCGGGGTGACGCTGATGATCTCCACCACCATAGTGCTGAGGTGGTGGCTGACGCTGAGCTAGCTGCCTCAAGATCTCATTCTGCTGAGCCATTAGCTCCTGCAGAGTGGGCGGTGGTGGCGGGGGTGGAGGAATGCGCTCATTCTGGCCACGACGCGCTCTCCCAGCCATCTGAAAAATCACATATTTCCTCAATAACACATCTTCAAATTCAAGGTTTAATCGCGGTGAAAGAGTCAAAGGCGAACTGATAGATTCCAATCATAAACCAAAAAGGATTTAAAAAGGCATAAACTTCCCTTCCTAAATTAAAATTAACAGCATCCATCAACCGTGCTTCAAAAGAGTTTATCACGATTACATCAATGGTCCCAAAAGACTCAACTCTCTCTAGCCTAGTACCCCAAGGGTGCAAAAGCTAAGCTAGTTGCGAGGAGTCCTAACATTACCAACTTCCAACTCTATCCCTGATATCTAATGAGCGAACGAGGCAACACTTGACTCGGGGGAAGGTGGCCTCCCTGAGCCAGCGGTGTCTACACTGGAAGCAGGCTCCTCTCCTCCCTCAATGTCAACGTCCTCGTTAGCCTCCACATCCTGGATTTCCTGGTGATGCATATCTAGATGCTCATTAGCCTCAGCAAGCTGCTGCTGGGTGTTGATGAGCTGATCTTCGAGAACCTCGATTGTGTTCTCCCTGGTCCCCACCAATTCCTCTAGCTCTTGGATCTCCTCGGACAACTATTCCACTTGTAAGTCCTTTTCCACCATCTCCTAGGATAAGTCAACCACAAGCTCCTCCCTGTTGTCCAGGGTGATCTTGGTTGCCTCCAACAACGCCATCAGATGGGACATTGCCTCGCCACGCATCACTTGCAGACGGTACAAGGCATTCATGCACCGCACTGTCAAATGAGCAGTCTGACCCGGGTAGATAGCCCAGATATCCTTGGCATGCTCCACATGATCCTTCCACATTGGGTCGTCCTCCCTCTCAGCGGGGAACAAGCCAATGGGGTGGGTGGAAAGCTCCAAGGGGTGAAATCCGCAGAAAGTAGTCAACCCGTGCAGAGCGATCGCCTCGATCGTGTCCTCAGCCCGGTATCCAAAGGACTCAGAGTCCAGTGAATGCCAGCCTGGCTGCAGGGGATGAGGCTCTAGGGTCATCCTCACCCTACAGCGGGGCACCCGGTGCTTCTCGAACTGCTGCACCGCGTACTGAGGGGGTGTCACGTATCCGGCCCCCTGAAGTACCTCCCACAAAATGCGGGGAAAGCCCTCTCGTGCAAGCCCGTCAGTGTGGGACAGTGCATTCCCGTCATCTGAGGATCCGTGGGAAGTCATCTGTGTACGGTTAAGCGTAAGTAAAAGAAAAGAATTATAAAAAGAACAAGAAAAATAAGACTCAGCTTCTCTCTAATTAAAAACAAAATGGTACTGGGAAATTTAGTCGGTCATAATTTAAGTCCTTACAAATTTTTCCATTTGTTCAATTAAAGAATGCATGCATGCTCTGTAGGAAACGGGTGATGCCTAAGAGGAGGGGGGGGGGGGTGAATTAGGACTTCTAAAACTTTTACTAAACTAGGCCACAATTAAATCCCTAGAGCAAAACCTATGCAAATAATCAAAACTAGAATGTGCAAACTAGGTTTTGTCTAAGTGTTGCTATCTCTACCGCAAAGGCTAAGTTTCAATCTACACTAAATAAGTATGACTACAAAATTGAAACTTAAATGCTTAATATAAATGCGGAATGTAAAGAGCTAAGTAGAGAAGCAAACTCTCGTGGATGACGCCGGTATTTTTACCGAGGTATCCGGAACCACGCAAGGTCCCGACTAATCCTCGTTGGTGCCCCTACGCAAAGGGAAGCCCACGCGAGGGCCAAGCACCACGGTCAAGTAACTCCATAGAGAGCCGCGGGCCTTCTCCACGCGCAAGTGGAGCTCCGCTTCCGGCTCCTCTCGGACGCTCCCCGCCGTCTCCACTATCGAGCTTCCGGCCGAAACGCCGCGGGCCTCGTTCCCTCCGGTACACGGTGGCGGCCGTGACACAAACGCGGTTGTCACGGTCTCGCAAGACTCTCACCCCACTCGGTACAATTACAACGACTCACGCAAGAGCCGAGGGGTTGTGTGGTTTTACAAAACTCACTCAACTAACTAGGATTCACCTAGAGCAAGCGCTAAAGCGGTCTAACTAACCTAAGCACTTCGCAAAGCACCTACGCTAATCACCGAGTGATTCTATTAAGCACTTGGGTGTTTGAGCTCTTGGAAATATGCACTATGTGTATTGGTATGTTGCTTGGGCTCTCACCCTTGAGAATGGCCGGTTGGGATGGTATTTATAGCCTCCACACCCCCAACTAGCCGTTGGACAGAAAGCAGCAGCTTTCTGTCGTCGGGTGCACCGGACAGTCCGGTGCAACACCGGACACTGCATAGTAGATGTCCGGTGCAAGCCACGTCAGCCGACCGTTGGCGCCTGTAGCAGTCGACCGTTGGATCCGACCGTTGCCGTCTGCCCGTTGGCACACCGGACAGTCCGGTGCACACCGGACAGTCCGGTGCTACAGCCAGAGAGCGCCTGTATGCGGCCTCTCTACGCAGACTGTCCGGTGCCTCACCGGACAGTCCGGTGCACACCGGACACCAATGTCCGGTGCGCCACCAGGCGCTGGCTGACAGCCCTCATCTTGGATTTCTTCGCTGATTTCTTCGGGCTTCTTTGTTCTTGAGTATTGGACTCCTATGCATCTTTTTATGTCTTCTTTTGAGGTGTTGCATCCTCATTGCCTTGGTCCAATTCTCTTCGCATCCTGTGAACTATAAACACAAACACTAGAAAACTTATTAGTTCACTGATTGTGTTGTTCATCAAACACCAAAACTCAGTTAGCCAAAAGGCCCGGGGTCCATTTTCCTTACAATCTCCCCCTTTTTGGTGATTGATGACAACACAACCAAAGCAAGCAAATAATACAAGAATTTGAGTGAAAATATGCAATCTACTTGCTAAGATGCATGATTGTCCCCACAATGTGATGTTATGGACTTAAGCCTCCCCCTAACTCCATAATTCACTTACTTCCTATTTTTGGACCAAATAACCAAAACCACTTAAAAAGCCATTTGTAGATATAAAATTTTAAATTGGTGGTGTTTGGTGTTTGATATAGTTTTCATTGCTTTGGTCCCTAAACTTCTCCCCCTTTGGCATCAACCACCGAAAAGGAAGACATTAAAAGCATGTAGGAAGTAAATAAAAACTTGCCCTCATCAAGAATTGTATCAAATGATATCACTAGAAGGATATTAAATTGAACTATGTGAATGATACCACTTGAAGGAGTCCTCAAAAGATTACTCCCCCTAAATGAGTATTCTCCTTTAGAAAGAGTTTTTCTCCCCCTTTAGAGATGAAGAAATACTCCCCCTGACAGAGATCCTCTACTTAGGAAAAAGCATGTGAAAGTTAGAGGTGCAAGACATGATTTGAAAAGACTAACTTCCCTTATGCATAGGTAACAGAATATGAGTTAACTACTTATGCATATTTGCAACATAGAAGCATATGATATGAAATATAGTCTAATCAAATATTGGAGAAGACATGTAAATGATACTGAATGTAGTCTCAAAAGATACCAATTGAAAGTCAATGGTGAGCTTGAGAGACATGAGAGTTCTTGGAGATTTTGCAGTGGAAGATTGTTGTCTTTCTCCGGGGACTTCATTTTCCTTACAATGAGACTATCACATGAAATAGACTTGAAAAGATGTTAGTCTCAAAGTGTTAGATTATAGAGTAACCTCCCCCTGAAGGTGTGCATACAAGTTTTGAATACTTGTAGGAGACATGCACTTTGATTTGATATCAAGAGGGGCAAATTATCCATAATCCAAACTTTGGCACATATAAGTTAAATGATACACTTTGTAGAAATCAAAATTTTTAATTTATGCATCATTTACTATGGAGTGATATAGAAGCTATGTGCCGTGCTTAAATAAACATTTTAAACCATGTAGGTTTGCTTAAGTATATGAATTGAAAGCAAGCAATCCTACCATATGATTTACCTAGTATGCATGATTTTAAACAAAAGTACATAACAGATGTAATACTAGGCAAGAAAGGTAAACTAGATAAAAGATAAATAGATACGCATATCCAAAAACGAGAAATATAATAAAACTAGTTACCTTAGTCATGGGTGGGAAATTTGGGTCCAAAATTATCACTAACCACTTGGCAATAAACTTGATCCAATATGATGTACCCCATGATATACATCCCAATTTTGCCAAGTCTCCAAATTTCCCGAAGACCTTTGGTCCACTCACTTCCCTTTCGGGATCCAAACCTTCTTGGTGCTTTTCATGGTTGAAATTATCTCCTTTGGCACCCAGATGCGTTTGGCCCCCTCTCCTTTGTTGGCTTGCTTGTTGGCCTTGATTGCTATCACCTTTCCGTTCTTTTTCTTCTTGATCAAATATGGTGTAGCATCCTTTTTGTTCACCTTTTTGATGTAGGTGTTGGAGATTTTGCTTTATGGCTTTTGCTTGAGCTTTTGCCTTTGTTTATCCCCAGTCATCGCCTTGCATTGGAAAGACTTGTGGCCTTCCTTGTGGCATAGCCTACAAATCACAGTTTCTCCCTCTACAGGCTTGTTCACTCCCGCAGTGGTGTTATCCTGTGGAGGTCGGATTTGTTTGGCTTTGCCTTTCTTGTCATACAAAGCCTTGCCAAGGCGAGCCACTTCTTTCTTTAATTGTTCATTTTCCTTTGCAACCTCATCCGTACATGTCTCTACAACAATATTCTCAACAACGACTTGGTTGCAGGGGTTAGAATCATCAATTAAATCAAAGCAGGAAGTAGAAGCATCTTTCTTAATTATTTCAGGTATTTCAACTAAAGATGCTGCTGGGGTGCTACCAATGTTTTCTAGCTTAGTAGTTAGCTCATTATTGTGTATGCTAAGAATTTCCATTTTCTCTAGCAAATTTTTAATAGCTTCTTGGGAGCTAGCTAACTTAGCCTTAAGTTTTTCATTCTTTTTAATAAGGCTATCATCGGTAGCAGTGGATGGAGCACTAGATTCTAATAGCTCAATTTTAGTTGATAGCTCACTATTTAAGTTTGCAAAAGTTTCAAATTTTTCTAGTAAACCTTTGTAATCATTTTGAGAGCTAACCAACTTATTTTTCAATGTTTTAAGTTGAGCTTTTTGCTTAGTGCAAACATCCTGGAAAAATTTTACGGCTTCCGCAAGCTCTTCTAGAGAGGCCTTTCCCTCACCTTCATCATCACTACTACTTTCATCACTAGAGGATGGAATGCTTTTGTTACCTCTTGCCATAAGGCATTTGTGTGATGACCGTGATGATCGTGACGAGGACCGGTGGCTGCGCGTCCTTGGAGGTTCATCTTCACTTGAAGAATCATCCCAAGTTCTAACACTTGTGAGCGCCTTGCCTTTGCTCCTCTCCTTTTTGGGTTTGGCCATATTTGGACAGTTGTCCCTGAAGTGGCCCTTCTCCCCACATGCGAAGCATCCTCTCTTCCTTTGCTTTTTCCTGTCAATGTTAAAGAGAAGATCCTCGACCTGCAGGGGCACACCCATTAGATTAATCTTGCGGATCATCCTCATTACCTTTCCGACGCGTCGGATTGTTTCTTCGTCCTCGAAGGATGATGTGCACGGTTGATTATCTTCATCATCATCACATTCTTCTTCTTCTTCCTCTTCTTCGCTTGAGGAACTTGAAGTGGGAGCCTTCTTTTTGCCCTTCCTTTCATCACATGCAAAAGCATATGGTCTTGAGGAAGTTGGCTCTTCTCCCCGACTCATTTTTCGCGACATCTCAAAGGCCGCGATTTTCCCAATCACAATGGTCGGGGTCATGTTGCTCAAATCCTCCATGTTGTGAAGGATGGTGATGATGCTCCCATATCTTTGTTGTGGTAGCAGGGAGATAATCTTCCTCACAATGTCCGCATCACCTAGCTTATTAATGCCAATAGAATTGAGCTCATTGATAATTAGATTCAAACGAGAATACATGTCTCTAACAAGCTCATCATCTTTCATGGCAAAAGAATTATACTCATTTAAGACTAGGCAATGTTTTTGCTCACGGACATTGGATGTGCCGTCATGGAGCTCATGCAATTTTAGCCAAATCTCATTAGCAGTTTTCAAGGTAAATACTTGATTAAAAATATCCATGCTAAGAGATTCATACAAGCAATTTTTGGCTCTAGCATTTAAATGAATTTCTTTTTCCTCACTCGTGGTGGGTTTCTCGGGATTCTTGAGGGGTTTCATCCCGTCACGAGTGACTCTCCAAACACCTAGATCAACGGCCTCTAGGTAACAAGCCATTCTAGCACTATAATATGGGAAGTTAGTGCCGTCGAAGTGTGGTGGCCTATGGGTATCCATACCTTCCTCTAAAAAGCGTCGGCTCTTTTAGCGGTGAAGCTAAAGCGTTTCAAATGAGCCAAACCGGCTCTGATACCACTTGTAGGAAACGGGTGACGCCTAAGAGGGGGGGGGGGGTGAATTAGGACTTCTAAAACTTTTACTAAACTAGGCCACAATTAAATCCCTAGAGCAAAACCTATGCAAATAATCAAAACTAGAATGTGCAAACTAGGTTTTGTCTAAGTGTTGCTATCTCTACCGCAAAGGCTAAGTTTCAATCTACACTAAATAAGTATGACTACAAAATTGAAACTTAAATGCTTAATATAAATGCGGAATGTAAAGAGCTAAGTAGAGAAGCAAACTCTCGTGGATGACGCCGGTATTTTTACCGAGGTATCCGGAACAACGCAAGGTCCCGACTAATCCTCGTTGGTGCCCCTACGCAAAGGGAAGCCCACGCGAGGGCCAAGCACCACGGTCGAGTAACTCCGTAGAGAGCCGCGGGCCTTCTCCACGCGCAAGTGGTGCTCCGCTTCCGGCTCCTCTCGGACGCTCCCCGCCGTCTCCACTATCGAGCTTCCGGCCGAAACGCCGCGGGCCTCGTTCCCTCCGGTACACGGTGGCGGCCGTGACACAAACGCGGTTGTCACGGTCTCGCAAGACTCTCGCCCCACTCGGTACAATTGCAACGACTCACGCAAGAGCCGAGGGGTTGTGTGGTTTTACAAAACTCACTCAACTAACTAGGATTCACCTAGAGCAAGCGCTAAAGCGGTCTAACTAACCTAAGCACTTCGCAAAGCACCTACGCTAATCACCGAGTGATTCTATTAAGCACTTGGGTGTTTGAGCTCTTGGAAATATGCACTATGTGTATTGGTATGTTGCTTGGGCTCTCACCCTTGAGAATGGTCGGTTGGGGTGGTATTTATAGCCTCCACACCCCCAACTAGCCGTTGGACAGAAAGCAGCAGCTTTCTGTCGTCGGGTGCACCGGACAGTCCGATGCACCACCGGACACCGCACAGTAGATGTCCGGTGCACGCCACGTCAGCCGATCGTTGGCGCCTGTAGCAGTCGACCGTTGGATCCGACCGTTGCCGTCTGCCCGTTGGCACACCGGACAGTCCGGTGCACACCGGACAGTCCGGTGCTACAGCCAGAGAGCGCTTGTCTGCGGCCTCTCTGCGCAGACTGTCCGGTGCCTCACCGGACAGTCCGGTGCACACCGGACACCAATGTCCGGTGCGCCACCAGGCGCTGGCTGACAGCTCTCATCTTGGATTTCTTCGCTGATTTCTTCGGGCTTCTTTGTTCTTGAGTATTGGACTCCTATGCATCTTTTTATGTCTTCTTTTGAGGTGTTGCATCCTCATTGCCTTGGTCCAATTCTCTTCGCATCCTGTGAACTATAAACACAAACACTAGAAAACTTATTAGTTCACTGATTCTGTTGTTCATCAAACACCAAAACTCAGTTAGCCAAAAGGCCCGGGGTCCATTTTCCTTACATGCTCGTCCTGAACGACCTCACAACAAAGTAAAGGGAATAGGGAAGAACTCCCATCCTCTAAAGTGGCCTGTAGGGCCTAATCACTTAGCCACCTAGCTACCCTTCTATCATCCTAAGGCTTCACGTCCTAGGTCTATCCTGCTCGTCCTACTATCTATCCAACATTGTTCCTATCAAATTTTTACTTCGGAAAAAGATGGTATTTATATTTTATTGATTCCTCTGTGGTGGTACAAGCTCCGATACCAGCTTTGGCGGAAATGCCCGAATTATTCCAACTTAAGTGCCTAAGACCCGCCTTAGAGGCTAGACCACACTTAAATGGGAATAACCCGTCAATCCCTCGGATCTAGTCCGACACGGCCACTGATAGGATCAAGTACCACAATCTCACTCGATGGTGAGTCACAGTGCAAATACAATAAAGCATAAAACCATGCATGTAAGAGTATTAAAATTATTACATCACTATCGGAGTTTTGCAAAAGTAGCCATCATTGTTCGAAGTGCAGAGGAATAAAACTAACGGTAAATAAACAGAGAGATGGGGAAGCCTGTCCCATCACTCCTCATGCTCCTCCTCAGCCGAGGTGGGGTCCCACTCGACAGTCCAACCCGGTGGCAAGATGGACGGCCAAGTCACTCCCGCAACCATGTCCTCCAGAGAACCTGTAAAATTATGCCACAAGCAAGGCTGAGTATACTAATACTCAGCTAGACTTACCCGGTGTGAGGAGTCTACTCCTCTACCTCTAGACATGCAGCTGTTTGGCTGTGGGGTTTGGTTGCCAAAAGCACTAGCTGAGTTTCTAAGTCAAGTTTTTAACTTTGTCAATTTAAGTGTGACTCTCTTAAGGCTAAATGTGTACTATCTACTCATACATAGTAGCAAACATTATTAGCAATCAACATCTTATATCAACTCATCATATTTTCACTTGTTACTCAATGCAGTACAATGGATCAAGCAGTCTCATTAGCTGCGAGAAGCAGACGATTCGAATCGAGTTTTTATCCTTGCAAGGTAAACCTAAACACACGATGTGGCGAGGCACTTCGTCCCCACACACATCAACCGTCCCCATCGATTCCCCGTCAGCAGAGAGGGGCTCACCGCCTTGGCGTACAATGCCTCACTGACCCCAACCGCCGTCGTGCAGTGACCGCACTTGTACCCACCATAACCGGAATGGGAGACCACGTCTCAGGTCGCGTGAGGAGGGCAATCTGCTGCCAGGTTCAATCAGGTACTAGGCTTACTGATTTACCATATTTCTCGGCATATGTTTAGTACGTTCAAACGCTTGACACAGGTATCCGCACGTTAATCCTTATTCCCATTTTCACCTCGTAGACCACGCATCCCCATGGATCCGTGTCCACCAACCAACTATCAATATGAGAGGAAAAGTGGGTACAACCAATTCCTGATCTCACGCGAGTGTTAGAAAAATCACTCGTCTTCTACCGAGATCCTAATTAAATAAAGCAGCTATTCGACCTAGCATACTAGTATCCATCTCAAAAGGAATCCTGAGTTCATGCAACTAGGGTTTCAGTCAACTCCTACACTTAAGTGCACAGTACAAGCCTACAAACAATAATTGTAGTAAAATAGCATAAATAACAGGTTATGCATAAACCGGGGTTTGCCTTCCAAGGCTGTGGCAGGCAGATCCTCTGGTGCAGGCTTGGGTGCTAGATCCGGGGCTACCTCCTGAGCAGCTCCTTGCTCCGGCACGAGGACGTACTCTCCGTCAGCAAGGTTACAGTCTATCGAAATGCAATGAACACGTATGTCATGATTATGCAGGATTTATTAACATTATGCTAAGAGAAGAAAAACTAAGTTAATGAGCAATTTAGGGTTTCTGGGTCATACGTGGCTTTTAATGGTTTATGCTTATCATTTCTAGGTTTAGGTTTTGCTAGGGATAGGCATAGGGAATTGGTATTGCCTTTATATATTTCAGTGGACAAGTTATAAAGGGTTTTAGGATGACACTAATTTCCATTATTCATTTTCCCTTTCTTTATTTTCTACTTATGAATTCTAGTGTAGGTTTGAACTACAACAATGAGTTAACTTTTTCCAAAAATTCTGTAAATATTACAGTGGCTTGCCATTGGTCAATATAGCCTGTTCTAGGAGTTTTGAGGTTCAAAAATAAAAAGGCTATGCCTTAGACAAAATAACAAAAATTGTGTAAATGGGCCACTTTGTACTACAATTCTTAATTAGGAGTAGGTTCTGCTCTAAGGGTTATTTTTGTTGGTATCTATCAGTTATAATAAGCTTCTGTGCCAAAAATCACAGAAGGTTAATTGGTGGTTATTTAGTTGTGATTTCTTAAAGTTTTATGTCAAAAAGGTGCTTATAACTAACTTTCCATTTGAAAAATATCAAACAACAGATTTTGTATTTTCCCTATGTTCAGAATAACAAAACATTAGTTATCCCAAGGTTAGGGGTGTTCTCTCCTTGGGGTTATTTTTCTAGGGTTTTTCTAAATTTTCCTTGTTTTCTTAAAATAAAAGGTATCCTATTTATTTTATACTAAACCAGGGTATCATAGATTTTTCTAGTAAACTACCTTAAATAAGTACCCTAACAAAAGTAGGAGTGCCCTCTGGTTCCTCATTTTAATCACCTTTTCTATTTTTCTTAACTTTAAGCATATTATAAAGTAAAGGGCAAAAGCTAACTTAATGGGATGGACAGAGAGGTTTAACATTTTTAAACAGGTCAGTATGTGGATATAAACTTCTCCAAATTTTTCTAACTCTAGTGAAATAGTGCAACTATTTTTATCTCTATTATTTAGCTTTTGGTCAAAAAAATAATTAAATCAGAACCCTAAAGTTTTTTGTAGTACATAGGGGTTTTATATTTTTCCTAAGTAGTTTACATTATTTAGAGTCTGACAAAATTGGTTTGACCAAATTTGGATGAACTAAACAGAAGTTATGAATTATTAAAGTTTCTGTTCAAATTTAAAATCAGATTTAATAAAGGTTTTCTGGAAAAGCGGTTTACACCGAGGACCCTGGGGTATTTCCAAACTAACTCTCTCAGTTATACCCCCGCGTTACTATTTATTTGAGTCACTGACAGTTCAAAAAGCCCCCTGACCTTTCCTTCTTCTTCCCCGAAGTCCTTCCCCCAATGCAAACAGTACCCGCGGGAAAGAAAAGGGCGGCGCGGCTTACCGGCGGCGAGATAGGTCCGGCGAGGGGCGGGGTTGGCTCGGGGAGGTTCTGGCGGTCACAGCAATGTACGGCTCGACGGCGGGGATGGCCGGAATCGCTCGGTCCACGCGCGCAGGCGGGTGTCCTCGTCGGTGGTGGGTGTGCCGGCCAAATCACGGCGAGCTGGTTCAATCCAATGGCACGGTGAGCTCCACGGGGTGACGTAGAGACTGTGTGCACAAGGAATCGGAAAATGGTTCAGTGGATTACCCGGTCCACGCACTCCGGCGGGGTTGTGAACTCCGGCGACCGTGGACTGGCCTCTCCGGCGAAGCAGGCTTCGATTCCTCGCTCGGGGAGCTTCACCGAGGGGTGCTCACTCGTCTCCGAGGGTTGGACAAGGTTGGGAAAGGCTGGGCTGGCCGGTTCACGACGGCAGGGGCTCGGGTGGCCGTGGACACGCTGTGCACGGGCAAACGACGGTGAGTTGAGCTCCGGTGAGGTTTGAGCGTGCGCGGAAGAGTGTGGTCGACGCCTGAGTGGGCTTTATAGGCGCGGCGCACACAAGGGACACGGGCGCGGCTCGGCGCGGCGCGGGGTCGGGCGCGGGCGTGCTCTGGCGTGTGCAGAGCGCGTCGAACACGTGGAGCTTTTCTTCTGCCCGTGTTCCACAGCTCACCCAAGTCGCAAAAGTGCGAATCTTGGCAAAAATCCGGTGCAAGTCTTTTCCTGGCACCTAGGGCTGTCTCTCATCCATGAGTTGCCATGGCAGATATGGCCTAGGTAGGGAGATCTTCGGTCGCCAAATCAGGTATGTCACTCTGCCCACCTCGCGACAAAAACCATGCCAAGGCATGTCAAACATCAAGGTCTCAGGCTCAGCTTTTTCCAGTGGGTGCCCTAGGTGGTATGCCATATTTTTGGTATAGAACATAGGTGGTTTTGGTGCCATCTTCAAGGTGAACACGGTTGATCTTTAGTGTAGGTGTAGTTTTTGACTTAGAGAGAATTAGAGAGCTCTAGCTCTCACTCTACTTGGGGATTTGATTTGGGGTTTCTCCAGGGGTCCTTTTGCAATATTTCCTTCCTATAATTGTAGGTTAATAAGTTACTTAACTTTGTGCCAAAAGTTTGGTCATGACATGCACCTTTGCTTAATCTCTCCCCTTTAACCAAGGTGCTTAGGAGATAGGGTTCAAGAGAGGTCTAGGGTTTACTCCCCCCCTTGTCCAAAGTGATAAGTGCACACAATTTGGGTAATGCTTTTGGTCATCCACATCTCTTGGTTAAAACCTAGCTTCCAAGGCTCTTCCACTTTTTGCTCCTTAAGTTTCTTCCACATGTGATCATAGTCATTAGTGCATAGGTGTGCCCTAGCCATGGTAACACCTGGGGTGTTACAATGAATGTAATTTCTCACAGGCTGCGTCCTGTGCCTATAAATAGATGAACAATACCCCCATACTGTTCACGCTGATTTGAATTTACTCATGCGTCACGCTTGGATTTTTGCCTTCTGTCAAGACCGAAGGTACAAATGTAATTAAATATTGTTCTTATTTATCCGAGATTATATAATAAAGATATATTAATGATGATGTTATATGATTATTCACGTTATCTTTCATGTTTCATATGCTTCTTCTTTCATTAACATATACTATGATGATGAAGGTACGTCCTTCATAACCTTCGTCCGAAGATCATTATATCCTAAGGGAAATAATGCTTTGAAGGACGAAGGACATTAACATTTAATATTTTGTGTTGCCTTGTCCTTAATTCATAGCATTTGAGAACAAGTCCCCAACATTGGCGCCCACCTCCGGTGAACTCACTTCCACTTTTGAGCTGATGGCTTCATTCAACAATCAAGTCGTAGCACCTTCGGCTACGAAGCTAGTGCTCCCGATAACAGGCGGCTCAAGTTCAGAGCCGGCTAATAAGAGGCAGAAAGCAAAGGCTTCGGAAAATGTCTGATGATAAAGCAGAAGGTGCTCGGAATGAAGTAAAAAGGCTTCTCAGTGCTGGTGTCATCAGAGAGGTAAAATATCCAGAGTGGTTAGCCAATACTGTTATGGTGAAGAAGGCCAATGGCAAATGGAGAATGTGTATTGACTTCACAGATCTTAACAAGGCCTATCCAAAGGACAAATTTCCATTACCAAGAATAGACTATCTTGTAGATGCAGCAGCTTCTTCAGAGCTTATGAGTCTGCTGGATTGCTACTCAGGATATCACCAAATATGGATGAAGAAGGAGGATGAGCCAAAGACCAGCTTCATAACTCCAAGTGGCACCTATTGCTATCTTCGGATGCCTGAGGGGCTCAAGAATGCTGGAGGAAGCTTCAGCAGAATGACAGCCAAGGTCCTTCATTCCTAGATAGGAAGAAATGTGCTAACATACGTTGATGATATCATAGTAAAAAGCACGAAGCAAGAAAATCACATTACTAATCTGCAAGAAACATTTGCTAATTTCAGGCAAGCTGGCCTAAAATTAAACCCAGAAAAATGTGTCTTTGGAGTAAAGAAGGGAAAGTTCCTTGGCTGTCTAGTTTCAACGAAGGGGATTGAAGCTAACCCAAGCAAGATCGAAGCTATCCTTCAGATGGAGCCGCCAAGCACAAAGAAGGGGGCCCAACGGCTGACAGGAAGACTGGCATCATTGAATAGATTCATATCTAGATCAGCAGAAAGAAACTTGCCATTCTTCAAAATACTAAAGTCAGCCGAAGTTTTTCAATGGGGCCCAGTTCAACAGAAAGCCTTCGAAGAGCTGAAACAATACTTGATTGATCTAACAACATTAACTCCACCTACGCCAGGGGCTCCATTACTATTGTATGTGGCAGCTTCGCACTCTGTAGTGAGTGTGGCGCTTGTACAGGAGAAGCTTGACGGTCAAATTAAAAAGCAAGCCCCAGTATACTTTGTCTCCGAAGTTCTAAGTTTATCAAAGAAAAACTATACATAATTGTAGAAGGTGTTGTATGATGTGTTAATGGCCTCTAGGAAGCTTCGACATTATTTTCAGGCATACCACATAATTGTTCCTTCAACACAGCCTCTAAAGGATATTATGAGGAACAGAGAAGCTACAGGAAGAATTGGAAAGTGGGATGTGGAGCTTAACGAATTCAGTATTGACTATGTGCATAGATCCTCAATTCAGTCCCAGGCGTTAGCAGATTTCATTACTGATTGGACGCCAGGGGCTCAAGAACAAGAAGCAAATAAAGATGCCGAAGCTTGGACAATGTTCTGCGACGGCTCCTGGGGAACCTTCAATGCAGGTGCGGCTGCTGTCCTAGTTGCACCTTCCAAAGTCAGAACATGCTATGCAGTATGGCTTGACTTCAGCTGTACAAATAATATTGCTGAATACGAAGCTTTACTTTTGGGGCTTTGAAAGTTAAAGGCAATGGGAATAAGAAGGGCAGTCCTCAAAACAGACTCTCAAGTTATTTCTGGTCATATTGACAAGAGCTGCAAGGCAAGAGATCCGAAGCTTGAGAAATATCCGGACACAGTTCGAAGGCTTGAAGCTTCTTTCGAAGGATTTTCTCTTAAGAATATTGCAAGAGGGGAAAATGAGCATGCTGATCTGCTAGCCAAGTCAGCGGCACAAGGGCTTCCTCTACCTTCGGAAGTATTTTTTGAGACAATAAGAGCACCTTCGGTTGAACTCCTCGAAAGAGCAGTGCTCACAATACCTCCTATCCATAGTGAAGATTGGAGGACTGAGATTACATCTTTCCTCCAGGGTAACTGTCTTTTGGATGATGAGGTTTATAACAAAAGAATGGAAGCAAGAACAAGACCATATGTCATAATAGAAGGGGAATTATATAAACATGGAGTTTGTTCCCCGCTTCTCAAGTGCTTATCCAGAACCGAAGGTATAGAACTGATGGAGATACATGCAGAATTGTGTGCATCCCACATTGGGTCCAGACCTCTTTTGGGAAAGGTTTTCCGACAAGGATTCTATTGGCCGAAGGCAGCTTCAGATGCAGCAGATTTGGTTCAAAAGTGCGAAAATTGCCAAAAATGTGCAAGAGATCAGAAACAACCTTCGTCATTGACTCAGCTAATACAACCAATCTGGCCGTTGCAAAGATGGGGCCTGGACCTGCTAGGTCCGCTTCCACCAGCGCAGGGCAACTTGAGATATGTCGTGGTGGCGGTAGAATATTTTTCTAAGTGGATCGAAGCGAAGCCTTTAGCTACAATAACTTTGGCTACAGTCCAAAAATTCTTCTGGCAGAATATAGTTTGTCGCTTCAGTGTGCCGAAGGCTATAACTATGGACAATGGAACACAGTTTGATGCTGAAACTTTCAAAGATTTCTGCAATCAGATCGGCACGCAAATTCATTTTGCATCAATAAGGTGCCCGAAATCAAGTAGACTAGTTGAAAGGGCAAATGGTATTATAATGACGGGAATAATGAAGTTAATCTTCAATCAGCCCAGAGGAAAGTGGCCAGATGAGTTGGTTAAAGTGGTGTGGAGCCACAATACAACTATATCAAGGTCAACAGGTTTTACACCATTCAAGTTATTGTTCGGTTGTTCGGTGATGAAGCTATAACCCCCGAAGAGGCTAAAGCGAGGTCAATAAGAACAGTAGCTTCGGTAGAAGACGAAGCTAATTATTCTGTGGCAAAAGATACTATAGAAGGGACCAGACTTCAGGCTGTGGAAAATATCAACAAATATCAAGCTGAAACAATAAAATGGCGTGATAGAAAAGTTCAGTTGAAAAACATTAAGCGAGGACATCTGGTGCTTCGGAGAGTGGCCAACCCTGACACAGTAGGCAAGCTTCAGCTGAAGCGGGAAGGACCTTTTCTGGTAGTATCTTTGTCAAGACCCGGTTCTTATAGATTAAAGGATATGGATGGAAACGACATTCCTAGATCTTGGAATGCGGATGAGCTTCGACGGTATTATGTATAAATTGATGTAATCTTTTTCATTTTTCCTATGGCACCCTTTTCCTTTCCAAAGGGAGAGAAAGGTTTTTAATGGGGCCATAGTTTGTAATTTTTTCCTTTCTTATTCAGCTCTACGAGAGCAAAATCCCCCAAAATATGTAAATGTAAAATCTGAGCATGCACCATCGAGTGCAGAGAGAGAAAAAAAAACAGGGAGAAGCTCGAAAGTCGTCCCTAAGGGTATGCAGAGCACGACGAAGCTACAAAAAGCCGTTCCTAAGGGAGCACAGCGTAAGTTTTCTGCTCAAAAGTCGTTCCTAAGGGAATGCAGAGCCAAAAACCGTCGAAATATAAGGCGAAGCACGAAAAGTCAACGCGAATACCGCCGAAATAGAAGGTGAAGAAGTTCAAAAGCCGTTCCTAAGGGGATGCAGAACTTACACCGAAAAATAAGCGGTGCAGCCGAAAAATAAACGATAAAGAGATTTCAGTCATTCCTGAGGGAATGAGGAGTTTTGATGTGGCTTCGTATGTGTGTCTTTGGGCATTCATTTGCATGATACATTACATCATACATTGCATTCATAAACATTCATTTAGACATACATAGGATCATCATCATCATATCATATAGATACAGACAGTTGCTTCGGCTCTAAAGATACGGCTTCGGCGAGAGAAAAGGAAGCAGATTTATGTTTCGTTGTGTATGAAAAGAAGGGAAGGTGTTTTTCACCTTCGGCTCAAAAAAATACAAGTTTCATCCACATCAAAGCAGTTCATACATGGATAGAAAGGTAAAAATATATTACAAGGTATGGACAAATTTACAGAATAGTACCCGATTCTTAAATTACAATATTCTTTACAAGGATAATGCAAGAGTTTTTCTAGAGTTTTTTCCACAGCAAGGTTTTCGGCTTCATCATCATTCGTTAAGCTTCGGATCATCTGCAAAGCTTCGGCTCATTGCTCTTCGGCTTCGTCATCCTGTACATATCAAAGCGGTTTAAGGAAAGTGTAAATTTCAAGGTGAAGGTAAAGCAGCAGGCACAAGTTTATTACCGGCTTAAGGTGGATTCGAGCTTCGTCACCAGCCAAGTTTCGCCCGCCCTTTGCCCAGATTTGAGTAACGAACTGTTTCCGATGCTTCGGGCCAGGCCGGGGATGTCATCCAAGTCTGCTGGTTACAGTCTGAAGTTTGGTCTGTTTACAATATTTCTATGTGTACAACCAGCCTTCATGAAAGCAACAGCTGTGCCTCGAGAAGCTAGCAAAGCACAAAAGTCACCATGTCCAGCTATAATTTCGTCGAGAGCATCAACTTCACCTTCAATATGATCAAATGTGCCCGGCAGATCTTCAACCGAAGGTTTAAACTTTTCGGAGCTGGCTCCAACTTAGTTGAAGACCTGCTTCAGCTGTTGAATGCACCGGGTGCCAAAGCTTAAACATCTTTCTTGAAGATCTTTGAGTGATTTCTGCAGATTTGAACTTTTTTTAACTTCAGCTTCGAGTTTTGTTTCGAAATCTTTCTTCTCTTTCTCAAAGCTTTTTGACTTCATGGAAAGTTCACTGTTCAATCTGGCGATCTCAGCTTGAGCTTCTGCCAGTGAACCTTCCATAGTTTGAATCACGAAGTCTTTCTTTTCTAGGGCAGCTTCATGATCTTTGATCTTGTTCTCTAGGCCCTCAATTATAACTTCGTTTCTCTTGTCGTCGAGGTCTTGTTGGATCCTCAAGGTTTTGCTCAATAGTAGGCTCTGACAAAATAACCTTCATCAGAAAACATCTTCATATCAAAACAATAGAAAATTTAAAGGAAGAATTTTACCTTAAAGTTAGAATAAAACAAGCTACCAGCGATATGTTGTCGTCGGTATCTGATGAGATTGGATTCGAGCTTAGGAAAACCAACACTTTTCGATAAAGTGCTGACAACTTTCGCCCCAGTCCGATCTCGAAGGCAACCTAAGCTCTCTTCGTCTATACCGCCGAATAGCAACGCCCCTGGCTGGTACCCGGAAGATATAGCATATTCCTTTAGCTCTTCTTTTTCAGCCTTAGACAACTCTTGCCCAATTATGTTTTGAAAGTTGAAATCTTCTTCTTCCAAAGCATCTTCGGCAATCTCCTTCTCTTTTCCAGGCATCTTCTCCCTTTCTTCAGGCACTGCGGCCGGGGTTTCCACAGCAGCTGCAGCAGTTTCTTCCTCAGCCATATTCAAAATCATTTCATCAATATTAGTAAGTGTGTTTTCCAAATTTGTGGCTTCAGCTGCTGCAGCTTCGGAAGTAGATGCTTCGGCAGGAGCAGCTTCGGCTGCTGCTGTTTTCGACGCTGAGGTCGATGGCGGTGTTTCTCCAATAGCCTCAATGACAGTAATAATCCTCCGCTTTTTTGGTTCAGCGGGCTTCTCGGCAGCCGAAGGCTCCTTGTTCTTCTGTAAAAGCTTCATCAGTTCCGGTCCCAGCGGACTTAGCTTATTAGGTAGAGATTCGGTCATTACCTTTAAAATTTCTTCTGCGTCAGTGGCAGAAGGTGTTGAGGGAATTTCTTCTTCAAAGTCAACTTTTGGCTTCAGATGTAGCTTTTCTCTTCTTCGAAACGGCCACCTTCGGCTTAGGGCTGGATTTTTTCTTTTTTGCTAAATTTTCATCTTTTATCATTCTGGCAGCTTGTCTCTGCATAACACTGACTCCTATGTTTCGTTTTGACCCTTCGACATCTTTACTCAACCATTCATAGTCTGGATATTCAAATTTCAGAGCGTCCATTACTCGGTTCAGCCTTCGTTTCGGTCGGGTGCTGAAGGCTGCCGTCATCAATTGATCTTCTTTTTTCTATAATTGCCCAAGATTTCATTGCACATAACTTCAATTGTATCCAACCGTTCTTGGCAGGGTTCTTTGAATTGTTTCTTGAACTTAAAATGATAGGGCAGCCGAACGAGTTCATTCTTTTTCTTCTCTCCTTTAAGCTTCGGCATACTCCATTCCTTTAATGTTGGGAATACTCTATTGGTTAAGTACTCCTGAACCAAATCCCTAGTTCCGATATGCTCGAACACAACTCTAAATTCGCCCACAGCATCTGGGCATGATGTCCCTGGCGTCATGCGGCACTGGGGCCTAGTTAACCCGAAGGATAGGTCCAGCGGACTTTGAACTAGCTTCTCCTTTTTCTCATCAATCTTAACATAAAACCACTCAGTTTTCCAACCGGTTGGCCATTTGGTGCGGTAGCTAACCACCGGTGTCTTCATGTCTTTGCAGTAGGCAAAATTATAGCAGTCGAAGTTCTTGTGCAGTCCATCTTCTCTAGCCTTCGTCTGATAGTGAAGTTCGTGCACCCGGTAGAAGGCTTCGGCAAGCGGCTCCACTCCTTGGCTTCGAAGAGCCCAGATGAAGACGTTGAGCCTAACAATAGCGTTAGGAGTCAGCTGATGAAGATAAATTTCGAAATTTTCCAAAACATCCGCAATCATCTCATGCAGAGGAAATCTCAGTCCTGCTTTAAAGAAACTTCTAAAAACTACCACCTCATCACTTTCTGGCTTTGGAGTGATTTCTTCTCCGCTAAAACGAATCAGCTTCTTCCCGGCTTCCTCGAAGTAGCCTACCTTCGTCATTATGGGTATATCGGCCTCGGAGACAGTAGACTTTCCAAATTCCAGGTGGCTAGGTTTAGATGGCATGACGGAATAATCTATCTCTACTTCACCAGCATCAACCTCTTCAATATCTGCTTGTTCAGCTTCGGCAGCAGGCGCACCTTCGCCAGAGGCGCCCTCTGTCACAACCAGTCCCGACTGCCTCATAATTTCGGAGATTGGGGCGGTCTCAGCAGCTTTGGCCTCCTCTTCGTCGCGTGTAACCCTAGCTGTTGAACGCACCCTAGCCATTTGATGCTGAATTTCTTGCAGTTTTGACGAAGTTGATTATTTTTTGATTTTGCTGAAGATCCCTCTTATGACGAAGCTAAAGCAAAACGACGCTTTGATTGAGAATACGGTGAATAAGCTTCGGCTGTGGTCAATTTTTTCAGTAGCACAACAGTACGATAGTAATGAATGCTGTGGTAACTTCACACCTACCCGTCTGTTTATATAGTGCTGTAGGTGGGAAGGTGAATCGTCAAGCCACCTGCACCCACCGAACAGTCGCTCGCATTCACTGAATGATGGACCACTGGGCGTGATATGGAGAATCACCAGATCGCGCGTACCCGTCGTATGGTGGGACCACCTTACACTCGGAATATTTAAATCGTTTCTCGACAATGAGCTCAGGGAAGGTGTTTTTCGGACCTTCGGCATCCCGAAGCCTAAGAGAATTTTTCACGGGTCGAGCTCATTACGAAAAATGATCTGGCACCGTGATGGGGCTACTGTTGTGGGTCTGCTTCATCGCCGAAGGTCCCATAAGAATAAACACCTTCGAAAGATCAACACAAAAGCAAAGCCGAAGCTATCAATCAGGGAGTTTCGTAGCGTACTTCCGGATGCACCGACTTAAAGATGAAATGACCAATCGGCCCATGGTAACCTGTATTATGATTGTAATCATTTGTAGAGGGCATGAATGTAATTTCTCAAAGGCTGCGTCCTGTGCCTATAAATAGATGAACAGTACCCCCGTACTGTTCACGCTGATTTGAATTTACTCATGTGTCATGCTTGGATTTTTGCCTTCTGTCAAGACCGAAGGTACAAATGTAATTAAATATTGTTCTTATTTATCCGAGATTATATAATAAAGATATATTAATGATGATGTTATATGATTATTCACGTTATCTTTCATGTTTCATATGCTTCGTCTTTCATTAACATATACTATGATGATGAAGGTACGTCCTTCATAACCATCGTCCGAAGATCGTTATATCCTAAGGGAAATAATGCTTCGAAGAACAAAGGACATTAACATTTAATATTTTGTGTTGCCTTGTTCTTAATTCATAGCATTTGAGAACAAGTCCCCAATAGGAGTCTTTGTGCACTGCAAATAATATATAGTTAAAATGACTACCTCGCGTAAAAGGCTAAATGACATGAAAGTAAGGAATATAAAGAGTTTACATGCTCGCGAAACAAGTCAACAAAATTAGGTCTTCCTTGCCTCCCATGTCGTCGCATCGTATCTAGTTGTTTGCTTGTAGGCTGATGGGAATAAGTCCAATTTTACTCGTCGAACTTACTGTACGACAAATAAGTAATTAAATATGGCTCCTTTCGTAAAGAAATTAAGGGGTAAAATAAAGACTTACATGAAATATGGCTCCATCTCTTCCATATTAGAGTACATCTATAGCAATGCGTACATTCTTTCATCCATGCTAAGGTGGTAGAACGTGCCCTTACTAGTACTTGTGCCTCTCCATTGGAAAATGTTGAGATCACTGACAGGAGGTTCCTCATTGTTGGAGACTTGTTCTCAAATGCTATACATTAAGAACAAGACAACACAAGAATATGTCAATGGTTAATGCCCTTCGTCCTTAGAAGCATTATTTCCCTAAGGATATAACGATCTTTGGACGAAGGTTATGAAGGAATTACCTTCATCATCACAACATATATCAATGAAAGGCGAAGCATATGAAACATGGGAAACAACATGGACAATCATATGACATCATAATATATCTTTTATTATATAATCATGAATGAATAAGAACAACATAAGATTACATTTGTACCTTCGGCTTGACAGAAGGTAAGAGTACTAGCATGACGCGCGAGTGAATATCAATCAGCGTGAACAGTACGGGGGTACTATTCATCTATTTATAGGCACAGGGCACAGCATGTGTGGATTTACATTCATGTCCTTTATAACTGGTTACAATCATGACATAGATTATCATGGGCCAATCAGTCTTTTCATCTTTAAGTCGGTGCAACCCTTTGTCTCAAGGCGTGTCACTATGCCGAAGCTCCCTGGATGGTAGCTTTGGCGTTGCTTCTGTGTTGATCTTCCGAAGGTATTTCTTCTTACAGGACCTTCGGCGACGAAGCAAACCCCCAACAGTAGCCCCTTCGCGGTGCTAGATCGTTTTTCGTAATGAGCTTGATCCGTGAAAAATTGTCCTAGGCTTCAGAATGCCGAAGGTCCGAAAAACACCTTCCCTGAGCTTGTTGCCGAGAAACGATTAAAATATTCCTAGCGCGAGGTGGCCCCACCATGCGGCGGGTACGCGTGATCTGGTGATTCATCTCCCACGCGCCGTGGTCCACCGTTCAGTGGGTGCGGGTGACTGTTGAGTGGGTGCGGGCGACTGATGATTCACCTTCACACCTGCAGCACTATATAAACAGACGGGTAGGTGTGAAGTTACCACAACATTCATTGCCATTGCACTGTTGTGCTGCTGAAAAATTTAACCATAGCCGAAGCTTTCTCATCGCATTCTCAAGCAAAGCGTCATTTTGATCTAGCTTCGGCATAAGAGGGAGCTTTGTCCAAACTGTAAAAATCATTAACAGTCATATGAACTGCAAGAAATTCAACACCTGATGGCTAGAGTACGTTCAACTGCTAGGGTGACCCATGACGGAGAGGAGGTCGAAGCCACCGAAACAGCCCTGATTTCCGAAGTTATGAAGCAATTTGGATTGGTTGTGACAGAGGGGACTGTTGACGAAGATGCACATACTGCTGAGGATGAAGAAGCTGATATTGAGGAAGAAAATGCTGATGAAGAGAAGACTACAACACTCTAGTCCCATTAAAGCCCAGCCACTTAGATTTTGAAAAATCTACTGTCTCTGAGGCCGATGTGCAGATGATGATGAAGCTCGGTTACTTTGGGGAGACAGAGAAGAAGCTTCTTCGTTTTGCCAGCGAAGAAACCATCCCAGAGCCAAAAGATGACGAAGTGGTAGTTTTCAAAAGCTTTTTCAAAGCTGGATTGCGGTTTCCACTTCATGAGATGATTAGAGAAGTTTTGAATAATTATGAAATTTATCTTCATCAGCTAATTCCTAACGCTATCGTTCGGCTCAGTATCTTCATTTGGGCCCTTCAAAGCCAGGGAATGGATCCAAATGCAGAAGCCTTCTGCCGAGTACATGAGCTACATTATCAGATGAAGGCCAGAGAAGATGGGCTTCATGAGAATTTTGGCTGTTACAACTTCGCTTACCGCAAGGACATTAAGGCCCCGGTGCTAAGCTACCGCACCAAGTGGCCAACTCGCTGGAAAAGTGAGTGGTTCTATGTTAAAGCTGATGAGAAGAAAAAGGAGAAGCTGAAGACGTTAGTACTGAGCCCGCTGAGTTTGAGCTACGGGTTGACTAGGCCCTTGTGCCATATGTCGTCGGGGTCACCATACCAACAGGTTGTGGCAGAATTTAGAGTTGTGACTGAGCAGATCGGCACTAGAGATCTGGTGCAAGAATACTTAGCCTATGGAGTATTTTCGACGTTGAGTGAATGGAATATGCCGAAGCTGAAAGGAGAAAAGAAAAAGAATGAACTTGTTAGATTGCCCTATCACTTCAAGTTCAAGAAACAATTCAAAGAGCCTTGCCAAGAGTGGCTAGAAATGAATGAGGCTATGTGCAATGAGATTTTGGGCAACTATACTAAAAAATAAGATCAACTGATGACTGCGGCCTTCGACACCTCGCCAAAATGAAGGCTGAATCGAGTAATGGATGCCTTGAACTTTGAATACCCTGACTATGAACGATTAAGCAAGGGTGCCAAAGGGTTGAAGCAAAAAAGAGTTGTCAGTGTTATGAATAGACATGCTGCTAGGATGATAAAAGAAGATTAAAAATTTTGAAAAAGAAAAAATCCAGCACTGAGCCGAAGGTGACAACCTCAAACAAGAGGAAAACAGCAACTCCAGAGCCGAAGATGGCTGAGATAGAAGAGGAAGCTCCTTCGACACTTTCTGCTGCCGAAGTATAAGAAATTTTGAAGGTAATGACTGAATCTTTACCTATCAAGCTAAGTCCACTGGGGCAACAACTGATGAAGCTTTTACAAAATAAGGAGGAGCCTTCGGCAGCCAAGAAGTCTGATGGGCCAAAAAGGCAGAGGATTATTACTGTTATGCAAGCAATCGAAGAAACGCCACCGCCTGCCCCAGTGTCAAAAATAACACTAGTTGCTGAAGTTGCTGCAGCTACCGAAGCTGCTCCCGCCGAAGCTACAACTGCCGAAGCTACCACGGCCGAAGCCACGAATCTGGAGAGCACATTATCTGATATTGATAGAATACTCTTGGATATGGCCGCAGAAGAAGCTGCTGTAGCTGCTAAAGAAACCCTAGCCACAGTGTCTGAAAAAGGGAAGGAGACCGCCAACGATATTTTGGAGAAAAAAGACTTCAATTTTCAAAATATAATTGGTCAAGAGTTATCTAAGGTTGAGAAAGAGGAGATGCAGGATTATGCCATATCCTGTGGCTACTAGCCAGGAGCGTTGCTCTTCAGCGGCATTAACGAAGAAAGCCTAGGATGCATCCGAGATCTAACTGGAGCAAAGGTTATCAGTACTCTGTAGAAGAGTGTTGGTTTCCCGAAGCTTGAAGCTGACATCAGTCGCTATCGACGACAGCATATCGTCGGTAGTTTATTCTATTCTAATTTCAAGGTAAAATTTTTTCCTTCAGCTTTTCATTGTTTTACGATGAAGGTGATTGCTGATGAAGGTTATTTTGCATAGAGTATGCTACTAAGTAAAGCCTTGAGGATGCAACAGGACCTCGAAGATAAGAAAAATGAGGTTATAATTGATGGCTTGGAAAGCAAAATTAAAGATCATGCAGCTGCTCTTGAAAAGAAAGATTTTGTTCTTCAAACGATGGAGGGTTCACTGGCAGAGGCCCTAGCCGAGATTGCGAGATTAAACAGTGAACTCCTCTTGAAATCAGAAAACTTCGAGCAAGAAAAGAAGAATCTCGATACGAAGCTTAAAGCCGAAGTCGAAAAGAGTTCAAATTTGCAAAAATCCTTGAAAGAGCTTCAAGACAAATGCCTAAGCTTCGGCAATCGGTGTGTGCAACAGCTGAAGCAGGTCTTCAACTCAGTTGGAGCCAGTTCTGAAAAATTTGAACCTTCGGTTGAAGACCTGCCAGACACCTTCGAACATATTGAGGGCGAAGTTGATGCACTTGATGAAGTTATAGCTGGGCACGGTGACTCTTGTGCCCTGCTTGCTTCTCGGGGCACATCTGTTGCTTTCATGAAGACTGGTTGCACGCATGGGAAGATCGTGAACAGGCCAAACTTCAGCCTATCACTAGCGGATTTAACTGACATCCCTAGTCTAGCCCGAAGCATTGGAAATAGATTCATAACTCAAATCTGGACGAAGGGTGGATGAGACTTAGCTGGTGATGAAGCTCAAAGTCATCTCAAGCCGGTAATACACTTGCATCTATTGCTTACCTTGTCCTTGAGATTTGTGTTTACCTTATACCGCTTTGTTATGTACAGGATGCCAAAGCTGAAGAGCAATGATCCGAAGCTTGACGGATAGTGATGAAGTGATGAAGCTGAAGACACTGCTGCAAAAAAGCTCTAGAGAAAATTTTGAATTAACCTTGCACAAGATACTGTAATTTAGGAATCAAACACTACTCTATAAGTTTGTCCATACCTTGTAATATATTTTTACCTTTCCATCCATGTATGAACTGCTTTGATGTGGACGAAACTTGTATTTTTTGAGCCGAAGGCAAAAAACACCTTCCCTTCTTTTCGTACACAACGAAGCGTAAATTTACTTCTTTTGTACTCATCGAAGCCTTGTCATTAGAGCCGAAGCAACTGTCTGTACACTATGATATGATGATGATGATCCTACGAATGTTTAAATGAATGTGTATGAATGCAATGAATGATGTGATGTAATGTGCAAATGAATATCCAAACACACCCTTACAAAGCCACACCCAGACTCTGCATCCCCTTAGGAACGACTTTGGAGTCTTCTTCATCGCTTATTTTTCGGTGTTCACCGTTGACTTTTCGGTGTAAGTTCTGCATCCCCTTAGGAACGTCTTTTGAACTTCTTCACCTTCTATTTCGGCGGTATAAGTTCCGCATCCCCTTAGGAACGTCTTTTGAACTTCTTCGCCTTATATTTTGGTGGTATTTGGCTCTGCATCCCCTTAGGAACGACTTTTGAGCAGAAAACTTACGCTGCGCTCCCTTGGGAACGACTTTTTGTAGCTTCGTCATGCTCTGCATCCCCTTAGGGACGACTTTTGAGCTTCTCCTTGGTTTTTTTCCTTTTTCTGCACTCGATGGTGCATGCTTAGATTGTACATTTTACATTCTTTTGGGGGATTTTGCTCTCATAGAGCTAAATAAGAAAAGAAAAATTACAAGCTATGGTTCCATTAAAAACCTTTCTCCCCCTTTGGAAAGGAAAAGGGTGCCATAGGAAAAATGAAAAAAGATTACATCAAATTACACATAATATCGTCGAAGCTCATCCGCATTCCAAGATCTAGGGATGTTGTTGTCGTCCATATCCTTCAATCTATAAGAACCGGGCCTTGACGAAGATACCACCAGAAAAGGTCCTTCCCACTTTAGCTATAGTTTGCCTACTGTGTCCGGATTAGCCACTCTCCGAAGCACCAAATGCCCTGGCTTAATATTTTTCAACCGAACTTTTCTATCGCGCCATTTTATTGTTTCAGCTTGATATTTATTGATATTCTCCATAGCCTGAAGCCTGGTCCCTTCTATAGTATCTTTTGCCACGTGATAATCAGCTTCGTCTTCTACCGAAGATGCTGTTCTTATTGACCCTGCTTTAGCTTCTTCTGGGGTTATAGCTTCGTCACCAAATAATAATTTGAATGGTGTAAAACCTGTTGATCTTGATATGGTTGTATTGTGGCTCCACACCACTTTAATCAACTCATCTGGCCACTTTCCTCTGGGCTGATTGAAGATTAGCTTCATTATTCCCGTCATTATAATGCCATTTTCTCTTTTGACCAGCCCGTTTGACTACGGGTGCCTAACTGTTGCAAAATGAATCTTTGTGCCAATCTGATCACAGAAATCCTTGAAAGTTTTAGCATCAAACTGTGTTCCATTGTCCATAGTTATAGCCTTTGGCACGTCGAAGCGACAAACAATATTTTGCCAGAAGAATTTCTGGACTGTAACTGAAGTTATTGTAGCCAAAGGCTTCACTTCAATCCACTTAGAAAAATATTCTATGGCCACCACAACATATCTCAAATTGCCCTACGCTGGTGGAAGTGGGCCTAACAAATCCAGGCCCCATCTTTGCAATGGCCAGGTGGGCTGTATTAACTGAGTGAGAGATGAAGGTTGTTTCTGGTCTCTTGCACATTTTTGACAATTTTCACATTTTTGAACTAACTCTGCTGCATCCGAAGCTGCCTTCGGCCAGTAGAATCCTTGTCTAAACACCTTTCCCAGCAATGGCCTAGACCCAATATGAGATCCACACAGACCTACATGTATCTCCTTCATTAATTCAATACCTTCAGCTCTTGATAAACACTTGAGAAGTGGAAAACAGACTCCATGTTTATATAATTCCCCTTCTATTATTACATACGGTCTCGTCCTTGCTTCTATTCTCTTATTATAAGCTTCGTCATCTGAAAGACAATTACCTTAGAGGAAGGATATGATTTCAGTCCTCCAATCTTCACTGTGTACTAGGGAAATGGTAAGCACTGCTCTCTCCATGAGTTCAACCGAAGGTGCCTTTATTGTTTCAAAAACTACTTCCGAAGGTAGAGGGAGCCCCTGAGCCGCTGATTTGGCTAGCAAATCTGCATGCTCATTTTCCCCTCTTGGAATATTCTTGACGGTAAACCCTTCGAAAGAAGCCTCCAATCTTCAAACTGTATCCAGATATTTTTCAAGCTTCGGATCTCTTGCCTTGCTACTTTTGTCCACATGGCCAGAAATGTCTTGAGAATTAGTTTTCAGGATGACCCTTCTTATTCCCATTGCCCTTAACTTCCGAAGCCCCAACAGGAGTGCTTCGTATTCATCAATATTATTTGTACAACTAAAATCAAGCTTAGCTTTGTAACATGTTCTGCCTTTCGAAGGTGCTACTAAGACAGCAGTCGCTCCTGCACCGAAGGTTCCCCAAGAACCATCACAGAACACTGTCCAAGCTTTGACGTCTTTATTTATTTCTTCTTCCTGAGCCTCTGGCGTCCAATCAGCGGTGAAGTCTGCTAACGCCTGGGACTGAATTGAAGATCTATGCACATAGTCAATAGCAAATTCATTAAGCTCCGCAGCCCATTTTCCAATTCTTCCAGTAGCTTCTCTGTTCCTCATTATGTCCTTCAGAGGCTATGACGAAGGAACAATTATGTGGTATGCTTGAAAATAATGCCGAAGCTTCCTAGAGGCCATTAACACAACATACAACACCTTCTCCAATTCTGTATAATTTTTCTTTGATAGACTTAAAACTTCAGAGACGAAGTACACTAGAGCTTGCTTTTTGACTTGGCCATCTAGCTTCTCCTGTACCAGCGCCGCACTTACTGCAGAATGCGAAGCCGCCACATATAAGAGCAATGGAGCCCCTGGCGCAGATGGAGTTAATGTTGTTAAATCAATCAAATATTGTTTCTGCTCTTCGAAGGCTTTTTGTTGAACCGGTCCCCATTGGAAAACTTCGGCTGACTTTAGTATTTCGAAGAATGGCAGATTTCTTTCTGCTGATCTAGATATGAATCTATTTAATGATGCGAGTCTTCCTGCCAGATGTTGGCCCCCCTTCTTTGTGCTTGGCGGCTCCATCCGAAGAATACCTTCGATCTTGCTTGGGTTGGCTTCAATTCCCTTCGTTGACACTAAATAGCCAAGGAACTTGCCCTTCTTCACCCTGAAAACACACTTTTCTGGATTTAACTTCAGGCCAGCTTGCCTAAAATTGGTAAATGTCTCTTGCAAATCAGCAATGTGATTTTTTTGCCTCGTGCTTTTCACTATGATATCATCAACATAGGTCAGTACATTCCTACCTATTTGAGAATGAAGGACCTTGGCTGTCATTCTACTGAAGGTTCCTCCAGCATTTTTAAGCCCCTAAGGCATCCGAAGATAGCAATATGTGCCAGTAGGGGTTATGAAGCTAGTCTTCGGCTCATCTTCCTTCTTCATCCAGATTTGGTGGTAGCCTGAGTAACAGTCCAGTAGACTCATGAGCACTGAAGAAGCTGCTGCGTCTACTAGAGAATCTATTCTTGGCAATGGGAATTCGTCCTTTGGACAAGCCTTGTTAAGATCTGTAAAATCAATACACATTCTCCATTTACCGTTAGCCTTCTTCACCATAACAGTATTAGCCAGCCACTTTAGGTATTTCACCTCTCCGATAACACCAGCACTGAGAAGTCTCTTTACTTTGTTCCGAGCACCTTCAGCTTTGTCGTCAGACATTTTCTGAAGCCTTTGTTTTCTTGGCCTAAAAATGGATCCACATTAAGTGAATTCAATGACATCTCTGTTGACGCCGCAAAGATCATTGGCTAACCAAGCAAATACATCTTTGTTGTTGAATAGGAATCTTAGAAAATTCTTCTCCTGCTCTTCAGATAACTGAGACCCCAGCAGTACCTTTTGTTCTGCTATATCTTTACATAGAAGCATTGGCTTCGGCTGATCTGCCAAAGCAGTCTTCTCTCTTTTGTATCTATACTGCTCACAGGCTTCGGCTCCATCTATATTATGGATTGCCTTTGAATCTATCCAGTTTCCTTCGGCCTTTCTGGCAGCTTCTTGACTCCCATGAACATCAATGGGCCCTTGTTCCGAAGGTATCTTCATGCACAGATATGCTGGATGAAGTATTGCTTCAAAAGCATTAAGTGTCCCTCGACCAATGATTGCATTATATGGGTACTCCATGTCAATAATGTCAAAGACAACCTGTTCAGTTCTTATGTTATGGACAAAGCCGAAGGTCACTGGCATTGTGATTTTGCTAAGTGCTATAATCTGCCTTCCTCCGAAGCCACAAAGAGGGTGTGTAGCGTCATGAATCTTGTCTTCTGGCTCTTGCATCTGTCTGAAGGCCTTAGCAAATATGGTATCCGCTGCACTGCCTGTATCAACCAGAACATTGTGGACCAGAAATCCCTTGATGACACAAGATATAACCATAACATCATTGTGAGGGTAATCTTTGAGCTGAAGGTCCTCTTGGGAGAAGGTGATTGGGATATGAGACCATTTTGACTTAATGAAGGGTCCCTGCACCCCAACATGTAGTACCTTTCTCTGTGCTTCCTTCTTCTGCTTCTTGTTAGCTGGCTCTGAGCTTGAGCCGCCTGTTATCGGGAGTACCAACTTCGTAGCCGAAGGTGCTTTGACATGATTGTGGAACGAAGCCATCAGCTCGAAAGTGGAAGTGAGTTCACCGGAGGTGGGCGCCAATGTTGGGGACTTGTTCTCAAATGCTATACATTAAGAACAAGGCAACACAAGAATATGTCAATGGTTAATGCCCTTCGTCCTTCGAAGCATTATTTCCCTAAGGATATACCGATCTTCGGACGAAGGTTATGAAGGAATTACCTTCATCATCACAACATATATCAATGAAAGGCGAAGCATATGAAACATGGGAAACAACATGGACAATCATATGACATCATAATATATCTTTTATTATATAATCATGAATTAATAAGAACAACATAAGATTACATTTGTACCCTTGGCTTGAGAGAAGGCAAGAGTACTAGCGTGACGCGCGAGTGAATATCAATCAGCGTGAATAGTACGGGGGTACTGTTCATCTATTAATAGGCATAGGGCACAACCTGTGTGGATTTACATTCATGTCCTTTATAACTGGTTACAATCATGACACAGATTATCATGGGCCGATCGGTCTTTTCATCTATAAGTCGGTGCAACCCTTCGTCTCTAGGCGTGTCACTATGCCGAAGCTCCCTGGATGGTAGCTTTGGCGTTGCTTCTGTGTTGATCTTCCGAAGGTATTTCTTCTTACATGTCCTTCTGAGATGAAGCAGACCCCAACACTCATCGACATTGTATCGCATGGTAGCAGCATAGACATTATGTTCCTCTGCGAAATACACACTCGTGAAGTATGAAACCTGCTTTAGCAAAAAAGCTTCAGCGATGCATCCTTCTACTCTAGCCTTATTTCGAACCATGCCTCGCAGGTTTTTGAGTGCACATTCAATGTGATACATCCACCTATATTGTATAGGTCCACCAACCTTTGCCTCATATGGAATGTGAATAAGTAGATGCTCCATCGGATTGAAGAATCCAGGTGGGAATATTTTTTCTAGCTTGCATAACAACACTAGTATTTCTTTCTCCAACTTCTCCATCATATTTTTACTTATTTCTTTGGCACAGATCTTCCTGTAGAAATAACTTAGCTCAACTATTTCTTGCCACATGGCGTCGAGCATATAACCACGAAACATGACAAGGATAATCCTCTCCATTAATATATGGAAGTCATGGCTCTTTAACCCAGTTAGTTTTCCGTTTTCAAATTCACAGCTCTTTTCAAGCCTGCAGCATAACCATCGGGAAATTTAATTTTTTTCATCCATCTCATTACCTCGATCTTGTCTTTAGAGGTAAGACAGAACAAGGCACGTGGCGGCTTACTGTTGTCATTGAGCACTTGGGTTGGTCGGTCACAAAGCATTGCTAGATCTATTTGAGCTTTCAGATTGTCCTTTGTTTTTTCAAAATGCATGCAGGTGTGTATGAGGGCTTCAGCAACATTACTTTCTTGGTGCATGACATCAATGTTGTGCACAAGAATCAATGACGACATATAAGGGAGCTCCCAGAGACCACATATATGTGTCCAGTTGTGGTCCACTCCGAATCCTTCGTACTTGTCCCCCTTTTCATTTAAGACAAGGTTGTTCAGCTGAGCATATATTTTTGCTGCGTTAAGACGTTTAGGCGGTCCTTTGGTGACCACAGTGTTCTTTATAAAGTTTTTCTTATCACTCCTAAAGGGGTGTTTCACTACAAGAAACTGATAAATGTTCGTGGCTTTTGTTAAGAACGTGGGCACCGACGTTCTTACATTAGTTAAGTTCATGGGTTTCTTTAAGAACGTGGGTACCCACGTTCTTACATTAAGTTCGTGGGCCCTAGCCAAAATCGTCGAACTTAACCTTTTAGAAACGTGGGTACCCACGTTCTTAAATTAAATACGTGGGCCACGTGGACACCGTCAAACTTAACCCAACCTAAATCCCTAACCCCATGCGTCTCTCTTCCTATCTCCTTTCCTGCTTCCCACCAGAGCTCGCACCAGCCACCGGCCGCCAGCCCGTGCGCACCGCGCCGCCACCGCGCGCCCCGCCGCCGCCACCCCACGTGCCCCCCGCGCTAGCTCGCGCGTTGCCCGCTCGCCAGCCCCACGCCGCCTGGCCGCCCGCGCTACTCCTCCCGGTGCTGGGCCTCTCGGGCACCGTGCCTCTGGGCACGTTCGGTCAACCAACCGCGCTGCAGCTGCTCAGCCTGCGCTCCAACGACCTCTCAGGCCCGCTCCCCGCCGACCTCCTGCGCTTGCCCGCCCTCGCGGGCCTCCACCTCCACCGCAACGCCTTCTCGTGGATTTCTGTTGTTGAGGACAGGTAACCAATATATCCAGACTCTATCGGATATTTGCTTTATTTTAATTTGCGTGTGTTGTATATATAGTAGTAATCAGTGGGCGGAATATTCGTAGTGAGCTAGGGTCGTCCTTGCACTGCATCCATCCATCCATGGGTCTGTGCAAGCCTGTAAAATTAAAGCGCCCTGCCTAACAAGTAGAAGGTGTTTTTCATTGATTAACTATGGTTGTTAATGCTTTGGAATCAATCAAGGGCACGCTTGTTAGTTAGTAGCCTTTTGCATTGGTTAGCTAGTGTTACAGGTGTAGAGCTAGCTAGGATTGCGTGCATATATATGCTAACTTTGCATTACTTAACTAGTTAAGCTTTGCTTTTCCATCTCTCTCTCTCTCTGTCACACACACAAACACACTCTATCTATTGATGTATCTTCACTGGCCCTCTGCCTGTCGAGCCAGTTGGTCCTATCGCCAAACACAAAGCAGTCTCAAATCACCGCATGAAGTTTGGAATAACCATTCCTACTACAGTCAATTTTGGTGCACAGACCATAGATGTTATACCAAAGCACACTAGTGCAGAATAGATTTTAAGAACTATTTCAGCATATACTCAAAGGTTTACCTTATAATGAAGCAGTTACTAAATAAGTACATCATAGAGTGTGCTGTTCGATGACCCCCTCAAGCCCACAAATAATCAGGTGTTGTCACTGGTCATGGTGAATTATATGAACAGATAAAATGAAGAAGATATAACCACAAACAACATAATTGACTTTTATTGTTTTATCCTGAATTTAAATAAAACATATGAGCAACTTTGTTCAAGCCAACATTCTATCATTTAATTTTTAGGGCCTTAATGTTAACACTTAACAGTAAAGAACTGCTGAAGGTAAATGCAGATGTGGCTGAATATTTGTCGCATTTTTTTGCTGGTAGGTTTTTAGATGAGTTTGCATAGTGGTTGTTTAGATTCTAGTGAGTATTAAGTTAGTTTGTGTTTTTTAGGTGTTAGAGATCTTCCTGCAGTAAGTTGTACCAATGGTCTTTGGTCTAAAAAGGGGAAACTGGAAGGGGCCACTGGAGAAGAAAATTATAAACAATTGAACATTGTGGAAATTATCTACAAGCTAGAGAGATATCAGGCAATATATCTCAACTGAAACAATCAACCTTGAATATGATCAGCCAACAAAACAAAGACATCTTTATGCCTCAATAAAGATGCTTTTTAGTTGCGTCCAATTAGATTGTAGAAAAAAAGGGCGTGAACAGAATAGCACTCTGACAATCACTCGTCGTACATTGTTGAATACTGCACCAAACATTTTCATTTAACATGTGCTTGAAAATAACCAGGTCCGAAATATGTGATATATAGGAGAAGATAACCTGCTGCTTAGGCTATCACCAATTCACCACATGAAAACAGAATCATGAAAGCAAGGCACAATACAATCCACACCACAAGCATAAAAGCAGCTCCATTATCTGATCACCCACATTACAGCGCTCTCACAGCATAGGACCAAGAGATGCCCATGGCCTCAAACAAAACCAGCAACAGAAGGTAAGATGCACAACCACAACAACCAGAACTGAGTACTCGAGACACGGCACTGCATAATTCCAAGTGAATCATGCATCTAGGCTACAGACTTGACACCTATCCAAATAATGAATATAAATTGTATGGGGTAGGTCAGTCATTTCTATTGCAGGTCCAATTAATCAGACTTGACACCTATCCAAATAATTCCAACTGAATCATGCATCCCCCAAACAATCATACTTGACACCTATCCAAATACATGTTACCTATTTCATTCTGTCGTGGTTTGTTCATGGTCTGCAGTTTTCGGTGTGTTTGTCATGTTGTTCAGGCTTATATTGACTTTTGAAAATTCAGCTGGACAAATTTGTTAGGAGGAATACCCAATTAATTAGGCCCACAGGATTATATAGTAGAAGAGTACATCAAAGTTTTCTTCTACCTACGTATATCTATTTAGATGAAGGAATTACTCTTTTTGGTTTATTTGTGTTCTTTGTTGGTGCTTTGTAGGAAACATATATGTGAAAATGTGTAAACAAATTAAGTTCTTCAACTGATGATGCATGACTGATGCATATTATTAGAATTAGTTTGTTAGTTAAAATTTGATGCATGATTTCTTTGATGTCTAGTGATCCTTCCTAATAGAAGAAGGGCTTAATGATGTTTATTTACACATTTTTTATTTATGTTTGTATGCTTAATGATGTTTGTTTACACATTTTTTATTTATGTTTGTATGCTTAATGATGTTTATTTACATATTTTTTATACATTGAGTTATTTAGTTTTGGAAATGGATGACAATAGAAGAAGGGTGATGTATGATGGATTCAATAGCGTGACTCTAGGTCACTCAAAGGAATGGGTTAGGGTTGCAAAACAATTTGTGGATCTCGCATTTTCCGGTGGACCTCGTGTGGTGAAGTGTCCATGTACCAAGTGTCGGAATTTTAAGTATGTGAGAAAGATCGAAGAACTGGAGCATCACCTTTGCAAGAATGGGTTTATGCCTAACTATCTTGTGAGGCGCTCACATGGAGAAGTAGAGCAGAATATCACAGAGTCAGAAAGAATTGATGATGATGAGGAGGATCAGATGGATGACTTGGTGGCTGATATTAGTAGACTATCCAACATTGGCCTCAGAACAGGCTACACCAGATGAAGTGCAGGAGTTTTATAAGCTTCTTCACGCGTCAGAGGAAAAAGTGCATGACGACACCACTGTGACCGTGTTGCAGGTGGTTACACGTCTTATGGCAATGAAGGCAAAGTATAACTTCTTGAATAATTGCTATAACGATATAATCAATCTGATTATTGATCTCATCCCATCGAACCATAAGATGCCAAAAGACTTATACCAGTCTAAAAAGATTGTGTCCGGTCTTGGAATGAAGTATAAGAAGATTGATGTGTGCGAAGATAATTGCATGTTGTTCTAGAAGGAATATGAAGCGGCCACCCATTGTCAGAAATGCGGTAAATCAAGATATGCAGAGGTACTAAAAGAGGATGGAGCTACTTTTGCTACAAAAGTGGCAGTTAAACAACTTCGATATATGCCCATCACTCCAAGGCTTAAACGTCTGTTTTTAACCCCAGAAACTGCAAAGCTAATGTTGTGGCATAAGGAAGGAGAACGTGAGATCCAAGACCCAGACATTATGATGGATCCATCAGATGGCGATGCTTGGAAGGCTCTGGATCATTTTGACCCAGAATTTGCAAGAGACGCTAGGAGTGTTCGTCTAGGCTTGTCCACTGATGGTTTCACTCCTTACGACAACAGTTCAACTTCATACTCTTGTTGGCCGGTTTTCATCATGCCCTACAACCCCCTCCCAACAAATGCATGAAAGAAGGGTTCATATTTCTTGCCCTTATTATTCTAGGGCCTAAGCATCCTAGAAAGAAGATCAATGTATTCATGCAACCGTTGATTGAAGAGTTCAAAGAGCTATGGGTAGGGGTAAAGGCTTATGATGGTCATCTAAAACATGAATTTACCTTACATGCTGTATATTTGTGGTCAATTCATGATTCGCCTGCATATGGTATTTGGTTTGGATGGTGTGTCAACGGTCGACTGTGTTGTCCCTTATGCATGGGGGACACACAAGCATATCGATTGGAGCATGGTAAAAAGGTCTCATTCTTTGATTGTCATCGACGATTTCTTCCATCCAATCACCCATTTCAAAATGATACAAAGTCATTTAGAAGAGGCATAAAAGTTAAAGAGGGTCCACCAAAACGTTTAATGGGTGAAGATATCATGATACAACATCGTGCCCTTCAAAGGGCTGCAGAAGGTCATGAGTTTGAAGGCTATGGTCAAGATCACAACTGGACTCATATTTCTTTTCTCTTGGAACTTCCATATGCGAAGGTATTGATTTTACCACACAACATAGATTTGATGCACCAAGAGCGCAATGTTGCTGAAAGCATCATAAGCATGTGTCTAAACATTAAGTGTAAAACAAAAGACAACATCAATGCCAGGAAAGATTTAGCTAATCTTTGCGATTGCCCTAGCCTTGAGGTCAAATTAAATCCTAATGGAAAGGAGAGGACACCACGAGCTCCATACTATCTAAAGCCGAAAGAGCGGAAAGAAGTATTTTGATGGTTGAAAATGTTGAAGTTTCCATACCGCTATGCAGCTAACATAAAACATACTGTTAACCTCAACACTAATAAATTAAATGGGTTGAAGGCTCACGATTACCATATTTTGATGGAAAGACTTATGCCGGTAATGTTCCGTGGCTATTTGAAGCCTCCTCTGTGGAAGATGATTGCTGAACTTAGTTACATATATAGACATATATGTGCTAAGCATATCTCAAAGAAATTGATGATTCAATTTGAGAAACAAATCGTGGTGCTTGTATGCAAGATGGAAATGTATTTCTGCCTGGATTTATGAATGTGATGCAACATTTGCTAGTGCACTTACCTTATGAAGCATTGGTAGGAGGACCAGTGCAGTTCCGATGGATGTATAGTCAATAAAGAGAATCGAAAAACTTAGAGCTACTATGCGGAATAAAGCAAGGGTTGAGGGGTGTATCGCAGAGGCCTTTGCAGCTAAAGAGATCACAATCTTCTCAAGTCAGTATTTATCACACACTAACAACGTGAATGTTCAGTCAACACGATATCATATTGAAGAAGAAGGTCCTTCGACCGACCTTAGTGTTTTTCTCTGGAAGGGGAAAGGGGTCAGGGCTTTTACTGCACATTATGTTGACATAAGAGAGCGTAATTTCACCATGCTCTACTAGTACACGAACATGGAGGAACTTGATCCATAATTTGAAATGTTTGATTCCATATATTTAGCTGGCCACAAACCTACACCAAAGGAACTAGATAATCTACGTATGAAAGGGATGAACGGAGGTCCATGTTTCGTTGAATGGTTCCACGAGCATGTAATTATCTCTTTATAATTTTCCTTTGTGTACTTAGTTTGCACATACGACTTGCTATTTACCTATATCTTTTTTCCTGCTCTATGTAGTGTAAGAAACTTGACTCTCTAGTCTCAGATGATTTGCGACATATATCACATGGTCAGTTGAAAGCAAGAAAATATAGCCGCTATGATATTAATGGATACCATTTTCGAACATCAAAATTAGAAAAAATCCACTCGCAGGCAGCCATGACAAATAGTGGAGTAGTAGCAACTGCCACAAATGCAGACGGAGGCACTCATGACTATTATGGTGTTCTTCAAGACATAACGGAGTACACTCTTGGTGGGGCCAAAGAGTTCATGTTTGTGTTATTTGATTGTGAATGGTTTGACCCTCAACAAACACGAGAGGATGAATTTGGAATTATGGAGGTAAAGCATGAATCACAGTTTAAAGGCAGCGATTATAGCAATGTTGTGCTTGCACATCAAGCGCAACAGGTGTACTATCTAACATATCCTCATGAAAATTTGAAGTCTTGTTGGGTTGTATACAAAACTAATCCTGAAGTCCATCCGTTACGATATGATTATTACAACTCAAATAACGAAGATGATGATTCTATTAATATTTATCAAGAAGAAGGCGATCAGTCAGAAAATAGAGAATTTACTATATCTGAGGATTTAGGGCTCAATGAAGTAGCTAGTCTCGCCATAGATTTGATGGCAGAAGAACCAGGTCCTTCTACTGAAAGGACTCGTAAGTCACAGAGAATTCTTGAAAAACAACAAAGACTTGAAATAATTGAGCAGCGTGTTGCTGAAGCAGATTCTGATGCCGATGATTTTTGAAAAGTATATATATTTAAATTCTAGTATATGCATTCCTATTTCAATGCTAAAAGTTTATATAATTAAATTCTTGTAATGAAATTTGTGCAGATGATGAGGGTCATGGACAAGCACAAAGGGAAGAAGCGCGGAGACCGTGGTGACTCCTCGAGGTCACGGTCGACTAGGGGTTCAGTTGGTGGGGATACATCCTCTATGTTGTTCTAGGTATTTAATTTGTTTTATTTTATTTTCTTCTACGTATGTAATAGTATTATCACCTTATTTTCGAGTACTTGATATATCTCATTGTTGATTATGTTTGTAGGGCTCTACAGCGTCAAGGCAATGGCTAGAGCAGCTCCTTGGTTGCATGGAGGAGCACGGGCGTGAAGTGGGAAGCCATAGTGCACCTGGGCGAGAGCGCGAGGTGGCAGGCCATAGTGCACCTGGGCAAGAGCGGGAGGTGGTAGGTCACAATGCACTTGAGCCGGAGCATGAGGTGATAGGCTCAAGTGGACCTATGCTAGAGCAGGACCACAATGCATTTGAGCAAGCGCGTGAGGCGGCAGACCACAATGCACCTAGGCAGGAGGACGAGCTGGCATGCCAAGGTTCACCGATGCGTGATGATGATGACTATGGGGAGGACTACGATGGAGAGGCCGATGATTAAGTTGTTACAACGACACAGGCAACGAACTTCAGGTAATTTTATTTTGACGATGAGTTCTATTTTTTGTTGGATTGATATTATTACCAGTGCACAATTTACAATTTTGTAGGTTTCGGCAGTCCCTTAGAGTTCCCCTGACACAACCCTTGGACCAACGTAGGGCCATAAACCCTGCAGGAGAGAGGAGCTGGGTGGAGGTGGCATGGAGTGGCAAAGGTCACCGGACACCAGTTAACACAGTGCTGGGATCTATAGCTCATTTTCACTATCCAGGGCTGGTACAATTCAATGGGGCAGAGATAGGGGCGTATCACTGGGCTCACTGGGGCCTCAAACCATATGGACCCGACCGTACTCACCAAGACACAGTGTGGTCATCGTTTTGGGTGAGTTTATTATGTCTTTTAAATTTACTTACCGTGGGCGTCTATAAATGAATTTAATTGCTTCTTCATTTTGCAGGAACAATTTAGATTGGACGAAACAACGAACGAAGAACATGCAAAACGTGTATTTCACAATGCTGCTAGAAAAGTTATAAATGGTTCAATGTCAGATGAATGGGTCAAAGCTGTTACCGTGTACATCAAGAAAGTGAAGGGTCAAAGAATGACCAACAAGCAAGCATGTGAAATCCACTTGACAGCTGAGGAGTACAAACAAAGTGAAGTGGACTGGCTCACTGCTCATCTTGAAGCTTGGGTCAAGCTCTGCGAGTACTAGGCCTCAGATGAGTACAAAGTGATTTTAGATAGAAATCGTTTGAACCGAAAGAGCAAACCGGGCCTCCATCAATTTGGAGCAGATGAATTTATCGGGAAATCACAACGAATGGTATGATGAGCTAAGTAACATTTAGTCTTTTCCCCTCTGACAAATTTGTATATTTTATTATGTCTCTTACTGCAGGAGGCTCGTGATGGTGTTGAACCCCGATTCCTTGACGTTTACATGGAGGGACACCGATGTCTAGATCCAGAGCATCCAGAAGTTTTATGTGACGACAGCGCGACAGAAAAGCTGGTAGGTGTAAATAATAACTATCTATTCTTAATTAACTAGTGACTCATATATAATTAACATAAATTGTTTTGTAGACTCTTATGCCGAGGAGGTTAGGAGGAAAGCAGGAGACGATGATCCAGATTAGAGGGAGGCACCTTTCGATCCGGATGCAGCATATGTTGCTGGTGGTGGGCTACCACATGGGAGGTATGATAAGATCAAAGTTGTGATATATAAAAACTATTGGTTCATAACTTGTGATGTTTCTAGGTTGGGGATCGGTGATGGGGTTGTGAGTCGCGATAGCTTTGGTCGTCGGTCTGTTTCCTCGGTGGGGAGTATATCTCAAACTTCAACTTCGAGGGAATCAGAGCTTGATGAGCAACAAAGACAACAACAACAACAACAACAAGTTCAACAACTATCTCAACAAGTTCAGATGATGCAGGGAATGCTGATGCAGGTAATAATTTTAGTAATCCACCATTCATTCGATTTTCAGATCCAATCTCAGAATCTGCCCAAATCTGGATAGAATTTACGTTTAGCACTGTTTGACCTTTCTAAAGATCGAATCTTGTTATGATGATAATACAAAAGTTATAGAGGACTTTATAAGATTTCTAGAAAGTCCTAGTTTACTATTTTTGGATGCATATCTTGTGAGTTATGAGCTAAACAAGTAGTTGTTGTCCTGCTGTCCAAAAATCAGCAAATATTAAAATGATTGCTTGGAGTCTATTTTGTGAGGGTAACTAGATTTGATTAGTTCTTGTCTTGATTATTGAAATCTTGTGATATGAAACTTTTGTATACATTAGTTTAAAATAAAACTCAAGCTTATTGTATTTGCAGATGTATAGTGCTCAGATGGGATCTCCAATGGGACCCCAGTTCACCCGTCCATCACAATCTGGATAGACCCCAAACACCAACAAAACATAGGTATAGTTTTGTAGTATATTTACTTTAATTTACAATTATAATCATCCATAGTTTTATTTGGTTATAGGGTTCTGAGACTGGACAAGGAAACCCACAGATGGACATTTAGTGGTCGATGCCTCTAAGAGGACAGATTCTTCCTCCTCCACAACCAGGTATGGGATATTGGCACCACCAAAATGGGGATATCCTACATCTAATGGGGCCTTGGGGATGCCCCCATGGCCAACACAACCACTTCCATCACCAGCGGTACGTTCCTGATTCATGCTGCTTGCTACTTATTGACGCTGCAACAAATTGGCCTACTTTTTTTGGGACTACTCCACTGCTGCTTGTTTCTTGTGATGCCAACAATTTAGTCTAGGATAAATGTTTATCATGCTTTCCAGTATCTTGGTGTACATGTCATTTTGTGATCTTCTTGGAAGCCACAGTTTGTGTTTATCATGCTTTCCTATATCTTCGTGTACATGTGATTTAATGCCAGCATTTTGTGATCTTCTTGGAAGCCACATTTTGTGTTTATCATGCTTTCCTATATCTTTGTGTACATGTGATTTAATGCCAGTTGTATATTTATGAGAATTTTGGTTTATTTTGTAGGATTCCGGCTCTCATCAAGTGACTCCTCCCCCTAATGCTGACTTTGCGGACAGATGTCTCAATTCTAGTGGTGGAGCTACGAACAACAATCCGATGTCCTGATCGAGAGTGATGGGGCTAATGTTTGAACTTGTGTGTTTGAACTTGTGAACTAAAAATGTGAACTATGGATGTGAACTTATGTGAATTTGTGAACTTATGTATTTGTACTTGTGTGAATTTGTGATATGAACATATATCCATGTGTTTGAAATCTATATTTGTCGGGTACCGTAATTAGGGGTACCCCCAACACTCCTAAACACGGCTAGAAAACGTCTTCAGAACAAACCGCAAAGACTGATAAGCATGGTTCAAGTCAAGGCCTCGTCTGACAAGGGACACGATCTCGCCTCGCCCGAGCCCGGCCTCGAGCGGGAACAGTAGTCCCGAGCGGATTCACGCCTCGCCCGAGGGCCTCCACAGGCAGTGGGCGCACCCTCGGCTCGCCCGAAGCCAAGCTCGGGCAAACTTTGTCGTGCAGCGACCTCAGCCAAGTCACCTTACTAACCGACCGTATCACATGCGCATTTAATGCGGGGATCGCCTGACACCTTATCCTGACACGCGTGCCTCAGTCGGCAAGGTCGAAGTGACCGCAGTCACATCACCCTTTCACTGACCGTTCTGACAAGAAAACAGCACTGTTCGCCCCGCTCCGGCTACTGTGCCAACCACCAGGGTAAGACTAACAACAGTAAGTCACGACCTCTCCCGAGTTCAGCCTCGGGCGCAACAGGGAGATCCGCCTCGCCCGACCCCAGGTCTCGACCTCAGCCTCAGCCTCGGGAGGAGGTCTCCGCCTCGCCCGACCCTAGGTCTCGACCGACGCCTCGGCCTCGGGAAGAGGTCTCCGCCTCGCCCGACCTCGGCCTCGGCCTTGGGAGGAGTCACCGCCTCGCCCGACCTTGGCCTCGAACTGACTATGCTACAAGAGATACATCATTACCCTACCTCTAGCTAGCCGCCTTAGGCTACGAAGGAACAAGACCAGAGTCACATCTAGATTACTCTGGCAACAGGTAATGATGGTTCCCCGCATGCGTCCATGATGTCAATAGTCCACAAGCTCTCTACGAAGGCAAAGAAATGTCAGGAGGACCGAGGGCCGCACTGCCAGCTACGCTTCATACAGGGCTCAAGCACCTTTTCGCCGGACACATTAGAACATTGCTACACCCCCATATGTACAGCTGGACCATCCCCTTGTGTCTATAAAAGGGGATGCCTAGGGCCTTCGAAAAAGGGGGGAGAAGAAGGAGAAAAGGGGGGCAACACGGGCAGCAAGAGCAACGGAGACGGACTCACCCAAACATCGAGCTCCACTCTGCAACACTAGATTCCCCCAGGAGGCATAGGGCCCGCTCCCTCTCTCGCGAAGCTTGTAACCCCTACTGCAAGCACCCCCGATGCAAGATAACATAAGCCCCATCCCTCCTCTTGTGTTCCATCTTGCATCAACCCATCTGGACAGGGGCACGCGGCACAAAATTCACTAGTCGGTCTAGTTGAGGGTCCCCCGGGTCCGAAACGCCGACAGTTGGCGCGCCAGGTAGGGGCACGCTACATGTTGACAATACTTTCCCGTTGAGTTCCAGATGGACAATCTTCAGCAGCCTCTTTAGCCCGGGATGGTGCTCCGCTTCGGGAGTCTCGAGTTCATGTCCCGTGATGGTAGCTACGATATGGTACTCCTTCCCCTGCAGCACGACAACAACGATGGTTGTCGGCTCGCCCGGCGGAGACGAACTCGACGACAACATCTCCACGTGGCGGAAGAGGAACACCCGAGTCAACCCCGCCACCCTCCTCGTCGGAGGAGACGGAGACGGGGCAACCATGGCCAGGCAGGGGGCAGCACCTCGACGGCTGTCAGACCAGAGCGAGTCGACGACACCGGCACCCCTACGGGGGACATGTCGGGCGTTATCCTCGCACCTGAGACAACGACGAATGTCGCTTCCCAGCAAAACGCCAGCCCCAGGCGGACTGATGACGCCGGCACCATTGCGAGGGACTTGTCGGGCATCAGTCTCGCGCCTGAGATAACGATGCATTCCATCTCCGATGCAACTTCACCGTCGACTACCAACCAGCAAGTACCTTTAGTTTTCCATCCTGTTCCCTTTAGGTTTAGTTTCGACCCACCAAGCGACCCTGCTTCGGTAAGCGCTTTCGTATGGGCATATCCTGAGCTTCCGGGGTACCATATGTGGTCAACTTGGGACCGACTGACGGCCGTCTCAACCTCCAGACCCGCGGGTTCTGAGGAAGAGGACGACCCCGACATCAGTTGGGATTTCTCCGGACTTCATGATCCTGGTGCCATGCGTGACTTCATGTCCGCATGTGACCACTGCCTCTTCGGCTGCTCTGATGATGGCCACAACCTCGACGATGAGGGTTGCGACCCAACTCGCGAGTACTTCCACATCGATCAGGAAGATCACGACGGAGACAATCACCCCAGCATGCCAGGAGGCGACTGTGCCCTTGCGCCTGCGTCTCGCGTTGAGATCCCGCGGGAGCTAGCTGTGGCCCAGGTCCCCATGGGGGTCAGGGCACACAGCTCGAGCAACTCCACGAGATGTAGGCCAAGCTCGACGAGGAAATGGGGCGACTTGTGCAGCTCTGGCAAAACCTCGAGCAAGAGTGGGCAGGCTGAGCGCTTGCCGGAGGAGCACATCATCGGGCCCGAGACATCCAGCGCCGCATTATTGACGATGCCAGGGCAATGCTGCCCTCGACCATCAACGGGGCCGGCCAGGACCTGGCTGCAGCGGCGGTATTGCTTCGAATGATGCCGGAGCCATCCACCACCGAAGGGCGACGTATCCAGGGCGAACTCAAGAACCTCCTGGAAAACGCCGTAGCCAGACGAGCTGAGAGCTCCGCCTCCCGATGCACGCACGAGGCCTCGGTCTGCACCGAGCCTACAAGAGATGAGACACCTACAGCCAGGGATCGCCTCGGCGACGATCAGCGCCACCGTGACCATCGAGCCCGCCTCGAGGAAAAGGTGCGCCGAGGCTACCACCCTAGGCGCGGGGGACGCTACTATAGTGAGGAGGATTGGAGCCCCTCACCCGAACCACCAGACCCGTGGGTCTTTAGCCGAGCCATACGACGAGCGCCGTTCCCGGCCCGGTTCCGGGCCCCGACTACCATCACCAAGTACTCGGGGGAGACGAGGCCAGAGTTGTGGCTCGCGGATTACCGGCTAGCGTGCCAGTTGGGAGGGACGGACGACAACAACCTCATCATCCACGACCTCCCCCTTTTCCTCTCTGACGCTGCCCAGGCCTGGCTAGAGCATCTGCCCCCTGCGCAGATCTTCGGCTGGGATGACCTAGTCAAGGCCTTTGCTGGAAATTTCCATGGTACGTACGTGCGCCCTAAGAACTCATGGGACCTCCGGAGCTGCCGCCAGCAGCCCGGGGAATCCCTGCGAGAGTGCATTCGACAGTTTTCAAAGCAGTGCACCGAGTTGCCTAACATCACTGACTCGGACGTCATCGGGGCATTCCTCGCCGGCACCACTTGCGGGGACCTGGTAAGCAAACTAGGGCGCAAGACACCTGCCAAGGCAAGCGAATTGATGGACATAGCCACCAAGTTCACCTCTGGCCAGGAGATGGTCGAAGCCATCTTCCGGATGGACAAGCTGCCTCAGGGAAGGTAGAAGGAAGACGACCCCAAGGCATCCGTCCAGTGTGGCACGAAGAAGAAGACCAGGAAGAAGGTGCAAGCGAAGCGCAACGCCGCCGACGTGGACCTTGTCACTGCTGCCGAGCACAGGAATCCTCGGAAGCCTCCCGGAGGGGGCCAACATGTTTGACAAAATGCTCAAGGAGTCGTGCCCCTATGTCAGGGGTCCTGTCAAGCACACCCTGGAAGAGTGCGACATGCTCTGGCGTTACTTCAATAAGGCTGGACCCTCGGCAGAGGACGGCAAGGACCATGACAAAAACAAGAAAGGAGGCGACAAGGAAGAAGTGTTCCCAGAGGTCCACAACTGCTTCATGATCTACGGTGGGCGAATGGCGGATGCCTCGGCTCAATACCGCAAGCAGGAGCGCTGGGAGGTCTGCTCGGTGAAGGTAGCAACGCCAGTCTACCTTGACTGGTCCGACAAGCCCATCACCTTCGACCAAGGTGACCACCCTAACTACGTGCCGAGCCCAGGAAGATACCCACTCGTCGTCGACCTAATCATCGGCAATGTTAGGCTCTCCAAGGTCCTCATGGATGGAGGCAGCAGCCTCAACATCATCTACGCCGAGACCCTAGAGCTCTTGGGGGTTGATCGGTCCGAGATCCGGGCTGGTGCAGCACCCTTCCACAGGATTGCACCCGAAAAGCGTATCCTGCCCCTCGGACAGATTGACTTGCCCGTCTGCTTCGGAACTCCCTCCAACTTCCAAAAGGAAACCCTCACCTTTGAGGTAGTCGGGTTCCGAGGGACCTATCATGCGATGCTGGGAAGACCGTGCTATGCCAAGTTCATGGCCATCCCGAACTACACTTACCTCAAGCTCAAGATGCCTGGCCCTAAGGGAGTCATCACCGTTGGACCCACATACCGCCATGCTTACGAGTGCGACGTGGAATGCGTGGAGTACGCTGAAGCCCTCACCGAGTCCGAAGCCCTCATCGCCGACCTGGGTTGCCTCTCCAAAGAGGCGCCCGATGCGAAGCGGCACGCCGGCAACTTCGAGCCAGCCGAAGAAGTCATATTTGTCTCTCTCGACCCTAGCAATGACGCCAGCAAGAAAGTCAGGATCGGCTCCGAGCTCGACCCCAAATAGGAAGCAGTGCTCGTTGACTTTCTCCGCGCAAACGCCGAAGTTTTTGCGTGGAGTCCCTCGGACATGCCGGGCATACTGAGGGATGTCGCCGAGCACTCACTGGACATCCGAGCCGAAACCCGACCCATGAAACAGCACCTATGCTGTTTTGATGAAAAAAAGTGTAGAGCCATAGGCGAGGAGGTCCACAAGCTAATGGCTACAGGGTTCATCAAAGAGGTGCCTAAAAGCAAAGAGCGTAAAACTCAATCCTGAGAAGTGTGTCTTCGGAGTCCCCCGAGGCATGCTCCTAGGGTTCATCGTCTCCGAATGAGGCATCGAGGCCAACCCAGAGAAAATCGCAGCCATCACCCACATGAGACCCATCAAAGATTTGAAAGGAGTACAAAGGGTCATGGGATGCCTTGCGGCTCTGAGCCGCTTCATCTTGCGCCTTGGCGAGAAAGGATTGCCCTTGTACCGCCTCTTAAGGAAGGCCAAGCACTTCACTTGGACTCCCGAGGCCGAAGAAGCCCTTGGAGACTTAAAGGCACTCCTTACCAATGCGCCCATCTTGGTGCCCCCCGCTGCAGAAGAAGCCCTCTTGGTTTACGTCACCGCAACCACTCAGGTGGTCAGCGCTGCGGTCGTAGTCGAGAGACAAGAAGAAGGGCATGCACTGCTCATCCAGAGGCCAGTCTACTTCATCAGCGAAGTGCTATCCGAGACCAAAATCCGCTACCCGCAAATCCAGAAGCTGCTGTACGCAGTGATTCTGACATGGCGGAAGCTGCGACACTACTTCGAGTCTCATCTGGTTACTATGGTGTCATATTCCCCCTGGGAGAGATCATCCAGTGCCGAGAGGCCTCGGGTAGGATAGCAAAATAGACAGTGGAAGTCTTGGCCGACTTCCTGGCTGAATGGACAGACACCCAGTTGCCAATGGCCCCAATCCAGGCCGAACTTTGGACCATGTACTTCGACGGGTCGTTGATGAAAACCGGAGCAGGCGTGGGCTTGCTCTTCATCTCACCCCTAGGAGAACATGTGCGTTACGTAATACGCCTCCACTTTCCGGCGTCAAACAACATGGCTGAATACGAGGCCTTGGTTAATGGACTGCGCATCGCCGTCGAGCTAGGGGTTTAGTGCCTCGACGCTCATGGCGACTCGCAGCTCGTTATTGACCAAGTCGTGAAGAACTCTCACTGCCGCGATCGGAAAATGGAGGCCTACTGCGACGAAGTTCGGCACTTGGAAGATAAGTTCTATGGGCTAGAACTCAACCATGTTGCTCGACGGTACAACGAGACTACAGATGAGCTTGCTAAGATAGCCTCGGGATGAACAACAGTTCCCCCGAATGTCTTCTCCTGGGATATATATCAGCCATCCGTCAAAATCGACGACGCGCCCAAACCCGAGGAGACCTCGGCCCAGCCCGAGGTACCCTCGGCCGCTGAGGGTGAGGCCCTGCGTGCCGAGGTGGAGCGGAATGGGGTCACACCAGTCCCAAACTGGCAGACCCCATACTTGGAATATCTCCTCCGGGGAGAGCTGCCCCTCGACAAGGCCGAAGCTCGGCGACTGGCTCGGCGCGCCAAGTCGTTCGTTTTGCTGGGTGATGAAAAGGAGTTGTACCACCACAGCCCCTCAGGCATTCTCCAACGATGCATATCCGTCGCCCAAGGACAGGAGCTGTTGCAAGAAATACACTCGGGGGCTTGCGGTCACCATGCTGTGCCTCGGACCCTCATAGGAAACGCTTTCCGACAAGGTTTCTACTGGCCGACCGCAGTGGCCCACGCCACTAGGATTGTACGCTCCTACCGAGGGTGTCAATTCTACGCGAGACAAACACACCTGCCTGCTCAGGCTCTACAAACAATACATATCACTTGGTCGTTTGCTGTGTGGGGTCTGGACCTTGTCGGTCCCTTGCAGAAGGCACCCGGGGGCTTCACGCACCTGCTGGTCGCCATCGACAAATTCTCCAAGTGGATCGAAGTCCGACCCTTGACCAGCATCAGGTCTGAGCAGGCGGTGGCATTCTTTACAAATATCATCCACCGCTTTGGGATCCCAAACTCTATCATCACCGACAATGGCACACAGTTCACTGGGAAAAAGTTCCTAGACTTCTGCGAAGACCACCACATCCGTGTGGACTGGGCCACTGTAGCTCACCCAATGACAAATGGGCAAGTGGAGCGCGCCAATGGCATGATCTTGCAAGGGCTAAAACCAAGGATCTACAACGGCCTGAACAAGTTTGGCAAGCAGTGGGTAAAAGAGCTACCCTTGGTGGTTTGGAGTTTGAGGACGACGCCGAGCGGGCCACGGGTTTCTCGCCGTTTTTCCTAGTCTATGGGGCCGAGGCCATCCTACCCACGGACTTAGAATATGGGTCCCCGAGGACATAGGCATATGACGACCAAAACAACCAAACCAGCAGAGAAGATTCATTGGACCAGCTAGAAGAGGCTCAGGACGTAGCCTTGCTACACTCAGCGCGGTATCAGCAGTCCCTGCGACGCTACCACGCCCGAAGGATTCGACCCCGAGGTTTCCAGGTGGGAGATCTGGTGCTTCGGCTACGACAAGACGCCCGAGGGCGCCACAAGCTTACTCCTCCCTGGGAAGGGCCGTTCATCATCGCCAAAATTTTGAAGCTCGGGACATACAAACTGGCCAACGATCAAGGCGAGGTCTACAACAACGCTTGGAACATCGAACAGCTACGTCGCTTTTACCCTTAAAATGTTTCAAGTCATTTATGTACCTCGGTCCCTTTACATGTACAAATAAAAAGTCTAGCTGTCAAGGGAGGATCGGCCTTGCCTCAGCAAAAACTGACCCTCCCTCGAGGGCTAGAAGGGGGATCCCCCTCTACATCAAAATTTTCCTCGGAAAAGTTTTCTACCAAAACGTCTTTCGTGCCTTTCGACTATTTCGATAGCGGAATCCCAAAAACGAGCGAGTGAGACCTTGAACAGCAAGGTCGACCGAGCCGAGGGACTCCTACGCCTCTAGGATACGGATACCTCACTCATCACCTTCCGCGAAAGGTAGCTCACGTTCGGATAAGTGATTCTGCTACCGAACAAGTCCTAACGCTCGGGTATAAAATGACTTTCGTACCATTTCGACTATATCGATAACAGAATCCTAAAAACGAGCGAGAGAGACCTTGAACGGCAAGGCCGACCGAGCTGAGGGACTCCTACGCCTCCGGGATACGGATACCTCACTCATCACCTTCCATGAAGGGTAGCTCTTGCTTGGATAAGTGACTCTGCTACCGAACAAATCCTAATGCTCGAAACAAGAGGAAAGGAAACACAGCTTTAAACTCCGACATTGAAAATGTTTAGGCCTCAGCGGTCGCAAGAAACATACGCATACTTAAAACAAACTGTTCGTACAGGCTTAGGTATCGGTAGGGGGAGGAGCAGCACCCTCAGCGTCGTTTCCGCCCTCGACAGAATCTGGCTCGGCCTTAGACGACGACACGGGCGGAAGGACCTCTACCTCGAAGGAGGAAGCCAGCACCACGCTTGGGCCCTCGACAGCCACGTCAAGCCTCTGGACCTCTGCTAAGGTAGCCTCCTCTTCGTCGGGTAAGCAGTACCCCTCGCTGACCCACTCTAGATCCACGTCGTAGTGGGAGGCAAGGACGGCGAAGGCCCGCCTAACGCCGTGGTGCAGCGCCCCGCGGAGTCTGCTGCGCACTTGACCGCCCAAGGCCCGCAGGTGACTCTGGGAGAGCTACCCGAGGGGACGTTGTTGAGGCCAAAGGCCTAGCAAAAGGCCGAGATAGCCTTGAACATGGCCACACGGCCAGCCTCCTTCTGCTCAGCCGCCTGGGCAAGCGCCTTGCAGTTCTTAACAGACTCATTAAGAGCTGTCTCGAACCCTGCAGATAGCCGGACAATGTTCTTCAAACATGAGGAGAAGGACAAAGCTAAACCAAAGTCGCAAAGCAGGCGAAACATACCTTCGGCCCGGACACGCTGCTGCGAGGCCTTAGCTTGGGCGGACCAAGTAGACCCGACGGCCGCGGCCTGGCCCTCCGCAAGGGTCCTGGCCCGAGCGGTCGCCTCAGGGTCTAGAAAGGGGGAACCCCCTCTGTGCCAAAACTTTCCTCGGAAAAGTTTTTCTACCAAAACGACTTTCGTGCCTTTCGACTGCGTCGATGGTGGAATCCTAAAAACGACAAGAGAGACCTTGAACGGCAAGGCCGACCGAGCCAAGGGACTCCTACGCCTTCGAGATACGGATACCTTACTCGTCACCTTCCGCGAAAGGTAACTCACGCTCGGATAAGTGATTCTGCTACCGACGAACAAGTCTTAATGCTCGAAATAAGAGGAAAGAAACACGGCTTTACACACAAATACCCAAATGTTCAGGCCTCGGCAGCCACAAAAAACAAACACACGTACTTGGGATAACTGTGCTACGTAGATGTCGGCAGCACCCTCGGCGGCTTTCCTGACCTACAGTAGATATCTCGATACTTGGAGCAATTACATTTTGCTCTTACATTCCCTTACAAACGGGACCCAGCTCCATTCCCGCAGGAATGAACTACCTCCACACCGGAGGGGCTACAAGATAACAAGCTCCAAGCGGCTCGCTGGCGACCACTGCACCAGCAGCGACAACGACCTCCGCCTCGGGCGGCTAGACAGCAGCAGCGATTGCCCCAGGGCAAACGCTACTGTGAAAAGGCCCTCGCCTCCGTCCCGGGGGCAAGGACAAGCCATTAAAGCCAAAAGGCCGGAGGTCCGGGTCCAGGTGGCACTGATGGTCTCGTCGGCAGAGGCAACCACCTTGGCGGTGGGAAGCCTCACTTATGGCAGCCACCACCTCAGCACCAACGACAGCGGCCACCTGCGCCCCAACGCCGCACCGGCGAATGGCGGCCGCCCTAGCGCGCACAAGGAGGTCCTCGCTCCCGTCGTCGCCACGGGAGTGAGGACAGGACCGTCCAGGGACGCAGACACCGCCCTCGTGGCGTACGACGTCCTGTACGCCCCCCGGTGTGGCCGGCGGCGCAGGACGAGCCATGGACATGGGGACCTGCGCACGGCGTGACCGTCGCCCGTGCGGTGGACGGACTGCCACACCCTGACCGGGCAGCAGGTGGCAGTTCGCCTCCTCCGCCAGGCTGGTGAACACCCTTCTCCCCCAAATGCTGAAGGAGGAAGCGGGTCGCCAGCCCGTGCGGAAGGCAGGGCCCCAGCTCGGCCTGCCCTTGCCCCCAACATGGATGATGAACATCCTTGAAGCTGAGGGCGGCAGGGAGGCCACAACCTGGCTCGCCCTTCCCCACCACGAGACTGGTGGTCATCCTTCTGGACGACCATTGGTGGGGGAATGCAGCCAGGCTGCATGATGAAAATCCTTGAAGCCGAGCGATGACTAAAGAGCGCCAACCCCCACGAGGTCATGCTCCTCCAACAGCAGCAAGAAGAAGGCAACACAGGTGCACCCCATCTGGGGGCTCAGAAGGTGGAGGGGCACGATGAGGATGAGAGGAGCAAAGCATGGTTAGTGCCTGGGAGATCGACCCCTTTTTATAGGTAGATCTCCCCACTTATGCCCTGAAACGTCGCGAGCAAAGTCTCCCCCGACGTGCTCCAGGATTCTCGCCCTGCGACACGGGGGCTAGGTCCCACATGTCATACAAATTGACCCGCAACGCGAAGATGGTGAACCGCTGCACACGAAGCATGCAACCGCCCCGCGGGTAAGCTCTCCCTCATTCTCGCTGAATCCAGCAGTCGAAAGGGCGAGCCGCCACGCCAGAAGCATGCAACTGCACCACGGTTGTATGCCTTTTCAGCTTCGTTGCAACTGGCAGTCCAGCATGGAGGCCCAGGCCTACATGTCATGTGACCGACGCGCCGGTTACCGCGTGCAAAGAAATCGCACCGCCATTCGCGCCAATGTCGCGTCTTCTCGGGACTACAGAACCCGTGCAGTGACTCGAGGCAGCCCCGCGCGTGACCCAATAGTGCCAATTAAGTGCGACGATCACGGGTCAGTCAGCCACGGGGATAGGTGCGACAGTTGATATGACCAAAGGTGGACCGGCAGTAATTGCAGCAACAGACATGCGGAAGCTACAGTCCAATCACCTACAGGCTTGCATCCTCTCCTAAAGCGGCAGGGGAGCCCTCTCCCACGGCATAAAGACGACGCACCCGTGTTTCGTTCCTCGAACGACTCGCGCACGCGCAACAGATGCCCCGCAAATCGCCCGTCCCGTCACATTAACTCCCTGGCAGGGCAAGCGACACCTCTAGCAGGCAAAGCAGGCGTCGTTTCACCTCCATCATGATGACCGCGTCAAAAAAGGTGCGCCGCATTATTTAAATTCATATCCTTTTCCTTTTCCTCTCTCTCTCTCTTGCCACAGGGATCGGGAAAGGGGATATTTCGAAAAATGATCCTTCTCAGCGAAGGAAACAGGCCTCGAGCCCTCCTACTAATCAGGGGTTCGAAGGTTGTGCCCTGCGGGGTTCGACAACCGCCCCAGAGCACTCGGGCTCCGAGCCTTTTACTGATCAGGGGTTCGAAGGCTGGCCCCTCGGAAGGGTTCGACAGCCGCCCCAGAGCACGCAGAGTCAGGGATGACCCTGGGTACGCCCGTTACATGGCCGAGGCTCGGGCTACGCTCCCGAGGTACCCTAGGACATATCCGAGACCAGCGGGAACAATTTATAATGGAATCCCACCGGAGGGAGGCACCAAGCCCTCGGGCCCTATCAAATGGGTCCGGGTCCAGCAAATCATCTGCAGGTACTTTTCGAGCGCGCCTCTGGGCCACTAGTCGACCCTTACCGAACGGGGCTCGGGCGTCCACTCGGATCACCCGATAGCAACTCACTGGAAACACCGTGTTCGGTGCCCTCCGAGGGTAACATGGCGCTTCCCCCCTTCCTCCTTGCGGAAAGGCGACGAAGGGGCATACAATAAAAGTCGAGACGGTCCTTGATCATCCTCTCGCTCCGTGCAAAGTCTCGGGGGCTGCTCTCGCACCAGGCTATGGCCAAATTGTCGACCACGTCGACAAAACAGCTTGAAAACTCGGAGCCTGACCATGCACCCGGGCTGCGGCTAGGCCGCATGAGGAAACAACAAGGCTGACCGAGGCATCACAAAAAGAATTAAGACCTCAGAGGAGTCAAACCACTCCTCCGAGGCCTCGGGGGCTACACCCGACGGGTGCACTCGCGCGCACTCATCGGAACAAAATATAACTGAGAAAGGCTGGTCCCCTTGCAAAAAATTCGACAGAACCTCCAAGCGAGTACCTACACTCCCTTTGAGGCTCGGGGGCTACTGTCGGGTACCGTAATTAGGGGTACCCCCAACACTCCTAAACACGGCTGGAAAACGTCTTCAGAACAAACCGCAAAGACTGATAAGCATGGTTCAAGTCAAGTCCTCGTCTGGCAAGGGATGTGATCTCGCCTCGCCCGAGCCCTGCCTCGGGCGGGAACAGTAGTCCCGAGCGGATTCACGCCTCGCCCGAGGGCCTCCACAGGTAGTGGGTGCACCCTCGGCTCGCCCGAAGCCAAGCTCGGGTAAACTTTATCGTGCAGCGACCTCGGCCAAGTCACCTTACCAACCGACCATATCGCATGCACATTTAATGCGGGGATCGCCTGACACCTTATCCTGACACGCGCGCCTCAGTCGGCAAGGTCGAAGTGACCGCAGTCACTTCACCCTTTCACTTACCGTTCTGACAAGAAAACAGCACTGTTCGCCCCGCTCTGGCTACTGTGCCAACCACCAGGGTAAGACTAACAATAGTAATTCATGGCCTCTCCCGAGTTCAGCCTCGGGCGCAACAGGGAGCTCCGCCTCACCCGACCCCAGGTCTCGACCTCAGCCTCGGCCTCGAGAGGAGGACTCCGCCTCGCCCGACCCCAGGTCTCGACCGACGCCTCGGCCTCGGGAAGAGGTCTTCGCCTCGCCCGACCTCGGCCTCGGCCTCGGGAGGAGTCACCGCCTCGCCCGACCTTGGCCTCGGACCGACTATGCTACAGGGGATACATCATTACCCTACCTCTAGCTAGCCACCTCAGGCTACGAAGGAACAAGACCGGAGTCACATCTAGATTACTTCGGCAACAGGTAATGATGGTTCCCCGCATGCGTCCATGACGTCAATAGTCCACAAGCTCTACAAAGGCAAAGAAACGTCAGCAGGACCCAGGGCCGCACCGCCAGCTACGCTTCATACAGGGCTCAAGCACCTCTTCGCCGGACACGTTAGCACATTGCTACACCCCCATATGTACAGCTGGACCATCCCCTTGTGTCTATAAAAGGGGATGCCCAGGGCCTTCGAAAAAGGGGGGAGAAGAAGGAGAAAAGGGGGGCAACACGGGCACCAAGAGCAACCGAGACGGACTCACCCAAACATCGAGCTGCACTCCGCAACACTCGACTCCCTAGGAGGACTAGGGCCCATTCCCTCTCTCGCGAAGCTTGTAACCCCTACTGCAAGCACCCTCGGTGCAAGATAATATAAGCCTCATCCCTCTTCTTATGTTCCATCTTGCATCAACCCATCTGGACAGGGGCACGCGGTACAAAATTCACTAGTCGGTCCGGTTGAGGGTCCCCCGGGTCCGAAACGCCGACAGTATTGTATGTGATATTCTGTGTTGCATGTGATATTATGTGTGTCTAATTTTTCATTTTTGTATTTTTTATTTTTTTGAGAACGTTAAGATCGTGGGTACCGTCGAACTTAATGGGCATCCCTCGCCGACCCACGCAGGACCCATAAGTTCGACGACCACGTGGCCCCGTCGAACTTAAATGTAAGAACGTGGGTGCCCCGGATAGTACACTCTCCCTGCCAGGACGTGTATCCAGAGAACAACGAGGTGATGTTCCCGAAACTCTATCTCGAATCGGAGTAGAGCATGGAAGCTAACCCCATCTACGTAACCGCGGGTGAGATTAGGACCTATCCTCACCTATTAAAAGGCAGGAACATAGTGTGCAATTACATGTTTATATTAAATTATATTTGGTTATATATGTTAGAGGATGGATGATCGTGAGTGGATGTACATATTTTGGTAATCTGATAAAATTCTCTGAGGAATTTAAATTAAAATACCTTTCAATAAGAACTTTGTTTCCTTTGGAATTACATCTATCAAACCAAATATGGTTTCTAATAAAAATTTAATAAAAGTATCCCTATATGTTTTTCGTTATTCCTTTATTGGGAAATATATTTATAAGTACTCTCTAAAGAATTTTATACACTGAAAAATCATTTTTCTTAAGGTACCTATTTTACATTCTTGTGTGTATGGATTGCATATTTAAAAGATTTTGCTTAAATAGCATATTAAATAATAATCAAATTATTTATTGCATGTGGCAGAACCGCCCGAATTATTCCAGCTTAAGTGCCTAAGTCACGCCTTAGGGGCCGTAACACACTTAAATCGGAATAACCCGTCAGTCCCTCAGATCTAGTCTGATAGAGCCACTTAACCAGGATCAAATTCCACAATCTCACTCGAAGGTGAGTCACAGGAGAAATACAATAAAGCAGGAAACCTCAAATTAAAGTACTGAATTGTTACATAAATCAGAGTTTTTCAAGTTGCTGATAAGAGTTCATAAAATAAGATGCAGCGGATAATCGATGTCGTAGGTAGCGAGGGGATGGGCAAGGCCTAACCCACTACTCCTCGTGCTCCTCTCCTGCCAGAGCAGCATCCCACTCGACCGTCCAACCCGGTGGCAGGGTGGTAGGCCAAGTCATACCATCAATGATATCCTGAAGCGTACCTACCAAAATTATGCCACAAGCAAGGGTGAGTATACTAATACTCAGCTAGACTTACCCGGTGTGAGGAAACTACTCCTCTACCTTTAGACCATGCAGCTGTTTGGCTGAGGGGTTTGGTTTGCCAAAAACACTAGCTGTTTCTAAAATCAATTCTTAGCTTTTCAAATTCTAGTATCATTATTTTAGCTAAGTTTGCTCCTTCTAAGCATACATGATAACAAGCATTTAGTTCAATCAACAAATTGTCTCATGTAACCTCATTTCACTTCTTACTCAATGTAGTACAAGGGGTCAAGCAGTCTCATTAGCTGCGAGAAGCAGACAATTCTAATCGGGTTTTTATCCTTGCAAGGTAAACCTAAACACACGACATGTCAGGGTACTCTGACCCCACACATGTCAACCGTCCCCATCGATTCCCCGTTCGCGTCCAGGCCTCACCGCCTTGGCATACAATGCTCCACTGACCCCAGCTGCCGCCGTGCAGTGACCGCACTTGTACCAACCATAGCTAGCATGGGAGACCCAGTCTCAGGTCGCATGAGGGATAAAGTCCGCGCCCGGCTTCACTCAGGTACTAGGTTTACCGGTTACCATATTTCCCGGCATGTGCTTAGTACGTTCAAAAGCTTGACTCAGGTATCCACACGTTAATCCTTAATTCCTGTTTCCCGTCTCATCACTACAAAATAAACCCCCCTATAGCAACGTATACCTAGCAACGTACAATTGTATGCGTTGGAAGTGATTATGTTCCAACGCTTGTTATGTGTTGCAACTTATATCTGTTGAATTACAATGGTACTGGCAACATTTAACATGCGTTGCAAACTGTATGCGTAGAGTAAATACGATCATAGCAACGATTACCATGTGTTGCAGCCGTATGCGTAGAGTAACTAGAATGCTTGTAATGTTTACATGCGTTGCAAACCGTATCTGTAGATTAATTTTGGTACTTTAGCAATTTTGCAATTGTGTCTTTTATTTTTAACTAAAGCATTGTAGTTGGGGATGCTAAATTGCGCAAAAAATGTGTAAAGTGGGGGGAATTGATAACAATACAAAGTCTTTTAGTCCACTTTGTATCGTTTTATTTATTAAAATATTTATTTTATCTTATTGTCATTGTGTTTCACTTATTAAAACATTTGTCATATCTCTAATTATTTGCAAAAAACATGCAAAAAACATGTCTTCAAGAGAAATCGAACTCACAACCTACACCTTCCACCAAATTAATACTCACTAACCAAATGAACCTTATTGATGTGTACATCTAGTTGTTACACTCAATTTTTGTTATAGAATCCTGACAAACGCTAAATCTCTATAAATCTCTACAAGCAGGCCTCTCCAGATTGATGTACGTGTGCCCACCGCCGCCCCCAGGTCCGCCCTCAGTCTGCCACACGGCCATGCCCGAGCACCTGCCTACCTCGACCCACGCCAACGTCCTCGCTGGCCGCAGCCCCTAGGTCTGCCCACGGCCGCCGTCCCCAGGTAGGTCCACACCCAAGCACCTGCCGTCACCACCCACGTCGACGCCCCCGTTGGCCGCTGTCCACGCGCACGCCCCCACCTTTCGAAGGATAGAGTGGACAGCGAGAGGAGAGGAGGAATAGGATCGTGACCTCGATGGTGCGCGCAACGAAGATGTGATCCCATACGACTTCATTAAGGCCTACATTGTCCATGTGAAGCGTTCTAGCAAGGTACCCGCTTGTTCCTCCCTCTCACTTCCCACCTTGTTCCGTCAGATGTAACGACTACTACGACAACATTGAGGATTTCATTATCATCGTGATGAACATTTTTTACCCAGTGTTGGAATGGATATTGGAATGGTCAAGCGTCTTTTACGTTATCCTAAAGGTTCTGATCCATACATAGCTGGTGTAGAGAAGTTCCTTGAATTTGCATTTAAAGATAAAGCTGAAGGCATCAAGATTTATTGCCCATGTCAGACATGTGTGCACACTACTATTCAGATAAGAGATGAGATGTATGGGCATTTGGTGTGCAATGGGATACTTGAGAATTATGATGGATGGAATTTTCATGGTGACAATTCAGTGCAACAAACAAGTAGTTCGAAACCAAATTCACATATTGATGAAAGGCATGTTGATGTCGACCAGCTGATTCAAGATGCCCTTGGACATCTGTATGATGGCACACCTATGACTGAAGGTCAAGAATCGGCCCAAGGACCCAATATTGAAGCACAACAGTTTTATACACAACTTGAAGATTCGAAAAGGCCGTTATGGATAGGCTGTGAGCTCACACAACTAACTTTATTTGTGCTTCTGTTTAATATCAAGTCCATTAACAAATGGTCTGATAAATCTTTTGGTGATCTACTTGAGGTTCTGCATATTGCTATCCCTAATGGAAATGAGCTACCAAAGAACTTTTATGCAGCTAAGAAAATAATCTCTAAATTTGGACTTGGATACGAAAATATTGATGCCTGCCCAAACAACTGCCAGTTGTATTGGAAGGAAAAGAAGAATGATGATTTTTGTGCAATCTATAAGGTTTCGAGGTGGAAGGATAAGGATCCCACGTCTGTATTAACAAAGAAGGAAAGAAAGAAAGCAACACGCTGCAAAGTTTTACGATACTTTCCAATTAAAGAGAGGCTGAACAGAATGTTTATGTGTAGAGAAACATCTTCTCTTCTAAGATGGCATGACGAGGAGCGCATTAAGGATGGTGCATTAAGACATCCTGCTGATGCACCGCTGTGGAAGAGGTTTGATGAAAAGTTCCTAGGATTTGCATCAGAATCACGTAATATTCGTTTTGGTTTGGCTACTGATGGATTTAATCCATTTGGGATGATGAACTCTACACATAGTTGTTGGCCTATTATATTGGTGGTATATAACCTTCCTCCATGGCTTTGCATGAAAGATCACAACCTTATGCTCTCTTTATTGATTCCTGGTCCTAAAAGTCCTGGAGATAGAATTCATGTGTTCCTTGAGCAACTCTTGGATGACCTAAAGGAATTATTTCTAACCGGCTTGTACACATATGATGCATCAAGAGATGAGAGTTTAACTATGCGAGGGGCCATGCTTATGACCATAAGTGATCTTCCTGGTTTAGGAATGCTTGCTTCTCATATGGTTCATGGGAAATTCGCATGCCCTCCTTGTGGTGAAAATGTCTGGACAAAACAGCTGAAGAATGGTCGTAAATCTTGTTTTATGGGAAATGGCCAATATATTGATCTTGACCATTCTTATCGCTTGGATGCAGACTCATTTGATGGAACAATAGAGCTTCGAACAAAACCTAAAACATATTATGATCGTCCAATTTTGGATGAAATCATCACACTTGGTGATTTCAAGAACTCAAAAACTTACAAGTCAGTTAGTAGTCTATTCAAATTGCCATATTGGGATGATAATATTCTTCGATACAATCTTGATGTGATGCATATAGAGAAGAACGTATTTGACAATTGTTATGGTACAATATCCAATTTGGATGGAAGGACAAAAGATAACCTACAAGCTCGTCTAGATCTTGTCGAGATGAACATTAGATCGGACCTCCATCCACAAGAAAAACCTTCAGGAAAGTTTTACTTGCCACCAGCTTTATTTGCTATGTCTAAAAGTGAGAGACGAACATTTTGTGATTTTCTTAGAAAGGTTAAAGTGCCGAATGGTTATTATAGAAACATATCAAAATGTGTTAATGTTACTGAAGGAAAGATTGTTGGCCTTAAAGCACATGACTGTGATGTCCTGATGGAGCAGCTCATGCCTATTGGTTTGAGGGGTCTTCTTCCAAATGATATCACAGCTGTAATATGTGAGTTGTCTGCTTATTTTCGAGGGATATGTTCCAAAGTGCTTCATGTTAACGAATTGGACCATATGGAAAAATCAATTGGCATTACTCTATGCAAAATGGAGATGATCTTTCCACCAGGGTTTTTCACGGTTATGGTTCATTTAGTAGTCCATCAAGCAACTGAATGTAAGCTTGGTGGACCATTTAACTATAGATGGATGTATTTCCTTGAGAGGTACATCTTTTAACTATTACATGATTCATGTTATAAGAATTTCTTGTGGGGTTGAATAATTCACTTGTCTTGCATTGGTTGTAGGTACCTAGGAAAATTGAAATCATATGTTCGGAACAAAGCATATCCAGAAGCTTCAATAGCAAATTCATTCTTGGCAGATGAGTGTATGGTGTTTTGTTCTAGGTACATAGAAGGTTTCGCTACCAAGCATAATAAACCATCAAGGAACGATGATAGTTTGGACCATACCCAATTGAAGATGGTTGGACAAGATTCATCTTTATTCCCTTCAGTAGGGAAATCATTGAGAAAACCAACCAATTTTGAATTAAGTCATCTAGAGAAATTGCAAGCGCATAGATATGTGTTGTACAATTGTGATGTTGTTAATCCATATCTAAAGTAAGTGTTTTGGTTAACTAATGAACTATGCATATAGATTATGAATTATATAATTATATGGTAATCATGGTATAGGGAACATGCTTCTAATCTGAAACGAAAGAGATGCGACCGTTGCCTAACTCCTAAAGATATTGAGCAGATACAGAATAAAGAATTTCCAGAATGTTTTAGACAACATGTAAGTAGCCTAATCTGATATTTATATTGAATGGAATTTGGTTTTTCTTACATGTATAAATATACACTCTTTTTGTGTGTCTACAGATCTTGCATTTAGAAGAAAAAATGGACCCGATAGCATTAACTAAGACATTAGATGGTATGCACGAGGTCCATTGGAGTTTGCAAGAAGACATAGAGCATATAACATACGTGGGTTAAGATTTAGGGCCAAAAGGTATGATAAGGCGACACAAAATAGTGGAGTTGTTGTTACTGCAAAGACCTCTAGCTATTCTTCAGCTGGTGATAATAAGCCTATACTTGGAGATATTTTGTATTATGGCAGGATTCTTGATATCATAGAGATCGATTATTATGGAAGATTTTCAGTGGTACTGTTTAAATGTGAATGGGTTGATGTCACTCGAGGAAAGGGAGTTAAAAGGGATAAGTTTGGCTTATCCCTTGTGAATTTCTCACATCAAATTCACAGAGGTGATAGAATTGAGCATGAACCATTTGTGTTTGCCAATCAAGTTGACCAAGTGTTCTATTTGGAAGATCGGACGAACCCTGGGTGGTCAGTTGTCTTGAAGATGAAGCCCAGAGATGTATATGACATGGGAGAATATTGGAATGATGTACAATCTGAACCTTTTCATGTCAGCAAGCTTGGGGACCTGTTTAAGAATGCACACGACAACCATTCATGGACTAGAAGTGATATGGAAGGCAATACGGTAGATGGAACTGCTAAAGACCATGACATTGGTAGTGATATAGAAGATGAGTGCTAAATAAGAATACTCCATCAGGTACACAAAGTTTCTCTTTCTTATAATCTGAACCATTTGGGTGGTCTGCAAATACACATCTATTAGTGTTTGTCTTCCTTGCTTATTTTTAATTCAGGTAATTATGCAGTGCAGAAATTTAGGTTTCTTGATCTACATATTAATTGACCAATGCTGAATACACATCTTTTTTCGTGAACACGCAGGAGAGCTGCGCATCATTAAATTAAGAGAAGAAACAGTCCAAAATGGACCAAGGTACAATGCCACAAAGGCCAAACACAAGACCACTAAATCCTGACCAAACACAAGACAACCAATTTCTGCTACGCACAGGACTGCAACTCCCTTCTGTGCATGAAAACAACAGCGCGCAAAAGGACAGCAGCACAAGTGCCAGCAGGCCACACACCCACACAACTGCTCTTCACTAAGCCCCTAATAGAACCCCTGATCTGAAAATTGCAGCACCAGGACCCAAAGCCTCAAGATGTCGAGCACCGGCAAGCCTCCAACACTCAAACTCATCCAGAAAAACTGATTTAATTCCATGAATGGAGGGCCTGACGCCGTCAAAAACTGCCTTATTACGATGAAGCCATAAACACCAAGCCCCCAAGATGATGATACTGTTAAAGCCTCTTCTTTTGGGTTTGTGCACTTGCTTACACATCTTCTCCCACCAGTCAGCAAAAGTGGACTCATTAGAGGCAGGAGAAAGATTAGCCAATCCCAATGAAGAGAGAATGTAGAACCAAAATTGCCGCGCAAAAATGCAAGTGCAAAGGAGGTGTTGGATATTCTCCGAATCTTGATCACATAAAGGACAAACCTCAGGATAAGCCAACCCTCTTTTCTGCAGTCTATCAGCTGTCCAACATTTATTTCTTATTGCCAACCAAAGAAAAAATTTGCATTTGGGTGGAGCCCAAGTCTTCCATAACCTCTTCCATGGTTCGAAGGTAATCGAACCCATGAAGAAGGCCCTATAACACGACTTCGAAGAGAACTGACCAGAGGAAGAATGAATCCACACATGTCGATCAGCCTCCTGAGTGAGCACCACACCCCTTAATGCATCCCAAAGGTTAAGATATTGTTGCAACCCAGGCAAATTAAGAGGGGTCTCAATGTCACTGATCCACTGCCAGTGTTGAAGAGCATGAGCCACCGTTCTAGAAGAAATAGCTCGTTTCCCAACATTAGCCACAACAGCAGGGGCAAAATCTTAGATACAAGACCCATCCAACCACCGATTTATCCAAAATAATGTATTATGCCCATTACCAACCAGAGAAACAAAAGAAGCAGCAAAGAATCTCATGACAAGTTGATGAATAGGCATGTCCAAACCAGACCACGGCTTGGTAGGATCAATTTTTTCTAACCATAACCATTTAGCTTGCAGCGCCCAACTCTGGAACAACAGGTTAGAAATCCCAAGCCCACCGAGATCCAAAGGTCTTGTAACAATGTCCCACGACACAAGGCAATTGCCACCATTTACCTCCTTTCTTCCTTTCCAGAGAAATCCTCTCCGAATCTTATCTATAGAATTAATCACCCACTTGGGGATTTTCACGGCAATGAGAAGGTAGATCGGGATGGCTTAAAGCACAAAGCGCACCATAGCTGTCCTGCCAGCAAGACTAAGCAACCGAGCCTTCCAATTAGGAAGTCGGTCAGCAACTTTCTCGACCCAAACCATGAGATCAGATTTTCTGAGCTTTTTATCTGAAATCGGCAGCCCCAAATAAGTCCAAGGAAAAGAGGAAGAAGTGCACTGAAGAATATTGCAGCCCATCTGTACCGCCTGCTCATTACACCTGATTAGGATAACGGAACTTTTTTGCAAATTAGATACAAATCCCGTGGCTGAACCAAAGCAGTCCAAAATCGTTTTGACACATTGGAAATCTTCCTCAAAAGGTTGAACAAAAAGGACCACATCATCAGCATAAATGGACAGTCTGTTACGGATATTAGCACCCTCCAAGCTGTGCAGCAGCCCCCTATTTTCAGCCAGATTAAACAGACTATTGAGAACATCCATAACCAATACGAACAACATTGGAGAGAGAGGATCTCCCTGGCAAAGCCCTCTCCGGTGCCTAATAGGAATACCAGGAGACCCATTCAAAAGCACTTGCGTAGAAGAAGAGGCAAGAATATTGGAGATCATATTTCGCCACACAGGACCAAACCCAAGATATGAAAGCACTTCAATCAAGAAGGCCCAAGAAACCGAGTCAAATGCTTTGGAGATATCCAACTTCAAGAGCAAACTAGAGACTCTCTTCTTGTGGAGAGTTTTAATTGAATGCTGCACCAACATAAAGTTATCGTGAATCGATCGGCCTCTCACAAAGGCACTCTGATTAGATGCCACCAACTCCTGCAAATAGGGTCCCAATCTATTAGCAAGCATTTTGGTGACCAATTTAGCAAAACTATGAATTAAGCTAATTGGTCTGAAATCTCTTGCAGACAATGCATCAACTTTCTTAGGGAGAAGAGTTAAATAAGCTGAATTCATCAATCCCAACTTGTGAGTAATCCCTTGATGGAGTGAATTAATGGCTGCCAACAAATCTGATTTAATAATATGCCAACAACATTTGTAGAATTTTTCAGTAAACCCATCAGGACCAGGAGCCTTATCAGATGGGAGAGCACCAATAGTGTCGCGAACATCCTTCTCAGAGAAAGGTGCCTCTAGGGAACTCAAATCAATAGCATCTCTGTGGCAAGCAGCTAGGTTAAGAGAAAACGGTCTCTAGATATTAGAACCCAAAAGATTGGAGAAAAAATCGTCCAGAACCTCCTGCATTTGTTCATGGTTGGTGACTGTCCTCCCTTCATTCTCCAAATGGGAAATAAAATTCCTCTTCTTGCGGAAGCAAGCCTGTAGATGAAAAAATTTTGTGTTGGCATCTCCATCTCTCAAGTAGTGCAATCGGGAACGCAAGCGTGCAACTATCCTTTCTAAAGAAGCAAGGACAAGGCAGCGATGTTTCAATTTCTGCAGCAACCAGCGCTCATCTGAAGATAATGGCCAGCTGTCCTGCGCCATCTCCAACCTGTGCAGCACCTTGCGAGCCAGCCCCAACTGAGAATTGACATTTCCAACCGCACCATGTCCCCAGGACTGCAACCTTCGGGCCAATCTTTTAAGCTTCATTGACACCCTCTCTAGAGGGCAAGAAGTCTGAATCGGTTGATCCCAGGAAGCAGCAACCTCCTCCAAAAAACCCGGGAGTTTAGGCCAAAAGTTCTCAAAATGAAACCTACGCCTCCCTCTAAGATCCGCATTGAGTTTAAGGATTAGAGGACAGTGGTCAGAAATTTCAGAAGCACTGCTGTAAAGAAAATAATCAGGGAAAGCCTCCTCCTAATAGGTAGAGCAAAAAACATGGTCCAACTTAACAAGGGCGGGAACCGCCCGCTGATTTGACCAAGTAAATCTTCTACCATTCAAAGGAACCTCCTTCAAATCCAAGGAGCCAATAAGGCCTCTGAAATTGCACAATGAAGACCTGTTAATATTAGAATTATTCTTGTCATCTGACTTGTAAATTTGATTAAAATCACCAGCATCTATCCACGGACCCACACATGTATTTCTAATGTCTCTTAATTCTTGGAGAAAAGCAGATTTCAAACTGTCTTGATGAGGTCCATACACCCCAGTGAACCACCAAAGAGGACCATCTGCACTTTGCAACTGAACTGAACCAGAGTTGTTTTTGATAATTGAGGTAGCTGAGACAAATGAACCATCACGCCAAGCGACTAAAATACCTCCTCTGGACCCATGGGCAGGATTAAAAACAAAATTACTGAACCTAGACCCAAGAATAGTAAGAATGTTCAAATCTGAGACAGAATCCAATTTGGTTTCCTGAAGACAAACAACAACAGGTTTAAGGCTTACAACCACGGACTTGACAGAGTCTCTCTTAGCACGACTGTTGAGGCCCCTGACATTCCAAACCAAAAAACAGCCAGGCTCCATGGAAAGAGTAAAACAAGCAACCAAGACAGGGACAGAACCAGCTCAGGCTTGCACCACTTGGGGTACCTCCCAACCAAACAGAGCCGCCAGGACAGCAATATGATCGCTGGGCAGGGCAGCATCAAACAAGCTAGCATACAGAAGCATTTAAGTATCAAAATTTTGTCTGTAGTGAATGCAAATTGTTGGAAGCAATTGCAGTAGAGTTATGTTTTAGTTTTTTCGATGGAATTCAACATGGACACCAGGGATCATGTGGCTGTCAAGGTCCTCGACAAGGCAAAGGTTCACAAGAACAAACTAGTTGAACAGGTAGACTATCATCAAGACTTTAACTATTTGCACTAGTACTTCATTAGATTTCACTGTTTCCCATATATCTGAACTGCATAGCAAATCAGAATTTCGTTTTTGTCAAGCTGAAAGAAACTGTCTTCTGTTCTGGATTCAGTTTATGTCTAAAATCAATCTGAAAGAACAACTGAACTTTTTTTCATTCCTGAGAGTCCTGCATGCTTATATGTGTTGTTTTTCTCTTTTTGTAGCTCAAGGAATGTAGCTCAAAGAACCTGTTGTTGTGCAGTTCTCCCTAGCAAAAACAAGCCTAGAAAGAAGCATTGTTTGACCGCTTTGACCATCAGCGCTGGTGGCAGCCTGGACAAAGCTCCTTGTCGAAGCACCAAGACGACAAGACTCATCAACAGCGAGAACTAGGAGTATAGACAGATGGTGTGGAGATCTCTTGTACAAATATGAGGACAAACTGTAGGGCATTGAACTACCGCGTAGCTTAGTGCTGACTGTTAGTTTTGTGTCGATGGTGATTAATGTGAACTCTATGCTGAACACCTTGTAATCTATTTCTGCTTGTTTTGGCAAGTATAGATAGATGGTGATTAATGTGAACTCTACCATTTTACAAATATTCGGAAGGTGTCACTCTGCTGTTGCTTCAAATCTGTTTCTATTTGGTTTGGCAAGATTGAAAGGGTTGAGGATATCTCATCCAGTTTCGAGTGTCACTTGGCTGAACCTTCTCTGCTCAGCCCTCGTTTTCTTTTATACTTATTTCGAGTGTCATGAAACTATGGCAAATGAACCCCCCTTTAACACAGATCTTATTTAGCATATTACACAACAGCACTCCCTAGAAAAAGTAGTGAAGAGAAAATATTTCTGGTGTTTTGCATCCTGCACTTAACTACCCTGAACTTCTTCAATTTACTGCAGAAGCAAATCCATTCCTCTATTTCTCAAATTTCTCCACACAAACAAAGCTACCCTCCCACATGAAACCTATTTACTGGACATTAGTCTTTGACTTTGTTGTAAACTTCTAGAGTCCATACCTCATAAATTTCAAGTTATAGAGCCCCAAAGTGAGGCACGTCGCACAGGGACCATAGTTTCAGTCTACTGAAAACTGAACCTAGAATTTCAGACTGTTCTGGACAGTTTGGAATTATATGGTGGTTGTTCTGGACAGTTTGGAACTGGGACCTTTATAGAAAAGCTGAAGAGTACATATTGGTGTACAAGTTTACTTAACAATGATTACCTTGGTACCATGTAAAATAAGTAGTTAAATACCCTCAAAGTTGCCTTGACAGTCTGCAATTCTGGGTTCAGGTTTAGTAAATTGAAATTATGGTTTCTGTGTGATATGCCTCACTTTGGGGCTCTATAACTCGAAACCTGTAAGGTATTGACTCTGGAAGTTTACAACAAATTGTAAGATCAATGTTCAGTGAATAAGTTTGATGTGGGAGGGTAGCTCTGTTCTTATGGAGAAATAGGAGAAAAGGGAGGCTGAATCTGGGTCTGCAGTCGAGTGATTATGTGCATCCCAGCGTACTCCCATCAGCAGTTCTCTATGTCTTTTCTAAAAATTCGGAAGGTGTCACTCTGCTGTTTCTTCAAATCTGTTTCTATTTGTTTTGGCGAGATTGAAAGGGTTGAGGATATCTCATCCAGTTTGTTAGAGTAGGAGTTCAGAACAGTCAGCTGATCGGAGATGCTTTTGGTAGTCTTCTGCAGATTTTTCTTCTAATAACGTGAACTTCATTACTTGGCTGAACCTTCTCTGCTCAACCCCCGTTTTCTTTTAGACTTATTTCGAGTGTCATGAAACTGTGGCAAATGAACCCCCCTTTAACACATATCTTCTTTAGCATATTACACAACAGAACTCCCTAGAAAAACTAGTGAAGAGAAAATATTTCTGGTGTTCTGCAGTCTGCACTTAACTGCCCTTAACTTCTTCAGTTTACTGCAGAAGCAAATCCATTCCTCTATTTCTCAAATTTCTCCACACAAACAAAGTTACCCTCCCACATCAAACCTGTTTACTGGATATTAGTCTTTCACTTTGTTGTAAACTTCCAGAGTCCATACCTCATAAATTTCGAGTTATAGATCCCCAAAGTGAGGCACATCACACAGGGACCATAGTTTTAGTCTACTAAAAACTGAACCCAAAATTTTAGACTGTTCTGGACAGTTTGGAATTAAATGGTGGTTGTTCTGGACAGTTTGGAACTGGGACCTTTATAGAAAAGCTGAAGAGTACATATTGGTGTACAAGTTTACTTAACAATGATTAACTTGGTACCGTGTAAAATAAGTAGTTAAATACCCTCAAAGTTGCCTTGACAGTCTGCAATTATAGGTTCAGTTCAGTAAACTGAAATTATGGTTTCTATGTGATATGCCTCACTTTGGGGCTCTATAACTCGAAACCTGTAAGGTATTGACTCTGGAAGTTTACAACAAATTGTAATATCAATGTTCAGTGAATAAGTTTGATGTGGGAGGGTAGCTCTATTCTTATGGAGAAATAGGAGAAAAGGGAGGCTGAATCTGGTGCAGCCTTTTTTTTACTAAAGATGTAGCTAACAACTTGGAGAACCATGCATCTAGTGAACATCTTTGGGTAATCTCTCAAACCTTGTTTAGCCCTCTATTGCACCGGGATGGCCAGAACATCGAGCTAGAGCTGGCAGTGGTGACCACCCTTCCACATCTTTTATGTACCTTCCCGTGGTCAGGGTAACCTGGTGCAATTTCATGGTTTCTATGAAGTGTTCTAGTATCTATACTTACATGTGAAGCTCACTGAACCAGTTGTTTGGTCCTTACCGGTATGGTTTGTTCAGAACACTTGTCCGTCGTCACAAAACACCATTGTGGACCACCCCATCGTCGACCGGGCTGCTCACGGTTTCTCCAGACAAGTTTAGGTGAGCACCATGACTTTTGTACGCCGGTGAGGCTTTCTGTATTTCTGAATTGCGCGCTACCGTATTCAAACTCTTCCGGTTACCCTACCAGGATCCCAATGTCCGGCGTCGCTGTGATCTGGGCAGTCTAGACTATTTGAATCCGATTCGCTTACGGGTTAGGTCGGGCCGGGCTCGGGTGACGTTTAAGAATGCAAATCCTTGCCGGAGATAACCTGCGTGGGCTTGTCGTGAGCGCGCAACCTCGTGCCCGGCTTAGGGTCACCGGAGTCACTATCGTGGACTTGAGTTTGTGAATAAGCAAAAAGATAGGGATCTCAGTGCTAATGTCAGTGAAACAATCAAATATGACATAGGACCTTTATTCGGTTAGCTGAAGCAACGAGGGTAATTGCGCAAAATTGCATAGCGCTGGCGCGGGCGGATGGCGCGGGGCCAGTTTTCTCATGTGTTCGTGGGCCGAGCGGGTCGGTTTCGACCCAATCACTTTCGCTCAACTCCTGTTTTTTAAAGTTTATGTTCTGGATTGGTTATTGTAATATTTGCAACTTTGCGTGAATGGTCCTTGGAAATGAATGAGTTCATCGAAACTCAGCACCTCGAGTAAGTTATCCGATCCACTTACATATCTATCTGAGGCCTTGAGGGCAAGGATTGGTGTACGTGGGCCCGATAACTTGGTTGGGTTGTGACAGCGATGATAAATCCACTAAAGAAGCAAAACAAATTTTATTTTGAAATAGAGAGAGAGTATTGTAAACTATACATGTGATGGTTGCTTCGGTAGAGAAAAGCTTTTTAAAATTAAATTTTTTATGAACTATTTATGGTCAACAATAACTCAAGAGAGATTAAATGGCTTGGTGATTCTATATATCAGAAAAAAGTTGTTGGATGTGGCTTCTATATCGAATTTCGCACTGGGCCCCTGAAAAGCCAGGAACAGCCCTGCTTGATCTGCTTCAAGTGTTTCATCAATTTATTGCGCGACGGTATCAATTGAAATGTACATTAATATTATAATTGTGTAACAAATCTTCCCTGTATTACGGTTAAAATTTAACAATACAAGTATTTTGAATTACACAATCAGTTTTTAGCAAAATATTTGAAAACCATATTGAATTAATTAAATAATTAAGGTATTATTTTCTATTTCCCTCCAATTATTTTATTTCCCTCCAATTTATTTTACCGACAGACTATATTTCCCTCCCTTGTTTTGGATCCCTCCAGTTCTTTTCACAGTGGGCCCACTCTCCATAGACATAGCAAACTTCTTTCATTTCCTGTAGACCTCCCCACCACTTTTCCTTCATCCGCGAGGGGCACAACGGAGGGCTCTCCACCCGTCCAGGGGGCTCCATCCGCGCCATAGTCGCTCGTCTAGGTCGCGATCCCTCTCCGGTTCTCCACCCCGACCGCACCCTTGCCTCCCACCGCCGTTGGCGCACGCTGAGCCGGAGGTCGGATATCTGCCAAGTCGAGCTGGAGATGGAGGTCAGCCTCCGCCTATGAATCATCATCATCAGCCAACAGGTTCTAATCTGCCTTTTTTTATTCATCAAGAGTCGACATCAGAATCTTACCTCGGTCCATCCAAATTTACTTGCATCATATGATTCTTAGACGACCAAATTATTGTCATTGATTGGTTTGCAAATACATATGGACTGTTAGTATTTTCCTTCCCTACTTGTTTTTAATTTAGGTCATTGTGCAATGGTAACTGGTAATGGCACGGGGTGGGAAACAACGCATTATTCGTAGCGATGATGAGTACTTGTCTGAGGACCATATTGGAGAGAAAAGTCCCCAAAAAAATGCTGCATCATCTGAACAAAACATAAGTAATAAAGAAGACCATTTAGATAGCAGAAGCGATAATGAGTCCCAAGGTATGCACACATTACTTGTAATACCGCACCTTGTCTTTATGGATACTTGCATATGTCATTCTCACTACTGAACATTGTTTTTTGGAGACATAACTATGTCAAATAACATAAATGGAGAGGACCAACTTGATGGCGCTGATGAGGTTAAAGAGGTTAAAAGGCGTGGGAAGACAAAACTTATTAATGTTTGGAACATTTCAAGAGGCCATAGGGTTGTAGTTAGTAATGAGCTGAATCATCCTATCGGAGAAGAGGCAGGAGTCCTTGCAAAATTCCTTGGCATGGTTGCTAGGAATGGCTCCTTGTGTAGCTTAAGCTTCAAGGATTGGAGACTACTTATAGGAAAGAAAGATAGGAACCATAAACAAATCAATAAGGAGGCCATTCTTAATCAAGTAAAGGTAAACTTTCACATTTTTCCAGTTGCCATGTAGTAATAGTACACTTTCACAATTCTTTTCCAATTGTTATGCATAATAGATTTCTTTACCCTGCCCGCATGGAAACATGGGTGCTGCGAATAATTGGAGAGAGATGGAGGCAACACAAGTCCAATTTGAAATCCATTTATTTTGACCCACATAAGAGTCAGGATGCTAATAATAGTAATGCTCCTGATGGTGTATTAGCTGATCAGTGGGTTGCGCTTGTCAATAATTGGATGACCCCTAAAGCACAGGTACATTACTATAGTCATGATAATCATTTCGTTATTTATCTGATGAACCATCTAATTTACTTTTGTTCCTATATACTCTTTGTTTCGTAGGATTTAAGTGAGGCTAATAGGATAAATTGTACAGGAAGAAAGTCAATGCATACATCTGGAACAAAAAGCTTTGCTCGGAATAGAGAAGAATTGGTATTATTTTTGCAATTATAATTCACAGCATGTTCTTTACAAATGTCAAAAATCCATGTTAATTACATTACCTTAGTTATATTTTTATTAACATGTTTACAGAGGGAACAAGATCCTGAAAATAAATACCCTCATAGGGTTGTTTTGTATATCCATACACACAAGTCTAACATCCGCAATAACAGAAATGCACATGTGGTACAGTAACTGCAAAAAAATGTTTCATTTACTTTTTTTTCAAATCCAATAGTTCTTCCATGGTGTTTATTGAGTATTGTTATTCTCTTGCAAGGGTGAATTGAAGGAACTTTTAGCACAACAACCTGATTTAGCGGACTCTAGTAATGGAAAGGATGCATGGGAAGGAGATGCATTAAACAGAATATTAGGAAAGGAAAAGCCTGGCCATATCCATGGTCTGGGTCTTGTTCCAAATCCAAAACAAGTTTTTGATGCCTTGACATCAAGCCGTATGAAGCATCTAAATGTAACCACTTTGGATGAAACATCCAGTGAAGATGTAGTATCACTTAGACTTGAATTGGAAAAACTTCAAAAGCATGTCCAAAAGCAAGATGATACTATACTAGATTTGCAACATACCGTGGAGCGACAAAAAAGGCAACATGTAAATCCAAATAACCTTATTTCTAACTCACTAAAGATTGCATGGACTTAACATTTTTATGTCCTAATGTTTTTATGCTATTACAGGGCTATCTAGATGCTCCTTTATCGCCTCCAACAAATGTTCGTCCTGCTATGAAATGACAAGTATGTATCTCTATGAAAATATATAAGTTTACTACTGTACTTGCTCGTACAATCCAGCATCGCCATGATCTTATTTTAAAAAAATGGTGATGCAAATGTCTTTGATTCGGATAAGTTTAGACCAGAGTAAAATTACTCTTCGTCTGCAAAATAGCAATCCTACTCTACAACTCCCAGTGGATCTGAACCAAAATTCTCAAACCAAAGTTCTACCCTCTCAACTGATCTGAACCGTCTGGACAGCAGCCTCAAGAACATTAAGTTTTAAACGGTAAGGGCTCCCTCCGGTGGCTCTGCCACTTGAGGCTTCGGCTTTGGCTTCTCAACAACAATGGCCTGTGTGGTTAGGACCATTCTAGCTACTGAGGCCGCATTCTGGAGCGCACACCTGGTCACCTTGGCAGGGTCGATCACACCAGCCTCCATCAGGTTCTCGTACTTGTCAGTCATTGCATTGTAGCCCACCTCCCAATCGCTCTCCTTGATCTTCTCGACAACCACTTCACCCTCTACTCCAGCATTGTGTGCAATCAATGAAGCAGGTGCTATCAATGCTTGCACAAGTAGAGAAGATAATGTAAAACATGATTTATTGCTCTAAAGGATCCAGTATATGTGTCTGCTGTGACAAGAACTAGTCTGAATTGTCTAAAAAAATTCCAATGCCAGCAACACACACTACGATGGTATAGGTCTACTCATGAACTTAGTGCCGCACATAATAGATGATGGGTCCTAGTCACATTTACCAGCACAGATAAACATATTAATAGCATTGGACCTCTGGCAAATACAGTTCATACCATCTAACTGCATAGGCACTGATCAGTTTATAAATATGCTAGCCAAGTTACCTTTTGAATAATATTAGCGCCAAGACGCTCATCAGGGTCCTCAATTGCTTCTTTGATCTTAGGGACAACCGTAGATAGGTGCACATATGCCGCACCACCTCCTGGAACGATGCCCTCCTCTATAGCTGCTAAAGTGGCATTTTTTGCATCCTCAATTCTTAGTTGGCGGTCCTCAAGCTCAGTCTTAGTTGCAGCTCCAACCTTGATAACAGCAACACCACCGGCAAGTTAGCAATTCTCTCGGCCAATTTCTCAGTATCATAAACTGAATCAGTCTCAGCAAGCTCCTTCTTCAGTTGTGCAATCCTCGCGTGGATCTCATCTTTACTGGCTGCATTTGCTATGAGGGTTGTTGTAGTATGATGTATCGTGACTTTCCTTGTTGTGCCAAGTTGTTCCTCTGTAGCATTTTCAACCAACAAACCAAGATCTTTTGCTAGGAACTCAGCACATGAAAGTGAACTTACATGATATAAGCAAAATGAAACTGAAAAATAAATGGCCAATTATTATCAAATTTCAAAACAAAGGGCTGCAATAACCAAAATGTTTAGCATAAGAATATAATCTTAACTGTAATCTAAGTTTGAGGAAACCATTTAGGTATTCTAGCATTCACTTGCCAGGAGTTCTATTAATGTTCAATAACCTGAAACATCCTGATTGATGTAAGTGCACACAAGAACCATTGTTTCTCTTGCAGAGTGTCACTTCTATTGAAATCTTCAATATTTAGGGTTTAGGACATAAGATGTTTTTATGTCCTAATGTTTTTATGCTATTACAGGGCTATCTAGATGCTCCTTTATCGCCACCAACAGATGTTCGTCCTGCTAAGAAACGACAAGTATGTATCTCTATGAAAATATATAAGTTTACTGATTTTTTTGCACATATATCTGAATCTTATATAATATATATATATATATATATATATATATATATATATATATATATATCCCTATAACAGCGAATTTATTGTCAACTTCGTAGTGAAGATTCTAGTATGTTTGGTGAACGGAATAACACAATGGTATGAATGCATTACCATGAATTCCATCCTAGTTTTAAAATTTTCAAGCTGTCATTTATCCAATAACTCTACAGGAGGATGAAAACGAAGATGATGAGTACGAGGAACTGCACTCACACTACAAATGTTATAAAATTCAGGATAAGGTTAGTACATTATGAGTACGAGGAACTGCAATCATAGATTTACTCCACCCTAAGGCCATACTGAAGCAATCATATTTTTGTCCATGTTAGAAATCTAGTTTATATGATAGTGTATACACGCTGAAAGTAGCAGCAAGCATCAGATTTCCTAAACTACGTTCCATAGTAGTTCACTGATGTATGTTCTTTAAATGCAGAGCAAGCCACCACAGTCACGACGTGAAGCACTCCATGCTAGTAGAGTTTCTGCATCAATAAAGGTAAAAACAACAGTACTAATGCAGCCAAGGTGATCAATGTGGTCCTTTTGAAACTCAGTGTAGTCTACACGTCTTGGAAATCCTCTAATTATGCACCAAATAAGAACCAACAAGTAACTATTTATTAGTAAAAATTCTTATGCATCCTGCATATTTATAGCTACTTGCTAACCACTAACATCCAAAATTCACTTGTAGGTTTCCACAGATATTTTCTTAAAGAGCACAAGATATCCAAACAGGAAGGTTGCCTTAGGCAGAGTACTTAGCCAGGACCCCAAAACCAAAGTTGGAGATGTTGCTTTAGGCAAAGAATTTTGGATGGTGCGTGTTAGTCTAGTATTTGTGCGCGATGAACCACTAATAAGGCCATATAACAACTTCAAGGTTCTTGGACAAGTAGGCAATAATCCAATTGCATGGCCTTCAAGTTGTGTAAGTTCATCACTTCACTTAACAAGGCATTATTCTCCTCATTATTGCATTTGGTTAAAGTATTCTAATTCCTTCTGTAGATTGAAAAGGTTAACTGATAACATGGGATGAATAATAGCGCCGGGATTGCTAAGGTATTTAATTGGCCCCATAAATACTCTATATCTCCAATGAATAGAGACATCAAGTTTGAGCTAATAGGTTAGGAGACATCGGTGTGTTAGATGTACATATATAAATTTGGGCAGGGCCATTCATATGGGAAGCCCTCACTGATATATGACACTAATAAAACCATAGTAGGGTGCACAACTTCTTCAGTAACTAGTTTATATTCAGTGGGAGAGGGAGAGCTTGGGATTTTGGTGAGGAGCACTGTTGGGGACTTGTTCTCAAATGCTATGAATGAAGAACAAGGCAACATAAAAATGTTAAATGTCAATGCCCTTCGTCCGCTGAAGCATTATCTCCCCAAGGATTTAATGAACTTCGGACGAAGGTTGTGGGTAGAATATCGCGAAGGTCATACCTTCGTGGCTAGACTTATACAACAATGTAAAATAAAGTATAAAATGTAAAACATATGTCAGGAACAGATAACATTATTCATATATCTCATTATATGGATCTGAATATTAAAACATAATATTTCAGTACATTTATACCTTTTCCTTGGCGGGAAACAATAACTCCAGTGTGATGCGTCAGCAATTACAAGATTGCGTGAACAGTACAGGGGTACTATTCATTTATTTATAGGCACAGGACACAGCCTATGTGAAATTACATTTATGCCCTTTATAATCAATTACAATACTGACACAAAATATCATGGGTCTTTGAGTCATTTCATCTTTAAGTCGGTTCGCCCCCTTCGTCTTGAGATTCGTCACTATGCCGAAGCTCTATCGGTGATAACTTCGGCGCTGCTTCGGAAAGGATCTGCCGAAGGTGTTTTCCTCTTTTAGGACCTTCGGCTACGAAGCATATCCCCAACAGTAGCCCCTTCGTGGTGCTAGATCGTTTTTCGTAACGAGCTTGATCCATGAAAAAATCTTCTAGGCTTCGGGATGTCGAAGATCCGAAAAATACCTTCCCTGAGCTCGTTGGCGAGAAACGATTAAAATAATCCGCGCACGAGGTGGCCCCATCTTGCAGCAGTTGCGCGCGCCCTGGCGATTCACCTTCCCGGACCCTGTGGCCCACCGTTCACTGAGTATGGGTGGCTGTTTTTCCGGTGCGGAAGACCTTGATGATTCAGCTTTTCACCTATGGCACTATATAAACAGACGGGTAGGTGTGAAGTTACCACAACATTCATTGCTATTGTACTGTTGTGCTGCCAAAAATTTAACCATAGCCGAAGCTTGATTATCGTGCTCAAACGAAGCACCGCTTTCGATTATGCTTCGTCGCAAGAGAAAGAACTTCAGAGAAATCAAGAAAGTCAACAACTTCAAAAAATTCATAATCAGATGGCAAGAGTGCGTTCTACTGTCAGGATTGACCGTGAGGGAGATGAGACCGAAGCTCCTGAAACTGTTCCAATTTTCGAAGCAATGAGGCGGTCTGGGCTGGCAACATCAGAGGATATACCTGCCGCCGAAGCAGGACGGGCTGATGCTGAAGAAACTGATTCCGAAGATAATTATAGCAGTGCAGTGCCGAGCAAACCTAGCCACCTGGACTTCAGAAAGTCCACCATCTCCGAAGCTGATTTTCCTAAGATGGTGAAGTTGGGCTATTTTAGTGAAGCGAAGAAGGAGTTGATTTGTTTTGGTGGAAAAGAAACTATCGCGAAGCCGAGAAAGAATGAAGTAGTGGTTTTCAAAAGTCTTTTTAAAGCTGGTTTAAGATTCCCTTTGAACAAGATGATTACTGAAGTGCTGAAGAAATTTGGGATCTACCTTCATCAGCTAACCCCTAACGCTATCGTTAGGCTAAATGTTTATATCTGGGCTCTCCGTAGCCAGGGGGTGGAACCATTCACTGAAGGTTTCTGCCGAGTGCACGAACTGCACTATCAGACCAAGGCTAGAGGAGATGGTCTTCATGAAAATTTTGGCTGCTACAACTTTGCTTACCGCAAGACTACAAAGTTTCAAGTGATCAGTTACCGAAGCAAATGGCCAGCTGGATGGAAATCTGAGTGGTTCTACGTCAGAGTTGACGAAGATGAAGATAAGTTGGTCCAAAGTCCGTTAGAATTGATCTTCGGAGAGACCCGACCCCCGTGCAACATGTTACCAGGGAGTCCATGTCAAATTGCTCTAGCTGAATTTAGAGTGATTGCAGATCATATTGGCACTAGGGACTTGGTGCAGGAATTTCTGGCCTTCAGAGTGTTCCCGACTTTGAAGGAATGGGAAATACCAAAGCTAGACGGGAAAAAGAAGAAAGGGGAACTTGTTCGGTTGCCCTACCATTTCAAATTCAAGAAACTTTTCAAAGTACCTTACCAAGAGTGGCTGGACACAATCGAAGTAATGTGTAATGAAATACTCGGAAATTATTCTAAAAAAGAAGATCAATTGATGACTATGGCCTTCGGCACCCATCCGAAGCGAAGGCTAAACCGCGTAATGGATGCCCTGGGTTTTGAATATCTTGACTACGAGCGGCTAGATAAGGGTGCTGAAGGCCAAAAGAGAAAAAGAGTAGCTGATGTTTTGAACAAAGACGATGAAGAACAATCGAAAAAGAAAAAGCCAGAGTCTGAGCCAAAAACAGGTGTTTCGAAGAAGAGAAAAGCTTCGACTCCGAAGCAAAAAGCAATTAACGAAGAAGAAGGAACTCCTGCAACACCCTCTACTACCGAAGTATAGGAAATTTTAAAGGTAATGACTGAATCTTTGCCTGTCAAGCTAAGTCCACTAGGGCCACAACTGACGAAGATTTTTCAGAAGGAAAAGGAGCCCACGAAATCGAAGGAAGCAGCTAGAGCAAAAAAGCAAAGAATCATCACGGTGACAGAAGTCATTGAAAAGACACCACCAGGAGCTTCAGCTCCGAAGGCGCCAGCTGCTAAAAGTTCGACAGCTACTTGTAACACCCGGTTTTAAAGGACAAAGCCGGGTGCATCTCATACATGCGCCAAGAAGACAACACATATAATAACAGAGTGTATAGAGATAAATGTCAATAACATCAGAGTATTTATTACGTAGCGGAAGACTTATTACAAAATAAAGATAAATATAAAACGAACTAAGGATCGTCGGCGCCAATGTCGACTGAGAAACGCCACCTAGATCAAGTCGAATGCCTCAGTGTTAGGCGGCTCCTCTTCGACCACCTGTTCTTCTCCTGTGGGGGGGGGGTGTGAGACAGCAAGAGTGAGCTCACATACGTTCATAGCTCAACAAGTCATGGAGAATAATGTGGCATGAACTCACCAAAGGTGGGAGTTCATGTAGTGTAAGGTTAATCAATGAAGTAAAGGCTGAGGCTGAGCATTGCTTTTATAAGTTGGTCAAAATTTTATTAGCAATTACTATGTGTAAGTAAATACCAAACCTTAATATCAATAATGAACAGTAATAGTAAAATAATCCCAAATGCGATGCAAATGTCAAATTGAATTTAAATTCCATAATTAACCATGTGAGGGTCCGAGCCGCTCATGACCGTGAGCACGGCTAGTATACTAGTTTTACACTCTGCAGAGGTTGCTCATCTTTACCCACAAGCCGTGTTACCCATCTGCCAAGGGGTCATGAATCCCATACACCTCTACCAAGGAAGCGAGGCAGGGTAACACTACGAGGCCTTTACAAAGTTCCACTAGCTTCAGACTACCCGCTACAGTTTATAGGAAGCTCCAGTGCAGGGTTCTTGCCTGACCGTCATCACGCAAAATCAAACAAGGACCTCCCTACACTGACCACTCCCCTACTGCCCTTGCCCCTTTCGGGTAAGGTAGCCCTCCACTAGCTTTCCTAGTTAATCAGCCAAGGGCGTCCCATTAAACCCTTGTGGTAGCACTGTTTTCCCGGGTGGTCGCTCCATGTTCCCATTAATTTAATGATCTTAACATGAACAGTAATAATAACAAGATAATAACAGAATAATCATGAATAGTGTATCTCCATACCCAATCCACATAAAGCAATAGCAAGTACTACCCAAAAATATTACAGGGGTGAACAAGGTATAGAGGTAATCAAAACTGGGGTAACATAAAGGCTCCCATCAAAATTAACCTATGCAAATCATTAAAATTAATAAGAACATGGCTGGGAAAAGTAAGTGATCAAGGGCACAACTTGCCTTCAATGAGCTCCTGCTCAGCTACTTCTACTTGTTGAACCTCAGTTTCCACAGTGGCTTGCTCGTCTACTCGCATCAACACAATACATACATAGTATAGCCAAAATCAACATCACACCAAATAGATGAATAAAATATACAGTAAAAATCTACACATTAGAATGAAATCATAGGAACTCGAATCACCAAATTTGGAGTTATGAAATTCAAGTTATGAATTTCCTAAGGTTTAATGTGATTAAAATAGGATTAAATGTTAAATTAATTTTCTTACTGTATTCATGTCAAAACAGAGATACTAAATGATAAAGAATATTATTACAAAATTTTAGAAACTGGAATGGTTCAATTTGGAGCTAAAATGAATTTTCTATGGATTAAATAAATTTTAGGAATTGTTTTTGTATTAAAAATGCATTTGCTAATTCATTTATTCATTTTATACAGGTTCTGGACTGGGCCTCGTTTTCCAGAAAAGTCAGGGGCCTAAACCAAAGTTTTCTAAGACTCAGGCTATAGTCGCCGAGGACGGCGGGTTAGTTTCTAAATTTTCAGGGGCTTATTTGCCAATCGACCCAGCCGAAGGGGTACAGTCATATCTCGGCCGTTGGATCGTAAGCAAACGGTGTGGATTAGATTGGTTTTATCCCGAACCGGTACGCAAACGGGGCCCTCGGATCCGCGATCTACGGTGCTGATTTAAAATGCCCTAAATTCATCCTGGACCGTCCGATTGACATCCAGTGGACACAGAACCCTATTGCGAATCGGTACGCCCTTGTCTAATCAGGACCGTTCAACGGAGAATCGACGATTCCTGGCTCCTCATCCCCGATAGCCCATGGGCGACGGCGGCGCTGCCCTGGCGGACGGCCATACGCCGGCGAACTCACTGCCCGGCGATTCCCGGTACCAAACCCCGATCCGACATGTGCAAAACGTAATAGATGTGAAGGCAGAACTAGGTATAGTCGTCTTACCGAGGGTTGGGCGGTGGAGTGAAGCTGTCCACGGCGCGAGTGGTTACGCGGCGGAGCGACGCTTCCGATGAGAAATTCCGGTCGCTGCCGAGGTCGAAACACCCCCAGCCGGTCACGAGCGCTCCCCAGCAGCGCTGCGATGTAGCCCGAGGCGGTACAGAAGGCTCTGGAAGTGGCCGCGGATGGGAACGGAGTTGGCGGACGGAAGGCTCTGGAATGGGGTGGCTCAAGGTCAATGGCGTGACGCGACTGCTAGGGATGATGCGAGGGCACGGTGGAAGGAGCAGAGGTTGTAACACTGCGAGGAGGGTTTTATACCGCAGGGAGGTGTGGTCGCGACGGGCCCTGCGCGGTCTTGTTGCCGGGTCTACCGGCGAGTTTTCAGCCGAGCAATCGAGGAAGTGGTTGAGAGGGGAGGGATAGAGCTGACAATGTGGGGCCCATGAGCCATTGACTGAACGCGCGCGCAGCGCGGAAAGAAGGCGGGTGTACGTGAGTGATTGAGCGGCTGACAGTGGGGGCACCCTGTCGGTCATCCAGGGCTGAAGGCGCGCGCATGCGTGTGACTTCCAGGTGGGCCCGCATGGTCGGTGTGCGTCCAGCGCGCGCGCGAGGGGGCTTGTGCAGTGGGCCGCGCGGGTGTGATAGGTTTAGTGGGCGAGAAATGAAGCAGTCGGCCCAGGTAAGCTTTTATTCTTTTTCTTTTTATTTTTCTTTCTATTTTCTTCATTTCTAAGGTTTTTAGTTTGAATTCAACTTTAGTTTCAAACCTTGTACAAATTTTTTATCAAATCATATTATGAAATGAAAAGTACAAATTCTAGAAATATATTTATATTATTTTTATTTTCATATCATTTCTCTTCTTACTTTTAAACCCTAGTTTTCAATGTAGGGCTTAATCCAATTTCTAGTCATTTTTATATTATTATTATTTTTATTTAATGCACAAACATAAAAACTCCAACAAATGCACTTTTTTTTATTTTAGAATAATTGTTTTATTTAGTCACTCTCAATTACATAGGTGCTCTTTTTATGATGCAAATAAGGCACACAAAATGAGGAGCTCTCTCTCTATTATTCTTTGTATACAACTTTGAGTATTACAAATCCTACCCCCCTTAAAAATAATCTCGTCCTCGAGATTTAAGAAGATCTAGGGAAAAGGTGGGGAAAATCTATGCGAAGCTCTTCTTCTCTTTCCCAAGTTGCTTCATCTTCACCGTGGTGGCTCCATTGAACTTTGCACATCTTTATAACCTTATTCCTCGTAACTCGAGTCAAAGTATCCAAAATCTTGATGGGGTACTCAGCATAAGTCAAATCCTCTTGAACACTAAGGTCCTCCATTGGTAACTGTTCCTCAGGCACCCTGAGACATTTCTTCAGCTGAGATACATGAAAGACATCATGAACATCCGAAAGATGATCCGGTAACTCCAATTGATATGCAACCTCTCCCACTCGCTTTAAGATTAAGAAGGGTCCAATAAAGCGAGGGGACAACTTTCCTTTGACTTTGAATCTTCTCATACCCCGGAGTGCTGACACCTTCAAATAGACATAATCTCCCTCTTTAAACTCTAGCAGTCTTCTCCGGGTATCAGCATAACTTTTCTGCCTGGATTGTGCAGTTCTCAAATTCTCCCTTATTTGCTGAACTTGTTCCTCTGCTTCTTGTATAATCTCAGGTCCAAACAACTGCCTTTCACCAGTTTGATCCCAATATAGTGGAGTCCTGCATTTTCTGCCATACAAAGCCTCAAACGGTGACATCTTCAAATTGGCCTAGTAGCTATTATTATATGAGAACTCCGCATACGGCAAACTCTTATCCCAACTTCCACCATGTTTAAGAGCACAAGCTCTTAACATATCCTCTAGCACTTGGTTGGTCCTCTCAGTCTGCCCATCAGTCTGTGGATGGTAAGCCGAACTAAAATTTAATCTTGTATCCAAGGACTCGTGCAACTTCTTCCAATATCGAGAGGTAAACTGTGATCCTTGATCAGACACGATCTTCTTTGGCACACCATGTAGGCAAACAATTCGTGCCATGTACAACTCTGCCAACTTAGCTCCGGAATATGTGGTCTTCACTGGAATAAAGTGGGCTACTTTAGTTAGCCTGTCCACAATCACCCATATAGAATCATATCCAGCAGACGTGCGGGGTAATCCAACAATGAAGTCCATGCCAATCTCTTCCCATTTCCACTCAGGTATCTTCAGTGGATGCAGTAGTCCGGCTGGCCTCTAGTGTTCAGCCTTAACTCTTTGGCATACATCACACATAGCCACATGGGCAGCCACATCTCTCTTCAATCCATACCACCAATATTTTTGCTTCAAATCCTGATACATCTTAGTACTTCCAGGATGGATAGAATAAATTGAGTCATGTGCTTCCTTCAATATAGTTTCCCGAAGACTATCAATATCGGGAACACAGATCCGATTCTTGAACCATATGGTGCCTTGCTCATCCTCTGTAAACTCTGGGCCTCTACCCTCCGTTATCAGATCCTTGATCTCCTGGATTTTGGCATCACCAACCTGACCTTTAAGAATTTCTTGCTCCAAGGTAGGTTCTAATTCAATAGTCACTCCTTCCGTATGTGTAACAATTCCCAAGTTGAGTCTCTCAAAATCTTTTGCTAATTCATCAGGTAGCTGGACAACGAAAGCGGAGTGAACATGCTCCTTCCGACTCAAGGCATCTGCAACCAAATTCGCCTTGCCTGGGTGATAGTGAATCTCCAAGTCATAATCCTTAATGAGCTCCAACCAACGGCATTGCCTAAGATTGAGATCCTTCTGAGTGAATATATACTTCAAACTCTTATGATCCGTGTATACTTGGCACTTAGTTCCCATGATGTAGTGTCTCCAAATCTTAAGTGCATGCACAACGGCAGCTAGTTCCAAGTCATGAGTGGGGTAGTTCAGTTCATGCTTCCGCAACTGACGAGATGCATAGGCAATCACATGTCCTTCTTGCATGAGCACACATCCAAGTCCTTGGCCACATGCATCACAGTAAATGTCAAATCCCTTCTGCAGATCTGGCATAATCAATACTGGAGGTGACATCAATCTCTCCTTCAACTGATCAAAGCTTTCTTGGCACTTCTCATCCCACTTAAATTCTCTTCCTTTCTCCAAAAGCGAGGTCATAGGCTTGGCAATCTTAGAGAAACCTTCAATAAATCTCCGATAATATCCTGCGAGTCCCAAGAAACTACGAATCTCCGTAACTGTAGTGGGCACTCTCCACTCCATTATCTCCTTCACTTTAGCAGGATCCACTGCTATTCCTCCATTAGAAATAATATGACCAAGGAATGGCACCTTGTCAATCCAAAACTCGCACTTGCTGAACTTAGCGTAGAGTTGAATATCTCGTAACTTCTGTAGCACCAACCTTAGATGTAGTTCATGATTACTTTCATTCTTAGAATAGATAAGAATATCGTCGATGAATACGACGACGAATCTATCCAAATACTCCATAAACACCTTATTCATCAAATTCATGAAGTAAGTTGGTGCATTGGTTAGTCCAAATGACATAATAGTAAACTCATATAATCCATATCGAGTCGAGAAAGCCGTCTTGGGAATATCCGATGGTCTAATCCTCATCTGATGGTAACCGGATCGGAGATCAATCTTCGAGAATACCCTGGCTCCTCTCATCTGATCAAATAAATCCTCAATACGGGGCAACGGGTACTTGTTCTTCACCGTAACATCATTAAGAGATCTATAATCCACACACATCCGCTGTGATCCATCATTCTTCTGCACAAATAACACCGGTGCTCCCCAAGGTGCGGAACTCGGACGAATGTAACCAGCCTCTTGTAACTCCGTCAACTGCTTCTTCAGTTCCTTCAACTCCTCTACGGACATCCTATATGGCCGTTTAGAAATAGGGGCGGTTCCAGGTAGGAGATCAATAACAAACTCAACTTCTCTATCAGGTGGCATCCCTGGTAACTCCTCCGGAAAGACATCCGGAAATTCTCTAACCTCCCGGATGTTGTCTCCAACAAACTCCTCTGGCATGAAGAACATTGCACGCATGGATGAGGAGGTTACTGCAATATTAACTTGAAACCTTTCTCCTTTAGTGGTAGTGAGTTCCACGGTACCTCTACCACATGCTATAACGGCCTTTGCCTTTCTTAGCCATGACATACCAAGGATCAGATCTATACTGCTTGACTCTAATATTATAGCAGTAGCTCCAAATTCTCTACCCATAATGGTCAATGTCAATCTACGTGTCATTTGATTTGCCTCAACAGGCCCTTTAGGTGTGATTACTATCATGGGTTTTCTCATATTTAGCAGTGGTATTTCATTTGTGTTGGCATATCTAGCAGACATGAATGAATGTGTAGCACCAGAATCAAATAATATGGTTGCAGGAATTGCATTAACATAAAACATACCAAGTACGAGGTCCCCACCATTAGGAGTATCATCAACGCTGACTTGATTCACCCTGGCAATAGAATATCCCTTGCCAGGGGTCTGTTGCTTGTTCTGAGCTGGAGTAGTAGCAATCCTCTGTGGGCAGACATTTGCATAATGACCAGTCTTCCCACACTTGAAACACGTAGTACCTGGACTCTGTCCTGCAAACTTCGTCGGGGTGCTAGTGGGGGTAGCCTGTCGAGGAGGTGGAGTCCTCAGTGGTGATTGCTGAACTAGGCGCGGTCCTCCTGGTCGAGTCGGTGTACCCTGTGGTGAACTGTAGCGAGGACGAACACTGCTGCTACCCTGTCCTTGTGAGATAGCCTTCCTCTTCAGATCGGCCAGTTGAACACGCTTGTGTTCAATAGCAAGAGCCTTATCCAGTAGCCTCTGAAATGATGGAAAGGTGTGTGCAACCAGTGCATACTGCAAGGGTCCATTAAGTCCTTCCATAAAGTGCTCCTGCATCCTCTCATCCTCAGCAACTTCCTCCGGAGCATATCTCGACAGCTGAATAAATTTGTCTCTGTACTCACTGACCGATATGTTGCCTTGCTTTAATGACAGAAACTCCTTCTTCTTGATCTTTATCATACCAGTTGGAATATGGTAGTTCCTGAATTGTGTACTGAACTCTGCCTAAGTAATAGTATCAGCAGCATCGTGGGCAGCAGTATATGAATCCCACCAGTCAGCAGCAGGACCAGTCAGACGTCCAGAAGCATATAAAACCTTCTCCTGGTCAGTGCATTGTGCAATATTCAGCATCTTCTCAATTGACTTCAACCAATCGTCTGCATCAAGTGGATCTGGCGAGCTGGCGAAGGTCAGTGGCTTATGACTCATAAATTCCCGGTGCTTATCACGAGGTGGAACTGGTGGTGGCGGTGGAGGCAATGGCACTTGTTGCTGTTGCTGCTGTTGTTGAAGTTGCTGTTGTTGCGCCCTCCTTTCTTGGCGTATCTCATCTCTCTCCTGGCGCAGCTCCTGGCGTATATCTTCTCTTTCCTGACGCATCTCTTGGCGTTCTTGCTGCATCTGGGCACGCATATCAGCTATAGTGTCCGCCATTTGCTGCATCACCGCCATCTGAGCAGCAACCAGTGGGTCAACTCTGCCTGGTGGAGGATTAGGAGGATTCATCTCTGCTGGCTGTGGCTGAGGTTGTCTGTATATTCTCCGAGTGTGTCGATTAGGAGGCAAATCAATCCCACCACCCCGCCTGGTATTGACCATCTGAGTTAGATACATATGGTAAGAAAATAGTAGCCAAGGCAGGTACTTACAAATCAGGTTATTTTGGGGGATTTATTAGCTAAGCAGATTAATATTTCACCTACTATAGCTAATTCAATACCTTATGTTGGTACATGCTAAGATGTCCATCTATAATAATTCAATCAATCAAAGAAGCAAATCAGGCATTTAGCATCAGCACAATCAACCAACATTTTTTTAAGAAAATAGTTTTAAATTTTGTCTTGGGTTCCCTAACTCTTAAGAATGTCATAGGGGTAGGGATTCCAAGGTTTGAAATCCATCTTGTCTCAGAGTAGAAAAGGTAAGAATGATCAGAGTAAGTATGGAATGAATCAGAGTAAGATAAGTAGATAAGGGTTTTGTCCATTTCTATCTAGGTTTCGTCCTACAGTCAACATTTCCTCTGATACCACTTCTGTAACACCCGGTTTTAAAGGACAAAGCCGGGTGCATCTCATACATGCGCCAAGAAGACAACACATATAATAACAGAGTGTATAGAGATAAATGTCAATAACATCAGAGTATTTATTACATAGCGGAAGACTTATTACAAAATAAAGATAAATATAAAACGAACTAAGGATCGTCGGCGCCAATGTCGACTGAGAAACGCCACCTAGATCAAGTCGAATGCCTCAGTGTTAGGAGGCTCCTCTTCGACCACCTGTTCTTCTCCTGTGGGGGGGGTGTGAGACAGCAAGAGTGAGCTCACATACGTTCATAGCTCAACAAGTCATGGAGAATAATGTGGCATGAACTCACCAAAGGTGGGAGTTCATGTAGTGTAAGGTTAATCAATGAAGTAAAGGCTGAGGCTGAGCATTGCTTTTATAAGTTGGTCAAAATTTTATTAGCAATTACTAAGTGTAAGTAAATACCAAACCTTAATATCAATAATGAACAGTAATAGTAAAATAATCCCAAATGCGATGCAAATGTCAAATTGAATTTAAATTCCATAATTAACCATGTGAGGGTCTGAGCCGCTCATGACCGTGAGCACGGCTAGTATACTAGTTTTACACTCTGCAGAGGTTGCGCATCTTTACCCACAAGCCGTGTTACCCATCTGCCAAGGGGTCATGAATCTCATACACCTCTACTAAGGAAGCGAGGCAGGGTAACACTACGAGGCCTTTACAAAGTTCCACTAGCTTTAGACTACCCGCTACAGTTTATAGGAAGCTCCAGTGTAGGGTTCTTGCCTGACCGCCATCACGCAAAATCAAACAAGGACCTCCCTACACTGACCACTCCCCTACTGCCCTTGCCCCTTTCGGGTAAGGTAGCCCTCCACTAGCTTTCCTAGTTAATCAGCCAAGGGCGTCCCATTAAACCCTTGTGGTAGCACTGTTTTCCCAGGTGGTCGCTCCATGTTCCCATTAATTTAATGATCTTAACATGAACAGTAATAATAACAAGATAATAACAGAATAATCATGAATAGTGTATCTCCATACCCAATCCACATAAAGCAATAGCAAGTACTACCCAAAAATATTACAGGGGTGAACAAGGTATAGAGGTAATCAAAACTGGGGTAACATAAAGGCTCCCATCAAAATTAACCTATGCAGATCATTAAAATTAATAAGAACATGGCTGGGAAAAGTAAGTGATCAAGGGCACAACTTGCCTTCAATGAGCTCCTGCTCAGCTACTTCTACTTGTTGAACCTCAGTTTCCACAGTGGCTTGCTCGTCTACTCGCATCAACACAATACATACATAGTATAGCCAAAATCAACATCACACCAAACAGATGAATAAAATATACAGTAAAAATCTACACATTAGAATGAAATCATAGGAACTCGAATCACCAAATTTGGAGTTATGGAATTCAAGTTATGAATTTCCTAAGGTTTAATGTGATTAAAATAGGATTAAATGTTAAATTAATTTTCTTACTGTATTCATGTCAAAACAGAGATACTAAATGATAAAGAATATTATTACAAAATTTTAGAAACTGGAATGGTTCAATTTGGAGCTAAAATGAATTTTCTATGGATTAAATAAATTTTAGGAATTGTTTTTGTATTAAAAATGCATTTGCTAATTCATTTATTCATTTTATATAGGTTCTGGACTGGGCCTCGTTTTCCAGAAAAGTCAGGGGCCTAAACCAAAGTTTTCTAAGACTCAGGCTATAGTCGCCGAGGACGGCGGGTTAGTTTCTAAATTTTCAGGGGCTTATTTGCCAATCGACCCAGCCGAAGGGGTACAGTCATATCTCGGCCGTTGGATCGTAAGCAAACGGTGTGGATTAGATTGGTTTTATCCCGAACCGGTACGCAAACGGGGCCCTCGGATCCGCGATCTACGGTGCTGATTTAAAATGCCCTAAATTCATCCTGGACCGTCCGATTGACATCCAGTGGACACAGAACCCTATTACGAATCTGTACGCCCTTGTCTAATCAGGACCGTTCAACGGAGAATCGATGATTCCTGGCTCCTCATCCCCGATAGCCCACGGGCGACGGCGGCGCTGCCCTGGCGGACGGCCATACGCCGGCGAACTCACTGCCCGGCGATTCCCGGTACCAAACCCCGATCCGACAGGTGCAAAACGTAATAGATGTGAAGGCAGAACTAGGTATAGTCGTGTTACCGAGGGTTGGGCGGTGGAGTGAAGCTGTCCACGGCGCGAGTGGTTACGCGGCGGAGCGACGCTTCCGATGAGAAATTCCGGTCGCTGCCGAGGTCGAAACACCCCCAGCCGGTCACGAGCGCTCCCCAGCAGCGCTGCGAAGTAGCCCGAGGTGGTACAGAAGGCTCTGGAAGTGGCCACGGATGGGAACGGAGTTGGCGGACGGAAGGCTCTGGAATGGGGTGGCTCAAGGTCAATGGCGTGACGCGACTTCTAGGGATGATGCGAGGGCACGATGGAAGGAGCGGAGGTTGTAACACTGCGAGGAGGGTTTTATACCGCAGGGAGGTCTGGTCGCGACGGGCCCTGCGCGGTCTTGTTGCCGGGTCTACCGGCGAGTTTTCAGCCGAGCAACCGAGGAAGTGGTTGAGAGGGGAGGGATAGAGCTGACAATGTGGGGCCCATGAGCCATTGACTGAACGCGCGCGCAGCGCGGAAAGAAGGCGGGTGTACGTGAGTGATTGAGCGGCTGACAGTGGGGGCACCCTGTCGGTCATCCAGGGCTGAAGGCGCGCGCATGCGTGTGACTTCCAGGTGGGCCCGCATGGTCGGTGTGCGTCCAGCGCGCGCGCGAGGGGGCTTGTGCAGTGGGCTGCGCGGGTGTGATAGGTTTAGTGGGCCAGAAATGAAGCAGTCGGCCCAGGTAAGCTTTTATTCTTTTTCTTTTTATTTTTCTTTCTATTTTCTTCATTTCTAAGGTTTTTAGTTTGAATTCAAATTTAGTTTCAAACCTTGTACAAATTTGTTATCAAATCATATTATGAAATGAAAAGTACAAATTCTAGAAATATATTTATATTATTTTTATTTTCATATCATTTCTCTTCTTACTTTTAAACCCTAGTTTTCAATGTAGGGCTTCATCCAATTTCTAGTCATTTTTATATTATTATTATTTTTATTTAATGCACAAACATAAAAACTCCAACAAATGCACTTTTTTATTTTAGAATAATTGTTTTATTTAGTCACTCTCAATTACATAGGTGCTCTTTTTATGATGCAAATAAGGCACACAAAATGAGGAGCTCTCTAGGGCTGGACAAAATACTCGTGGCTCGTGAGCTCGCTCGACTCGTGGTCGGCTCGGCTCGGCTCGACTCGGCTCGTTTCAATTTTATCACGAGCTGAGCTAACATCTCAGCTCGGTTCGTTAACGAGCCAGCTCGACACGAGCTCGAGCCAGCTCGTTAGCTCGAATGAGCTAGCATTTATCTGTAAAACAAAGCATATACTTGTATTCGATGAATTAATAAGTGACGAACTATGTTTGTTTAGGGTTTAAATGATGTGATATATAAAATTATGAGTATTGTTAGTCTTTTCTAGTGTTAAATTAGTATAAAATTAACTAGCAATTGATTATATTGTTGTATATATACATGTATACTATTTTTGTCGTGGCTCGCGAGCTAAACGAGCCAGCTCGAGCTCGCAAACGAGCCGAGCCGAGCTGGTTCTCTGGCTCGGTTCCTTAACGAGTCGAGCCGAGCTAGCTCGTTTTCTTAACGAGCCAGCTCGAGCTCGGTCGAGCCGAGCCGAGCTGGCTCGATATCCACCCCTAGAGCTCTCTCTCTATTATTCTTTGTATACAACTTTGAGTATTACACTACTGAAGCTGCACCTTCGGAGGCCACAGATGCCGAAGCTACTAGAGCTAAAGATATTAATTTGGAAAGCATGGTTGCTGATATAGATAAAATTCAGCTAGACATGGCCGCAGAAGAAACTGCTGGAGCCACCAAAGAAGCTTCGGCCCCAGAAGCCGAGAAAAAGAAAGAAATTGCTGAAGAAACATCGGAAAATGAAATTTTGAATTTTCAAAACTTGATTGGGCAAGAACTGATGAAAGCCGAAAAAGAAGAACTAAAAGAGTATGCCATATCTTGCGGCTATTGGCCAGGGGCGGTTCTTTTCGGGGGTGTTGATGATGAGAAGATAGGCTGCATCCGGGATCAGGCCAGAGCGAAGGTTATCGGTACTCTATCAAAGAGTATCGGTTTCCCGAAGCTCGAAGCCGATATTAGCCGCTACCGACGACAGCACATCGTCGGTAGTTTGTTTTATTCCAATTTCAAGGTAAACAATTTCTCTCTAACTTTTTATTTTTCATAACAAAAACGTTTCCTAACAAAGGTTGTTCATGTACAGAGTATGCTACTGAGAAAAGCTTTGAAGATGCAACAGGATCTAGAAGATAAAAAGCAGGAGGTTATAATTGAAAACTTAGAAAACAAAATAAAAGAACAATCAGCTGCTTTTGAGAAGAAAGAGTTCGAACTCCAGACAACTGAAGGCTTATTAGCAGAAGCCGAAGCTAAAATAACAGAACTGAATACAAAGCTTCTATGCCAGTCAGAAAGTTTCGAACAGGAAAGGCTGAAGCTTAATGAAAAACTTGAGGCTGAAGTCCAGAAGGGTTTAGATTTGAAAAAATCATTGATAAGCCTTCAAAACAAATGTTTGGAATTCAGCAATCAATGTGTTCAACGGCTAAAGAAGGTATTTTATTCGGTCGGGGCCAGTAGTGAAAAATTTACTCCTTCAGCTGAAGATCTATCAGGAGCCTTCAAACACATCGAAGGTGAGATTGATGACCTCGATGATGTTATTGCTGGACACGGTGACTTCTGTGCCCTGGTAGCTTCTCGGGGCACCGCTGCTGCGTTCCTAAAATCTGGCTGTGAGCACGGAAAAATTATCAACAGACCCAATTTCAGCCTATCACCAGCAGTTCTGGATGATATTCCCAACCTCGCCCGAAGCATTGGGAATAAATTTATAAATGTGGTATGGACAAAGGGTGGGCGAGAGAAAGCTGGTGACGAAGCTCGGAGTCATCTTAAGCCGGTAGCGAAATCATACCTTCGTGCTTACCTCTTCCTTCGAAATTGAATTTTGCTTATAATACTTTAATTTGTGTAGGATGATGAAGCCGAAACCCAAGCTTGAAGAGTAAAAAGATGACGCCGAAGCTTTTACTGGATGACAATGCTGAAGCTGAAGCTCAATGAATATTGATGAAGCTTAGATAAATGACTATAGAAGAGATTCTAAAAACTTTCTATAATAACTTTTACAAATATAATTAAATTGTATTATGTGAACTATGTCCATACCTTGTAATATATTCTTACCTTTCCGTCAATGTATGGAGTGCTTTGGTGTGGACGAAATTATCATTTTTGAGCCAAAGGCGAAAAAACACCTTCCCTTCTTTTCGTACGCAGCGAAGCAAAAAAACTGCTTCTTTTTTCTCTTTTGCCGAGGCATGATCTTTAGAGACGAAGCGATTACTTGTGTTATGATGATAATGAACCTACGTATGTCTAAATGAATGTTTATGAATGCAAATGCTATGATGTGATATATCGTGCAAATGCATGTCCAAACACATATCCGAAGCCACAACCATAGTCTCCGTTCCCTTAGGAATAGACACAGTCTCTTTGCCATTTATTTTTCGGCTTCACCATTTACTTTTCGGTGTATCAGCGCTGACTTTTCGCTGTAAGCCTCCCTTAGGAGCTTCTTCGCCTTTTACTTCGGCGGAATCAGCGTTTATTTTTTGCTGTAAGCCTCCCTTAGGAGCTTCTTCGTCTTTTACTTCGGCGGAATCAGCGTTTATTTTTCGCTGTAAGCTCTGCATTCCCTTAGGAATGACTTTTGAGCAGAAAACTTACGCTGCGCTCCCTTAGGAACGACTTTTTTGTAGCTTCGTCGTGCTCTGCATCCCCTTAGGGACGTCTTTTGAGCTTCTCCCTGTTTTCTTTTCTTTTTTCTTTGCATTCGTTGGTGCGTGCTCAGCTTTTACATTTACATCTTTGGGGGATATTGCTCTTATAGAGCTGAAATAAGAAAAAGAGAAATTACATGCTATGGCCCCATTAAAAACCTTTCTCCCCCTTTGGAAAGGAAAAGGTGCCATAGGAAAGAACAGAAAAAATTACATCAAGCTAGACATAATATCGCCGAAGCTCATCCGCATTCCATGATCTAGGAATGTCGTTGCCGTCCATATCCTTCAATCTATAAGAACCAAGTCTTGACGAAGATACTACCAGAAAAGGTCCTTCCCATTTCAGCTGTAGCTTGCCTAATGTATCTGGGTTGGCTACTCTCCGAAGCACCAAATGTCCTGGCTTAATGTTTTTTAGCCGAACCTTTCTATCACACCATTTTATTGTTTCGGCTTGATATTTATTGATGTTTTCCACAGCCTAAAGCCTGATTCCTTCTATAGCATCTTTCTCCACAGAGTAATCAGCTTCGTCCTCTGCCGAAGCCACTGTTCCTATTGATCCCGCTTTTGCTTCTTCTGGAGTTATTGCTTCGTCACCAAATAATAACTTGAACGGTGTAAAGCCTGTTGACCTTGATGTTGTTGTATTGTGGCTCCACACCACTTTAATTAATTCATCTAGCCATTTTCCTCTAGGCTGATTGAAGATTAATTTCATTACTCCCATCATTATGATGCCGTTAGCTCTTTCGACAAGTCCATTTGACTCTAGATGCCTATGCCTAACCGATGCAAAATGGATCATCGTACCAATTTGTCCACAGAACTCTTTAAAAGCTTCAGCATCAAACTGTGTTCCGTTATCCATAGTAATGGCCTTCGGCACTCCGAAGCGACAAACAATATTCTGCCAGAAAAATTTCTGAATGGTAACCGAAGTTATTGTGGCTAAAGGCTTCGCCTCAATCCACTTAGAAAAATATTCTACTGCCACCACAACATATTTTAAATTTCCTTGTGTTGGTGGTAGCGGGCCTACCAAATCAAGGCCCCACCTTTGCAATGGCCAAGTTGGTTGTATTAACTGAGTCATAGACAAAGGTTGTTTTTGATCTCTTGCGCATTTCTGACAGCCTTCGCATTTTTGAACTAATTCTGCTGCATCCGAAGCTGCCTTCAGCCAATAAAATCCTTGGCGAAAAACTTTTCCTAGCAAGGGCCTAGATCCAATGTGAGATCCACACAGGCCTGCATGTATTTCCTTCATCAATTCTATACCTTCAGCTCTGGATAAATATTTGAGCAATGGAGAACAGACTCCATGCTTGTATAGCTCCCCTTCTATTATGACATATGGTCGGGCTCTTGCCTCTATTCTCTTATTATAAGCTTCATCATTTGAAAGGAAATTACCTTAGAGGAAAGACATAATCTCAGTTCTCCAATCTTCACTATGAACAGGAGATATATTGAGCACTGCTCTTTCAAGAAGTTCCACCAAAGGTGCTTTTATTGTTTCAATAAATACTTCCGAAGGTAAGGGCAGCCCCTGTGTCGCTGACTTGGCTAGCAAATCAGCATGTTCATTTTCTCCTCGAGGAATATTCTTGACAGAAAACCCTTCGAAGGAAGCTTCAATGCTTCGGACCGTGTCCAAGTATTTCTCAAGCTTCGGGTCTCTTGCTTTACAACTCTTGTCAACATGACCAGAAATAACTTGGGAATCGGTTTTAAGAACCGCCCTTCTAATACCCATTGCCTTTAACTTCCGAAGCTCCAAAACAAAGCTTCATACTCAGCAATATTATTTGTGCAGCTAAAATCAAGTTTTACTGTGTAGCAAGTTCTAACTTTGAAAGGTGCAACTAACACAGCAGCTGCTCCTGCCCCGAAGGTTCCCCAAGAACCGTCGCAGAATACTGTCCAAGCTTCAGCATCTTTAGTTGTTTCTTCTCCCTGAGCCCCTGGCGTCCAATCAGCGATGATGTCTGCTAACGCCTGGGACTATATTGAGGATCTATGCACATAATCAATGCTAAACTCGTTGAGTTCCACAGCCCACTTTCCAATTCTTCCAGTAGCTTCTCTGTTCCTCATGATATCCTTGAAAGGTTGTGACGAAGGAACAATTATATGATATGCTTGAAAGTAATGTCGTAGCTTCCTGGAAGCCATTAAGACAGCATGTAACACCTTCTCCAATTCTGTATAATTCTTCTTTGATAGACTGAGGACTTCGGAGACGAAGTATATTAGGGCTTGCTTTTTAGTTTGTCCTTCATGCTTTTCTTGGACAAGTGCCGCACTCACTGCTGAGTGCGAAGCTGCCACATACAACAACAGAGGAGCCCCTGGCGCTGGTGGAGTTAGGGTCGTTAGATCTATCAGATACTGCTTCAGCTCTTCGAAGGCTTTCTGCTGAGCTGATCCCCATTGAAAGACTTTGGCTGACTTCAGCATTCAAAGAATGGTAAATTTCTCTCCGCAGATCTAGATATGAATCGATTCAGAGATGCCAGTCTTCCTGTCAGCCGTTGAGCCCCCTTCTTTATGCTTGGCGGCTCCATCCGAAGAATAGCTTCGATTTTATTTGGATTAGCTTCGATTCCTTTTGTTGAAACCAGACAACCAAGGAATTTCCCCTTCTTCACTCTGTAGACACACTTCTCTGGATTTAGCTTCAGACCAGCTTGTCTAAAATTAGTGAATGTCTCCTGCAAATCAGCAATGTGATTTTCTTGCTTCGTGCTTTTTACTATAATATCATCAACATAGGTTAGCACATTTCTGCCTATCTAAGAATGGAGAACCTTCGCTGTCATTCTACTGAAGCTTCCTCCAGCATTCTTGAGCCCCTCAGGCATCCAAAGATAACAATATGTTCCACTAGGGGTTATGAAGCTGGTTTTCGGCTCATCCTCTTTCTTCATCCAAATATGATGATAGCCTGAATAACAATCTAGCAGACTCATAAGCTCTGACGAAGCTGCTGCGTCTACTAGAGAATCGATCCTTGATAATGGAAACTCATCCTTCGGACAAGCCTTGTTGAGATCAGTAAAATCAATACACATCCTCCATTTACCATTGGCCTTCTTCACCATAACAGTGTTGGCTAGCCATTCTAGATATTTCACTTCTCTGATGACTCCAGCGCTAAGAAGTCTTTTCACTTCATTCCGAGAACCTTCGGCTTTGTCATCAGACATTTTCTGAAGCCTCTGCTTTCTGGGTCTGAAGGATGGATCAACATTGAGCGAGTGTTCAATGACATCCCTGTTAACACCACAGAGATCATTGGCTGACCATGCAAAGACATCTTTGTTGTTGAACAAAAACCTTATCAGGGTTTTCTCCTGTTCTTCAAACAATTGAGATCCCAGCAGCACCTTTTGCTCTGCAATATCTTCACATAAAAGCATGGGCTTCGGCTGATCGGCCGAAGCAGCCTTCTCCCTTCTGTACTTGTACTACTCACAAGCTTCAGCTCCATCTATACTATGGATTGCCTTTGAATCTGTCCAGTTCCCTTCATCCTTTCTGGCAGCTTCCTGACTCCCATGAATAGCAATAGGTCCTTGATCTGAAGGTATCTTCATGCAAAGATATGCTCGATGAAGAATTGCTTCGAAAGCATTGAGTGTTCCACGACCAATGATTGCATTGTAGGGGTACTCCATGTCGACAATATCAAACACAACTTGCTCAGTTCTGGTGTTGTTAATAAATCCGAAGGTCACTGGCATCGTGATCTTGCCTAGTGCTACAATCTGTCTTCCTCCGAAGCCACAGAGAGGGTGTGTAGCATCATGAATCTTATCTTCTGGCTCTTGCATTTGTCTGAAGGCCTTAGCAAATATAATATCCGCTGCACTGCCTGTATCAACCAGAACGTTGTGGACCAGAAAACCTTTGATAACACAAGAAATAACCATAGCATCATTGTGAGGATAATCCTTGAGCTGAAGGTCCTCTTGGGAGAAGGTAATTGGGATGTGAGACGATCTTGACTTGATGAAGGGTCCCTGCACTCTGACATGTTGTACCCTTCTCTGTGCCTCCTTCTTCTGCTTCTTGTTGGCCGGTTCTGAGCACGATCCGCCTGTTATCGGGAGCACCAGCTTCGTAGCCGAAGCAGTTCCAGCTTGGTTGTTGAACGAAGGCATTAGCTCAGAAAGTGGAAGTGAGTTCACCGGAGGTGGGCGCCAATGTTGGGGACTTGTTCTCAAATGCTATGAATTAAGAACAAGGCAACATAAAAATGTTAAATGTCAATGCCCTTCGTCCGCTGTTGGAGCGAAGGCAGAAACGCCACCCTTCGCCCGAAGTCTCCACTGCTTAGCCCCTGCCCTGACAGACAAAGCAGGCAGGGACACCCTTCGCTTCATCGGCACCAGAGACAGCATGGAGACCCTTCGCTCGATTCGGCACCAGACGAAGGCCTGCGGCAACGCCTCCCCACGGCGCGGCCTCGGTCAGCTCCGAGGCCCACATGAGATCTGGCCCGTTGTAACGGGCCCTGCGTGGCCGCGGTTGTGTTACGGGCCCAATTTGTAAAGGCGTACTTGTAATTACAGCTTGTAACCCCGCTTTATGGGAATATTCTGGGATAAACTAGGTACCTGAGGGCACATGCGTCCTTAACGCAAGGCGCCGTGCACTCGGATACCTATAAATACCCCCGCACAGTGCCCGTGAGAGGCCAGATTAACAGAGCTTTTGCCATCACGCGCGAGTGCCCTGTGGCCATCACCATTCACCCGTGTTGGATCTCCTTGCTGTCGAGAGACAGTACCAACATTTGGCGCCCACCGTTCGTGCTACGAGACAACCACCCGCGATGGCACCCAAGAGAGCTAACCCGAAGGCTGACGAGGCTGCGAAGGCAGCACTGCTCGCCGCAAGAAAGGGCAAGGCCCTCGCCCTCACCCAATCCACCCACCAAGAGGCCACTGAAGACGACACCCTCCGCACCTGCGACCCTGAGGGACAACCCTCAGGCTTCGCACCTCCCTCAGACATCGCTCCACCGGAGGGCGCGGATCTCGCCGAGGACGGTGAGGTCCTCGGCATCCCAAAACAGGAAGACTTCGCCGATCAACCTTATCGCGGAGTCATTCATATGATAACTGGGGGGTCCAGCACCGACTTCGACACCAAGCGGCAGAAGCGGGACCACTACCGCAGCATAAACCATGTCGCTGTCATGGGCCCAGTTGTGCAGACGAAGTGGTCCCACATACCGCTCACCTTCGACGCACGGGATGTCGACTTGCGCAGCGCCCCCCATTGCGATGCCATGGTCATCAATTGCAGCGTGGCAGGCTGGGACCTACACAAGGTCCTCGTTGACAACGGCAGCCAGGCGGACATCATCTTCCTCCACGCCTTCGATCGTATGGGCATCAGCCACAACCTGCTTAAGCCTTCGGACAACCCGTTGTATGGCTTCGGCGGCAAAAGCACCTTCCCCGTCGGCAAAATAGAGTTGCCCCTCTCCTTCGGTGTAGCACCCAATGCCCGAAGCGAGCAAGTGACTTTTGACATTGTGGATATGGTATATCCATACAACGCCATCATGGGTCGGGGATCCATCAATAAGTTTGAAGCTGCCATCCACGGACTGTATTTATGCATGAAGATACCAGGCCCTCTAGGCGTAATCACAGTCCGCGGAAACCAGCAAGCTGCGCGCAACATAGAGCGGGACTTCGTGCCTGGTCAGAGGAACGTGCACTGTCTCACGACACAGTGCGAGGTCCCTGCGCCCGCCAGTCCAACTGACAAGCAGCACAACAAGGCTCAGTTGCAGAGTCAGGATGGGACCAAGACTGTCCCCCTTGATCAGGCCACGCCCAAGCAGACAGTCACTATCAGCGAAGACCTTACTTCGCATGAAGAAGAGAAGCTTCTCTGCTGCCTGGCCAAGAATAAAGATGTCTTCGCCTGGTCCGCCCTCGACCTGGTCGGAGTCAGCCGATCCATAATCGAGCACAGTCTAGGGATCGACCCCTCGGTGCGACCAAGAAAGCAAAAGCTTCGCAAAATGTCCGATGAAAAGACAGAGGCCGCCAAGGCGGAGGTGCACCGCCTACTAGAGGCTAAATTCATTGAGCCAGTGGCTTACCCCACATGGCTCTCCAATGTTGTAATGGTGCAGAAAAAAAGCGGGAAATGGCGGATGTGCATAGACTTCACCAGTCTCAATAAGGCCTGCCCAAAAGACAATTTCCCGTTGCCACGGATCGACAAAATAGTCGATAGCGCGGCCGGATGCGAGGTCATGTCTCTCCTCGACTGCTTCTCCGGCTATCATCAGATATACATGAAGGAGGAAGACAAGGCTAGCACCAGCTTTATAACACCCTTCGGCACTTATTGCTTCATCAGAATGCCGGAGGGTCTCAAGAATGCCGGGTCCACCTTCTCCAGACTCACCAAAACAGTACTCGAAGGGCAGGTCGGCAGAAATATATTTACATATGTGGACGACATCGTCGTCGCCAGCAAAAATAAGGAGGACCATCTCGCCGACCTGGCCGAGACATTCGCAAACATGCGAGACGCACGACTCCGCTTAAACCCGGAAAAGTGCGTTTTCGGTGTTCGCCAGGGCAAGATATTGGGCTACCTGGTGTCGCACCGCGGCATCGAGGCCAAGCCAACCAAGATCCAGGCCATCATCGACATGTCGCCTCCGCAGTCCACCAGGGATGTCCAGCGTCTGACAGGCAGATTGGCCGCTCTCAACAGATTCATTTCCAGATCGGCCGAGCGAAGTCTTCCTTTCCTCAAAACTCTCCGCGGCGCAAAAGACTTCGCTTGGGGGCCGGAGCAAGCAGCGGCCTTCGCTTCATTAAAACAGTATTTAACGGAGCTGGCCACCCTCACGAGCCCCGACTCCTCGCTCCCCTTATTGCTCTATGTCGCGGCTTCGCCGCACGCGGTCAGCGCGGCACTAGTGCAGGAGCAGACAGTCGAAGGCGCTGTCAGACAGTGCCCTGTTTATTACGTCTCCGAGGTCCTGACTCCGTCCAAATGCAACATGACGGAGCTGGAGAAGATCGCCTACGCAGTCGTTATGTCCTCGCGCAAGCTGCGCCATTATTTTGAAGCATTCAAGGTCCGCGTCACCTCGGATAGGGGGCTCGGTGAACTGTTCAGAAACCCGGAGGCATCGGTGAGGATCGCCAAGTGGGCAGCCGAACTCTCTGGCTACCACATCAGCTTCGAGCCCAGGACAGCCATCAAATCGCAAGTCCTGGCAGACTTCGTCGTCGACTGGACCGGGCCAGTAACACAGCCGGACCCGACCACAGAGAAGGTCTGGACGATCCATTGCGACGGCGCATGGTGCCATGCGGGGGCAGGCGTCGCTGCAATCATAATATCACCAGTCGGGGTCAAGCACAGATATGCAGCACGACTCAGCTTCAATCTGGAATCCGACAGGTGCACAAATAATATAGCAGAATACGAAGCAGTCATCCTCGGCCTCCGCAAGCTGAGGGCCCTCGGAGTCACCACTTGCATCATCAAAACAGACTCCAAGGTAGTTGCCGGCCAGGTCGAGAAAGACTACGCAGCCAGGGACCCCGCACTCATGCAGTACCTCGCGGCCATCCGAAGTCTCGAGAGGCAGTTCAAGGGGTTCACCGTGCAGCATGTGGACCGGGCCAAGAATGAGGAGGCCGACGCATTGGCCAAGGCCGCGGCCAGGGGCGAAACTCTGCCCTCCGACGTGTTCTTCCACATCATCGGCACGCCAGCAGTCCGGAGCCCCGAAGGGCTCCAAATAACCAATGACAGCGAGGGTCACCGTACAGTCAACCTCATCATGACCGAAGACTGGCGAGCACCCATTACCCTGTTCCTGCAGGGGTATTATCACCCAGCCGACATCAGTGAGGCCAAGCGCCTCAGACATCGAAGCCGGGACTTCGCTCTGATTGAAGGCCAACTCTACAAAAAAGGGGTCAGCCAACCAATGCTTAAGTGCGTCACCGAGGCCGAAGGCATGCAGGTCCTGCGTGAAGTCCACAGTGGCACGTGCGGCTCGCACGCGGGGCCAAGGGCCCTAGCTGCTAAGGTGATCCGCCAGGGTTTTTACTGGCCAGCAATGATTTGCGCCGTGAATCGGGTCACTCGGTCCTGCGAAGCCTGCCAGAAGTTCTCTCCTCGGTCAGGCGGCCCTTCGCAGTACACAAAGCTGATTGCCCACACATGGCCTCTCCAGCGCTGGGGTCTCGACATTGTTGGACCCCTGCCCACCGCCCAGGGGAACCTCAAGTTCGCCTTCGTCGCGGTCGAGTACTTCACCAAATGGATCGAGGCACGGGCTGTCTCCACAATAACATCGAAGACTGCCCAAAAATTCTTCTGGCAGAACATCGTTTGCCGTTTCGGAGTACCGTCCGAGTTAACGGTCGACAACGGCAAACAGTTTGATAACCAAGACTTCAAGGATTTTTGTTTCTCCATTGGCACCAAGCTTGCCTTCGCCTCAGTCTATCATCCGCAGTCCAACGGGGTCGTGGAGCGCGCCAACGGAAAAATCTTCACAGCTATCAAAAAAATGCTCCTCGATGAAAAAAAGGGCAAATGGAGCGATTTCTTACCTGAGGCAGTCTGGGCACTAAACACGACCGAATGCAGGGCGACCGGGTTTACTCCCTTCCGTCTGTTATACGGATCGGAGGCCATGACCCCGCAGGAAATAAAGCACGGGTCCCCGCGAACAGTTCCGTCAGCCATCCCAGATGTGGACGAGCCCACTTCAAAGGATCTCATCGACGGAGACCGTGTCTTCGCCCTACAGGCCCTGAACAAGTATCAAGCCCAGACCAAAGCATGGCGCGACCACTCAGTCACCCCGAGGGAGTTCAGCGAGGGGGACCTCGTGCTCATTCGGACAGCTCGGACGGAGTCCAAGGGCAAGCTGGAGCCCAGGTGGGAGGGCCCTTTCATCGTCAAGACAAAGGCTTCCCCCAGCGCTTACAGGCTCACAACGCCAACCGGCGAGGACCTGGAGCATTCCTGGAACATTGACAACCTCCGCAAATTTTTTGTTTGATTCCTCAGGGCTGTCTTCGCCCTTGTAATTCGCAAAAACAATCTCGCACCGGCCCGCACTCTTTTCCTCCCGGGGGGTGAGGTTTTTAGCGAGGCGGAGCCATGTAATTTATGCGTAGAAAATCCCCCGCAAAAAGACATGCGTCGAAAAAGACCGCGATGACGGTCTTCGGCATTCGACCACCACGAGGTCACCGCGAGGCTAAGCGCTAGCTACCCTCGCGTGCGACAAATCCGCGCAAAAGTCGCCTAAGGGTGCAGCCGGATTAGCACAACAAGTGCGAAAAAAAAATCTCAGTCTATCGCGAAGACTATCCGTGCAAAAGTCGCCTAAGGGTGCAGCCGGGAAAAAAAAAAATCTAAGTCTATCGCGAAGACTATCCGCGCAAAAGTCGCCTAAGGGTGCAGCCGGATTAGCACAACAAGTGCGAAAAAAAAATCTCAGTCTATCGCGAAGACTATCCGTGCAAAAGTCGCCTAAGGGTGCAGCCGGGAAAAAAAAAATCTAAGTCTATCGCGAAGACTATCCGCGCAAAAGTCGCCTAAGGGTGCAGCCGGATTAGCACAACAAGTGCGGAAAAAAATCTAAGTCTATCGTGAAGACTATCCGTGCAAAAGTCGCCTAAGGGTGCAGCCGGATTAGCACAACAAGTGCGGAAAAAAAATCTAAGTCTATCGCGAAGACTATCCGTGCAAAAGTCGCCTAAGGGTGCAGCCGGGAAAAAAAATCTAAGTCTATCGCGAAGACTATCCGCGCAAAAGTCGCCTAAGGGCGCAGCCGGATTAGCACAACAGGTGCGGAAAAAATCTGAGTCTATCGCGAAGGCTATCCGTGCAGAAGTCGCTCAAAAGTGCAGCCGGATCAGCACAACAAGTGCGAAAAAACCGAAGACTATCTGTGCAGAAGACACTTAAGGGTACACCTGGACTACCACAACAACGGCCGAAACGACGACATCGAACCATTCACGCCAAGACCAATTATAATCAAGCAAGCACAGCGCAGCCGAACGAATCAGTTAGTACAAAACGCCTTCACACACATGCACGCGAGGGCACACAATTCCACCATACAAGCCTCTACATACACAAGCGAGGGCACTACACTCTACATCGGCTCAACCCTAGGAATAATTCCCATCTCCCTATAATTAAATAACATTATCCTGAGCTCCTCACCCGCAAAAAGCCTTCGCAGTTCCCCTTCACCTACACTCTCGGCGGTCGGCAGAGACAACAGTTCCTGCCGACCAGCCCCACTCACACGAAGCAAAGCCCGCTCCTCCGCGCTAACCCTACGTTTTGCAACCGCCCTTCGTCGACGTCGCCCGGCGCTAGGGCCTGGCACGTCCGACGCGTCCGCGGCGTGTGGCGAGGCCTCCGCCGCAGCCACGTCCAAGGCCGCAAAATAATCCAAATCCTCCTCCGACGACTCCTCAGTCCACTCAACCGAGCTCCCGGAGTCAGCAAAGTCAAAAAACTCAGGTGCAGACCCACTACATTGATTACCACCTTCCGCGGTCGAGGCCGCCAAAAACTCAGTAGCAGTGGTTGCGTGCGCAGGCCCAAATTCTTGAACCTGCGCAGCAACCAAAAGTTCAGTACAACATCCAAAATTCCCTAACCCTAAACAACCACTACGCCACCTGCGAGGGCCCTGACGCCGCGGGTGCCTCCGCCGTTGTCTCCGCCGCCACTTCCTTCGCCACGAGCCGCACCGCCAAGTCCTCCGCATCACGCACAAAGGCGGCCGGGTCACGGTTTCGCAAATTCAGTGCAAAGGCAGGACTTCGCACCACACTTCCTCCGTGAAAGGACATCTGGCGAGGGCACACTTAGCCCAGCGCCCAGCCGTGCGCCAAGGGCCAGACCCCGTACGCCACAAACTCTTCAACTAAATCACGACCACTGCTCTGGCCGACGGCGCACCGAAGGGCCCCTTCGTCTGCATCCTCTTCTGCCACTTCAAACGGCGGATATGCAGAGTAATTGCGAGAGCACATCTCAGACACGGGAAGTCCTTCATGGCCTTCGACAGTAGCCTCAGCAACGCAAAACCAAAATTCATTCCAATTGCCCCACTTGTTGCGGGCGCACGGAACCAACTCCACTACTGGCATTGTGGTCTTGCCGGTCTTCGGCGTGAATGCGCACGACCCAAACTGGGCAACCCCATCCTCAACCACCCTCTCCTGCCAATGCAAGCAGCAAATCTTCGCAAAAACTTCAACCGACGGCTGTCCGCCGTACGAAGTCGTCGCCCAGGCATACTTCGCCAGCGCCACCACGGCGTTCGGTGTCAGCTGATGAATTTGAACGTTGAATATACGCAGGACTTCGCAAATAAACCGGTGCGCAGGCAAGCGGAGACCGGCGACGAAGAACGCCTCGAAAACAACCAACTCATCCTCCGGCTCGGGGACTTCCTCCGTCCCCGGAGCACGAGCCGGAGGGCAGGGCGCGGCTCCTCGGGAAACCCGCAATCCCACAGGGCGCGACGCTTCGGAAAACCCGCAGTCCAACAGTATGATGTCCATCAACGGTCACATCAAAAACCCCCGCGGAACCACTTCGAGCGAGGGCAGCGTCTCCGCCATCTAGCGACGTCTTCGGCACCAGGTGACTTTGTCGAACTGGTCCCTCGGAGGGCAAATGTTGGAGCGAAGGCAGAAACGCCACCCTTCGCCCGAAGTCTCCACTGCTTAGCCCCTGCCCTGACAGACAAAGCAGGCAGGGACACCCTTCGCTTCATCGGCACCAGAGACAGCATGGAGACCCTTCGCTCGATTCGGCACCAGACGAAGGCCTGCGGCAACGCCTCCCCACGGCGTGGCCTCGGTCAGCTCCGAGGCCCACATGAGATCTGGCCCGTTGTAACGGGCCCTGCGTGGCCGCGGTTGTGTTACGGGCCCAATTTGTAAAGGCGTACTTGTAATTACAGCTTGTAACCCCGCTTTATGGGAATATTCTGGGGATAAACTAGGTACCTGAGGGCACATGCGTCCTTAACGCAAGGCGCCGTGCACTCGGATACCTATAAATACCCCCGCACAGTGCCCGTGAGAGGCCAGATTAACAGAGCTTTTGCCATCACGCGCGAGTGCCCTGTTGCCATCACCATTCACCCGTGTTGGATCTCCTTGCTGTCGAGAGACAGTACCAACATCCGCTGAACCATTATCTCCCCAAGGATTTAATGTACTACGGACGAAGGTCGCGGGTAAAATATCGCGAAGGTCATACCTTCGTGGCTAGACTTATACAACAATGTAAAATAAAGTATAAAATGTAAAACATATGTTAGGAACAGATAACATTATTCATATATCTCATTATATGGATCTGAATATTAAAACATAATATTTAGGTACATTTATACCTTTTCCTTGGCAGAAAACAATAACTCCAGTGTGATGCGTCAGCAATTACAAGATTGCGTGAACAGTACAGGGGTACTGTTCATCTATTTATAGGCACAGGACACAGCCTATGTGAAATTACATTTATGCCCTTTATAATCAATTACAATACTGACACAAAACATCATGGGTCTTTGAGTCATTTCATCTTTAAGTCGGTTCGCCCCCTTCGTCTTGAGATTCGTCACTATGCCGAAGCTCTATCAGTGATAACTTCGGCGCTGCTTCGGAAAGGATCTGCTGAAGGTGTTTTCCTCTTTTAGGACCTTCGGCTATGAAGCATACCCCCAACAAGCACAAGCAAAAAAGGCAGCAAATATGACATGGCTGGGTCAAACTGAGTAGTGTGCTCTAGCAAAAATGTTAATATTCATGAATCATTTCACATTGAAGCTTCCCTAACTCAATCAGATTTTCTTTTGAAGTTGTTGCAATCAGATATATAGTAATAAACATGGCTGTGTTTTACTGAGATTGATCTTTTACAATCACAAAAAACCAACATGTGTGTGATGTTATGTCCAGTGGCCACCCCGGCAGGTCGTGAGCTCTTTAATCCTTATCCCTCGGCTGACTGAATGATTATAGGAATTATGATGTTTGGTGTTGTTACTATTTGTGGATGGCAACACTCAAATACTGCAATAGGATGTTAGATGCTACTCAATTTCGTCCAGGCTCTCACATATGCATAGGATCTGAATTCTGCTTCGCTTATGTGTTCCAATCCAACTAAACACAACATAGGAATGTTTCATTCATTTACTTTATATTAACATGTTACATTTTGTTTGCTTCTTTTTTCAGTTTCGAACCTAGATCAACTTCTTGATACTACTCTGTAATGCAACTATCAATTTCTTTTGCACATATATTTTTCTAAAATGCTTTCTTGTTGTTGATCAGTTTCAGTACCTAGGATGAAGTTTCAGAGCTGCCAGCTGATTTCAGTTTCAGAGCTGCCAGCTGATTTCAGTTTTAGAGCTGCCAGCTGATTTCAGTTTCAGAGCTGCTAGCTGATTTCAGTTTCAGAGCTGCTAGATTCCAGTTTCAGAGCTGCACTATGGATCCACACTTGATTATATTTTCTTTTCAGTTTTAGAGCTCCAAGATTTATACAGAATTTGAAGATTATGCTACCGAAAAAGCTTTCCTAATTTACCTAGGATGAAGTTCAATATTGTTTAGAATATTGTTTAGGATGAGTCATATGTTTTTATCTTTGTCTCTAGAAATATTTGTATACGCTTCAAGTGGTGATTATTTTAAGTTGTGCTACTCTGTATATTGACTATTTTAATTCAATGAGAAATGGTTTGTCCATTACAATTGTGTTTATGCCTCGGATGAATTGGAGCTTCTAATTGTACTAATGGCAAATGATGTTGTATATTATTTTGTATTCAATAAATGGTTTATTTCTTGCCACACATATATGTGCTCTCACAAATCCATTCTAAATGTTGCCATTGTTATACGGTTCAATAACATTGCAACACATAAATGTGTTGCCATAAATCTAAACAAAATGTTGCCAAATCCAATACGGGTCAACCCGTCTTTGCCGGTACAAACACATGTAAGTGTTGCAGTAGGAAATAAATATCTGTTGCGCTGCAGCAACACTTATACCCATGGCTTACCAACATATATATAAGTGTTGCAGTAGTCCCTAGCAACGGCAGCATAGGCAACACATAATTATGTGTTGGTATAACCCTTAGCAACACTTATCTCAACTTCTAGCAACGCATAAAAGTGTTGCAATAGGGGGGTATTTTTGTAGTTCATGGACAAGGCATCCTCCTTGGATTCAAGTCCATAGACTAACATAGATCCCGTTATCAAGATGAATACAATCAATTCCTGACCTCACGCGAGTGCCAGAAAAATCACTCGACTTCTACCGAGGTCCTGATTAGCATAGCATCTACTCGACCTAGCATACTAGTATCCATCTCAAAAAGGTATCCTAAGTTCATGCAACTAGAGGTTTCAAGCAACTCCAACACTTAAGTGCACATTACAATCCTACAAGCATTAAGTGTAGTAAAGTAGCATATAATAATACGGTTATGCATAAAACCGGGGCTTGCCATCAATAGCTGGGGCTGCAGGGAGATCCTCGATAGCAGCCTCAGGAGCTTGCTCCTGGTCTTCCTCTTGGACAGTTCCTTGCTCGGGGACGAGCACGTACCCTCCGTCAGCGAGATTACAATCTAATGAATGCAATGAGTACTATATGCATGATATGATATGTGCTTTAGTAATTAAACATTTGATGGTGAATGATCCACTTAATTTAGATGGGGTTTAATCTTGGTACTAAAGATTTTTGGTGGTATACTTAGTAATTTAGATCATACTCAGTTAAACTAAGTGGTAAGTTCATTTTGGTGTTCCACTGAATTCCTTTTAAAGTTTTAGTGAGAATCACCAAGATTTCAAGTTGGACTTATTGGGGCGAGGTTTATCTTTCCTTTCATTCCCTCTATTTCTTTTATGTTTTTAGAGTGGGTTTGAACTACAAGTTGTCTTAATAAATTTTCACAAATTCTGTAAAAATTACAGTGGCTTTTTACTGGTGTATAATTCTCTGTCCTAAAATTTGGGGCTTAAAAAGTGAATAGTTCTCTCTGGACAAAATTATAAAATGTTAGGGCAGAAGGAGTGGTTTGAACTACAACTACCATTTAACAGTAGGAAATTTTCTAAGACTTATTTTTGCAGGCATTTAGATGTTATAACATGACTTTGCACAAAGTTCTAGCCATTAATACTTATTAGTCATTTTACTATGATTTTCTAAAGTTTCTAGCCAAAGGGGTGCTTTCTACTACCATTATATTTGAAAAAATATCAAACAAAAAATTTCTGATTTTTCCTAGCTTCTATTTTGTGCAAGAGCAATCATTCTGAAGTTTGGCATCTTTTTGCTTAAGGGAAGGGGTGGTAGGATTTATTTGGATTAAATGGCCTTTTTCATGAAGTATTGGTAATAGGCATTATTGTGCATCTTTCAAATGGGTTTGCATTTTTCTCTAGTGGCCTATCTCATTATTGATCTAGCAAAATTTTATTTGCCCATTATTGCATTATTTTGGGTTACTCATGATTTATTTGAAATATGACTCATTATCATGTTCTATTTATTTACCCTACTTAAAATGATGAGTTGGGGTGTTTATTATTTTTGCAGTGGGGTTTTGGTGGTTACAAGTCCACTGGATTTTATTAACAAATTTGGGTCTGGTTTTATAAATCCAAATAATGCTAAATAAAACATTCCACTTTAATTCTATTATTTTTCCTAGGTTCTTTGTTACTTAAGTAGGATAGAAAAATAATTTCATTCACTGTTCATTGTATTCTAATGCCTTTCTGATTTTCCTAAGTTTTGGGAAAAAATGGCTTTTAATAGATATCTCTACTTAAATTTTCAATACTGGGGTTTCCACTATTTTTAAATAGTGTTTAAATGGGGTGTGAACATCTACAAATTTTCTTAGGTTCAGCACAGAAGCATAACTAATTTTCCTTAATTAAATAAGGTTTGGTCAGTTTCTGTATTTAATTCTAAACTCTAAAATTTAAAACAGAAAGCATAGGGTTTAGTATTTTTAATTGGTAGTCCATGATATTTAGAATCCAGCAAAATTAGTTTGACAATTTTTGGTTAAGTATTTCTCAAGTTATGAATTTCCTAAGTTCTCTGTTCATTAAAAAGATTAAACAGAAATGATTAAATGAAAAACTACTTTGCAACGGGGTCCCTGGCGGGTGTTTTCAAGTTTCCTTACAGACTAGTCCTTGGGCTACTATTCAATTGAGTCACTGACAATTCAGAAAACCCCCTGGGTTCTTCTAATCCTAACCCGAGGTCCTTCCCCCAAATTAAACAGTACCCGCGGCGGAAGAAAGGGCGGAGGGGCTTACCGGCAGCGAGACTACTCCGGTGAGGTGGCCGAGGGTGTAGGGGAGGCCCTGAGGGTCACGGCGATGTGCACGTCGCCGTTGGGGATGGTCGGAGTTGGCCTGTCCACGTGCGCAGGCGGGGGAGCTCGTCGGCGGCAAGGAGTCCGGCCTATCTAGGGCACAATTGACCAATCAATTAGGTCAGAGAGCTTTACCCGGGATCAAGGAAGGTGTGTGCGCGAGGAATTGAAGAATGGCTCACTGGATTGCTCGGTCTACACACGCAGGCGGTCGGCCGAAGTCCGGCGAGGACGATCTTGGTTCTCCGGTGAAGTTCTACCGGGTCCAAGAGCTTGGGAAGCTTCACAAGCTATTGGCGAAGCTAACCGAGCGGCTGGCGTGGCTTGGAAGACACTGTGGTGGGCTAGCCACGGTGGCCGAGGCTCTGGTGGCAATGGCGGGCAGAAAAGAGCTTGCCGGAGCTAAGGAGGGGCGTCTGGCCGGTGAAGGTGAGCACGGGGTGAGGTGAGACGTGCCCGGGGAGGCTTTATAGGCACGGGCGGGCATGACCGAGGGCGAGGGCACGTGGTGGACTTGACCGAATGCTGGGGCGAGCACGCGCGGGTTTAGCGAATGCCGGCGTGCCGACCAGGGTCGAAAACGTGTGCACGTTCGTTCTTCCCAAGTTCTGGCGCGTGTGGTCATTCATCCGAGCCTGCTCTCGCATAGGTCAGTGCACAAAACCTCTTCTCCTCCCTAGAAGCTACCAATCTTGTGTGGGGGTCATAGGATTTTGCCTACTGGTTTCAAAGATTTGGAGCCCTGAAACCCGGTCTGTCTCCCTGCCCGAACCCGAGGCAAATCCAGGGTTTTGTCATGTCTAGGGCTCGCGTCCTAATGCCATCTTCTGGCATGTGACAGAGGGGTTAGTTAGACATGTTTTTGTTAATGGGGTCATTAGGATTTGAGCTAGGGATCAAGGTGAACACGCTTGGTATTTAGCTCAAGGGCTGAAATTCAGAATTCTGAATTTTAGAATTCCTTATTGAATCCCCACTTGAGAAGCTTGTTTGGGGTTTTATTTAAATTGTTTTGGCCAAGCTTCCATAATCTTTATTGTTGCTTATTTAGTATACTTCAATGTTTATATTTGGCCTAAGCCATGATTCTATATTTTTTATAATCTTTTGCCCCTTTTCTTCAATTCTACTTAAAGAGCTCAATTAGGGTTGGTATTAGGGTTTCAACATTTGCTCTTTTGAAAAACTCTTTTGTTTTGAACATGACGCTTTTAAGTATAAATTTAGTGGATCTTTTATTCTTAAGTCAATTTGATGCTCATGCTTAATTTGGCTCAAATGAAATGTTGATACTTGGGTTAGCAATGATAGAAACCCTAGGTGACACTGGGGTGTCACAGCCTTCCCCCCTTAAAGGAATCTCGTCCTGAGATTCGGGTCAGAGTCCTCCCAGGGTGAAGCGAAGGGTGAGACTTACATGAAGTGGGTGCTTATTATTAGGGCAAACTGCTCTTCGAATGTCATTCTCTTTGCAACTTTAGAAGGAAGTCCTTTTTAAATTTTGTTTCATAATTACCTCATTCTGATTTAAGATTATATTTCTGAAATTTAGATTCGAAAGGCAGGAGGAGGGGCTGGGCATGATTACGTACCAGTTTCCTTGGGTAGGCAATCGGGGAAGTTGGATCGCAAGAATTCCTCAGTCTCCCAAGTAGCCTCTTCCTCTGAGTGATTACCCCACTGGACCTTATATATCTTGATCGATTTAGCCCGAGTTGATCTTTCCTTGCAATCCAGAATCTTGGAAGGGTAATCTTGGTACGATAGATCTAGCTCTATCTCCAATTCTGGCTCTGCTATGATCTCGGTCGGCAATCGAACACACTTCTTCAACTGAGATACATGGAACACATTGTGGATGGCAGACATTTTTGGAGATAACTTCAATTTATATGCCACAGGTCCACATGCTTCTATGATCTCATAAGGTCCAATGTAGCGAGGGGCTAACTTGCCTTTGATCCCGAACCTCTACACTCCCTTGGTGGGTGATACCTTGAGATAAAAAAATCTCCCACCTCGAACTGGAGAGGTTTTCTTCTCTTATCATGGTAACTCTTCTGCTTGGCCTAAGCAGCTTCTAGATTCTTCCTGATTAGTTTGACCTTCCTTTCGGCTTCAGTCACTAAGTCAGGTCCGAAAACTTCTCTTTCTCCAGGCTGAGACCAATTGAGTGGTGTTCTACACCTTCTTCCATAAAGAGCTTCGAAAGGTGCCATCCTGAGGCTGGATTGAAAACTATTGTTATAAGCAAACTCTACCAAGGAGAGGTGCTTATCCCAGTTCTTGCCACAATCGATTGCACAAGCTCTCCGCATATCTTCAAGAATTTGATTTACCCTCTCAGTCTGACCATCAGTCTGTGGGTGGTAAGCTGAACTTCTTATTAGCTTGGTTCCCAAAGACTCCTGCAATTGTTCCCAAAATCTGGCAACAAATTGGGCTCCTCGGTCAGAAATAATGGTCCTGGGCAATCCGTGCAAAGACACGATCCGGTCAATGTACAACTCTGCATACTTTTGAGCCTTATCAGTGGTGTGCACAGGGAGAAAATGTGCCACTTTCATCAGTCGGTCCACAATAACCCAAATCGAATCATGATGACGAGAGGTGTTGGGCAGACCCACAATGAAATCCATGCTAATGTCATCCCATTTCCACAAAGGTATAGACAGGGGTTGCAAAGCTCCAGCTGATTTCAAGTGGCTGGCCTTTATCCTCTGACAGGTGTCACATTCTGATACATACTGGGCTATCTCCCTCTTCATTCTGGTCCACCAATACAAAGGCTTCAGATCATGGTACATTTTGGTTCTTCCCGGATGCATAGAGAATTCGGAGAGATGGGCTTCATCCAAGATTTTCTTCTTGAGATCCTTATTTTTAGGAATCACCAATCTTCTTTTAAACCACAATACACCCTTTCCATCTTGGCGGAAACATTTATACTTCTCATCCTTCTGATGGAGATTCTCCTTGATAATTTGCACTCCCTTGTCACTGAGCTAGGCCATGATGATCTAGTCTTGCAAAGCTGGCTCAACAGAAAGGTGAGACAAATCACTAGAAGGAATCACTTCAATCTGCATCTTCCTGAACTCATCGCACACGGTGTTAACGCGAGAATTCATCAGAACACAATTGCATTGCAACTTCCGACTCAAGGCATCTGCTACCACATTGGCTTTTCCTGGGTGATAATGTACCTCCAGGTCATAGTCCTTGATCAGCTCTAGCCATCTTCTCTGCCTCATGTTGAGATCAGCCTGAGTAAAGATGTACTTAAGGCTCTTATGATCAATGAAGATGTTGCAATGGGTTCCCATCAAATAGTGCCTCCACATTTTTAATGCATGAACCACTGTTGCCAACTCAAGGTCATGAGTGGGATAATTCTGCTCATGAGGCCTGAGTGCTCTTGAGGCATAAGCATTGACTCGGTTGTCTTGCATCAAGACACAACCTAGTCCAGTGCCAGAGGCATCACAATACACATCAAAAGGCTTGCTGCTATCGGGTTGCGCTAACACTGGTGCTGTGGTCAGATGTTGCCTTAATGCATGGAAGGCATCTTCGCACTTCTGACTCCAAACAAATTTGGCTTCTTTCTTCAGCAGCTCAGTTATGGGCTCCACAATTCGAGAGAAATCTAGAATGAATCTTCGGTAATAACCTGCTTATCCTAGAAAACTTCGAATCTGACGGACAGTCGTTGGTGGCTTCCAGTTCATCACCTCTTGCACCTTATCAGGATCAACAGCTATTCCTGCCTGAGAGATAGTTTGACCCAAGAATTTGATTTCCTTTATCCAAAAATCACATTTTGACAACTTGGCATAAAGGTGGTGCTCTCGCAGACGTTGAAGCACTACATGCAAATGCTCGGCATGCTCTTCTTCGTTCTTTGAGTACACCACGATATCATCGATGAAGACCACTATGAATTTGTCCAATTCTGGCATGAAAACAGAATTCATCAGATACATGAAATATGTTGGTGCATTAGTCAGCCCGAAAGACATCACCAAGAATTCATATAGCCCATATCTAGTTGAGAAAGCCGTCTTCGGAATATCGCTTGCTCGTATCTTGATCTAATGGTAGCTAGAGCGAAGGTCTATCATGGAAAATACTTTGGCTCCGACCAACTGGTCAAAAAGAACATCAATACAAGGCAAAGGATACTTGTTCTTGATAGTCACCGCATTAAGAGGGCAGTAATCTATACACAGCCTCAAGCTTTCATCTTTCTTCTTCACGAACAGGGCTGGACATCCCCAAGGTGAAGTACTTGGGTGAATAAATCCCTTATCCAGCAACTCTTGCAATTGCTTCTTCAATTCTACCAACTCAGCGGGTGTCATCCGGTAAGGCCTTTTGGAAATTGGTGTCGTTCCCGGCTGTAACTCGATGGCGAATTCAATATCCCGGTTTGGTGGCATTCCTGGCAATTCATCAGGGAAGACATCTGCATACTCATAGGCCACTGGGATCTTCCTTAGAGGTAACTCCATCATAGAGAAAGCACATAACTGAGTAGAACCCTGGCTGGGCAGAATTAAGGTGAAATTCCCATAGAACGGGGAATTGATTTCCACGATGCAGCTGGCTATATCAAGCACTATTTGGTGCAGGGTCATCCAATTAGCTCCCAGAATAATATCCACATTTTCCAAACCGATAACAAGAAGGGTGGTCTTGACAATGTGGCTTCCCAGTTGAATAGGCACACTTTGGTTTAATTGATTAGTTGCAATTTTACCCCCAGGTGTGGCTATCATAAATGACCCTTTTGAGTGATAGAAAGGTAGTTGACATTTAGCACTGAACTTTTGGCTAATGAAACTATGAGATGCACCAGAATCAAACAGAATTAAAGAAAGTTGATTATAAACTGAAAAGATACCGGTCATGATGGGAGCTCCCTCAGGTACTTCCTCCAGAGTAGTGAAGTTGAGCTTCCCTTGCCTGACTTGTACCTTCTGCTTTCTTCCCTTGTCTTGATTTCGTGCTGGCATCTGCCTCTGCTGATTCCTTGGATAATTCTTGGCGTAGTGGCCCACATTACCACAAGTGAAGCACTTGTTCCCATTGCCCTGGCGGAACTACTGCTGCTGCGGCAGCTGATTGTTCCTTGGAGCAGGAGTTGGAAAGCGAGTGGGTGCCGGCTGCTGCTGCTTAGGTGGCCTAATCACCCATCTGCCTGCCTGCTGCTGAAATCCCCTGCTCTGATTGTGAGAAACAATCCTGAACCTCTGGGCCTGAGCGGATGGTGCTGACATTGGTGCCTTTCTCTTCTTCTCTGCCCGGACAGGTTGACCAACTCATTGAAGCTATCTGCCCGGACAGTGTTGAGACGTTCCCGCAGCTTGGTGTTGAGAACCCTGCGAAAGCGGTCTCTCTTCTTCTCATCAGAATCAGCATGGTAACCTGCATACTGGCACAGGTCGTTGAAGGCCTGAGCGTACTGCAAGACCATGCGGGTCCCTTGATTAAGTGCCAGAAACTCATTCAGCTTGCGATCGAGAATTCCGGCGGGAGTGTGGTGCCCTCTGAAAGCTGTCTTGAAATCTTCCGAAGACACTTCATGATCAGCGGGGAGCATAGCACGGAAGTGGTCCCACCAAGTCCGAGCAGGGCCGCGAAGATGCTGCGCAGCGAAGCGAGCCTTGGTTTCATCATGGCAGTCTCCTGTGAGGAGGGGAAACTTGGACTCAACGACGCGGAGCCACACGTCGGCATCCAACGGATCCTCTGCCTTGGTGAACAAGGGTGGTTGCATGCTCAGGAACTCCTGGTAGGTTGCCGCTGCCGGAGGTCGCTGATGCTGGCCTCCACCATGCTGCTGAGGGTGGGGCTGGCGCTGCAAGAGCTATCGCAGAATCTCATTCTACTGGGCCATCAGCTCCTACACTGAGCTAGAGGAGGTGGCGGGGGAACCTGCTCGTTATGCCAACGACGCTGCCTAGCTGCCATCTAAAAACAGAGATTGTCGCCATTGTTATCCCAACTCACAATTTAGAACGACAAGCTATTATCTCATATGGAAGGAAAATGCCATAATCATAATATTAGGTTCGAAATGAAGATAACATGGTTAAAAACATCCCACAGATTTCAAAAGTTCATAGGGTTACATCAATTAGGGGAAAGTACCCGTAAGCTTAGTCCAAAATCTAACATTAACTAAGCTCGCGTAGGTTTCTACCCGCCTAAAGCATCAAAGTGACTGATCAACCCTGAGCGGTGGAAGCGACACTAGATGCGGGTGAACAGGGCATCGCGGAGGTAGTCCCATTGGCACCAGGGGCTAGTCCTATCTCCTTGGGAGCCTCTTCTCCCTCGCTTCCGGCCTCATTGGCCTCCATCTCCATGTGGTGCATGTCCAGGTGGTCATTTGCTTCTTCGAGTTCCCGCTGCACATCGTGGAGCTGGATCTCCAAGACATCAATAGTGTTGTCTCGGATCTCCACCTGCTGCTCCATGGTGGTTATGCGCTGGCTCAGCCTTTCCACCTGTAGATCCTTCTCCACCAACTTGGAGGATAAGTCGACCACAAAATCTTCTCGGCTATCGAGGGTGAGCTTGGTGGTTTGAGCGATGTTAGCAAGGTGTGCCAACCTGAAGGCAGTATAGCGCACTCATGCACTGAACAGTGACCCTCCCAACCATGTCAGGATACATTGCCCACACATCTTTCACATGGCTCACACGGTTACACCACATGTGGTCATCCTTCTTCTCAACAAGGAAGAGTCCCAAGGGGTGCATCACCATCTCCAGAGGATGGTAGCCACAGAAAGTTGTTAGAGTCTTCATGGCTGCTGCTTCAGTGGTGTCGTCCGTCCTGAATCCAACCATTTCGGAGTCAAGAGAACGCCAACCCGGCTGAAGGGGATGAGCCTCCAAAGTCAACCAGACTCGGCAACGAGGTACCCGATGCTCCTCATACAACTGCACCGTGTACAAAGGGGGCGTAGGGTAACCGACAGAGTTAAGCACTGCCCACAAGATGGAAGGAAAGCCATCGTGAGAAAGGAAGTCAGAGCTGAAACGAGTGTCTCCTCCACTAGCGGGGGTGGGTGAATTCATCTGTGGAAGGTTATCAAAGGTAAAGATTATGGTGGAAGGAAGAAAAATAAAAGAGCCTGGATGGGTTTAAAAAGGAAGCGAGTTTGCTCAAGTTTTAATTCCTTTTAGTTTTTATAATGCATGCATGCTGGAAGTAACGTCTCCTCTCCGAATATAAGGGTGCTTTAAGGCATCCTTTAAAAATCTAAGCACTGGCCCATAGGGCCTACTTATTTAGCCACCTATTTCTCCCACTATCTCTAAGGCCTTTCGTCCTAGGTTTAGCGGTCTAGTCCTGACGATTCGTAGCAGTTTCTAAGCAAGTTTTAGATTTCAAAAATTGGTATTCATGGTTTATTGTTCTCCTCTGTGGTGGAATTTGCTCCGATACCAGCTGTGGCAGAACCGCCCAAATTATTCCAGCTTAAGTGCCTAAGTCACGCCTCAGGGGCTGTAGCACACTTAAATCGGAATAACCCGTCAGTCCCTCAGATCTAGTCTGATAGAGCCACTTAACCAGGATCAAATTCCACAATCTCACTCGAAGGTGAGTCACAGGAGAAATACAATAAAGCAGGAAACCTCCAATTAAAGTACTGAATTATTACATAAATCGGAGTTTTTCAAGTTGCTGATAAGAGTTCATAAAATAAGATGCAGCGGATAATCGTTGTCGTCCGTAGCGAGGGGATGAGCAAGGCCTAGCCCACTACTCCTCGTGCTCCTCTCCTACCGGAGCAGCATCCCACTCGACCGTCCAACCCGGTGGCAGGGTGGTAGGCCAAGTCACACCATCAACCATATCCTGAAGCGTACCTGCAAAAATTATGCCACAAGCAAGGCTGAGTATACTAATACTCAGCTAGACTTACTCGGTGTGAGTAAACTACTCCTCTACCTCTAGACCATGCAGCTGTTTGGCTGAGGGGTTTGGTTTGCCAAAAACACTAACTGTTTCTAAAATCAATTCTTAGCTTTTCAAATTCTAGTATCATTATTTTAGCTAAGTTTGCTCCTTCTAAGCATACATGATAACAAGCATTTAGTTCAATCAACAAATTGTCTCATGTAACCTCATTTCACTTCTTACTCAATGTAGTACAAGGGGTCAAGCAGTCTCATTAGCTGCGAGAAGCAGACGATTCGAATCGGGTTTTTATCCTTGCAAGGTAAACCTAAACACATGACATGTCAGGGTACTCCGACCCCACACATGTCAACCGTCCCCATCGATTCCCCGTTCGCGTCCAGGCCTTACCGCCTTGGCATACAATGCTCCACTAACCTCGGCTGCCGCCGTGCAGTGACCGCACTTGTACCGACCATAGCTAGCATGGGAGACCCAGTCTCAAGTCGCATGAGGGATAAAGTCCGCGCCCGGCTTCACTCAGGTACTAGGTTTAACGGTTACCATATTTCCCGACATGTGCTTAGCACGTTCAAAAGCTTGACTCAGGTATCCACACATTAATCCTTAATTCCTTTTTCTCGTCTCATGGACAAGGCATCCTCCCTGGATTCAAGTCCATAGACTAACATAGATCCCGTTATCAAGATGAATACAATCAATTCCTGACCTCGTGCGAGTGCCAGAAAAATCACTCGACTTCTACCGAGATCCTGATTAGCATAGCAGCTACTCGATCTAGCATACTAGTATCCATCTCAAAAAGGTATCCTAAGTTCATGCAACTAGAGGTTTCAAGCAACTCCTACACATAAGTGCACATTACAATCCTACAAGCATTAAGTGTATTAAAGTAGCATATAATAATACGGTTATGCATAAAACCGAGGCTTGCCTTCAATAGCTGGGGCTGCAGGGAGATCCTCGATAGCAGCCTCGGGAGCTTGCTCCTGGTCTTCCTCTTGGACTGTTCCTTGCTCGGGGATGAGCACGTACTCTCCGTCAGCGAGATTACAATCTAATGAATGCAATGAGTAAGATACATGCATGATATGATATGTGCTTTAGTAATTAAACATTTGATGGTGAATGATCCACTTAATTTAGATGGGGTTTAATCTTGCTACTAAAGATTTTTGGTGGTATACTTAGTAATTTAGATCATACTCAGTTAAACTAAGTGGTAAGTTCATTTTGGTGTTCCACTGAATTCCTTTTAAAGTTTTAGTGAGAATTGCCAAGATTTCAAGTTGGACTTATTGGGGCGAGGTTTATCTTTCCTTTCTTTCCCTCTATTTCTTTTATGTTTTTAGAGTGGGTTTGAACTACAAGTTGTATTAATAAATTTCCAACAATTCTGTAAAAATTACAGTGGCTTTTTACTGGTGTATAATTCTCTGTCCTAAAATTTGGGGCTTAAAAAGTGAATAGTTCTCTCTAGACAAAATTATAAAATGTTAGGGCAGAAGGGGTGGTTTGAACTACAACTACAATTTAACAGTAGGAAATTTTCTAAGACTTATTTTTGCTGGCATTTAGATGTTATAACATGACTTTGCACAAAGTTCTAGCCATTAATACTTATTAGTTATTTTACTATAATTTTCTAAAGTTTCTAGCCAAAGGGGTGCTTTCTACTACCACTATATTTGAAAAAATATCAAACAACAGATTTCTGATTTTTCCTAGCTTCTATTTTGTGCAAGAGCAATCATTCTAAAGTTTGGCATCTTTTTTCTTAAGGGAAGGGGTGGTAGGAATTATTTGGATTAAATGGCCTTTTTCATGAAGTATTGGTAATAGGCATTATTGTGCATCTTTCAAATGGGTTTGCATTTTTCTCTGGTGGCCTATCTCATTATTGATCTAGCAAAATTTTATTTGCCCATTATTGCATTGTTTTGGGTTACTCATGATTTCTTTGAAATATGACTCATTATCATGTTCTATTTATTTACCCTACTTAAAATGATGGGCTGGGGTGTTTATTATTTGTGAAGTGGGGTTTTGGTGGTTACAAGTCCACTGGATTTTTATTAACAAATTTGGGTCTCATTTTATAACTCCAATAATTGTTTTATAGTTGGAATAATGCTAAATAAAACATTCCACTTTAATTCTATTCTGGACTAGTGGTCTATTTATTTTTCCTAGGTTCTTTGTTACTTAAGTTGTCACACCCGGTTTTAGAAGGCAAACCGAATGCGAACCATGTACGTGCCAGGATCAGCAATTCACGTACACAGCAGTTACATAACATGGACATCATCACATAGTGCTCAAATAGTATTAAAAAGGGAAATAACAGTCTATTACATCATACGTCTAAGACGTCCATATAGTCTTTACAATAATCAAAGTGCGAAAACGAAACGTAGATAACCGCGGCCTTCACAGGCAGCTGACTGGGGGTTGCCGCTAACCCACGCCTAGAACCCATCGTAGTCTTGGAACTTCTGGAAGTCTCCTTCCACAGCTTCATCTTCTCCTGAGCAGTGGTTGCAATGCTGACAACCTGGGGGGGGGTTTGGTGTGTAGAGCAAGAGTGAGTACACATCAACATACTCAGCAAGTATCCTGTTTGGCTGTAGTGGACTAGCTTTATGTGGGGGTAAGTCAAGCAGTTGCTTTTAGTTGGTCAGATTATTATTTATTAGTAGAAAGCCAGGTTTTAACATTAGCCCAAGTTATTAGCCCGATGTACCCTTTCAAAACGGAAAGAATACCACTTACCAGCACCATAGACGCAACCAAAACCATCAGTCTCATTGCCATCTGTAAACCAAAATGTCTCTGATCAAGTACCACTAATCATTGGAGCTCCCTGGGCCGCTCATAATCGCGAGCACGGCTGATATATCAGTTTTCAAACACTCTGCAGAGGTTGTGCACTTTACCCACAAGCCGTGATTCCCTCTTGCCTCGGGCCGATTAAACCCTTAAACACTACCAAGGTGAATAGGCAGGGTTTCACTACGTAGCCTTTACAAAGATTCCCCGGGGCTGTAGCCGCCCGTTAGGTTTCCTAAATGTACCGCACTCCTCCCCAAGGGACAAATCAACCTTGGCAGAGCGAGCCGCATACACCGAGCCCCATTGACGGCACGACGGCGAAGCGAACTACACCCCGGATCCTCTAATTATTCAGCTAAGGGCGTCCCAGTCCACCCTCATGGTTGCACTGTTTTCCCGGGCGGTCATCCATAGAACAGGTCCTTACGGAGAGGCACTCGAGAAACCGCTCGAGCCCCCTTGAAGACCACAAGTATAACATCATAATAAGAGAGGGGAAAACAGCGTATCATATATAATCTCATCATGTTCATTGATTAGAGTTGAGCAATAGCATGAAACTAAACAATAATAATCCGACCCAAATAGGTAAACAAGGACATGGATAACAAAAGCTAGTCAATCCTTAAGTATAAATGTGTAATGCGGGAGGTGAATTAAAGAATGATTAGGACAGAGATAGGTCAATGGACACTTGCCTCCACCAACCGACTGCTGCTCAAGGGCTTCTCCTGCGAGTTCTTCGGGCTCTTCGACCGGATCGTTCTCTATGCGATTGCAAGCATACATACATCCATTCATTCAAATTAGGAAACAAACAGTACACCATTACGAAACCAATTTAACGCATATAGGATAAGATAGACGATTAGCTATACAATTTAACTAACGTAACCAATTTCCAAATTGAGACTCCTATCTTATTAATATAAACAACGTGATTAGCGCATATAGGATACGGGGGGGGGGGGGGGGGTAGACGGGGCTAGGGGGTAGACGATCATGTCGCGAGCGCGACAGGGCGCTAAGCGTCGCGTCGCGAGCACGACGAGCTACGCCAGAACGCTGCGCGAACACGCGCAAAGCTACACTTAACGTGCCGCGAACGAGTCGCGTACGCGTCGGGACCGTGCGCTGGCCGAGCTCGAGGCCGCGCGCCGAAGGCATGCTGGGCCGAGCTCGAGGCCACGCCAAGGGCCGACACGACGCGAGCAAGGCACGGCGGGGCGAGCGGGCAAACATGCCAAGGCAAGCGAGCACGGGCGAGCGAGGACGCCGCGGACCACTGTGAGCCAGGCACGGACGGGGCGAGGACACGGTCGGGCGAGGCCGGGCGAGGGGGCGGGGCGACCGGGCCGGGGCGCGACGGGAGCGGCCGAGCCGGGGCACGGGGCGGTTGAGCCGGGCGGGGTCGCGGGCGGCAGAGCCGGGGTCGGGGCGCGGGCGGCCAAGCCGAGGCGGCTGAGCCGGGGCCGGGGCGGGGCTCGCCGGAGCGGCCGAGCCGAACGGCCGGGGGGCGGGGCCGAGCGGGCGAGGCGGCCGAGCCGGGGGCGGGGGCCGAGCCGGGCGAGGCGGCCGAGCCGGGGGGCGAGGGACGCCGGCGCGAGGCCGAGGCGGGCGGCCGGGGCCGAGCCGAGCTCGCCGGAGAGGCCGAGCCGGGGGCCGAGGCGGGCGGCGCGGGGCGTGGGGGAGGGCGCCGGAGGGAGGAGAGGGAGGAGGGAGAGAGGAGGGAGAGAGGAGGGAGAACCTCACCGGAGGGGGAGGACGGCGGCGGCGGCGCCGGGGAGGGGCGGCGGCGCGGGTGAGGGGCGGCGGCGGCTAGGGTTAGGGTTAGGGTGAGGGTGAGGGAGAGAGAGAGAGAGAGGGAGAGGGAGGGGATTTTTGGAAAAAGAAAAAAAAAAGAGGGGGGCGGTTGGGCCGACTGGGCCCAAAGGGGGAGGGGGGCGCGCAGCTGGGCCGCCAGGCCGGCCCACGGCAGGGGAGGTGGAGGGGGCGGCTGGGCCGAAATGGGGAAGGAGGGGGGAGGGGAGGAGAAAAAGGTTTTCTTTTTTCTAAAATCTAATTTCCTCTAGATGAAAGCATTCACATTTTTAATCAATCAAAAGTATGCATGGTTCGGCATGGTGCATCACACAAAATAAAGTATTTTAAGGTTTTGCTTTACATGAGGTCTAAAGACAAAACCCGCTATGACTTTGGAAAAGATCAAGGTTTAGCGAGGGGAAAAAGGAAAAGAAAGGGTAACGCCTGAATTTGGTGAGGGAAAAGAAGAAAAAAAATTCTTCCCCCAAATTCAGGGCGTTACAAACCTATCCCCCTTAAAAGAATCTCGCCCTCGAGATTCAGGGTTGGCTAGCAAAGAGCTCTGGGTATTTAGCCAACATATCATCTTCATGCTCCTAGGTTGCTTCTTCCTCTGAATGGTGATTCCACCTGACTTTGCACATTCTGATGGTCTTCCTTCGGGTGACTCTGTCTGCAACCTCAAGGATTTGCACTGGCTTCTCAACGTAGGTCAAGTCCTCCTGGACTTCAAGACCTTCCACTGGCAACTGCTCTTCTGGCACACGCAAGCACTTCCTCAACTGAGACACATGGAAGACATCATGCACTGCGGACAAATTCTCTGGCAGACTGAGCTGATAGGCCACTTCTCCACGCTTTGCGAGAATCTGGTACGGACCAATGTAGCGGGGTGCTAGCTTGCCTTTGACTCCGAATCTTCTGACTCCTCTGATCGGTGACACTTTCAGATAGACGAAGTCTCCGACTTCGAAACTCAGCTCTCTTCTTCTTGTGTCTGCATAGCTTCGCTGCCTTGATTGCGCTATCTTCAGGTTCTCTCGAACCATCTTGATGTTCTCTTCGGCCTCAAGCAAAATGTCTGGCCCGAACACTTGCTTTTCCCCAGGCTGATCCCATTGCAACGGAGTTCTACAACTCCTCCCATAGAGCGCTTGAAATGGTGACATCTTCAAACTGGCCTGGTAACTGTTGTTATAAGAAAACTCTGCATAAGGCAATCTCTTATCCCATCCGGACTGATCTTGCAGCGCACAGGCTCTCAACATATCTTCAAGAATTTGATTGGTTCTTTCGGTCTGACCATCTATCTGCGGGTGATAAGCTGAACTGAAATTTAGATGTGTGCCCAAGGCTTCATGCAACTGCTGCCAGAAATGAGAGGTGAACTGTGTTCCTCTGTCTGACACTATCTTCTTTGGCACACCATGAAGACAAACGATCCGAGACATATACAATTCTGCCAACACTGCACTGCTGTAGTTGGTCTTGACAGGTATGAAGTGGGCTGACTTGGTCAAGCGATCCACCACTACCCAAATGGAATCGTAGCCGGCTCCAGTGCGAGGCAATCCGACTATGAAATCTATACCAATTTCATCCCATTTCCACTGAGGAATTTGCAACGGTTGCAACAATCCAGCTGGTCTCTGGTGCTCTGCCTTAATTCTTCGACAACTATCGCACATAGCCACATGCTCTGCGATTTCCCTCTTCATTCCGTACCACCAGAATTTCTTCTTCAGATCCTGATACATCTTCTCACTACCAGGGTGAATCGAATAAGCAGTCTCATGAGCTTCCTTGAGAATCAACTCCCGAATTGATTGGACATTGGGAACACACAAGCGGTCTTTGAACCATATCACACCTTCTGCATCTTTACAAAAATCTTTGCCTATGCCATCTAGAATCAGTCGCCGAATCTCACTGATCTTTTCATCATTCTTCTGCGCTTCTTTGATTTCTCGCTCCAAGGTAGGTTCCAACTCAACTGTGACTCCTCGCGAATGGTTCAGAAACCCGAGACTCAACCTGTCAAACTCCTTGGCCAACTCATAAGGCATCGGACGAGCGACCATCAAATTGACTTGACTCTTCCTGCTCAAAGCATCTGCCACTACGTTTGCTTTGCTTGGATGGTAGTGAATCTCCAACTCATAGTCTTTGATCAACTCTAACCATCTTCGTTGCCTCATATTCAACTCTGACTGAGTGAATATGTACTTCAGACTCTTGTGGTATGTGTAAACATCACATTTCTGTCCATACAGGTAATGCCTCCATGTCTTCAGTGCGTGAACCACTGCTGCCAACTCTAGATCATGGATTGGGTAATTCTTCTCATGAACCTTCAGCTGTCGGGACGAGTAAGCCACAACTCTTCCCTCTTGCATCAATACGCATCCCAAACCTGTGTAACAAGCATCACAGTACACAGAGAAGGGCTTGTGCACATCAGGCAAGACTAGGACAGGCGCTGTTGTCAACTTCTCTTTCAACGCTTCAAAGGCCTCTTGACATTTCTGGGTCCACTTGAACTCAACCTTGTTGCCTAGCAACGCTGTCATTGGTTTCGCAATCTTCGAAAACCCTTCAATGAATCGCTGATAATATCCGGCCATTCCAATGAAGCTCTTGATTCCTCGAGCATCCGTTGGCGCTTTCCAGTTCAGAATGTCTGCCACTTTCTTCGAATCCACAGCCAATCCTTCTTTGTTGATTATGTGACCCAAGAACAGGACTTCATTGATCCAGAATTCACATTTGCTCAACTTTGCATACAACTGGTGCTCTCGCAATCTCTGCAATACCATCCTCAAATGATCTGCATGTTCTTCCTCGCTTTGAGAATAAACCAGAATGTCATCGATGAATACCACCACAAACTTATCAAGGTAATCCATGAATACACTATTCATCAAGTTCATGAAGAACGCTGGTGCATTGGTCAAACCAAAAGACATCACTGTGAACTCATACAACCCATACTTGGTAATGAATGTCGTCTTCGGAATGTCCGAAGGTCGAATCCTGAGCTGATGATAACCTGACCTCAGATCAATCTTGGAGAACACATTGGCTCCTCTCAACTAGTCGAACAGATCTTCTATTCTGGGCAAAGGGTATTTGTTCTTGATCGTGACTTCATTCAAAGCTCGATAATCGATACACATCCTTTTGGTGCCATCTTTCTTTTCCACGAACAAGACAGGGGCGGCCCAAGGCGAGGTTCTTGGCCGGATGTAACCTTTCTCTGATAGCTCATCAATCTACTCCTTAAGTTCAACCAATTCTAGTCCGGATATTTTGTAAGCTCTCTTAAAGATAGGGGCGGTTCCAGGAAGAAGCTCTATGGCAAACTCAACTTTCTGCTCTGGTGGCATACCCGGTAAGTCCTTTGGAAACACATCTGGAAATTCAGACACAACCTTGATACTCTCAATTGGGTCTGCTTCACTGCTATCGACAGCCATCTGATAACAACTTCCTCTCTTCGGCACAGGCGGGACTAACTCGGTCACCACTTCCTCTCCTAGTGGGGACACCAACTTGATTGCCCTTTTATCACAACTGATAACTGCCTGATACTTATCTAGCCAATTCATCCCTAGGATGACATCTATTCCCTGAGTGCCCATTACTATAAGGTTAGCGGGAAACGCTATCCCCCTTATTTCCACACTTACATTCAAACATATGCTATCAGCTCGAATTCTACCACCGGCTGAGTCAATTTGAATGGGGGTTGACATGGTAGTAATTGGAAGATTATGTGCTTCTACCCATGATGCAGTAATGAAAGAATGCGTTGCTCCAGTATCAAATAACACTTCTGCAATATGGGAGTTGACTGGGAACGTACCTACTATGATGCCGGGGGTCTCCTGAACTGCTTCAACCTCCAAGTGGTTCAGTCTCCCATGATTATAGCGCGGTTGAGAGCGGTTGCCTGCTCCAGGCTGAGACACATTCTGCTTTGCTGGGGCATTGGGGCCTGACTGCTGCTGGGCTGCCTTCTTCGGACATTGCATCACCCAGTGGCCTTGCTCTCCACAGTGGAAACATGCTCTGTTTCCAACCTGAGCTGGTGCTGCCTGACTGTTTTGCTGGGTTGCTGTGGTAGGAAGACGAGGTGCCTGCTGATTCTGCCTCTGAAACTGACCTCCTGACTGATTGCTCTGACGGTTCTGATACTGGTGCTGAGGGTACTGCCTTTGGAACTGTTGATGCTGCTGAGGTGGACGCTGGTTCTGCCTGAACTGCTGAGGTTGATTGCCTGAGAAACGGGGACGGCTGCTGCTTCCAGGCTGGGGTCCACTGATCTGGCGCTTACGATCCTCCATCTCCTTACGCTTTCTTTCTGTCATAATTGCTCTGTCAATCAGGTGCTGGAATGTCGGGAAGGTGTGATTCATCAGCTGATAGTGCAGAGGGTCAACCAAGCCTCTCAAGAAACGGTACTGTCTCTTGGTGTCGGTGTTGACATCTTCAGGAGCATAGCGGGACAACTGCAGAAACCTGTCTCGATACTCACTGACAGATGATAACCCTTGCTTAAGGGCCAGAAACTCCTCCTTCTTCACTGTCATTAGACCTGCAGGCACATGGTACTGACGAAAGCTACCTCTGAACTCTTCCCAAGTGATGGCGTCAGGGTTGGCATGGGTGGCGAGATAAGACTCCGACCATGACTGAGCTGCTCCTCTCAACAGGCGGGGACCATACAAGACTTTCTCTCTGTCATCGCACTGAGCGGTATGCAACTTCCGCTCCACAGTGCGCAGCCAATCTTCAGCATCCATGGGGTCAGAAGAGTGAGCAAACGTTGGTGGATGACCTCTCATGAATTCAGCACGCTTGTCCCTGGGCATCTGAGGCATCTGAGGCTGAGGTGGTGCTTGCTGCTGTTGCTGCTGCTGCTGCTGAATGGCAGCTAGAGTCTGACCGATGGCTTGAACTGCTTGAGTCTGCATCAGAAACATCTGCTCGATCGACATCGGGGGCGGGGGCGGCAGGTGCTGCTGCTGAGGCACCTCATCCTGCTGAGCGGCTCGCTCCTACTGAGCACGCCTTCCTCCTCTGCGCCTGTTTTCTGACATCTGCAGAATGCAACCACACATCAGAACTGATCTTGCAAATCTTGCAGCATAAGAAAAGAGTATAGAATTCTTCAACAGTACTGAACAGATGAGCATCTTCACTGATCTCCAACACAGACCAACACAGCTTCTCAGATAAAGAGGAAAGTGGAATAAAAGTTTCCCAACTATATAACTAACTCTATTAACATAATATGTAAACCAAAATGCAGGGGATACCCACACTCTGGTGACAGTCATTACAAAAATCCAAACCAAACATAGTTCATCATGACAAACATAGATGCACAGGATATAGCAAACTACCCTGTCTAACTAAGACTAACTAAAAGCGAGACTAACGCTAAGACTGTAGCTTCTACGTATATATTGTGTATTAATTACAAGATCCAACTCTAACGATCTATGGTTCTAGATTTATCCTGGTCTTGCAGTCGGGATTGCCATAAGACTGGTGTCCACGCCGAGGTGAGCGGTACGGGTGCTGAGTCCCGACGGGAGCGGGGGAACCATCATCCAGGTGACGACGTTCCACGCGCTCAGCCCACAGCAGGGCGATCTCAGCACGAGCCCTACTCAGCTCATCTAGTGCATGGTCTAGCTCCGTGTTTAGCACGGCGGCTAGGTTGACTGTGCTGCTCAACCTAGGATTGTCCTCACCAGCGGGTGAAACAATCACGCCTCCAGTGCTGCCAGATGGACGGCGGGGGTAATACTTCAGGTCGAGACCGTCAGCTACCCCACCGAGAACCGAGTAGTAGTGCGAAAGCGCACGCCGTGCAGCATCTTGCATGGCTGCCTCAGCTGAGTCCCGCTCAGAGATAGAATAGTGCTCTGAGCAAGCCTCTGCACCCTGGAGACTGTTCGTGCAGTGTGTCTAAGTCGAGCCATCTTGCATGCCATGGGACGACGAAGCGGACGCTCCGCAAGGCGGGAGGGTAAGAAGGGGATGACGGACTTTCGTGCAGTGTGTCTAAGTCGAGCCATCTACAAAAGACACCGTAAGCAAAAGAGTGAGAACAGAATCAATATGACCAGCAAGTAATGAATCATAAATAAATGAAGGATTAGAATAAAACAAAATTTTCAGCAAGGTATAATATATAGTAGAACATAGGTTTGGTCGATATGACCAACTTTTGAAGGGGTACCAAAGTCAAAGCAGGGACAGAGGTCCATAGCCCTTAGAACGACCATTCTATTCTAGGTTAGCGGTCCTACAGTCAGCACGGCTTTGATACCACTTATGTCACACCCGGTTTTAGAAGGCAAACCGAATGCGAACAATGTACGTGCCAGGATCAGCAATTCACATACACAGCAGTTACATAACATGGACATCATCACACAGTGCTCAAATAGTATTAAAAAGGGAAATAACAGTCTATTACATCATACGTCTGAGACGTCCATATAGTCTTTACAATAATCAAAGTGCGAAAACGAAACGTAGATAACCGCGGCCTTCACAGGCAGCCGACTGGGGGTTGCCGCTAACCCACGCCTAGAACCCATCGTAGTCTTGGAACTTCTGGAAGTCTCCTTCCACAGCTTCATCTTCTCCTGAGCAGTGGTTGCAATGCTGACAACCTGGGGGGGGGGGTTTGGTGTGTAGAGCAAGAGTGAGTACACATCAACATACTCAGCAAGTATCCTGTTTGGCTGTAGTGGACTAGCTTTATGTGGGGGTAAGTCAAGCAGTTGCTTTTAGTTGGTCAGATTATTATTTACTAGTAGAAAGCCAGGTTTTAACATTAGCCCAAGTTATTAGCCCGATGTACCCTTTCCAAACGGAAAGAATACCACTTACCAGCACCATAGACGCAACCAAAACCATCAGTCTCATTGCCATCTGTAAACCAAAATGTCTCTGATCAAGTACCACTAATCATTGGAGCTCCCTTGGCCGCTCATAACCGCGAGCACGGCTGATATATCAGTTTTCATACACTCTGCAGAGGTTGTGCACTTTACCCATAAGCCGTGATTCCCTCTTGCCTCGGGCCGATCAAACCCTTAAACACTACCAAGGTGAATAGGCAGGGTTTCACTACGTAGCCTTTACAAAGATTCCCCGGGGCTGTAGCCGTCCGTTAGGTTTCCTAAATGTACCGCACTCCTCCCCAAGGGACAAATCAACCTTGGCAGAGCGAGCCGCATACACCGAGCCCCATTAACGGCACGACGGCGAAGCGAACTACACCCCGGATCCTCTAATTATTCAGCTAAGGGCGTCCCACTCCACCCTCATGGTTGCACTGTTTTCCCGGGCGGTCATCCATAGAACAGGTCCTTACGGAGAGGCACTCGAGAAACCGCTCGAGCCCCCTTGAAGACCACAAGTATAACATCATAATAAGAGAGGGGAAAACAGCGTATCATATATAATCTCATCATGTTCATTGATTAGAGTTGAGCAATAGCATGAAACTAAACAATAATAATCCGACCCAAATAGGTAAACAAGGACATGGATAACAAAAGCTAGTCAATCCTTAAGTATAAATGTGTAATGCGGGAGGTGAATTAAAGAATGATTAGGACAGAGATAGGTCAAAGGACACTTGCCTCCACTAACCGACTGCTGCTCAGGGGCTTCTCCTGCGAGTTCTTCGGGCTCTTCGACCGGATCATTCTCTATGCGATTGCAAGCATACATACATCCATTCATTCAAATTAGGAAACAAACAGTACACCAGTACGAAAGAACAAATAAAGTAAATATGCATAGAATATCACATACGATAATGAACTTACCAAGGTTAGAAATAAATGGTGAAAGGTTTCGCGAGAGTTAAAGCTTAAGCCCGAGACGCACTACGGGTTGACGAATAACTAGACGTCACATGCTCTAGGTCTACTTAGCTTCAATGATAAGAATTAGCTACATGCACTAGTGTAAACGTGACCATTTTTAGTAGATTAACATTGAATAAGATAGACGATTAGCTATACAATTTAACTAACGTAACCAATTTCCAAATTGAGACTCCTATCTTATTAGTATAAACAACGTGATTAGCGCATATAGGATACGGGGGGGGGGGGGGGTAGACGGGGCTAGGGGGTAGACGATCGTGTCGCGAGCGCGACAGGGCGCTAAGCGTCGCGTCGCGAGCACGACGAGCTACGCCAGAACGCTGCGCGAACACGTGCACGCGCAAAGCTACACTTAACGTGCCGCGAACGAGTCGCGCACGCGTCGGGACCGTGCGCTAGCCGAGCTCGAGGCCGCGCGCTGAAGGCACGCTGGGCCGAGCTCAAGGCCACGCCGAGGGCCGACACGACGCGAGCAAGGCACGGCGGGGCGAGCGGGCAAACATGCCAAGGCAAGCGAGCACGGGCGAGAGAGGACGCCGCGGACCACTGCGAGCGAGGCAGGGACGGGGCGAGGACACGGTCGGGCGAGGCCGGGCGCGGGGGCGGGGCGACGGGAGCGGCCGAGCCGGGGCACGGGGCGGTTGAGCCGGGCGGGGTCGCGGGCGGCCGAGCCGGGGTCGGGGCGCGGGCGGCCGAGCCGAGGCGGCTGAGCCGGGGCCGGGGCGGGGCTCGCCGGAGCGGCTGAGCCGAACGGCCGGGGGGCGGGGCCGAGCGGGCGAGGCGACCGAGCCGGGGGCAGGGGCCGAGATGGGCGAGGCGGCCGAGCCGGGGGGCGGGGGACGCCGGCGCGAGGCCGAGGCGGGCGGCCGGGGTGGCCGGAGAGGCCGAGCCGGGGGCCGAGGCGGGCGGCGCGGGGCGCCGGGCGCGGGGGAGGGCGCCGGAGGGAGGAGAGGGAGGAGGGAGAGAGGAGGGAGAACCTCACCGGAGGGGGAGGACGGCGGCGGCGGCGCCGGGGAGGGGCGGCGGCGGCGCGGGTGAGGGGCGGCGGCGGCTAGGGTTAGGGTTAGGGTGAGGGTGAGGGAGAGAGAGAGAGGGAGAGGGAGGGGATTTTTGGAAAAAGAAAAAAAGAGAGGGGGGCGGTTGGGCCGACTGGGCCCAAAGGGGGAGGGGGGCGCGCGGCTGGGCCGCCAGGCCGGCCCACGGCGGGGGAGGGGGAGGGGGCGGCTGGGCCGAAATGGGGAAGGAGGGGGGAGGGGAGGAGAAAAAGGTTTTCTTTTTTCTAAAATCTAATTTCCTCTAGATGAAAGCATTCACATTTTTAATCAATCAAAAGTATGCATGGTTCGGCATGGTGCATCACACAAAATAAAGTATTTTAAGGTTTTGCTTTACACGAGGTCTAAAGCCAAAACCCGCTATGACTTTGGAAAAGATCAAGGTTTAGCGAGGGGAAAAGGGAAAAGAAAGGGTAACGCCTGAATTTGGTGAGGGAAAAGAAGAAAAAAAATTCTACCCCCAAATTCAGGGTGTTACGTAAGTAGGCTAGGAAAAATAATTTTATTCACTGTTCATTATTTTCTAATGCCTTTCTGATTTTCCTAAGTTTTGGGTAAAAATGGCTTTTAATAGATATCTCTACTTAAATTTTCAATACTGGGGTTCCCACTATTTTTAAACAGTGTAAAATGGGGTGACGTGTGAACATCTACAAATTTTCTTAGGTTCAGCACAAAAGCATAACTAATTTTCCTTAATTAAATAAGGTTTGGTCAGTTTCTGTATTTAATTCTAAACTCTAAAATTTAAAACAGAAAGCATGGGGTTTAGCATTTTTAATTGGTAGTCCATGATATTTAGAAAATCCAGCAAAATTGGTTTGACAATTTTTGGTTAAGTATTTCTCAAGTTATGAATTTCCTAAGTTCTCTGTTCATTAAAAAGATTAAACAGAAATGATTAAATGGAAAACTACTTTGCTACGGGGTCCCTAGCGGGTGTTTTCAAGTTTCCTTACAGACTAGTCCTTGGGCTACTATTCAATTGAGTCGCTGACAATTCAGAAAACCCCCTGGTTCTTCTAATCCTAACCCGAGGTCCTTCCCCTAAATTATACTGTACCCGCGGTGGAAGAAAGGGCGGAGGGGCTTACTGGTGGCGAGACTGCTCCGGTGAGGTGGCCGAGGGTGTAGGGGAGGTCCTGAGGGTCACGGCGATGTGCGGGTTGCCGTTGGGGATGGTCGGAGTTGGCCGGTCCACGTGCGCAGGCGGGGGAGCTCGTCGGCGGCGAGGAGTCCGGCCTATCCAGGGCACAATTGACCAACAAATTAGGTCAGAGAGCTTTACCCGGGATCAAGGAAGGTGTGTGCGCGAGGAATTGAAGAACGGCTCACCGGATTGCTCGGTCTACGTGCGCAGGTGGTCGGCCGAAGTCCGGCGAGGACGATCTTGGTTCTCCGGTGAAGTTCTGCCGGGTCCGAGAGCTTGGGAAGCTTCACAAGCTATTGGCGAAGCTAACCGAGCAGCTGGCGCAACTTGGAAGCAACTGGGGTGGGCTGGCCACGGTGGCTGAGGCTCTAGTGGCAATGGCGGGCGGAAAAGAGCTCGCCGGAGCTAAGGAGGGGCGTCTGGCCGGCGAAGGTGAGCACGGGGTGAGGTGAGACGCGCCCGGGGAGGCTTTATAGGCGTGGGTGGGCACGACCGAGGGCGAGGGCGCGAGGCGGACTTGACCGAACACTCGAGCGAGCGCGCGCGGGTTGGGCAAACGCCGGCGTGCCGACCAGGGTCGAACATGTGTGCACGTTCGTTCTTCCCAAGTTCTGGCACGTGTGGTCATTCATCCGAGCCTGCTCTCGCCTTGGTCAGTGCACAAAACCTCTTTTCCTCCGTATAAGCTACCGATCTTGTGTGGGGTCATAGGATTTTGCCTACTGGTTTCAAAGATTTGGAGCCCTGAAATCCAGTCTATCTCCCTGCCCGAACCCGAGGCAAATCCAGGGTTTTGTCGTGTCTAGGGCTCGCGTCCCAATGTCATCTTTTGGCATGTGACAGAGGGGTTAGTTAGACACGTTTTTGTTAATGGGGTCATTAGGATTTGAGCTAGGGATCATGGTGAACACGCTTGGTCTTTAGCTCAAGGGCTGAAATTCAGAATTCCCTATTGAATCCCCACTTGAGAAGCTTGTTTGGGGTTTTATTTAAATTGTTTTGGCCAAGCTTCCATAATCTTTATTGTTGCTTATTTAGTATACTTCAATGTTTATATTTGGCCTAAGCCATGATTCTATATTTTTCATAATCTTTTGCCCCTTTTCTTCAATTCTACTTAAAGAGCTCAATTAGGGTTGGTATTAGGGTTTCAACATTTGCTCTTTTGAAAAACTCATTTGTTTTGAACATGATGCTTTTAAGTATAAACTTAGTGGATCCTTTATTCTTAAGTCAATTTGATGCTCATGCTTAATTTGGCTCAAATGAAATGTTGATTCTTGGGTTAGCACTGATAGAAACCCTAGGTGACACTAGGGTGTCACATTGCATTTTAAGAACGTGGGTACCGTCGAACTTAATGGGCATCCCTCGCCGACCCACGCAGGAACCATAAGTTCGACGGCCACGTGGCCCCGTCGAACTTAAATGTAAGAACTTGGGTGCCGTCGAACTTATGGGAAAAAATTCAACGGCCCCCGTCGAACTTAAAAACCCACGTTCTTAACGTAAAGTTCGACGGTACCCACGTTCTTAATGTTAAGTTTGACGGTACCCACGTTCTTAATGTTAAGTTCATCGGGGCCGTCGAACTTACTTCTCTAAGTTCGTCCAAAAATTGTCGTCGGCTATATTCGTCGGTAAACCCATGTTCTTATGGTAAGTTCAATGGCCTATTACATTAAGTTCGACGGTTTTTCACCCAAGTTCTTTAACCAGTTTCCTGTAGTGTTTCCTGGGCAACCAGCGTCGATGACAACCGAAGTAAGTGATCTTTCCACCATGAGCAAGACGGAAGCAATCTATATCTGAACCGCAATATGGACATGTCAATCTACCATGTGTACTCCAACCGGTAAAAATAGCATACGCCATGAAGTCATGCACCGACCACAAATACGTGACTCGAAGTTTGAATATTTGTTTTTTAAAAACATTGTATGCTTCAACACCTTTCCAAAGCTCCTTCAACTCTTCAATCAAGGGTTTTAACATGACATTGAGGTTCTTTCCAGGATAGTCTGGGCCAGGAATGATTAAGCAAAGAAATATAAATTCATATTTCATACAAAGAGAAGGTGGAAGGTTGTATGGAATAACAAAGACGGGCCAACATGAGTATGATGATGCCATTTGACCAAAAGGTGTGAAGCCATCGGTCGCGAGGCCGATTCGAACATTCCTCGGATCAGCTGCAAAGTCGGGATCAAACGTGTCGAGAGCCTTCCATGCATCCCCATCTGAAGGGTGCATGATTAGGTCATCGTTATCACGGACACCTTCTTTGTGCCAACGCATGTGCATAGCGGTTTTTTAGATAGAAACATCCATTTCACTCGAGGAGTTAGTGGCAAGTAGCAGAGCTGCTTATGTGCAACATCTGTCATCACCTTCTCACCCTCATCATTAACAACTTTCACAAATTTAAATTGTCCACATTTTAGACATTTTTTCTCTTCTGCATGCTCCTTCATGAAAAGCATACAATTATTTTTGCACACATCAATCTTCTCATAATCCATACCGAGACCTTTCATAATTGTCTTTGAATGGTACATGTCAAAAGGCAACTTATTGGGCTTTGGGAGCACATCTCCTAATAACTTTAAAATCTCATTGTAACAATTGTTCGAGAAAAAGTACTTGGACTTAATGGCCATGAGCCGAGTCACAAAAGCGAGTATACTCACATCTGTGTGTTCATGTAATGGCTCTTCAGAGTCTTTTAGTAGTTTGAAAAATCTGGAAACCTCTGGTGTGGCAGGATCCTCGGAGCTTAGGTTTAATTCTGAACGTAGCGAATGTAACATCTCATGTATCGCATCATCGCCACCCCAATCATTGTTCTCCTCCTCTTCTACATTCCGGTTGGGTACTACCCACCATGATGTTCCCACACCTCATATCCGGGCATAAATCCAAACTGACAAAGATCTAGACTAACTTTCCTTATTAAGAAATATATTGTTTTCGTGCCGCCTACAAGGGCATCTGATAGTGCCGGTTAAGGACAAGGAGAATACGTGGTCCATAAAATCTTTGGTTTTGGCTACCCAATCATCAGAATGACGTCCATTTCTACTTCAGCCATTGTACATCCATTCACGATCGTCAGCCATGCCTGAAACTGTTAAACCGAACCATATTGTGAAAACATTATTTAACTTCGTTAAGGGTTTAGGTCCTATATGTATAGGCAAGGATAGGTTCTAAACCCACAGCAAGCTAGCAGGACCAAAAAAATTTCGGCACCATAACCTCGCTGCCACTAAACAATATATTACGTATATATAAAACATAAAATGATATACTATTAATCAAATCAATCTAACTACCACATATCATAATAATGCAACAATTCTACGTACTAATATAATGTACTTGTAAAACTAATAATATAATATTAATATGAAATTAATGACACAAATACAATATGCCACTAATACCTAAACCAAATATATCACTAATATATTAATGAAATCAAATTAAACAATAATACTAATCAAACACACAAATTAAACAAACATTTACAAATATATACTAATTTCGGCGGCAACTAAATAACAACCGCCGAAAATAAGAAATAAACTACGCAAAAAATACCTCTCGATGCGGCGGCTCGACGACGACGGCGGAGTGGCGACTCGGGGTGACGGGCAGCACGGTGGCCGAGCAGCGTGGCGCGGCGGGCGAGCGAGAGGCAGCGTGGGCGGCGGCGGCCGGGGCGAGCAGCGGCGCGGTTGGGCAGCAGGCGGTGCGCTGGCGGGCTACGCGCGGGTGGTCGGCGGCAGCGCGGGGGCGGGCTGCGCGGCGGCGCGAGCGTGGGCGGGCGGGTGGGCAGGCGGCGCGGGCTGATTTGGGAGAGGAGGAAAAACAGAGAAGAAGGGACCGACGGTTTTTAAAAGGCTATTTTCGGCGGCTGTGTCAGGGGCCGCCGAAAATAGCCTTATTTTCGGTGGCTGTATCAGGGGGCTGCTGAAAACAAGGCTATTTTCAGCGGCTGTTTCAGAGGCCGCCGAAAATAACCTTATTTCCGGCGGTCAGGTCGAGCCGCCGAAAATAGTAGATAACTTTCGGCGGCTAAGGGTGGGCCACCGAAAATAGTATGGGCCGCCGAAAATGATCAACAGTGTTGTTGTGTCTCGACAAGTTTCATGATTTTCTGACTTTATTTGTTTTATACAATTTTAAAACAACTGGATCACAAGTTCGCGAGCATGTTTCGTGAGCATGTTGCTTGAAAATTCCGGTCTATTCCTGAAATAGGCTGTAACTTGTGCTAAATAACATGAATATCATTTTTGCATTCAATGTTTTCCATTTTTGAATGACTTGCAGTTCAAATCTGAATTATCCGTAGAAATTTAATTAAATGAACTAAATCTAATAGTTATAGCAAACCCTTTTATAATTGTGCCAAAATTGAACATGTAGGTCTATATATTGTAGGAACACAGTAGAAAAATTATGGTGGAAAAAATAAAAATATACTTTGCCGAGTGTCAGATAAAGACACTCAGCAAAGCCTTAATTTACTGAGTGCCCACAGATTGACACTCGGCAAAGTATCTTTTAAAAAATTAAAACAATCTTTGTCAAGTGCCTATCAGGGAGCACTCGACAAAGTGTTCTTTGTCGAGTGTCAGATCTAGGACAATCGGCAAAGTAAATTTTAAAATAAAAAAGCTTTGCCAAGTGACAGATCGCGGGCATTTGGCAAAGCCTGTGTACATAACCGCGTGGGCCCTCTCCTGCTATCCTTTTGTTCTCTCACTCTCATAGCCACAGCGCCGCCACCCTCGCCACAACGCAGCCGCCTCCATCTCCGCCTCCGTGCCACCTCCGCAGCCATCTAGTCTTGCCTCGCGCCGTCCTGGCCTTGCCCGGCGAGCCCCTGCCTCCTCGCCACCATCACCGCCGCTTGCCAAGCGCTGCGCGCCACCGGTCCTTGGTCTCAGCCTTGGTGTGCGCCCAAGCTCCAGTCGCCGAAGAAGCTCGCGGCCCTGCCCTTGCTCCTCGTCACCGCTGGCCCCAGCCTTGGCTCCCGCTCACCACCGGCTCGATATGTTTTCTTCCTTGGGTCAAGACTAGTACTACTACTATGCAACTACTTATATATATATATATAATGTCCAATGCATTGCATATGTATTTTGTTATTCGACTAAATCCATAGGAAAATAACAATATTTATGATGCTAATATGAATCTAAATCTATGAGTATAAATTCTTGCATATGCATATTGTTTTGTATGCTGTGTTAGATGTGGTTTGTTGTATATGTGTGCAATGCATTGCATATATGTGTCTATATGTGTACAATATTTATGATACTAATTCGAGTACTTGTATATATGATGTCCATTACATTGCATATGTTATCATGTCGTTTGATATATATATATATGTGTGTGTGTGGATATCAGCCATCGTGTTGTTATTTTTATTTGTAGGTTTTGGAAACCCCCCTGTGCGGGGGAGATGCTGCCGAATTTTTTTGTTGACAGACTTGTTCATTTTTCTGCAGAGGCCTTCCTAGCCATTGTGGGTCTGTCTTTACCACGTCGCGTCGCCACTGCACCGACCCATCACAACCTTGCTAGCCTGACTCCATAATCACCCTAGGTATAACTTCTATTTCCGCATCATGGTCGTAGATCACGTAACCTAGTTAGGCGTCTCCCATTTGAAAGAGATATAATGTAGATATGTAGATATTTGCATATCTACAAATGTATCTGTTTCGAGTTGTCCATGTTTTTTGGACAACCCGCAATTGCGTAGATGGTGTTAGTTTCCATGCTCTACTCCAATCCGAGACAGAGTTTTGGCGTTACCTCCCTATTGTTCCCTGGATAGTACACTCTCCCTGCCAGGACGTGTATCCAGAGAATAGTGGGGTGATGTTGCCGAAACTCTATCTCGAATCGGAGTAGAGCATGGAAACTTACCCCATCTACGTAACCGCGGGTGAGATTAGGACCTATCCTCACCTATTAAAAGGTAGGAACGTAGTGTGCAATTACATGTTTATATTAAATTATATTTGGTTATATATGTTAGAGGATAGATGATCGTGAGTGGATGTACATATTTTGGTAATCTGATAAAATTCTCCGAGGAATTTAAATTAAAATACCTTTCAATAAGAGCTTTGTTTCCTTTGGAATTGCATCTATCAAACCAAATATGGTTTCCAATAAAAATTTAATAAAAGTATCCCTATATAATTTTCGTTATTCCTTTATTGGAAAATATATTTATAAGTACTCTCTAAAGAATTTTATACACTGAAAAATCATTTTTCTTAAGGTACCTATTTTACATTCTTGTGTGTATGGATTGCATATTTAAAAGATTTTGCTTAAATAGCATATTAAATAATAATCAAATTATATATTGCAATTTATGCTGGGTCTTATTTGATTGTGTATTTTGAATTTAAATTCTAAATCCAAATTAGAATTTTAATTTGAATTAGAAAATAAAAATAAAAAATCTTACCTCAATCCCTCTCATTCAACTCCATAACGCTCGGCCATTCTGATGTGCCTATGACCACGTCTAGAATCCTATTGAGCCCATCTCTTTTTTATTTTTTTATTCTCTTTTCTTTATTTTATGATCCCTCGCCGGCTGACCTGTAGGCCGCTCCTGCCAGTTCGTCTCTAATTCAGACAAACTCGGTAACCATCACTCGGGAGTTTGTTATTCTGTTTTGAGTTGTTACGATCCGGTCCCTACTTAGACGCAGTAGCGGTATATATATTGTCCATCCCACGACTCCTCATATATCTCGATCCATTAAGCATCATGCTACAGTCCGGAGAGCCGAGGGTCGAAGAGAGAGGCGAGTGCTGCTGCGATCAAGTTCGCTAATGCAGCGTCGTGTTTGCGAGGAGCTGGGGTAGGAAGAAAGGTAAAAGACGGTCATATCTAGATCACATATATTATGTTTATTTACTCCGTAATTATTTATGTGACTCGATCTAACCAATCAAATCACGTCGTGTCACCTATTTATATGCAGTCCTACTAATTTATTAAAAATACAATATTTTCTAGGTCAAATAATTTGTTTTAATCTGTTCAAGTTACGTTAGGTTCATATTAATTTTGCATACATAGTAATAACTTTGTTTTAATAATGCCACATGTTTTAAATAATTAATGAATTAATTAATTGTTTAATTAATATTCATTAGCTAGTCAATCTAGTATATCTAATTTATAGTTCTAACCTATGCTTTTTATAAATAATTATTAAAGTGATTAATATCAACTCAAATATTTCGATTTCATATTTTCGTAATTTAAATACAACATCTATTAGATTTATTGCGCATAAAATATCGTTTTGTCCATAAATTCTTTGTTTTAGCTTCGATTTTAATGGTTCTCGAACCTACGATCTCGTAGTGACACGTAGGATATTTTTACGTTGTTTGTTCATATTATTTGGTTTAATGTTACCATATCCATTTTGCTTGATTGTATGTATTGGTACTAGCAGAGGCGACGTGATGAGGAATCAGAAGCCCAACTTTTGGGTCAGCATTTGGACAACAGGTTATCGCAAATATAAGGCAAGTTGTGTCCTTGATCACTCTTCTTTACCTAATAATATTCCTATTAATCACTGTGGTATGCTCAGGTTAAATTGATGGGACCTAATAGGTTACCCTAGTTTTGATTACCCCTCACCTTACAAACAAAATGAACTATTGGGTAGATTGGCTATGTTTACCTAGTTTTGGGATTAATGTTATATCTGAATTATGATCATGTTCCATTATTACTGTTGGTATAATTATTGTTCATGATAAGATTATTGTGTTAATTGGAACATAGAGCTTAATTTGAGATAATAGTGCTACCACAACGGTGGAATGGGATGCCCTTGGCTGACTAATTAGGAAAGCTAGTGGAGGACTACCTTACCCGAAAGGGGCAAGGGCGATAGAGGAGTTGCCGGTGTTGGGAGGTTCTCGGGTCGATCATGTTGCGATGGATTTTCAGATGAGGGATTTTGTTGGGGGTCTTCTTCTCCGTCGAAGGTCCTCAAGACGAAGATATCATTAGTAAAGCGATGTTGAGGATCTTCTTCCCTACCGAACATCCTCAAGACGAAGACATTATCTAAAAGAGATAACGATGAATGCCGAAGCTATGGCCGAAGGACAACAACTTCGGCTTAAGGTGGCGATGAAGGTCAAGCATGATGCCGAGTCGAAGAGGAAAAGACTGGTTAATCCTTGATGATTTATGTTACGATTATGTGTACATGTTAAGGTTATAAATGTATTTTTACTCGGGCTGCGTCCCGTGCCTATAAATAGATGAACAGTACCCCCGTACTGCACACACTAGATTGTACTTGCTCTCGCGTCACCACCTTCGATTAAGGCAAAGGTATTGATGTAATAAAAATTTTGTTAATGTTCATGAATGCATATGTTGCGAATTAGATACATGGATGAGTAAGTGAATGGATATATAACATGTTGCTTTTATGGATTATTATTTTGATAAATGATGAAGGTGTGTCCTTCATGAACTTCGTCCAAAGATCGTTATATCCAAAAAGAGATAATGCTTTGAAGGACGAAGGTTCTTAATCTTTAACAATTGTGTTGACTTGTTATTGATTCACAACATTTGAGAACAAGTGACCAACATTGGCGCCCACCTCCAGTGAACTCACTTCCACGACCACGACAATGGCTTCGCAAGGTGATCAAGTTGTGACACCTTCGACTACGAAGCTCGTGCTCCCAATCATAGGCAGCTCAAGTTCCGAACCAGCCAACAAGAAGTAGAAGAAGGAAGCACAGAGAAGGGTACAACATGTCGGAGTGCAAGGACCCTTCATCAAATGCAAATGGTCTCATGTGCCAATCACATTTTCTCAGGAAGACCTTCGACTCAAGGACTACCCCCATAATGACGCCATGGTCATATCATGTATTATCAAAGAGTTTTTGGTTCACAATGTCCTCGTAGACATGGGCAGTGCAGCATGCATTATCTTCGCAAAAATCCTTCAGGCAGATGCAAGAACAGGATGACAAAATACATGATGCAATGCACCCCTTGTGTGGCTTTGGAGGAAGACAGATAGTGGCACTTGGGAAAATAACAATGCCAATCACCTTCGGTTATGTTCACAACACAAGAATAGAACAAGTTGTATTTGACATTGTTGACATGGACTACCCTTACAATGCAATCATTGGACGAGGGACATTGAATGCCTTTGAAGCAATACTCCATCCAGCATATCTGTGCATGAAGATACCATCTGACCAAGGTCCTATTGCTGTGCATGGAAGTCAAGAGGCTGCTAGAAGGGCCGAAGGGAACTAGACAGATTCAAGGGCCATCCACAACATAGATGAAGCTGAAGCTCATCAGCAGCATAAGCATATAAGAGACAAAGCTGCTTCAACAGATCAACCAAAGTCTATGCTTTTGTGCGAAGACATAGCTGAGCAGAAGGTGTTGTTTGGGTCTCAATTGTCTGATGAACAAGAGAAAGCTCTGCTAAAATTTTTGTATAATAACAATGATGTTTTTGCTTGGTCAGCCAATGATCTTTGTGGCGTCAACAGAGATGTTATTGAGCACTCACTCAATGTAGACCCAGCTATCCGACCGAGGAAGTAGAAGCTTCGAAAGATGTCTGATGACAAAGCCGAAGGGGCAAGAAACAAAGTCAAAAGGCTTCTCAGCGCCGGAGTGATCAAAGAAGTAACATACCCATAGTGGCTAGCCAACACTGTTATGGTAAAGAAGGCCAATGGGAAGTGGAGAATGTGTATTGATTTTACAGATCTCAACAAGGCATGCCCAAAGGATGAATTCCCCTTGCCAAAAATAAATTCCCTCATAGATGCGGCAGCCACTTTGGAGCTCATGAGCTTGCTGAATTGCTATTCAGGTTATCATCAAATCTGGATGAAGAAGGAGGACGGGCCTAAAACAAGCTTCATAACCCCTAGTGGAACTTACTACTACCTTCGGATGCTCGAGGGGCTCAAGAATGCTGGAGGAAGCTTCAGCAGGATAACTTCAAAGTACTTAGCTCTTAGATTGGCAGGAATGTTCTGACATATGTTGATGATATCATAGTCAAAAGCATGAAGCAAGAAAATCACATTACTGATTTGCAAGAAACATTTGCCAACTTTAGAAAGGTTGGCCTCAAGCTAAATCCAGAGAAATGTGTCTTGGGTGCCTAGTATCAACAAAAGGGATTAAAGAAAATCCAGTCAAATAGAAGCTATACTTCGGATGGAGCCACCGAAGACAAGAAAAGGTTCTCAAATACTAACAGGGAGGCTAACATCTTTGAACATATTCATTTCAAGATCAGCATAAAGGATCTTACCATTTTTCGAAGTGCTAAAATCAACCGAAGTCTTCCAATGAGGACCAGTTCAACAAAAGGCCTTTAAAGATCTGAAACAATATCTAATACAACTAACAACATTAACTCTACCTTTGTCAGGAGCCCCGTTGCTACTGTGTTTCGCTGCTTCCCACGCTACAGTCAATGCATTGCTGGTGGCAGGAGAGACAATATGATCAAGCAAAGAAGCAAGTCCTAGTATACTTCGTCTTTGAAGTACTAAGTCCATCAAAAAGAAATTACATAGAGTTGGAGAAGGTACTGTATGCTGTACTGATGGCCTCTAGGAAGGTTCGGCATTATTTCGAGTTGCACCATATTATAGTACCTTCGTCTCAACCTCTAAAGAACATCATAAGAAACTGTAATACCCAACTTGTAAATAATAAGAGAAGGAGTAATCTTCTTATATGTATGTGTCCTCCACTTATTAGAACATATGAATAACCATATTTAAAGTGAATAATTAACTAATGACACATAAATAATCTATGCATCATGTTGGAGTTTATTTGTTTTTGCATTTATAAATAATAATAATATTAATAAAAATACATTAGTGTCCAAATTGGGATTTAAGACCTAATTTGCAAATTTAGAAATTGAGAATAACTTAGAAAGGAAAAAGGAAAAGAGACTACATTATAAAGAAACCTATATAAAAATAAATATATCTTTTTCATACTGATATCCTTAATTGATATATTTAATCTGAGTACAAAATTCACAACAACATTTGAATTCAAAATTAAGATTTAAAAGTGAAAAGAAAAGAAAATAGAAAAAGAAAAAGGAGAAGAGAAAGCGATCAGGAAATACCTAAATGGGATGGCTTCACTGGGCGACCCACCCAGACACTACGCGTGCGGCCCAGTTTCCCCCTCAGCGCATGCGGGGGTCATCCAGATGTCTGCCAGGTGGGCCCCAGCTGCCAGCCACCCTTGGTGCTCCCCCCATCCTGTCTCTGTCGTGTGGGGTCCTGTTACCAGAGTCATCCTCATCGCGCGTGTATAGGGAGAGGTTGTTGCGGAGCTCGACCGAGTCTGTCGGGGGTCCATGCAAGTGGTGGGTCCGCGTGAGGGAATCGGCTGTGACTCGGAAACTACCTGCACGCATAAAGATCGAGCCAACTCCCTCGAACCCTATTCCTAACCTTGAGCCCCCACCTTTTCCGTGAGCACCGAGCGAGGAAGAAAAACGCCGCCACCATCGACATTGGCTTACGCCATCGCTTGAACCCCCACCCTGTGTTCGGTGGAGTCGGGGTACATCCTGCGCCATGATCGAACAAGAAGATTGGCGCGGAGATCACCAGAGACCTGGGAATTCCTCATCGGAGCAGTGCGCCTTCGGGAATTCACGCCGCCCATGTCCGACATCGTTGAGGGCATACTCATTGGTATGTAGCCATCTACCTAGTTCGTACGGTCGTCCACTTTGTGTAGCACCTATTTGCGGTCGTTTTGGGGGCTTGAAAGGGAGTGTAGACTTACGCCGGCGGCGAACCACTGTGGCACGCTGGCGGCGCCACCCGGATGCCGCTGGGGGAGAAGATGAGAATGTGGGCCGTAGATCTCGTAGCGCACGGCTACGATTAGATGAAGGTACCAGTTTGTGGGGGATCCAGTGTAGCCGTGTGATCATGATCCTACGCACGGGGATGTTTCTCGCCACTTTAAATCCGTAGCGTTGATCCTCGATCCAAGGGTTAGCATTGTGTACCGGTTCAATATTATATAGATCTAATCATGGCTGTCCAAAATAGATCGAGCAGTCTAGTTGACCCGATACCGCTTCAACCGCGTCCGTTTTATAAAAGAGACCTTGTAGTTTCACCGATTCAACCCGCAGGCCATCGAATGTAGTGGAGAATTCAATTTAGTCCTCAAAAACTTACAAGTTAGCCCCTGCACTTCTCAGAAATGTTATGCACGGTCCAGACATATAAGGAATTAGATAAATTAATATAAAAACTGAATTTTTGTATAAAAAATATTATAGAATTGTTGGGGACTTGTTCTCAAATGCTTTGAATTAAGAACAAGGCAACATAAAATGCTAAATGTTAATGCTCTTCGTCCTTCGAAGCATTATTTCCCTTAGGATATAATGATCTTCAGACGAAGGTCATGAAGGACATACCTTCGTAAATTGCGATATATGTTAATAAAAGAAGAAGCATATGAAATATAAGAAACAATATAAACAATCATATAACATTATTAACTCATTCTCATTATATTACCATGGAAAGATAGAAACAATATTGAATTACGAATGTACCTTCGGCTTGATAGAAGGTAAAAGTACAAGCATGACGCACAAGAGAGTACAAGTCAACGTGAACAGTACAAGGGTACTGTTCATCTATTTATAGGCACAGGACGCAGCAGGTGTAAAATTACATTCATGCCCTTCATATTCACTATTGACTTAAGAACAAACTGTCGAGGACTAGATAGCCTTTTCCTCCTTAAGTCGGTTCCTCTTTCTGCTACTGAGCCAAAACTTCCTTGCGCACAGCTTCGGCGCTGGTTCAATCCTTCGTTCCGATCCTGCTTTCCATACCGTATATGCTTTTAACCCGAGACCGAAGGTACCTGTTCATATGTCACACATGGAAAACATTGTTAAATCATGTTTTTGAGGACCTTCGAAAGACGAAGGCCCCCAACAGTAGCCCCTCGCAGTATTAATTTGTTAAGGTAACGAATTCAGACTGTGACATGGACGAAGGCCGTAAGCCGAAGGTCCGAAAAAACACCTTCTCTTTGCTAGAATAGCAACAACCAATGGCAGACGGGTCCCTCCAATTTGGAGCACACTGGGCGTATAAATAGGAACTCACACCGACTGCACTTGATACACTGCTTGTGCCATTTGCCCTATTTTCTCAATTTTATAGCTCTTGCTCACTAGCAGTTGCTAGTTTTTCAAGCTCTCTGAGCTTCGGTTTAAAAGGCGCACTTTCACCATTTCTGAAGAAAAGATGTCTCAAGACAAGAAGATTGCTGCTGAGATGAAACTGACTGAAAAGGAGAACCTTTTCGAAGAGAAGAAGGTTGTGAATCCTTATATTGCTGGATTTGTCGAGTCGATGGCAAAAACAAATACAGAGAAGATTACTAAGGAGATATTGGAAGACTTGTCTGAAGATACTGGTGACAGTGATAGCTATGATGTGGAAAGTGGGGGCGAAGATTCTAAGGATCGGCCCTGGAGGCCAAGTCATTCAATCTTCAGAAAATCAACCATCAAATAGAGTCATCTTGAGAACATGAGAGGAAGGTATTTTTGGGACATGTCTATTGTGAGGGCTGGAGGAGACAACAACGTACCTGCCCCTGAGGAGAACGAAGTTGTGATTTATTGAAGCTTTTTCAAGGCTGGGCTTCAGTTCCCCTTGAGTAAGTTTGTTGTTGAAGTGCTGAAGACTTACCAAATCTTCCTTCATTAGATCACCCATGAAGCCATAATAAGGATGGGGATTTTTGTCTAGGCAATAAGAAGTCAGGGGTTAGAGCCAAGCACAAAGTGCTTCTGTAGTATGCACGAACTTCTGTACGAGACGAAGGCTATGGGCAAAGAACAGTATCACAACAACTTCGGTTGTTATGGATTTATCGCCCGCCCCAACACAAGCCACCCGGTGCCGACATTTCGGAAAAGGTGGCCCAGGGCCTAGATGGAAGAGTGGTTTTATGTGAAGAATGATTTGAAAGCAAGGGAAGACATTAAGGAAGTTATTATGCACCCCATTTGATCCCGCTTCGGCCTTCGAAAGCCGAAGGTCGAACCTGATGATGCCGCCAAAGCATGCTAGAAAGCCTTCAGTATTGTCTGCTCCTTTATTGGCACTAGAGATTTAATTCAAGAACATATAGAATTCAGAGTGTGGTCGCTCGTAGAAAGCTGGGAAACGCCGAAGGAGAAAATTACTAACTCTAGCGAAGGTGATTTGGTCCGGCTGAAATATACGTTCAGGTTTGGGGATAAGTTCGATGAACCAAATGACGACTGGCTGAAGTGTATCGAAACTACAAGTGATGAACTACTTGGAGCATATTCCAAGGCAAAAGATAATTCACTGTCTGCAGCCTTCGGCGGTTAGGGAAAAAAGAGACTGAACAGAGTTTTTGACGCCATTGGCTTCGTCTACCCCGATTACAGCTACCCGCTGCGAGGTCAAGGGAAAAAGAGGAAAACTGCTGCTTTGGCCACCCCAGCTGAGCGTGCACCGAAAGGCAAAAAGATAAAAGTTCTTACCCACTGGTCACGTTACATTGAACTAGCTGTGGTGCCTGAGTTTGGCGCAGGGACATCTTCTACTATGGAAACAAAAGAAACTGCCCCACCTACACAGAATACTGAAGAACCAGCTATAATGCCGAAGGCGCCTATAGTCAAGGTGGTTGAAACGAAGGTTGATAAGCCAGAAATTGAAGAAATAACGAAGATGCCAGAGGTTTTGAGCCCTCCAGTAAAGACAACAGTACCGAAGGTACAAATGGGTTCTGTCATAACTCCTAAGAGGAGGAGAATGGTAAATGTACTGGATGTGCTAGAAACAATCCATACCTTGAGTCCTGCTCCTATAGGGAAAGTTGTCAAAGCTTCCAAGGCGCAAACCGAAGCTGATACTAAGCAAGTAGAGGTCGAAGCTGCAGTAATTGAGGCTGAAACCGATGCTGGGCCCTCAGTGCCTGCTGAGACGAAGCTCGCCACAACCGAGCAAAAGACCAAGGGAAAATCTCCAGATACTGGCATAGTTTTTGAGAAAAGTGTGGCCAAAGAAGCCAAATCCCTTACTCCCGAAGCACTCTCTGAGATTATATCATTCGACATGCTTCGAGAAAAAGACTATCCAAAGAAGAAATTTTGAAGCCAAACACTATGCCCGAGAGCTGAAGTATCCGAAGGGAGCCTTAGTATTTAATGGTACGGACGAAGATGATTTCATGTACTGCCTCCCGGACAACAAAGAATTATCCATCTGCCGGGAAATGGCTAGGAGTATGGGTTTTCCAAAGCTCGAAGCTGGCCGATCTCGCAGATAGTCTTGCATACAACAGTCTGAAGGTACAGAAGTTGTGAATTTTGAAGCTTATAGACTCTGGAATGAGGTCTTTTATTCTCATGTTAATCCTTTATTCTTTCTTGCAGGGCTTAATATTTAGCAACGCCCTAAGGGCGCAAAAGAATGCTGAAGACGAGAGCTGCACTATAGCTCTCAACAACCTTCAGTCAGAGGTTATCAAGTTGAGAAATGAAGCCACAGAAAAAGACAAAATTCTACTTTCAATGGTGGATAAAGTAAAAGAAGACGAAGCTAGCTTCAAAACCCAATCTGAAGCCCAAAAATTTGAGATTGAAGACCTTCGGAAGCAACTAGCCGAAGCTAAAGAGAAATGCGCACTCGCAGAAGCTAAGCGAGGAATTAGCGAATACTGGACAAATCATTTAGAGAAAAACGTTGAAGAAGTTCGCACATCCAAGGAAAGATGCTTTGAAAAATCCTTGGACTGTGTGAAGAAAATAAAAACCAGTTTTGCCAACATGGGCGCCTATTCTTCCGAAGAAAACTTCATACAACGCGACCCCCAAGGCGTTATTGAATGGATAAGTGGGGAGGTCGAAGCCTTTGAAGAAATTCTAAGTGATCGCGGGGATGTCTGCGCGTTCTCTGGTGCATGGGGGATTTCAGCCATCTTGGAGAAGGCTGGATGCGACCATATCAAGACCATGGCCCAGAGCGAAGCTGCCTTCTCCGTAGATGATACAAAGGACCCCTCAGCTGAAGCAAGTTTAATATGCGGGAAAATTTTCAATGACATCTGGGCAAATGGTGGCCAAGAAATGGCTCACAAAATTATGAAGAAAAGTGAAAAAGATATCCATGACACCTGAGCAAAAGCAAGACAAGCTGAAGAAGCTGCAGAGCGCGAAAAACGTATAGGTATTGTTTCATGACTTTGAGCTTTGGCATTTGTTTTTATATCTTCGGATTGATTAACTTTTTTCCTTTTTTCAGCTAAACTATCTCCGCTGCCAGTACCGCTCGATCTCCGGGCCGATCCAGAAGCGAAGGAGGCACTGGAGGTCATTAATATGGCTGAATCTATTGTTGATGAAGTCGTCAATAAATTGCTTAATGAAGTTGCGGAAAAAATCCTGAAAGAGGACTAACACTTATTGTAAAGACATTTTTAAATGGTCGGTGTAACAGACACTAGAATGTGCATTGTACTTTTCCATTGTAACGAAGTCGTGACATTTGGTGTGTATGACTTTTGAATTGAATATGTAAATTATTATGATTTATTTCTTTATGAGGCATGAAACTTACATACATACCGTTTTTGAGCCTTCGGCGAAAAAACACCTTCCCTTCTTTTCATGCGTCGTAAAGAAAAAGATCCATGCTTCATAAGAATATCCATGCTTCTCAAACAAAGGATCCCTTCTTTTGTGACAGGGCTGATGAAGCTGTATTTCTCAAAGCATATTTTGTGCCTTAGCACATTTTCATTTTTACGAAGCATTCTCCAAAGATCGTCTTCGTATTCAATTCGTGCCACTGGTGCGATATGATGTATGATGCGATGTTATGCGGAATGATATGATGATATGGTGCAAAATGATGTTGATGCCGAAGACACACACTCACACTCCCACACTTGGAACACAATCTCTGCATTCCCTTAGGAACAACTGAAGTCTCTTTGCTATTTATTTTTCGGCTTCACCGCTTATTTTTCGGTGTTAGTTCTGCATCCCCTTAGGAACGCCTTTTGAACTTCTTCGCCTTCTATTTCAGCGGTATCGCCGTTGACTTTTCGGTGTAAGTTCTGCATTCCCTTAGGAACGTCTTTTGAACTTTTTCGCCTTATATTTCGGCGGTATTTGGCTCTGCATTCCCTTTGGAACGACTTTTGAGCAGAAAACTTACACTGCGCTCCCTTAGGAACGACTTTTTTGTAGCTTCGGCAAAACATACGCTGCGCTCCCTTAGGAACGTCTTTTTTGTAGCTTCAGCATTTATCTAGCTCTACATTCCCTTAGGAACGACTTTTTGAGCTTCGACAATTTTGGAGCTTCATAAATCTGTGAAGAAGATATATTTCATTTTAACAGAAGCGAAACTATTACAAGGAATTTAAACTAAATTTACATTACTTGTTCCTTATTGAAAAACAAAAATACATAGAACGTAAAAGTATTTTAGAGGTAGGATGTCTCTCAATAAATGTGTTTTGATTCCAGCACAGTACTATTGACTATGCGAGCTTCGGATTCCTCCTTGAATTCTCGTTGCTATTGAGAGTGCTGGCGCCCTTCTGGCTGCCGTGATAGGTAGGTTGAAGTGGTGGTCGAGGTGGGGGCTGTGGCCAAGAAGCGTGTGACTGACTAACCGAAGCAACAGAAGCTGCAGGATGATTACCCACATATTCTGGTATGTAGGGAGAGTGGCACGAAGCAGTGTGCAAGACCTGCTTCAGCTGACTCTGTCGAGCTTCGGCTTCTGCGATCTCCTTCTACTTTTGGATGGTGATTTGGCACATTCTTGTAGTATGGCCCTTGTCCTCACCACAGAATAAGCAATAGATCTTCTTGGGATAATCTCCAAATCTTCCTCCAAAGCCCCTAGCGCCTCTTCCTCTTGGAGTTGGTGGCCGAAAAGAGCTTTGCTGCTGCCCCGAAGATTGTGAGGTGTACTATGGCCTCTGAAGCTGACTTCCTTTGTCGTCATTCTGAGTGGAGTTATGGATTGACCTGACATGCCTTGGGTGGATTCTTCCTCCGAAGCCCCTGGTCATTTCCGAGAATCTGTAAGCTTCCTCCCTTCTTTAGCGGAAATCGTTGTCAGCCCGGATGTACTCATCCATCTTCTGAAGCAGCTTGTCCAGAGTTTGTGGGGGCTTCCTGGCGAAGTACTGAGCCATAGGTCCTGGCCGGAGGCCCTTAATCATGGCCTCAATGACAATTTCATTAGGCACTGTGGGCACTTGTGCCCTCAATCACGAGAACCTTCGGACATACGCTTGGAGGTATTCCTCATGGTCTTGCGTGCATTGGAATAGGGCCTGAGCTGTTACTGGCTTTGTCTGAAAGCCTTGGAAACTGGTCACCAGCATGTCCTTGAGCTTCTGCCACGACGTAATTGTCCTTGGCTGAAGGGAAGAATACCATGTCTGGGCCACGTTCCGGACTGCCATGACGAAGGACTTAGCCATGACAGCTGCATTGCCTCCGTATGAGGATATTGTTGCCTCATAGCTCATTAGAAATTGTTTTGGGTCTAAGTGCCCATCATACATTGGTAGCTGAGGTGGCTTGTAAGATTGTGGCCATGGGATAGCCTGCAGTTCTGTTGCTAAGGGAGAAGCATCATAAAAAGTAAAGGTATCATGATTAAAATCATCATACCATCCATCTTCGTTAAATAGACCTTCCTAACGAAGCTCCCTGTGCTGTGGCCTTCGATCTTGTTCATCTTGAGCAAGATGATGCACTTCTTCAGTAGCTTCGTCGATCTTCCTTTGAAATCGGCGAGCCGAGCCATCTTCTCCTTCTTCCTTTGCACTTGCTGATGGATGATTTCCATGTCCCTGATCTCTTGGTCCAACTGCTCCTCCTGGAGTGTTGGACTGGTGGCCTTCCTCTTCTGGCTTCGAGCCTCTCGGATAGAGAGAGTTTCCTGATTTGTGTCCACTGGCTGCAATGCGGTTGTCTTCTTCGGTGGCATGATGAAGGTCAGTGCTTGTCGAAGGTGGTCGAATGAGTTCACCGGAGGTGGGCGCCAATGTTGGGGACTTGTTCTCAAATGCTATGAATTAAGAAAAAGGCAACATAAAATGTTAAATGTTAATGCTCTTCGTCCTTCGAAGCATTATTTCCCTTAGGATATAATGATCTTTAGACGAAGGTCATGAAGGACATACCTTTGTAAATTGCGATATATGTTAATAAAAGAAGAAGCATATGAAATATAAGAGACAATATAAACAATCATATAACATTATTAACTCATTCTCATTATATTACCATGAAAAGATAGAAACAATATTGAATTACGAATGTACCTTCGGCTTGATAGAAGGTAAAAGTACAAGCGTGACGCACAAGAGAGTACAGGCCAGCGTGAACAGTACAGGGGTACTGTTCATCTATTTATAGGCACAGGACGCAGCCTGTGTAAAATTACATTCATGCCCTTCATATTCACTATTGACTTAAGAACAAACTGTCGAGGACTAGATAGCCTTTTCCTCCTTAAGTCGGTTCCTCTTTCTACTACTGAGCCGAAGCTTCTTTGCGCGTAACTTCGACGCTGGTTCAATCCTTCGTTCTGATCCTGCTTTCCATACCGTATATACTTTTAACCCGAGACCGAAGGTACCTGTTCATATGTCACACTTGGAAAACATTGTTAAATCATGTTTTTGAGGACCTTCAGAAGACGAAGGCCCCCAACAAGAATCTTAGTTAATGCATATAAAATTCATTTTAACTCCTTTTTAACACTTTCCAGTTGCATTAATTTGGTATTAATATTGTTTATCACTTGGTAACTCTATTTTAGCATGAAACCTAGATTAAAATTAATCACTTAGCTATTTCTGTACCAAACACATAAAGACTTTGGAAATCATAACTAGTTATCTATAACTCCGAATTTAGTGATTCTCGAACCTACGATCTCGTAATGATGTGTAGATTATTATTATGCACTCTGTTCTCATGTTTGGTATCATGTTAATTTCTCCTATACCACGTTTGTTTGTATTGCTTCGAGTAGACGAACAAGTGACCGAGGACCCATGTGTCCAGCAGGTGGAAACTGCTGAGCAGGAGCTCATTGAAGGCAAGTTGTGCCCTTGACCACTTTTATTTACCCAATAATGTTCTCTATAATCATTTTGGCATGCATAGGATTAATTTTGATGGGACCCAATAGGTCACCCTAGTTTGGTCATTTTTACACCTTGTTTACACCTGAACTTTTGGGTAGTCTTTGCTATTGCTATATGTGGTTTTGGGTGTTAAGATAATCATTACACATGGTCATAATTTATTATTGTTATTCTATTTTGTTCATGATAAGACTACTATGTTATTTGGAACATGGAGCTTAACTTGAGAAACATGTGCCACCACAAGGGTGGAATGGGACGCCCTTGGCTGACTAATTAGGAAAGCTAGTGGAGGTCTACCTTACCCGAAAGGGGCAAGGGCAGTAGGGGAGTTGTTGGTGTAGGGAGGTTCTCGAGTTGATTTTGCTGCGATGGCTTTTCAGACGGGGGATTCCTGCATTGCGCTCCCTAGAAACTGTAGCAGGTTTTCTGAAGCTAGTGGAACTTTGTAAAGGCCTCGTAGTGTTACCCTACCTCGCTTCCTTGGTAGAGGTGTATGGGATTCATGACCCCTTGGCAGATGAGTAACATGACTTATGGGTAAAGGCTACAACCTCTGCAGAGTGTAAAACTGGTATACTAGCCGTGCTCGCGGTCATGAGCAGCGCAGGACTCTCGCATGATTAATTTATGGAATTAAACCCAATTTGTCATTTGCATGCATTGTGGTTTATTATTAATTTTGATCTATTATTACTCTGGTTTGGTATTTACTTACATTTAGTAACTGCTAATAAAATTTGACCAACTTATTAAAAGCAATGCTCAGCTATAACCCTTATTTGTTGATCAGCCTTACACTTCACATGAGCTCCCACCTTTGGTGAGTTCATGCACATTATTCCCCACAACTTGTTGATCTATGATCTTTTGTGAGCTTACCCTTGCGATATATAAACCCCCCATAAGTGAAGAGCAGGTAGTCCAGGAGGAGGTCTACAATGAGGAGTATGAGCTTATATAGGTGGCGTCTCCCAGTCAGCTTTATGGCGCCAAGGAATAATATTTAGTTCGCTTTATTGTTATCATTTATTTTTGTAAGATACTTCCGCTATGTAATAATGGTTGTGACATTTATCTCTATGCACTTTGTCATTATATGTGATGTTCTTCTTTGGCGCACATATGAGACGCACCCGGCTTTATCCCTTAAATCTGGGTGTAACAGAAACAGAGAAGCTACAAGAAGAATTAGAAAATGGGTTGTAGAATTGAATGAATTCACTATTGATTTTGTCCATAGATCCTCGATCCAATCCCAAGCATTAGGAGATTTCATAGCTGATTGGATGCCATGGGCTCATGAAGAAGGATGCACAACAGACACTGAAGCTTGGATAGTGTTCTGCGATGGATCATGGGGAACCTTCGGTGCAGATGCAACTGCCATTCTAATCTCACCATTCAAAATCAAAACTTGCTATGCGGCCAGATTGGAGTTCAACTGCATAAATAACATAGAGTATGAAGCTTTTGTTTTGGGGCTTCGAAAGCTTAGGGCAATAGGAATAAGAAGGGAAGTTCTCAAATCTGACTCACAAGTCATCACAGGGCACGTTGATAAAAGCAGCAAAGCAAGAGACCCGAAGCTTGAAAAGTATCTTGACACAGTCCGAAAAATGGAAGCTTCCTTCGAAAGCTTTTCAGTGAAAAACATTCCAAGAGGGGAAAACGAGCACGAAGATTTACTATCTAAATCAGCGGCACAGGGGCTCCCGCTCCCCTTAGAAGTGTTCTTCGAAACTCTCAAAGCACCTTCAGTCAAGCTCATGGAGCGAGCAGTGCATGCAATTTCACCTATGCACAGCGAAGACTGGAGAACTGAGATTGTATCTTTCCTTCAAGGCAATTATCCTTTGGATGACGAAGCTTACATAAAAAGGATGCAAGCCAGGACAAGACCATATATAATCATAGAAGGGGAATTGTTCAAACAAGGAGTTTGTTCTCCATTGTTGAAATGTCTCTAGTGAACTGAAGGTCAGGAGCTAATGAAAGAGATACACACAGGGATATGCAGAGCTCATATCGGATCCAGGCCTCTCCTTGGAAAGGTTTTTAGACAAGGATTTTAGTGGCTGAAGGCAGCTTCAGCTGCAGTGGATCAAGTTCAAAAATGTGAAAACTGCCAGAAGTGCACAAGAGATCAAAAGCAACCTTCATCTCTAACTCAGCTGATTCAGCCCACCTGGCCATTACAAAGGTGGGGGCTTAGACCTTCTAGGCCCACTTCCACCAGCGCAAGGGAACTTGAGATATGTTGTGGTAGTGGTGGAGTACTTTTCAAAGTGGATCGAAGCTAAACCCCTAGCTACGATCACTTCGGCCACTGTTCAAAAGTTCTTCTGGAAGAGCATCATTTGTCGGTTTGGTGTGCCGAAGGCTATTACGGTTGATAATGGAACCCAATTTGATGCTGAAACATTTAAAACTTTTTGTGACCAAATTAGCACAAAGATACACTTTGCATCTGTGAGACATCCAGAATCTAATGGATTGTTAGAGCGAGCTAACAACATCATCATTATAGGAATAATGAAATCAATCTTCAATCTGCTAAAAGAAAAGTGGCCAGAGGAATTGGTAAAAGTGGTATGGAATCATAACACTATTGTCTCAAGATCATCAGGATCCACTTCGTTCAAGCTTTTATTCAGGGATGAAGCAAGAACAGGATCAATAAGGACTCTAGCTTCGGTAGAGGACGAAGAGGCTTCCAAAATAACAAAGACATTATAGAAGGGGTCAAACTTCAGGCAATAGACCACATCAATAAATATCAAGCCTGTTGGTCACTTGTTCCCAAAAGCTACGAATCAAAAACAAGGCAACACAAATGTTAATGGTTAAAGACCTTCGTCCCTCATAACATTATCTCCCTTGGGATATAATGATCTTCGGACGAAGGTCATGAAGGACATACCTTCTTCATTGCAATATACAAAGATAAAAACATGATCGTATGAAACATAGATAAAGCATGAATAATCATTTTAGATCATTAGATTATTCATGTTATCATCATATATCTTTGAACAAACATCAATGATATTAAATTACATTTGTACCTTCGGCTTGACACAAGGTAAGAATCCGAGAGTGACGTGCGAGTGATTATAAGTCAGCGTGAACAGTACGGGGGTATTGTTCATCTATTTATAGGCACGAGGCGCATCTCGGACAAAATTACATTTGTGTCCTTGATAACTAATTATAGCCATGACACAAATTATCAGGGACTAAGCGGTCTTTTCCTCTTTAATTTGGTGCTGCCCTTCATCTCAAGCGTGTCACCATGTTGAAGCTCCTTCAATTGTAGCTTCAGCATATAACTTCATGTTGTGCCTGCTTGCATATCATCTTGCCGAAGGTGTTTTTTGCTTAGAGGACCTTCGGCGAAGAAGAAGGCCCCCAACAGTAGCCCCTTCGCGGTGCTAGATCGTTTTTCGTAATGAGCTCGATCCGCGAAAAAACTCGAACGCTTCGGAATGCTGAAAGTCCGAAAAACACCTTCCCGGAGCTCGTTGCCGAGAAACGATTATAATATTCCAGGCGTCGAGCGGTCCACCATTCAGCGAGTGCAGGCGGCCTGGCGGTTTGCCTTCCCCCTGCAGCACTATATAAACAGACGGGTTGGTGAAGAGTTACCACAACAATCATTGCCATTTCACTGTTGTGCTGTTAAAAAATCTAACCATAGCCGAAGCTTTCTGCACTATGCTTTCAAGCGAACACTTTATCGTTTAAGGTTAGCTTCGTCAAACTGTAAAAATCCATCAAAATGGCCAAAGTGCGATCGACTGCAATGGTGTCTCGTGGGAGGGACGAAACCGAGGCCACTGAAACGGCACCAATTTCAGAAGTAATGGAACGATCAGGTCTAGTTGTGATAGAGGGAGTTGTTGACGAAGGTGCTCCTGATGCGGAAACTGAACAAACTATTGCTAAAGAAGAAAATGTTGATGAGAGCAAAGAAGATTATAGTATTTTGATCCCAACAAAGCCTAGTCACCTTGAATTTGAAAAATCTACCGTGATAGAGGATGACATGCCGATGATGATGAAATTGGGTTATTTTGGAGAAGCTGAAAGCAAACTTGTCCGATTTGCTGGAGAAGAGACTACCCAGAGCCAAAGAATGATGAAGTAGTGGTTTTCATGAGCTTCTTCAGAGCGGGGCTGCGGTTTCCCCTAAATGAGATGATTGGGGTAGTTCTAAAGAACTTCGAAATATATCTTCATCAGCTGACTCCTAATGCCATTGTTAGGCTTAGCATTTTTATCTAGGCCCTCCGAAGCCAAGGGATGAGCCTAGATGCTGAAGCTTTCTGCCGAGTGCACGAGCTGCACTATCAGACGAAGGCCAGGGCAGATGGCCTTCACGAAAATTTTGGATGTTATAATTTTGCGTATTGAAAAGATACGAAGGCACTAGTCCTCAGCTACCGCACAAAGTGGCCAACCGGCTGGAAAAATGAATGGTTTTATATGAAGGCTGATGAGAAAAAGAGGGAGAAGATGATGACCATGGTCATGAGTCTGCTGTCTTTGAACTTCGGATTGAGCAGGCCCCTATGCAATATGCAACTGGGGTCACCATGTTAGTTGGCCGAAGTAGAGTTCAGAATGGTGGCTGAGCAAATCAGTACTAGGGACCTGGTGCGGGAATATCTTGTGACACCCCAGGTGTCTATTTCGCGTTATGTCGGGAGATTTATCCTAATCTCGGACGCTTAGTGAAAATTTCTATCTTCTTATCACATTTATCTCCTTTCATCAAGTTAATCGTAAATACTTCATCGAATTCGGAGTTATTCGATCGTGAGAAACAACCAGTTTTGGAGCCTGTTAAAACTTTTATTTCTCAGAACGAATGCGAACTCGTTAATCATTCTTGATTTATAAATCTTGTCTAAAGCTCATTTAATCAAGCGCTCGACAGTTGCTAGTCGAGCTATGTCTGAATCTAATTCCTCGAACCTCAATTGATGTCCGACTATTTTAATCCGAGTCCGTACTCTCAAACGAAATACACGATATGTCGTCCTCTAATCAAATTTATCCGACTCGGCCAAATATCTCATGTCCAAACCAAATTCAAAACCCCGTATCGAAAGTGATTTTAAAATATCATGATTCGCCTTCTCCGACTAAAAAAAATCCAAAGTCGATAAAAAGTTTGAGAGAAGCACTTGTCTCTAAAATAGTGCGCGGCAAAATTTCAAAGCGGAATGTCCAATGGGTTGTCCTCAAATAAATTCCTATCCGACTCGGCTTAATACCTCTGCGTTTGATGCGAAATTCGAAAATCAACACCGGCAATGATTTTATTTACCCGACCCGATTGATCTCGATCACGAATCCGAAACTAATCGGTCTCTATTCATTTTGTTCCTAATTGGGTGCGGGAATTTTTTTTTCTTTTCCGAGCGACGCTAAACAAATCAAATTCTCAGTACGGATAATCCGTCGTTCTGTCCGACCGAGCACCAGCTCGCTCTGTTTTTACACAGACGACTTCCGTGAGAGCATTTTATTCTGGAAAATAAATTTAGTGCGACCCGAATTGGGATTTTGGGCCAAGCCCATTCCAGCCCAGCCCATTTGGCCCACTAGGAAACCCTAACCCTAGGGCTTCTTCTATAAATAGGGGTGCTCACTTGGCAATCTTTCACTCCCACCCCTCACTTTTCCCTGGCCACCACTTTCTTCTCTCCCTGTCTTCTTCTACCTCGCGCAGCAGTCCTCCCACAGCAGCAGCAGCAGGGAGCCGTGCTCCCCTCCATGGCGCCCCCTGCCCTTCTTCTTCCATGGGCGCGAGCTCCACCTCGCCTGCTTTGGACGTCGCGCAGAAGCTCCTCCATGGCAGGCGCCCAAGCAAGCTTCCCCCATGGCGCTTGGCTCCCTGTTCCATGGTGCCCTGTGGTCGCCCCCTTCTTCACCTGGACGCGCGCACCCCCTGGCTCGCCTTCCCTTCAGGCACAGTCGGCTGCAGCTCCATGCTCCCTGCCCCATAGCGCCCTGATTTCCAGCTTCCTCCATCCATGGCGCCCTCCTTTCTTTCTTCTCTGTTCCAGATCGGCATTAGGGCAGTGCGCGCAAGGATCTCCCAGCCATGGATAGCACCCTTCCCTCCCTCGGACGCCATGCTCGCCCCAGCCAGGGACCATCGCGCAGAGCGCCGTCAGCCTCTTGAGCGCACTCTCCACTGCCCCGGCATTTCCCCCTGCTGTTTTCCTCCCATGGCCGACCTCCCTCCCCCTGCTATTTCCTGCGTCCAGCTTTTCTCGCTGTGAGCAGCAGCCCCGACGTCTCCGCGCGGCTTGCTGTTTTGTGCTGCGCTGTGAACAGCACGCAGTCGACTCTCCCAGTGGGTTGCTGTTTTTACGCAGCCCCAACATCGTCGTCGTTCACCCCGGTGAGACCACGACAATCCTTGTTTGATTCCACATTGACATTATTCTCCGGTGATTAATTGTGTATGTGTTGCTTTGTTTTGTTTGTGGAGGAGACGAACCCCGTGTTTTGCGGGGAGAAGGCAAGCCGCTCGACGCTCGTCGATATTCGTAGCGATGCACAAATCGGAATCGCCATCGTCCTCACAAACATCGATTGGGTTTGTTTATGGTGAGCCGATGCATGTCGCTCTTGATCAACTCGTTTAATTAATTTGAATGGATGTGTGTAAAATGTTTCGGTTATGCGCATTGGTGGGATCGCGTTTGCGATTGGACAACAAGAGTTTATTCGATGTATGCGATTTGTAGTTTGTACAATTATATTTTAGTCGATGTGGTGTACATTGGTGTTGAAGTGTGTGTAGGTATAAAAATGTTTTGGTTATAGGCCGTAGCAAGGTTGCCTTCACGTTTTGGTAAGCAAACATGTTGTGTTGTTTAATGTGATGAGTAAATTGGAAATACGTGGGATGCGAGGATTTAATTAGTGCACGTAGGTGTGTGAGTGCCGTGGTGTGATATAGTAGTGGTGGCGTGAGATGTTTGTTTGAGGTGTGCGGGTGTATGCCGCGATGTGGTTATACTCGCAACGAGGAAAGATGTATGTATTGTGACACAACGCTTAGGTTGCTATTATATAATCGTGTGAAGGATGCTCGTGATGGGTGTGTGATTGAGGAGTGACGTAGTGGCAAGAGGGAAGTAAGTTTAGTTTTTCAACGGTTAGTGGATAGTATCTGTCAGTGTTGTCATGAATTTTTGTTGTATGATGGATCGATGCGTAGCTTTATAAATTGTCGCATTCCATTCCCTTTTGATAAATAAATGTCTTGTTGATCGATTAGAAGGCTTATATGAGCGTTATCGCAGCCCAATAATTATTAGAGGTGAGTAGGGTTCTTGGGTCAGTCCTTGCTAAAATTGAAGAACCATCCGACAACATATGCACGTGAGTGCTTTAGGTCCTTCAGTAACCAATGTAGGACTTATGGAGTTTTATGCCATGTTTTAATGTCTCTATGTTAGACCTCGTAAAATATGGTGTTTTAAGTGACTTGTGTGTTGACTAATTCGAGTGGAGAAATGGTTAAGAGTCGATGGCGTAAGAGAGGGTGATATATATACATGTGGTGTCTCGGACTGCGTTAATAGTAGGCAAGCCGACGTGTATGTCGTATGGCGGGCTATGCCATCCCTTTGGTTAATCGACTAGTTAGATGGCTTTGATTAAGCTCGTAGTTATGATGAATTACTTGTTGTAGTATAAATGCGTATGGTTATGATCGCAGGTAAAAAGTAGTAGTGCTCATGTGATGTCTAATTTAAAACGCAAATTGTTGAGTGATCATCGTGAAGAATGCATTGTTAATGGGTTATAGTAATTTTAGTGCACTAACTGACTTGAATAAAAATTTGCAAGTCGACTTGTTGGTTCTAATTGATTGTCCTAACTCGAATAAATAGTAAAGCGTTAGAGTAATTCAAGTCTCTCGAACGCGGCGATTCTTGAATTGTATAGAAGCTGAAATCTATTGATTGCTGTTTTGGGCTGCACGCATTGTTTTTGTTGTGCTATTTGTTTGATAAACCAAATCATGTTTTCTGTAGAAAAGTCATATAAAAGAGTTGTAGATAACATGATTATCTTGCTTGTACTAAAATTTTACAGCCGTAAACCTGATCGTTTAGGAGTTGTGCTTTTCGCAAGCCCAGCACCTGAATCTGTCAAATTTCTGAACAGATTTCAGAAATTGCAATGGTTGCTTAAGTTAATATTGAAATAAGTTATTAGTGGTCACAAGAAAGTTGTAGATAACTCTATTATCTTACTTGTGTTAAAATTTGACAGCCATAGGTCTGACAGTTTAGGAGTTATGCTTTTTACAAATTCAGTAACTGAATCTGTCCACTTTCTGTATAGATTTCAGAAACTGCACTGTTTGCCTAAGTTAATGTTACCATCTGTTCATGGTTATTATAGGAAAGTTGTAGATGCTTTTCTTATCTTGCTTGTGTTAAAATGTCATAACCATAGGCCTGACAGTTTAAGAGTTATGAATTTTACAAACTGATTGCTTTGTTCTGTCCACTGTAAGAACAGATTTTGAAAACTGTAATGTTTGGTTTGATTAAACCTGGAATTACTTCTTGGTGATTATAAAAGTTATGTAGTGCTTTTGCCAAGATTTCCAAAAAGTCTTAGATCACACTTTTTGGTGGTCTGAAGATTAAGTTATGGATGTTTAAAGTCTGAAGACTGAATCTGTCCAATTCTGGACAGCAAAGCGTTCTAATGTCTTTTATCCTAAATTTCATATTGAACCACCTTGAGATGTTTATAAATAATTTGTAGAACATTTAATTAGCTTTGCAGAAAGTCTAGGATCAATTTGTTTGGATGTCTGAATCTTCAGTTATGAATTTTTAAAGTAACCAGTCTGAATCTGCCCAAATCTGGACAGCGCTGTTGTGTTAACACCTTTTGACCTTGCTAAGTGTTTAATCATGCTGTGATGACAATACCAAAGTTGTAAAGCACTTTTCAAGCTTTCTAGAAAGTCCTAGTTTACTATTTTTGGTTAAATATCTTGTGAGTTATGACTGAAACAAGTGACTGCTGTATTGCTGTCCAAAAATTCTGCTAGTGCGCTTTTGATTGTTTAATTCACCCTTGTCGCTAAAAATGTTTGGTTTGCTCTTAAGTAATGTAGATGTGACGGAACCTCCTAAGTCATTAGGCCCACCTACAGTTGTCCTTGTCCAACAGACATCAGACAACCCTGTAGATGTTCCTGAATCACTTGACAAGTTCGGTATCTTCTTTCTTACCTTTTCAGGAATGTTTCACCCGTCTTGCAGACATTATAGAACATCGGAGAGATAGAAATGCGGAAGCGATAAACTTACATTTATTTAGAAAGTAATATCAAGTTACTTATTACAGACCAGAGGTATAAAACGAGTGCTGAGTAGTATTATTACAACACCAAGGGAGGCAAAAACTCCTCCCGATAGTTTTTACATAAAAGGTTTTATGGAGGACTAGGTCCTCCCTCAGCTTCACTCTTGTTTTTCTTCATGTGGAACCACCTTGGTACAAAAGCAACAAAAATTTGCTGCTTTCTCACCTAAAAACAACGGGAGAATAAACCCTGAGTATGGAATTACTCAGCAAGTCTTACCCAACTAAAGAAAAGACTCTCAAGGGTACGCTGGTTATAAGGGAGTCAAGGTAAGGTATCTCAAGATCAAAGACTCTGTTTTGCATAGATGCTTACTAAAAGTGGATCCTTAAAAATCCAGTTTTATTGTCAAGTTAGGTAAAATTACTTGCATCTGGAGTTCTTTCTACTCTAGTTCAAACACTTGTCCTGCACTAGCCAATTTCTCATCATTCCCTTCATCTTTACTGGAGTTCTACGTATAAGTCAGTGACCAAGTCTCCATAACCGTGGAGGTACGGCGATCCGAATCGATTATACTCAGCTGAGGATCTCCAATCACACGACATATGTAGCACTTAACCCTTGCATATGTCAACCCACCACCGGGGTTCTTAAGACCAGATCAGGTTCACGCAAACCGAGAGCACAGATACACCACCGTCCAGCCTCTTGCTACGGAGGGTACACGCTACTCTCGCCACCGCTCCACGCCCATTTCGTGTTATCTTATTCTGGCCTTAGTCTGCCCGAGGCAAGGCTTACCCATGACGAGGCATGTGACCAGTTAAAGGGTCCTCGGTCATCAGGCCTACATCGACACGGTCCTTAATCGACTCAGACGGAGACACTACACCGAGACTCTCTTCTCGTGCAAGTCACCCGCCCGGTCTCAGCTTAATCATTTAAACCCAAAAACTTGGTACCTGGCAGAGGTACATCTTTTCCGATGTTGAATCCATCACGGCCATGATGGACTCACCATCAAGTTTTATTTTCAAAAACATACCACCCACTTTGCCAATCATCTTTTGTAAAACAAAACCTTTTGTTTTGCTAGAGCAATACTAAGCATAATGAAACCTTTTGTAAAACAGGGTATCAAGGAAGGTAATCAAAGATCAAGGAAGATAATGCAGGAATTGTTTAAGCAATCAACTCTTATCACCTAATGCAGCAAGCAAGTGAGAAAGATTTTAAAAACATCAAGGAAGGTGGCAAATGCACCGGGGCTTGCCTTCGTTAGTAGGTGAGTCACGCTCGGGCCCGCAGATGTCAAAGTAGAGACAAGTCCCTGCCTGAGATTCCAAAGGTGGTGGTGTCTTCTCTTCGGTCACTTTGATCTCTTCTTCGTTTTCTAACATAACCATATATATGTATATAAGAATGAATGCCATGTAATGCTCATGAGAGTGCAAAGATCATAAGAATTTATTATTTAAGGTCTTAAATACAATTTTCCTTCACGAAACTCCGAGAACTTAGGGTTTCCGGAGTCAATAAAGGAGTTCAAAGGGCAGGGGTGGGGGTTTTGGGTTCTAGTTATCAAACAAGGTCCAAATCAAACCAAATTCTACCCAAGGCTTCTAAATAATGTATAGAACTCATACAAAAAGTTTGGATATTTTTGGAATTACCATTTATCTCCTAAAAATCCAGAACTAATGGTTTAAGCTAGTTTAAATGCCTTAAAATTCCTTATTTAATCTAAAAATCATGAAACTATTTTTATTAAATACTATGAAAAATAAGAAGTCTAGGAAAATTGGTTTGATAATTTTAGGATTTTTCTACAATTTTCTATAGATTTATAAAGTTCTACTGAAAAAGAAAAGAGAAAAGATTAAACAGTATTGGGCTGGTTTCAGCCCAGGCGGCCCAGGTCCACGCAGAACCACGCGCGCGCGCGCCTGCGCTCGTGCTGGCGTCTTTACAGAAAGAGCCTCGGGGTTTTTGCTAACTGAAAACGAGTTCTTTCACTATTTCACAGAGCCGCTGACGGTTTGCAGAAAAGTCCTTCCTATTCTATTTCTTCGCAGCGCTGGGTCCACGACGACGGTGAGCGCGGGGAGGCTCCGGCGAGTTTGCAGACTGGCCGAATGGGGCCAGGACCGGCACTCCCGATCGGCGGACACGAAATTGGATCCACCCCGACCATTTCCCCCAACACAATTTCATTAATGGTCACATGGTTTGTTGTAGCCACGGCGACCGTGAACGTGGCGGACTGATGAGCGCATTCCCAATGATTCATGGCGGTCCAGATCAATTAAAGGGGTCGGGGAGCATCACCAGCATGCAAAGATGTTAGAACATGAACAAAGAAGGTATGAGCAGACCTGTGGAGGGCTGGCCACGGTAGAGTACGATTCACGGCGGCGGAAACCGAATTGGGGGAAGAGGAGAATTCTCGGGCTATGATGGTTGATTAAGGGTGAGAACGGGTGCGTTGGCTTCATGATGACCTTGCGCAGCAACTCCGGCCATAAATTTATAGAGGGCTTCGACGGTGGCGCTCAATTTGGCCGGACAGAGCTGGCGGTCGGAAACAAGGAAGGACCATGGCGCAGTGGGTTCGTGTCCTCAGTCGTGGCGAGCTCATCGGCGTTGATTTAACGGTTGTAAAGAGTCACGGTGACGCGACAGAGGTGTTCGGATACGTGGCGCAAGACCGAGCGACGGCGGTTCACCGGCGTGCCTATCTGCTCCTGCCGCAAAGAAGAAAGGTGCGGTGGTGAGTCACCGGAGTGACTACCAGCTCACCGGCGGCAAAGCTTCTTTTACCCCGCGAGATTATCCGTTAGCCACCAGCGCGAATCCGGGCGGTGGCAGCACAAATCTTCGCGCTGGGAGGTCGCCGGCGACGAGCAAGCCGCGCTGGCAACCTGATCCATCCGAGAGCACTGTACCATGGGCTATTTTATTCAGTCAACATGACAGTCATAATTCTGGCTTGATTTTCTCACAATTTTCAATGGTAACATGATCAACTCTTTGCAGCAAAAGTGTAGTGCTATAGACAAACTACAACTTTGTCATAGCAACCTTGGTTAAATTCTTAATGATTTAGGCTTGAATTCATGCTCAAAGTCTTGGTGGTTACACTGTCTGTCTGAAAATTCAGAACTTGTAACCTGACAGCCCAACTTTAAGCTCAATTATCTCTAGATTTCTCTCAACAACTGAGCTCACAATCTTAAGCAAAGTTGTTCTCCTATGATTGAGCTACAAACTTGATGTGGTGACCTAGGGCAAAAACCCTAGAATTTGAAAGTTACAAAGCTCCAAAGTTGAGCCAAAACTCTGAAATTCAGACTTAGGTTATATAGGGCTTAAGAGGTGATTTTTGCAAATAGACCCAAAACTTAGGGTTTAACTGGCAAATCCACATATTTGTGAACCAAAGGACTTAATATGCCTTAACACTGTAGTTTTTACACTTTAGTCCAAATGTGCACTGTTTTTGCACATAGGCCCCTAGTGTTTGGACGTAGGGTTTTCTAGGGTTCAAATGGGGTTTTTGGTATCCCAAGGGTATAAATGTGATTCAAGTTCATTCTTGGAAACATTTTATGACTATTCCCCGAAAGATTTTAGGTTTTCTCACTTTGGGTTATATTTTACCCCTTTAATCCTTATCTAGGGTTAAGTTCCCTATCCAGGGTTCTATTTGCAAAATGTTATAACAATACAACTTGTTTGAAATTTTTACCTAGTGAATGCACTCTAGGTGTGTCAAACATTTGCAATGCCAATGTTTATGATGCCATGCTCAAGTTTTAGTTGCAGTAACACCAGGGGTGTTACATCCTTTCCCCCATAAAAGAATCTCGTCCCGAGATTAAAAGTCCTAGGGTGAGTAATGGAAAAGGAAATGTGTCACATTTTTATTTCCTTATTTTTGGTACAAGGCAGGGGTGGTGTGGGGCTTATTCCTTTATTACACAACTACACACACTTTACAAATTACATGAGGCTAAAAAGCCCGGGAAATTCTTATCTAAAAAGTCTTAAGTTTCCCATGTAGCCTCATCTTCAGAATGTTGGTTCCACTGTATCTTGTAAAACTTGAGAATTTTTCTCCGGGTAACCCTGTCCTTTTGATCCAAGACTCGAATAGGGTGCTCAGAATATGTCAAGTCCGGTTCAAGGACAACATCTGTTACTTCAATGGTTCGATCGGGAACCCGAAGACATTTCTTCAATTGGGACACGTGGAACACAATGTGTACAATAGACAAAGTTATTGGGAGCTGAAGTCGATACGCCACTGGTCCACATTGCTCAAGGATAGGGAATGGGCCAATGTACCTGGGTGCAAGCTTCCCTTTAACCCCGAAACGCGATACGCCCTTCATTGGAGAAACTTTCAGGTAGACATAATCTCCCACGAGAAAGTATAAGGGTTGTCGTCGTTAGTCTGCATAACTCTTTTGACGAGCTTGGGCTTTCTTCATATTATGAATTATTTTCTGAACCCTTTCTTCGGTCTCTTTCACCATATCAGGCTTGAAGAAGTACCTTTCACCAGGTTCAGACCAATTTAGCGGAGTACGACATCGTCGTCCATATAAAGCTTCAAAAGGTGCCATCTTGATACTTTTTTGATAGCTATTATTATATGAAAACTCCACTAAAGGCTAACATTCATCCCATTTTTGTGAGAAGTCCAAAACACATGCCCGCAGCATATCTTCAAGTATTTGATTGACCCTCTCAGTCTGCCCACTTGTTTGAGGATGATAGGCCGAACTGTGGAGCAATTTAGTACCCAGGGATTTATGAAGTTCTTCCCAAAATTTGGATACGAATTGTGGTCCACGATCCGACACTATAGTCTTTGGAACCCCGTGCAAACTGAGAGTGCGAGCAATGTATAATTCCGCATAGGTACGAACCGGGTAAGATGTCTTGACTGGCAGAAAGTGAGCAACATTTGTAAGCCGATCAACAATAACCCAGATAGAGTCGTACCCCTTTCCATGTTGGTATTGGTAGGGACTGTAATGGATCGGCAGCTTTCAAGTGTATGGCCTTGACACGTCTGCAGGTGTCACATCTAGCCACATAGCGTGCAATCTCGATCTTCATTTTCGTCCACCAATAATGTTGTTTCAGATCTTGATACATCTTAGTGCTTCCGGGATGAATAGAATAGCGACTAAGATGTGCTTCATCAAGAATTTGCTGGCGGACCTCTTCATTCTTCGGCACCACTATGCGGTTATTAAACCATACAATACCTTGATCATCTTCTTTGAAACATTTGGCTTTTCCAGCCCTTATCTTCTCACGAATGTGTTTCATACCCTCATTATCCCTTTGAGCATCAATTATCCTTTGCAAGAGGACTGACTCCAGCTTTAGCTGACTTAAGGTTCCTTGTTGGACCATTCCTAGGTTTAGCTTCTCCATCTCCTGACATAATGTATTGTCAGAGGTCTTCACCGTAAGACAGTGACAGGAAACCTTACGGCTAAGTGCATCTGCCACTACATTGGCTTTGCCTGGGTGGTAATGAATTTCCAGTTCATAATCCTTAATAAGCTCAAGCCATCGCCTTTGTCTCATGTTCAACTCTGACTGGGTGAAGATATACTTCAAGCTTTTATGATCTGTATAAATGTGACAGATATTACCCAGTAGATAATGACGCCAAATCTTCAGGGCATGAACCACAACAGCTAGCTCTAGATCATGAGTTGGATAATGCTCCTCATGTCGGCGCAACTGCCTTGAAGCATACGCAATTACTCGGCCTTCTTGCATTAACACACAGCCGAGACAACTGCCTGATGCATCACAATACACATCAAAGGCTTAGTAATATCCGGCTGAGCCAATACCGGAGCAGTGGTTAATAATGTCTTCAATTGTTCAAAAGCTTCATTACACTTGGAAGACCAATTGAATTTAATATCATTCTTCAATAAACTTGTGATTGGCTTCACAAGCTTAGAAAAATCTGGTATGAATCGGCGGTAATATCCAGCCAGTCTAAGGAAGCTTCGGACTTGATGAACAATGGTTGGGGGTTTCCACTCTAAAATGTCCTTGATTTTGCTGGGATCTACTGCAATCCCCCTCGCAGATAGAATGTGTCCCAAAAACTGAATTTCCTCCAGCCAAAACGCGCATTTGCTGAACTTGGCATATAACTGATGTTCTCTCAAGCGCGTTAACACGATCCGTACATGTTGGGCATGCTCCTCTTCATTCTTGGAATATATTAAAATATCATCTATGAAGACCACCACAAACTTGTCCAACTCGGGCATGAATACCGAGTTCATTGGATAAGTGAAGTGGGCAGGAGCATTTGTCAATCCAAAAGACATTACCAGGTATTCGAATAATCCATACCACGTAGTGAATGCGGTTTTTGGTATATCCTCGGGCCGAATACGGATCTGATGATAGCCCGATCTGAGATCAATTTTGGAGAATACCCTCGCCCCGGTCAGTTGATCAAATAAAATATCAATCCTCGGAAGAGGGTACTTGTTCTTGATAGTGACCTCATTCAGGGGTCGATAATCCACACACATCCGTAAAGTTTGATCCTTCTTCTTGACGAATATGGCTGGACAACCCCATGTGACGAGCTTGGCCGGATGAATCCTTTCTCAAGTAGATCTTGTAATTGAATCTTCAGTTCTGCCAACTCATTTGGAGGCATATGGTACGATCTTCGAGAAATAGGAGCCGTATCGGACTTCAACTCAATTACAAACTCTACATCCCTTTCAGGTGGCAATCCAGGCAAATCCTCTGGAAAGACATCGGGAAACTCGCATACTACCGGAATATCCTTGATTTCCGGTATAATGGCTTCATAAACTCTGCCAGTAGCTTTGGTTGGAATGGGGATAGGCAATAGAATTTCCTCTTGATTATGACTCAACCTGATAGTTCTTTGATCAGTGTTGAGGGTTGCTTTATGTTGGCCAACCAATTCATGCCCAAAATGACATCTATGTCTTGGCCTTTCAGAACGATCATATTGGTAGGAAAGTCCCGTCCGGCCAATGATACGGGCACTTGATAGGCCACTTCTCTAGTAAAGATTTGTCCCCCAGGTGAGTGAATTTTAAAACCTTCTTTTGATTCATAGCATGAAATGAAATGTTGCTCCACAAATTTCTTGCTGATGAATGTATGCGAAGCACCAGAATCAAAGAGAATGACTGCGGGATGATTGGCCACAAGGAACGTACCCATCATGACCGGTTCACCACCCGGCGTAGTGGCCACTTGCATATAATATATGCGTCCCGTCTTCTTTGTATTTTTGCCCGAAGTATTTCCCTTGACTTGAGACGAATTCCCAGATCCTTGTTGATTATTTGACTGGTTCTGCTTCGGATAAGGGCAATCTTTGATGAAATGCCCAGATTTTCCACAATTAAAACATCCAGTCGATGAACTGGGAAGAGCAGGGAATCGAGTGCCTGGGGCACCCGACTGACTTGATGCAGTGGGGGCATTATTGGGACGAATAATTATTGGTTGCTTAAAAGGGAAGGAGGGTGGTCGAGAGAAAGAGCGATTCTGGTTGGAAGGCCGTAGAACAAACCGTTGCCTTTTCACCGGGCCCTGACTAGGCCTGTCACCTCTAAATCCCTTGGATTTTCCGACACCTGCATACTTTGCTTCTACTGCCAACGCTGTACTGACAGCTCTTCCATAAGTAAGATCTATGCAGGTTGCCATCTTTCTTTGCAGTCGATCATTTAAACCTCTCATAAAACAATTCTTCTTCTTCAGATCGGTGTTCACTTGAACGATTGCATATTGCGACAAATGATTGAACTTATTGAGATACTGATTAACAGTATCCCCTCCTTGCTTCAGCTTCATAAATTCTTCTTGCTTCATGTGAAGGACACCTTCTGGGATATAGTGTTCGCGGAAGGCCACCTTGAATTCTTCCCATGTTATCTGATGATTGGCCGGTTGAACGGCCACGAAATTTCCCCACCAGGTACTGGCAGGGCCGCGCAGTTGCTGGGCTGCAAATAAGGGCTTCTGAGTTTTCGAACATCGCAGAAGTCCAAACTTTTGCTCGATGACATGAATCCAGTCATCTGCCTCTAACGGGTCTTCGGCTTTGACAAACAGCGGTGGACGTGTCTCTGAGAAGTCCAAGTAAGAGGTTTCACGGGGACCGTGTTGATAACCCCGCCCGCCTTGTTGTTGAAACTGTTGACCCACCATCTCTCTCAGAAAACGGGTATTATCCGCGGTTGCATTTACCAAGGCGGCAATCGCCTCGGCATGTGTGGGTGGGACAAAAGGTGGGTTTGGGGTAGACTCCCTCCCACTGGAGGTTCCCGCTGCATCCTGTGATCGGGTCTTGGACGGCATCTGTGGCAACAAACATTTGGAAACAAATATAATATGCCAAAGACAAAACCATCCAATTTACATTACCAAAAAGATTAATGTTACAGACTCGATTTTATACAACAGGAGTACAGTACCCATTATACAATAGTACAACCTATTATACAATACACCACTTCTATTTCTACTACTACACCGTTATTCCTACTTCTGGTTGCTCCTGGCAGCCTTGTCGTCAGGTGTGGGAGACCATTCATCGACCAGCCTCATAGAAGGAGGGGGCCTAAAAAGGTCCAACTCACCACCATGCGCTTCTCCCGCAACATGCGAGGGTCCGGCTTCCAACCCGACAGGATTCGTAGGTGTACTGGGGTGTAGTTGCGAATACAGTACATGGACTTCCTCATGTAGGGTATTGCAATACGCCTGTAGGTTGTCAATGGCAGAGCTAAGTTCTTCGACTCGGGCTCAAGCCTTATCTTCCTTAGCCCAAGCCACTGAACGAGACTAAACCGCCCAGTCAAGCGCTAAGTCTCGATTAGCAAGCTGATCCTGCAGACGGCGGATGTGACTTCTTAATTCGTTTATTCTGTCGCCATCCGTGACCCATATGTTCGTCCTGCGTTGAAGCTCCGCTTGAAGCTGATTTACTCGGGCTTCAAGATCCCCAATCGGATCGTTGCTTCTGCTACTACTATCCTCGTGCTGTGGAGCAAGTTGGTGACAAGGTACACCAATTGGGCCAGTTGACTTGCGCGCGGTTTTCCTCGTGCGCGGCGGCATTTCTCTAGGGGGGAAATTTTATTAGTATGGATCTTAGCATGATGCATGTATAATTACAGAACCAACCTTAGTTGATTCATACCTTCTATACATTGCACACCTCCTATCTGGTCTTTCATATAGATTCTTCAGATATAAGGGGTAAGAATGGAAGAAATTCTTCTAGGTAAGTTTTTAGAAAATCCTTTTGAAGACGCCTCATAATATCTGCAGAGAAGGGCTTCGCTCCGATACCAGCTGTGACGGAACCTCCCAAGTCATTAGGCCCACCTACAGTTGTCCTTGTCCAATAGACATCAGACAACCCTATAGATGTTCCTGAATCACTTGACAAGTTCGATATCTTCTTTCTTTCCTTTCCAGGAACGTTTCACCCGTCTTGCAGACATTATAGAACATCGGAGAGATAGAAATGCGGAAGCGATAAACTTACATTTATTTAGAAAGTAAGATCAAGTTACTTATTATAGACCAGAGGTATAAAATGAGTGCTGAGTAGTATTATTACAACACCAAGGGAGGCAAAAACTCCTCCCGATAGTTTTTACATAAAAGGTTTTATGGAGGACTAGGTCCTCCCGCAGCTTCACTCTTGTTTTTCTTCATGTGGAACCACCTTGGTACAAAAGCAACAAAAATTTGCTTCTTCCTCACCTAAAAACAACGGGGGAATAAACCCTGAGTATGGAATTACTCAGCAAGTCTTACCCGACTAAAGAAAAGACTCTCAAGGGTATGCTGGTTATAAGGGAGTCAAGGTAAGGTATCTCAAGTTCAAAGACTCTGTTTTGCATAGATGCTTACTAAAAGTGGATCCTTAAAAATCCAGTTTTATTGTCAAGTTAGGTAAAATTACTTGCATCTGGAGTTCTTTCTACTCTAGTTCAAACACTTGTCCTGCACTAGCCAATTTCTCATCATTCCCTTCATCTTTACTAGAGTTCTGTCGGGGACCATAATTAGGGGTACCCTCAAGACTCCTAATTCTCAGCTGGTAACCCCCATCAGCGTAAAGCTGCTAAGGCCTGATGGGTGCGATTAAGTCAGGGATCAGTCCATTCGAGCGACTCGATCACGCCTCGCCTAAGCCTAGCCTCGGACAAGGGCGGCCGACCCCGGAGGATTTCCGTCTCGCCCAAGGCCCCCCTCCAACGGCGGACATATTTCCGGCTCGCCCGAGGCCCTGCCTTCGCTAAGAAGCAACCCTAACTAAATCGCCACACCGACCGACCAAGTCGCAGGAGCATTTAATGCAAAGGTGACCTGACACCTTTGTCCTAACGTGCGCCCCCCCGGCAGAGCCGAAGTGACCACCGTCACTTCACCGCTCCACTGACCGGCCTGACAGAAGGACAGCGCCGCCTGCGCCACTCCGACCGCAGTGCCACTTGACAGAGTGAGACTAACAGGTAGTCAGGCCCTGCCAAAGGCACCATAGGAAGCTCCGCCCGACCCAGGGCTCGGACTCGGGCTAAGTCCCAGAAGACGGCGAACTCCACTCCGCCCGACCCAGGGCTCGGACTCGGGCTAAGTCCCGGAAGACGGCGAACTCCGCTCCGCCCAACCCAGGGCTCGGACTCGGGCTAAGTCCCGGAAGACGGCGAACTCCGCTCCGCCCGACCCAGGGCTCAGACTCGGGCTAAGTCCCGGAAGACGGCGAACTCCGCTCCGCCCGACCCAGGGCTTGGACTCGGGCTAAGTCTCGGAAGATGACGAACTCCGCTTCGCCCGACCCCAGGGCTCGGACTCGGGCTCAGCCCCAGAAGACGACGAACTCCGCTTCGCCCGACCCCAGGGCTCGGACTCCGCCCTGGCCTCTACCGAACAACCTCCACCTCGCCCGACCCAGGGGCTCGGACTCGGCCTCGGCCATGGAAGACAGACTTGACCTCGACTTCGGAGGAGCCTCCACGTCGCCCAACCTAGGGCGCAGGCCAGCCACGTCAACAGGAAGCGCCATCATCACCCTACCCCGAGCTGACTCGGGCCGCAGAGAACAAGACCGGTGTCCCATCTGGCTAGCTCCGCCAGATAGGCAATGATGGCGCCCCGCATGCTCTGTGACGACGACGGCTCTCAGCTCTCTTACGGAAGCAGGAGGACGTTAGCAAGGACTCAACCGCTCCGACAGCTGTCCCTCCGCCAGGCTCCGTCGCTCCTCCGACGGCCACGACATCACACCAGCTGGGTGCCAAAATCTCTCCGACTGCCACATCGGCATGTACTTAGGGCGCTAGCTCTCCCCCGCTAGACACGTAGCACTCTGCTACACCCCCATTGTACACCTGGATCCTCTCCTTACGCCTATAAAAGGAAGGACCAGGGCCCTCTTAGAGAGGGTTGGCCGCGCGGGGACGAGGATGGGACAGGCGCTCTCTTGGGGCCGCTCGCTTCCCTCTCCCGCGTGGACGCTTGTAACCCCCTACTGCAAGCGCACCCGACCTGGGCACGGGACGAACACGAAGGCCGCGGGATTCCCACCTCTCTCACGTCGGTCTCCGGCCGCCTCGCTCCTTTCCCCCCTTCGCGCTCGCCCCCGCACTCGACCCATCTGGGCTGGGGCACGCGGCGACACTCACTCGTCGGCCCGAGGGACCCCCTGGTCTCGAAACGCCGACAAGTTCTACGTATAAGTCAGTGACCAAGTCTCCATAACCACGGAGGTACGACGATCCGAATCGATTATACACAGCTGAGGATCTCCAATCACACAACATATGTAGCACTTAACCCTTGCATATGTCAACCCGCCACCGGGGTTCTTAAGACCAGATCAGGTTCACGCAAACCGAGAGCACAGATACACCACCGTCTAGCCTCTTGCTACGGGGGGTACACGATACTCTCTCCACCGCTCCATGCCCATTTCGTGTTATCTTATTCTGGCCTTAGTCTGCCCGAGGCAAGGCTTACCCATGATGAGGCATGTGACCAGTTAAAGGGTCCTCGGTCATCAGGCCTACATCGACACGGTCCTTAATCGACTCAGACGGAGACACTACACCGAGACTCTCTTCTCGTGCAAGTCACCCGCCCGGTCTCAGCTTAATCATTTAAACCCAAAAACTTGGTACCTGGCAGAGGTACATCTTTTCCGATGTTGAATCCATCACGGCCATGATGGACTCACCATCAAGTTTTATTTTCAAAAACATACCACCCACTTTGCCAATCATCTTTTGTAAAACAAAACCTTTTGTTTTGCTAGAGCAATACTAAGCATAATGAAACCTTTTGTAAAATAGGGTATCAAGGAAGGTAATCAAAGATCAAGGAAGGTAATGCAGGAATTGTTTAAGCAATCAACTCCTATCACCTAGTGAGAAAGATTTTAAAAACATCAAGGAAGGTGGCAAATGCACCGGGGCTTGCCTTCGTTAGTAGGTGAGTCAGGCTCGGGCCCGCAGATGTCAAAGTAGAGACAAGTCCCTGCCTGAGATTCCAAAGGTGGTGGTGTCTTCTCTTCGGTCACTTCGATCTCTTCTTCGTTTTCTAACATAACCATATATATGCATATAAGAATGAATGCCATGTAATGCTCATGAGAGTGCAAAGATCATAAGAATTTATTATTTAAGGTCTTGAATACAGTTTTCCTTCACGGAACTCCGAGAACTTAGGGTTTCCGGAGTCAGTAAAGGAGTTCAATGGGCAGGGGTGGGGGTTTTGGGTTCTAGTTATCAAACAAGGTCCAAATCAAACCAAATTCTACCCAAGGCTTCTAAATAATGTATAGAACTCATATGAAAAGTTTGGATATTTTTGGAATTACCATTTATCTCCTAAAAATCCAGAACTAATGGTTTAAGCTAGTTTAAATGCCTTAAAATTCCTTATTTAATCTAAAAATCATGAAACTATTTTTATTAAATACTATGAAAAATAAGAAGTCTAGGAAAATTGATTTGATAATTTTAGGATTTTTCTACAATTTTCTATAGATTTCTAAAATTCTAATGAAAAAGAAAAGAGAAAAGATTAAACAGTATTGGGCTGGTTTCAGCCCAGGAGGCCCAAGTCCACGCGGAACCGCGCGCGCGCCCGCGCCCGCGCTGGCGTCTTTACAGAAAGAGCCCTGGGGTTTTTGCTAACTGAAAACGAGTTCTTTCACTATTTCACAGAGCCGCTGACGGTTTGCAGAAAAGTCCTTCGTATTCTATTTCTTCGCAGCGCTGGGTCCACGACGGTGGTGAGCGTGGGGAGGCTCCGGCGAGTTTGCAGACTGTCCGAATGGGGCCAGGACCGGCACTCCCGAGCGGCGGACACGAAATTGGATCCACCCCGACCATTTCCCCCAACACAATTTCACTAATGGTCACAAGGTTTGTTCTAGCCACGGCGACCATGAACGTGGCGGACTGATGAGCGCATTCCCAATGATTCATGGCGGTCCAGATCAATTAAAGGGGTCGGGGAGCATCACTAGCATGCACAGATGTTAGAATAGGAACAAAGAAGGTATGAGCAGACCTGTGGAGGGCTGGCCACGGCAGAGTACGATTCACGGCGGCGAAAACCGAATTGGGGGAAGAGGAGAATTCTCCGGCTATGATGGTTGATTAAGGGTGAGAACGGGTGCGTTGGCTTCGTGATGACCTAGCGCAACAAGTCCGGCCATCAATTTATAGACGGCTTCGACGGTGGCGCTCAATTTGGCCAGACAAAGCTGGTGGTTGGAAACAAGGAAGGACCATGGCGCAGTGGGTTCGTGTCCTCAGTCGTGGCGAGCTCACCGGCGTTGATTTAACGGTTGTAAAGAGTCACGGTGACGCGACAGAGGTGTTCGGATACGTGGCGCAAGACCGAGCGACGGTGGTTCACCGGCGAGCCTATCTGCTCCTGCTGCAAAGCAGAAAGGTGCGGTGGTGAGTCACCGGAGTGACTACCAGCTCAGCGGCGGCAAAGCTTCTTTTACCCCACGAGATTGTCCGTTAGCCACCAGCGCGAATCCGGGCGGTGGCAGCACGAATCCTCGCGCAGGGAGGTCGCCGGCGACGAGCAAGCTACGCTGGCAACCTGATCCACCCGAGAGCACTGTACCATGGGCTATTTATTCAGTCAACCTGACAGTCATAATTTAGGCTCGATTTTCTCACAATTTTCAATGGTAACATGATCAACACTTTGCAGCAAAAGTGTAGTGCTATAGACAAACTACAACTTTGTCATAGCAACCTTGGTTAAATTCTTAATGATTTAGGCTTGAATTCATGCTCAAAGTCTTGGTGGTTACACTGTCTGTCTGAAAATTCAGAACTAGTAACCTGACAGCCCAACTTTAAGCTCAATTATCTCTAGATTTCTCTCAACAACTGAGCTCACAATCTTAAGCAAAGTTGTTCTCCTATGATTGAGCTACAAACTTGATGTGGTGACCTAGGGCAAAAACCCTAGAATTTGAAAGTTACAAAGCTCCAAAGTTGAGCCAAAACTCTGAAATTCAGACTTAGGTTATATAGGGCTTAAGAGGTGATTTTTGCAAATAGACCCAAAACTTAGGGTTTAACTTGCAAATCCACATATTTGTGAACCAAAGGACTTAATATGCCTTAACACTGTAGTTTTTACACTTTAGTCCAAATGTGCACTGTTTTTGCACATATGCCCCTAGGGTTTGGACTTAGGGTTTTCTAGGGTTCAAATGGGGTTTTTGGTATCCCAGGGGTATAAATGTGATTCAAGTTCATTCTTGGAAACATTTTATGACTATTCCCCTAAAGCTTTTAGGTTTTCTCACTTTGGGTTATATTTTACCCCTTTAATCCCTATCTAGGGTTAAGTTCCCTATCCAGGGTTCTATTTGCAAAATGTTATAACAATACAACTTGTTTGAAATTTTTACCTAGTGAATGCACTCTAGGTGTGTCAAACATTTGCAATGCCACTGTTTATGATTCCATGCTCAAGTTTTAGTTGTAGTAACACCAGGGGTGTTACAGTAGACTTGCCATGGATAAGCTAGAGATGATATGTGTGTCTTGTTTTATATGTTCCTTTCTCTAGTGATTGCGATATAGGAGTTCCGTAGTTATTGATGCCTTTGTCCTCTGTTAAACTTGTGTTTGGGATGCTTTTGTGTGATCACTAGAAGAACTAAGGAAAAGCCGTGACGAACTTATAGACTTAACTAATATAAGGTTAGGTAACTAATGGATAATTAAGTGAACGTGGTAAATGTTTGTGCTCGTGATATCGTGTTTGTGTTGGATAAATATAAGAAATATTTGTCGTCTTTTAAGGATGTTAGTATTGAACGCCGATAACGTGTAGATAACTAATGCTAGCGTATGGTTGTTTATGATGTCTTACAATTTACTGTTAGTTCGCTACCCTGTATTTGAATGTCTTGTGATACATTTCATCATATTCATACATATGCATCTTGCATCTCATTTAGGACCGAGAGATGATGATCGAGCAAGTGATGTGGTGCGAACCACAAGATGCAGTTGGTGGACAACCCAAGGAAGGATGGACTTAACCACTGGATGCTCGCCAAGCGAGTACCCACCCCAACAAACACTATCTAAGTGTTAAATTAAAGACAAGCCTCGGTTTATGCATAACCAGTTCTATATATGCTATTTTATTGCACTTAATGTTTGTAGGCTTGTACTGTGCACTTAAGTGTAGGAGTTGCCTGGAACCCTAGTTGCATGAACTCAGGATTCCTTTTGAGATGGATACTAGTATGCTAGGTCGAGTAGCTGCTTACTAATTAGGGATCTCGGTAGAAGTCGAGTGATTTTTCAAGCACTCGCGCGAGGTCAGGAATTGGTTGTATCCACATTCATAGCATAATGATGTTGGTCTGTGGACAACAATCCATGGAGATTGATTGTCTACGAGGTGGAAATTGGAATAAGGATTAAGATGTGGTACCGTGAGTCAAGCGTTTGAACGTACTAAACATATGCCGAGAAATATGGTAAATCGGTAAGCCTAGTACCTGATTGAACCTGCCAGCAGGCATATCCCCTCACGCAACCTGAGACGTGGTCTCCCATTCCGGTTATGGTGGGTACAAGTGTGGTCACTGCACGACGGCAGTCGGGGTCAGTGAGGCATTGTATGCCAAGGCGGTGAGCCCTGATCTGTTGCCAGGGAATCGATGGGGACAGTTGATGTGTGTGGGGACGGAGTGCCTCGCCACGTCGTATGTTTAGGTTTACCTTGCAAGGTTTAAAAACTCGATTCGAATCGTTTGCTTCTCGCAACTAATGAGACTGCTTGATCCATGCTGCTACATTGAGTGATAAGTGGAAATGAGTTGACTGGCAAAAGATGTTGAATGATAAAATGATTGATACTATGTATGAATAGCTAGGTACTCACCTAGTTTAAAAAGGATCATACTAAAACTTGAAAAGCTAAAACTTGATTTTAGACTCAGCTAGTGCTTTTGGCAAACCAAACCCCTTAGCCAAACAGCTGCATGTCTAGAGGTAGAGGAGTAGACTCCTCACACCGGGTAAGTCTAGCTGAGTATTAGTATACTCAGCCTTGCTTGTGGCATAATTTTTGCAGGTACTCGTTAGGATGATTGGTTGATGGTGTGACTTGGCCTTCATCCCTGCCACTGGGATAGATGGTCGAGTGGGTTACTGCTTCTGCAGGAGAGGACCAGGAGGAGTAGCGTGGCCAGGCTTCGCCATGTTACTCAGTTTTCTCCATTAGTTATTTCCGCTACATTAAAATTTATGGTTATTATTTCTAAAACTCTGATAATGTAATCACTAATGATACTTATTAAATTTGTGGTATTATGTTTTATTGTATTTCTCTGTGCCTCACCTTCGTGTGAGCTAGTGGTATTCGATCCTGGTAAGTGGCTTTATCGGACTAGATCCGAGGAACTGATGGGTTATTCCTGTTTAAGTGTGTTGTTGCCCTTAAGGGTGTGACTTGGGCACTTAAGCTGGAATAATTCGGGCGGTTCCGCCACATATCTGGCCAACCGGACGTATCCAACGTCAAGTGGCTGAGGAATGCCGAAGATGAAAGAAACGAAGAAGAAGCATGAACTTTTTCGACTAGCTTACCGTTTCAAGTTTGAAAAACAGTTCAAAGAGCCTTGCCAAGAATGGCTTGGGATGATTGAGACCATGTGTAATGAAATAATTTGGAATTTTACCAAGAAAGAAGACCAGCTAATGACCATGATCTTTGGTACCTGGCCAAAACGAAGATGGAACCGGGTAATGGATGCCCTGAAATTTGAATACCCTAATTATGAGAGACTTAACAAAGGTGTCGAAGGGGTAAAAAGGAAAAGAATTGTTAGCATTCTAAACAGACAAGCTGCCAGAATGGTGAAGGAGCATGAGAAGGTTTCAAAGAAGAGAAAATGCACTCCTGAGCCGAAGGTGGCAGTTTCGAAAAAGAGAAGGGCTGAAACTCCAGAGCCGAAGATAACTGAGGCAATAGAGGAGACTCCTTCTACGCCTCCTGCTGCCGATGTAGCAGAAATTTTAAAGGTAATGACTGAATCTTTACTTATCAAGCTGCTAAGTCCTCTGAGACCAGATCTGACACAACTATTACAGAAGAAAGATCAACCCTCAGCCTTAAAGAAGACTGAGGGCCACACAAAATGAAGAATTGTTACTGTCATGGAAGCTATTGAACGAACATCACCGTCGGCCAAAATAATGCCTGTTGCAGATGCTGAGGGTATTGCCGAAGCTGAAACTTGTGTCGAAGCTGCCGCTGTTGACGAAGCTGCCAATCTTGAAAGTACATTGTCAGGAATCGATATTTAGATATGGCTGCGGAAGAGACAGCTACGGCTGCGGAGAAGGTCATGGCCGTAGTGCCTGACAAAGGAAAGAAAATTGTTGATGCCACTTCAGAAAAAAGGTACTTTGACCTTCGGAACCTAATGGATCAAGAATTGTCCGAGGCTAAGAAGAAGGAGCTACAGGAATATGGGATATCTTGTGGCTACCAGCCAGGAGCTATGCTCTTTGGTGGAATCGACGAAGGAGCCTTAGGATGCATTCGCGATCACGCCGGGGCTAAAATAATCGACACTCCGTCGAAGAGTGTCGCTTTTCCGAAGCTTGAGGCTGATATTAGCGGCTACAGGCGACAACATATCGTCGGCAGTCTCTTCTATTCCAACTTCAAGGTAAAATTTTATTGCCTAGATTTCTATTATCTTTGTGATAAACTAAAAATTTTCTGACATCATCTTATTTACATAGAGTATGCTGCTGAGTAAAGTGTTAAGGATGCAATAAGACCTCGAAGACAAAAAAAAATGAGATCATAATCAAGGGCTTGGAAAATAAAATTAAAGATTACAAAGCTTCTCTTGAGAAGAAAGACTTCATGCTTCAGGCAACAGAGGGTTCCCTTGTGGAGCATCAAATTGAAAATGCCACATTAAACGAGGAGCTTCTCCAGGCTCAAGTAGCTTTAAAGAAAAATTCAGAATGCTTCAGCAAGAGAAGCGAGAAGTGCAAGCAAAATGCAAAGTCGAAGCTACAGTGATTAAAAAGAATCTTTAAATCGGTTGGGGCCAGCTCTAATGAGATTGTCCCTTCGGCTGAAAAAATATCAGATACCTTCAATCATATTGAAAATAAAGTTGTTGCGCTTGATGAAGTGATAACAGGGCACAGTGACTCCTGTGCTTTGTTAGCTTCTCGCAGCATAGCTGCTGCATTTTTGAAGGCCGACTGCACGCACGCAAGGACAGTAAACAAGCCAACCTTCAGCCTGTCGCCATCAGATTTGATTGATGTTCCCAATGAAGCCCGAAGCATCAGAAACAGATTCATAACTCAGATTTGGGCTAAGGGTGGACGAGAGTTAGCTGGGGACGAAGCCCGAAACTTGCTTAAACCGGTACAAAACTTATACCTATTGCTTGCCTTGATTCCTGTAATTGCTTTTTACCTTATACCGTTGTTTATCTGTAGGATGGTGGTGCCGAAGGTTGATAACCCGAGGCACATTCCGAAGATTGCTGAAGCATCTCTTTTTGGCCAGCCTGTAGAGAGCTTAGGAATATTTGTATTATCTTTGCAAAAGAAATTGTAATCGAGAATTGAACAGTACTTTGTATATTTGTCCATACCTTGTAATATATTTTTACCTTTCCATCCATAAACAAATTGCTTTGCTGTGGACGAAACTTGTATCTTTTGAGCCGAAGGCGAAAAACACCTTCCCTTCTTTTCGTACACAACGAAGCATGTCCTTGCATAGAATGTGTATGTTTGAAACAAAGTTTCTTCGTGTTCATCGAAGGACTATCATCGAAGCTAGAGTATTTCTGTTTGTGCTTCATGTTATGATGATGATGATCCTACGAATGTCTAAATGAATGTCTATACGAATGCAATGAATGATGTAATGTAATGTAATGTGCAAATGAATGTCCCAAACACACACAAAGCCGCACCCAGACTCTGCAACCCCTTAGGAACGACTTTGGAGTCTTTAAGCTCTGCATCCCCTTAGGAACGACTTTGGAGCTTCTTCACCTTCTATTTTGTTGGTATTTAAGCTCTACATCCTATTAGGAATGACTTTGGAGCTTCTTCACCTTCTATTTCGGTGGCATTTAAGCTCTGCATCCCCTTAGGAACGACTTTGGAGTTTCTTCACCTTCTATTTCGGTGGTATTTGGCTCTGCATTCCCTTAGGAACGACTTTTGAGCTTCGGAACTTACGCTGCGCTCCCTTAGGAATGACTTTTTGCAGCTTCGTCATCTTTTGTGGTGATTACAGCTTTGCATCCCCTTAGGGACATCTTTTGAGCTTCTCCCTGTTTTCTTTTGCACTCGATGGTGCAGGTTCTGATTTTACATATTACATCTTTGTGGGATTTTGGCCGTTGTATTGCGTAGGGCTAAATAAGAATGAAAATTACAAACTATGGCCCCATTAAAAACCTTTCACCCCTCCTGAAAGGAAAAGGGTGCCATAGGAAAAATTAAAAAGATTACATCAATTACACATAGTACCGTCGAAGCTCATCCGCATTCCAAGATCTAGGTATGTCGTTGTCGTCCATATCCTTCAATCTGTAAGAACTGGGTCTCGACGAAGATACTACCAGAAAAGGACCTTCCCACTTCATCTGTAACTTGCCCACTGTATCTGGGTTGGCCACTCTCCGAAGCACCAAATGACCTGGCTTGTTGTTTTTAAATCAAACTTTCCTATCACGCCATTTTATTGTTTCAGCCTGATACTTATTGATGTGTACTATGGCCTGAAGTCTGGTCCCTTCTATAGTATCTTTTGTTATTTGGTATTTAGCTTCGTCCTCTGCTGAAGTTGTTGTTCTTATTGATCCCGTTTTCGCTTCTTCTGGTGTTATCGCTTCGTCACCAAACAAGAGCTTAAAAGGTGTGAAACCTGTTAACCTTGATACAGTTGTGTTGTGGCTCCACACCACATTAATCAACTCATCTAGCCACTTTCCTTTGGGCTAGTTGATGATTAACTTCATTATTCCTATCATCATGGTTCCATTTGCTCTTTCTACCAACCCATTTGATTTTGGATGCCTTACTGATGCAAAATGAAATTTTGTGCCAATTCGATCGCAGAAATCTTTGAATGTTTCGGCATCAAATTGTGTTTCATTCTCCATAGTTATTGGCTTCGGCACGCCGAAGCGACAAACAATATTTTGCCAAAAGAATTTATGTACTGTGGCCGAAGTTATTGTGGCTAAGGGCTTTGCTTCGATCCACTTAGAGAAATATTCCACTGCTACAACGACATATTTCAAATTTCCTTGTGCAGGTGGAAGTGGACCTAACAAATCCAAACCCCACCTTTACAGTGGCCAAGTTGGATGTATTAACTGGGTTAGAGTCGAAGGTTACTTTTGGTCCTTTGCACATCTTTGACAATTTTCACATTTTTGAACCAGGTCTGCTGCATTCGAAGCTGCCTTCGGCCAGTAAAATTCCTGTCTGAGAACCTTCCCAGCAAGGGCCTAGACCTAATATGAGATCCACATAAACCTGTGTGTATTTCCTTCATCAGTTCTTGACCTTCGGTTCTGGATAAACACTTGAGTAGTGGAGAGCAGACTCCATGTTTATATAACTCCCCTTCTATTATCACATATGGTCTTGTTCTTGCTTCCATTCTTTTATTATAAACTTCGTCATTCGAAAGACAATTTCCTTGGAGGAAAGATATAATCTCAATCCTCCAATCTTCATTATGCACAGGTGATATTGCAAGCACTGCTCTCTCCATAAGTTCGACTGAAGGTGATTTTATTGTCTCAAAGAACACTTCCAAAGGCAAACGTAGTCCCTATGCTACTGATTTAGCTAGCAAATCTGCATGCTCATTTCCCCCCTTGGAATATATTTTACAGAAAATCCTTCAAAAGAAGCCTCCAATCTTCGGACTGTGTTGGGGGTCTGCTTCGTAGCCGAAGGTCCTGTAAGAAGAAACACCTTCGGAAGATCAGCACAAAAATAACGACGAAGCTACCTTCCAGGGAACTTCGGTATAACGACATGCCGTAAGACAAAGGGTTGCACCGACTTAGAGATGAAAAGACAGATTGACCCATGATAGTTTGTCATGAATGTAATCGATTGTAAAGGGTATGAATGTAATTTCACACAGGCTGCGCCCTGTGCCTATAAATAGATGAATAGTACCCCCATACTGTTCACGCTGACTTGTATTTGTTCATGCGTCATGCTTGTACTTTCCTCTTCTGTCATGCCAAAGGTACAAATGTAATTCTATATTATTTCTGTTCATCCATGATGATATAATAAAGTTGAATTGATAATACTGTATGATCATTAATGTTGTCTCTTGTATTTCACATGCTTCTTCTTTCATTAACATATATTATGATGACGAAGGTACGTCCTTCATGACCTTCGTCTTAAGATCATTAAATCCCGAGGGAGATAATGTTTCGAAGGACGAAGGGTATTAACCTTGAACATTTTGTGTTGCCTTGTTCTTAATTCATAGCATTTGAGAACAAGTCCCCAACATTGGTGCCCACCTCCAGTGAACCCACTTCCACTCTTTAGCTGATGGCTTTGTTCAGCAATCAAGCTGAAGCATCTTCGGCTATGAAGCTGGTGCTTCCGATAACAGGCGGCTCAGGTTCAGAGCCGGCTAACAAGAAGTAGAAGAAGGAAGCATAGAGAAGGGTGCAGCATGTTGGGGTGCAGGGACCCTTCATCAAGTCAAAATGGTCCCACATCCCAATCACCTTCTCCCAGGAGGACCTTCAGCTCAAAGATTACCCTCATAATGATGCTATGGTCATATCTTGCGTCATTAAGGGATTTCTGGTCCATAATGTTCTGGTTGATACAGGTAGTGCAGTGGATATCATATTTGCTAAAGCCTTCAGACAGATGCAAGAACAAGAGGATAAGATTCATGATGCTAGACATCCTCTATGTGGCTTCGGAGGAAGGCAGATTATAGCACTTGGCAAAATCACAATGCTAGTAACCTTCGGCTTTGTTCATAATACAAGGACTGAACATGTTGTGTTTGACATTGTTGACATGGAGTACCCCTACAATGCAATCATTGGTTGTGGGACACTTAATGCTTTCAAAGCAATACTTCATCCAGCATATCTATGCATGAAGATATCTTCAGAACAAGGGCCCATTGTTGTTCATGACAGTCAAGAAGTTGCTAGGAAGGCCAAAGGAAACTGGACAGATTCAAAGGCAATCCATAACTTAGATGGAGCTGAAGCCTGTGAACAATATTGATACAAAAGAGAGAAGGCTGCTTCGGCGGATCAGCCGAAGCCTATGCTCCTATGTGAAAACATAGCAGAACAAAAAGTACTGCTGGGGTCTAAGTTATCCGAAGAGCAGGGAAAGAATTCGCTAAGATTTCTATTCAACAACAAAGATGTCTTTGCTTGGTCAGCCAATGATCTTTGCGACGTCAATAGAGATGTCATCGAGTATTCACTCAATGTGGATCCATCTTTCAGGCCAAGAAAACAAAGGCTTCGGAAAATGTCTGATGACAAAGCTGAAGGTGCTCGGAACAAAGTAAAGAGGCTTCTTAGCGCTGGAGTTATCAGAAAGGTCAAGTACCTAGAGTGGCTAGCTAATACTGTTATGGTGAAGAAGGCCAATTGCAAATAGAGAATGTGCATTGATTATACAGATCTTAACAAGGCTTGTCCAAAGGATGAGTTCCCATTGCCAAGAATAGAGTCTCTAGTAGATGCAGCAGCTTCGTCAGAGCTCATGAGTCTACTAGATTGTTATTCAGGCTACCACCAAATCTGGATGAAGAAGGAAGATGAGCCAAAGACTAGCTTCATAACCCCCAGTGGCACATATTTCTATCTTCGGATGCCTGAGGGGCTTAAAAATGCTAGAGGAAGCTTCAGCAGAATGACAGCCAGAGTCCTTCATTCTCAAATAGGCAGGAATGTACTGACTTATGTCGATGACATCATAGTCAAAAGCACGAAGCAAGAAAATCATATTGCTGATTTGCAAGAGACATTTGCTAATTTCAGGCAAGCTGGTTTGAAGTTAATTCCAGAAAAATGTGTTTTGGGGTAAAGAAGGGCAAGTTCCTTGGTTGTCTAGTATCAACGAAGGGAATTGAAGCTAACCCAAGCAAGATTGAAGCTATCCTTCGTATGGAACCGCCAAGCACAAAGAAAGGAGCTCAACGGCTGGCAGGCAGATTAGCATCATTGAGCAGATTTATATCTAGATCAACAGAAAGAAATCTGCCTTTCTTTAATATACTAAAGTCAGCTGAAGTCTTCCAATGTGGTCCGGCTTAGCAAAATGCCTTCGAAGAGTTGAAGCAATATTTGATTGATTTAACAATGTTAACTCCATCTTCGCCAGGGGCTCCATTGCTCTTATATGTCACAGCTTCACATTCTGCAGTAAGTGCGGCACTTGTACAGGAGAAGCTAGATGGCCAAGTCAAAAAGCAAGCTCCAGTATACTTCGTCTCCGAAGTTTTGAGTCCGTCAAAGAAAAACTACACAGAATTGGAAAAGGTGCTATATGTTGTGTTAATGGCCTCCAGAAAGCTTCGGCATTATTTTCAAGCATATCACATAATTGTTCCTTCGTCATAGCCTCTGAAAGATATTATGAGGAACAGAGAAGCTACTGGAAGGCTTGGGAATTGGGCTGCAGAACTTAATGAATTCACCATTGATTATGTGCATAGATCCTCAATCCAGTCCAAGCATTAGCAGACTTCATCGCTGACTGAACGCCAGGGGCTCATGAAGAAGTAAACAGAGATGCCGAAGCTTGGACAGTGTTCTGCGATGGTTCTTGGGGAACCTTCGGTGCAGGAGCGGCTGCGGTCCTAGTGGCACCTTCAAAAGTCAAAACATGTTATGCTGCCAAGCTTGATTTCAGTTGCACAAATAATATTGCTGAGTACGAAGCACTTTTGTTGGGGCTTCGAAAGTTAAGGGCAATGGGAATAAGAAGGGCCATTCTAAAAACTGATTCTCAAGTTATTTCTGGCCATGTGGACAAAAGTAGCAAGGCAAGAGATCCGAAGCTTGAAAGATATCTGGATACAGTTCGAAGGTTAGAGGCTTCTTTTGAAGGTTTTTCTGTTAAGAATATCCCAAGAGGTGAAAATGAGCATGCAGATTTACTAGCCAAATCGGCGACCCAAGGGCTCCCTCTACCTTCGGAAGTATTTTTTGAAACAATAAAGGCACCTTCGGTTGAACTCATGGAGAGAGAAGTGCTTACTATTTATCCGGTACATAGTGAAGATTGGAGGACTGAAATTATATCTTTCCTCCAAGGTAATTGTCTTTCAGATGACGAAGCTTATAATAAGAGAATGGAGGCAAGAACAAGACCATATGTGATAATAGAAGGGGAGTTATACAAACATGGAGTCTACTCTCCACTTCTCAAGTGTTTATCCAGAACCGAAGGTATAGAGCTGAAGAAGGAAATACATGCAGGTTTATGTGGATCTCACATTGGGTCTAGGCCTTTGTTGGGGAAGGTCTTCAGACAAAGATTTTATTGGCCGAAGGCAGCTTCGGATGCAGCAGATCTGGTTCAAAAATACGAAAATTGTCAAAAATGTGTAAGAGACCAGAAACAACCTTTGTCGCTAACCCAGTTAATACAGCCAACCTGGCCATTGCAAAGATGGGGCCTGGATTTGTTAGGTCCACTTCCACCAGCACAAGGCAATTTAAGATATGTTGTGGTGGCTGTAGAATATTTTTCCAAGTGGATTGAAGCGAAGCCTTTGGCCACAATAACTTCGGTCATAGTCCAGAAATTCTTCTGGCAAAACATTGTTTGTCGCTTCGGCATGCCGAAGGCTATAACTGTGGACAACAGAACACAGTTTGATGCCGAAGCTTTCAAGGAATTTTGTGATCAAATTGGCACGAAGATTCATTTTGCGTCAGTCAGACATCAAGAGTCAAATGGACTTGTCGAAAGAGCAAATAGTATTATAATGACAGGAATAATGAAGCTAATCTTTAATCAGCCTAGAGGAAAGTGGCTAGATGAGTTGATTAAAGTGGTCTGGAGCCACAATACGACTGTATCAAGATCAACAGGTTTTACGCCATTCAATTTATTATTTGGTGACGAAGCTATAACCCCAGAAGAAGCTAAAGAGGGGTCAATAAGAACAATAGCTTCGGCAGAAGACGAAGCTGATTATCATGTGGCAAAAGACACTATAGAAGGGACCAGACATCAGGCCGTGGAAAATATCAAGCCGAAACAACAAAATGGCGTGACAGAAAAGTCTGGTTGAAAAATATCAAGCCAGGGCATTTGGTGCTTCGGAGAGTGGCTAATCCGAACACAGTAGGCAAACTACAGCTGAAGTGGGAAGGACCTTTTCTGGTGGTATCTTTGTCAAGGCCCAGTTCTTATAGGTTGAAGGATATGGACGGCAATGACATTCCTAGATCTTGGAATGCGGATGAGCTTCGATGATATTATGTGTAATTTGATGTAATCTTTTTTCATTTTGTCCTATGGCACCCTTTTCCTTTCCAAAGGGGGAGAAAGGTTTTTAATGGGGCCATAACTTGTAATTTTTCTTTTCTTATTCAGCTCTACGAGAGCAAAAATCCCCCAAAAGAATGTAAAATGTAACATCTGAGAGGGCACCATCGAGTGCAGGAAAAAAAACCAGGGAGAATCTCAAAAGTCGTCCCTAAGGGGATGTAGAGCACGACGAAGCTACAAAAGTTGTTCCTAAGGGAGCGCAGCGTATGTTTTCTGCTCAAAAGTTGTTCCTAAGGGAATGTAGAGCCAAATACCGCCGAAGTAGAAGGCGAAGAAGTTCAAAAGACGTTCCTAAGGGAATGCAGAACATACACCGAAAAGTCAACGGTGATACCACCGAAATAGAAGGCGACGAAGTTCAAAAGACGTTCCTAAGGGGATGCAGAACTTACACCGAAAAATAAGCGGTGCAGCCGAAAAATAAACGACAAAGAGATTTCAGTCATTCCTAAGGGAATGCAGAGTTTGGATGTGGCTTCGTAAGCGTGTGTATAGACATTCATTTGCACAATACATTACATCATTCATTGCATTCATACGCATTCATTTAGACATTCATAGGATCATCATCATCATATCATAAAAATACAGACAGTTGCTTCGACTCTGAATGGCGAGGCTTCTGAAAAAAATTATGCTTCGTTGTGTACGAAAAGAAGGGAAGGTGTTTTTCGCCTTGGGCTCAAAAAATACAAGTTTCGTCCACATCAAAGTGAAAGGGAAATGTGCCTTTGAGCCATTTCTATAATGTTTTGGTGATTAAGTGTCCAACACATAGTGAATGAGATATTGTGTGCCAAACAAGCAAAAAGGTGCAAATCATGTAACGAGGTACGTTTCTAGACTTAGTACATTGTTTTGAGTACTAACATATTTTGTCTAAGTGTTAGAAACAGACAAAAGAAGAAAAGAAAAGAGATGCAAAAGACTTGGCTTGGTACAGCCAAATTACAGCTCGGCTTGGCACACCGGACTGTTCGGTGGTGCACCGGACAGTGTCCGGTGGTGCATCGGACAGCGTCTGGTGTGCCAGGCTAGACTCCGGTGAACAGGCCGCTCTCTGGGAAATTTGGCGGCGTACGACTATAATTCATCAGACTGTCCGGTGAGCCAACGGCCGCCAGCGTAACGGTCGGCCACGCAATCCTCGGGCAACGCGTGGCCCGCGCCAACGGTCGGCAGGGGGCACCGGACTGTCCGGTGTGCACCGGACAATGTTCGGTGCGCCAACTGCCACGGTGCTGCAACGGTCATCTGCGCCAAATAAGGAAGGAGATCCGCACCGGACATGCTACAGTGACTGTCTGGTGGTGCACCGGACTGTCCGGTGCGCCACCCGACAGAAGGAAACTCTGGCTTTCCTTGTTGGCCTCCAACGGCTCGTAGCTACCTTGGGGCTATAAAAGGGACCCCTAGGCGCATGGAGGAGTCACTCAAGCACACTAAGCATTCCAAGACTTCTAGTCCTCACTTTCATGCAATCGTTCATCGTTCTTGAGATTGGAGCACTTTTCGAGTTGTAAACTCTCCGCGCGTGTTTTGTGTGCTCATATTCTCACTTGTGTGCGTGTTTGTGGTGTGGATTTACTTCTAGTATGCGTTGCTCCTCCCAACCTTACTCCGTGCTTTCTTTGTGATCAATCTTTTAAGGGCAAGAGGCTCCAACTTGTGGAGATTCCTCGCAAACAGGAAGAAAACTATAAGGAAGAATACCGTGGTATTCAAGTTGATCATCGGATCACTTGAAAGGGGTCGAGTGCAACCCTCGTCCATTTGGACGCCACAACGTGGAGGTAGGCAAGTATTATACTTGGCCGAACCATGGGATAAACCACTGTGTCTCTTGTGTTGTCTTTCTCTGTGATTATTGTGATTCGCAAGAGCTTGCTCTATAGTCACTTGGTTCTATTGCATTAACATCTTTATAACCAAACTTGTGGCTATTTAGTGTTGAATTTTACAGGATCACCTATTCACCCCCCCTCTAGGTGCTCTCAATTGGTATAAGAGCCATTCCCTTCACGAATGGGACTAATCGCCCGAAGAGATGGATCCTAAGGGAAAGGGGATGGTGGTCAATGATAAGGAAAAGGAGTCCATCTTCAACGAGCCAAGAGATGACAAGCCCACTGACTCTGGCTCGAGTCACAAGAAGAAGGACGAGAAGAAGAAGAGGCGCATCAAGAAGATCATCTAATACGACAACGACGGATCTTCTTCTTCACCAAGAGACGACGACGAGAAAAAGAAATCGGTTAATTCAATTTTTTCATTTGATTTTTCTCGTATTCCTTTCAATTCCAATGCTCATTTGCTTTCAATTCCTCTTGGTAAACCTCCAAACTTTGATGGAGAAGACTACTCCTTTTGGAGTCACAAAATGGGTAGTCATCTATTCTCTCTCCATCCTAGTATTTGGGAGATAGTTGAAAATGGAATGCAATTTGATAGTACGGATAACCCTATGTTTATTAACGAGAAAATTCATAAAAATGCACAAGCTACCACTATTTTGCTAGCATCTTTGTGCAGGGATGAGTACAACAAGGTGAGCAGCTTGGACAATGCCAAGCAAATCTGGGACACCCTCAAAATATCATATGAGGGAAACGATGCCACCATGATCATCAAAATAGAGTTGGTGGAAGCAAGCTAGTAAGGTTCGCTATGATCAAGGGAGAGGAGCCAACACAGACGTACAACAGGCTCAAGATCCTGGTCAACAAAATTAGGAGCTATGGGAGCACGAGATGGACAGACCACGACGTCATCCGACTTATGCTCAGGTCTTTTACTGTTATTAACCCTCATCTTGTGAACCTCATCCGTGAAAATCCCAGGTACACAAAGATGACGCCCGAGGAGATACTCGGAAAATTTGTAAGCGGACGCATGATGGTCAAGGAGGCAAGGTATGTTGATGATGCATTAAACAGCCCCATGGCCATCTACGAGCCGCAGCCCGTTGCGCTCAAGGCAACAAGCAGCAGGGAGGCACTACCAAGCAAGGTGGCACAAGTTGAAGCTGTCGGGCTAAATGAAGATGAGATGGCTCTAATCATCAAGCGTTTTAAGACCGCGCTAAAAGGACACAAGGAGTATCCCAACAAGAGCAAAGCAAAGGGAAAGCGCTCCTATTTTAAATGCGGTAAGACTAGTCATTTTATAGCGCAATGCCCCGATAATAACAATGACTAGGAACAAGAAAAGCATGGGAAGAGGTAAAAGAAGAAGGCCTACAAGAAGACGAAGGGCGAGGCGCACCTTGGAAAAGAATGGGATTCAGACTGCTCTTCTTCTGACTCCGACGACGAAGGACTTGCTGCCTCAGCCTTCAACAAGTCCTCTCTCTTCCCCAACGAACGCCACACTTGCCTCATGGCAAAGGAGAAAAAGGTAAGCGTTCGAGAAACCCCTAAGTATACTACTTCAAGTGATGATGATTCTAGTGATGATGAAGTAGATTATACTGATTTATTTAAGGGTTTAGATAGAGCAAAAGTAGATAAAATTAATGAGTTAATTGATGCTCTAAATGAAAAAGATAGATTGCTAGAGAAGCAAGAGGATATTTTATATGAAGAACATGACAAATTTGTTAGTGTACAAAAGTCTCTTGCTTTAGAAACTAAAAGAAATGAAATATTATCCTCTGAATTGTCTGTGTGCCATGAATCAATCTCTAGTTTAAATATTTTGAATAATGATTTAAATGCTAAGCTAGAGGTAGCCAATAAATCTAATTCATGTGTAGAACATGTTGCCATTTGTAATAGGTGTAAGGATATTGATGTTGATGCTTGCGTTGAACACCTTACTTCTATTACCAAGTTAAATGATGAGGTGGCAAGTCTTAATACTCAGCTTAAGACTTGCAAAATTGATTTTGACAAGCTAAAATTTGCTAGGGATGCCTACAACATTGGTAGACACCCCTCAATTAAGGATGGGCTTGGTTTTCAAAAGGAAGCCAAGAACCTAACAAGCCAAAAGGCTCCCATTCTCACCAAGGAGAAAGAGAAGGCCCCTATGGCTAGTAGCGTTCAAAAGAATCATGCTTTCATGCATAATATAAAAAATGCTAGTCATAATAGGAGATATGATCATGATGCTTGTGAGTCTCATGCTATGTTTGCTTCAAGTTCTAATTTTAATGGTAGGCCTAGGAGAAATTTTGTGTCTCATGCTCCTAGGAAAATGTGTTATAAACCTACTACTGCCTTTCATGCTTGCAACACTACGTTTGTACTTTCATGTAAAAATGAAAAAGTGGTTGCTAGAAAATTGGGATCCAAATGCAAAGGAGACATGGCTGGCATTTGGGTACCAAAAGCTATTATGACTAACCTTATAGGACCCAACAAGAGTTGGGTACCTAAAACCCAAGCCTAATTTGCCTTGCAGGTTTATGCATCCGGGGGCTCAAGCTGGATTATCGACAGCGGATGCACAAACCACATGACGGGGGAGAAGAAGATGTTCACCTCCTACGTCAAGAACAAGGATTCCTAGGATACGATTATTTTTGGAGATGGGAATCAAGGCAAGGTCAAAGGTTTGGGAAAAATAACCATCACAAGCGAGCACTCTATTTCCAATGTATTTTTAGTAGCGTCGCTAGGCTATAATCTCCTGTCTGTAAGTCAATTGTGCCACATGGGCTACAATTGTTTGTTTACAAATGTTGATGTATCTATCTTTAGAAGGAGTGATGGTTCATTAGCGTTTAAGGGTGTACTATATGGCAAACTCTACTTAGTAGATTTTTTGAATGAGGAGGCCGATCTAGATGCATGCTTAATAGCTAAGACTAGCATGGGCTGGCTATGGCATCGTCGTCTAGCACATGTTGGGATGAAGAACCTTCATAAACTTCTAAAGGGAGAACATGTGTTAGGACTAACCAATGTCTGCTTCGAAAAAGATAGACCTTGTGCAGCTTGTCAGACACGAAAATAGGTGGGAAGCACTCATCACAACAAGAATGTGATGACAACATCAAGACCACTAGAGCTACTACATATGGACCTCTTCAGACCCGTCGCCTACCTTAGCATCGGGGGAAGTAAGTGTGGTCTTGTTATTGTTGATGATTTTTCCCGCTTCACTTGGGTGTTCTTTTTGCAGGATAAATCAGAAACCCAAGGGACCCTTAAGCGCTTTCTAAGGCGGGCTCAAAACGAATTTGACCTCAAGGTCAAAAAGATAAGGAGCGACAATAGGTCCGAGTTCAAGAATCTGCAAGGGGAGGAGTACCTTGAGGAGGAAGGCATCAAGCACGAGTTCTCCGCTCCTTACACACCACAGCAAAATGGTGTGGTAGAGAGGAAGAATAGGACGCTTATCGACATGGCGAGAACGATGCTTGGAGAGTTCAAGACGCCTGAGCGGTTTTAGTCGGAAGTTGTGAACACTGCTTGCCACGCCATAAACCGGCTCTACCTTCATCGCCTCCTCAAGAAGACCTCGTATGAACTTCTTACCAGTAACAAACCCAACGTCTCATACTTTCGTGTATTTGGTAGCAAATGTTACATTCTAGTGAAGAAAGGTAGAAATTCTAAATTTGCTCCCAAAGCTGTAGAAGGGTTTTTACTAGGGTATGACTCAAATACAAGGGCGTATAGAGTCTTCAACAAATCATTGGGTTTGGTTGAAGTCTCTAGCGACGTTGTATTTTATGAGACTAATGGCTCTCCAAGAGAGCAAGTTGATCTTGATGATGTAGATGAAGATGATGTTCCAACGGCCGCAATACGCACCATGGCGATTGGAGATGTGTGACCACAAGAACAACAGGAGCAAGATCAACCTTCTTCCTCAACAATGGTGCATCCCCCAACTCAAGATGATGAACAGGTCCCTCAAGAAGAGGCGTGTGATCAAGGGGGAGCACGAGAAGAACAAGTTATGGAGGAAGAAGCACCACAGGCCCCTCTAACTCAAGTTCGAGCGACGATTCAAAGGAATCACCCCATTGACCAGATTCTGGGTGACATAAGCAAGGGAGTAACTACTCGCTCAAGATTAGCTAATTTTTGTGAGCATTACTCGTTTGTCTCTTCTATTGAGCCTTTCAGGGTAGAAGAGGCCTTGCAAGATCCAGACTGGGTGTTGGCTATGCAGGAAGAGCTCAACAACTTCAAGCAAAATGAAGTTTGGAGCCTGGTACCACGTCCAAAGCAAAACGTTGTGGGAACCAAGTGGGTGTTCCGCAACAAGCAAGACGAGCATGGGGTGGTGACAAGAAACAAGGCTCGACTTGTGGCAAAAGGTTATGCCCAAGTCGCAGGTTTGGATTTTGAGGAGACTTTTTCTCCTATGGCTAGGCTAGAGTCTATTCGCATTTTGTTTGCCTATGCCGCTCACCATTCTTTCAGGTTGTTTCAAATGGACGTGAAGAGCGCTTTCCTCAATGGGCCAATGAAGGAGGAGGTGTATGTGGAACAACCCCTGGCTTTGAGGATGACAGGTATCCCAACCATGTTATTAAGCTCTCTAAGGCGCTCTATGGACTTAAGCAAGCCCCAAGAGCATGGTATGAATGCCTTAGAGATTTCTTAATTGCTAATGCTTTCAAGGTTGGGAAAGCCGATCCCACTCTTTTCACTAAGACTTGTGACGGTGACCTTTTTGTGTGCCAAATTTATGTCGATGACATAATATTTGGTTCTACTAATCAAAAGTCTTGTGAGGAGTTTAGCAAGGTGATGACACAGAAATTTGAGATGTCGATGATGGGTGAATTGACATACTTTCTTGGGTTCCAAGTGAGACAACTCAAGGACGACACCTTCCTCTCCCAAACAAAGTACACTCAAGATCTTCTCAAGAGGTTTGGGATGAAGGATGCCAAGCCCGCGAAGGCGCCGATGGGAACCGACGGGCATGTCGACCTCAGCAAAGGAGGTAAGTCCGTTGATTAAAAGGCATACCGGTCTATGATAGGTTCCTTGCTTTATTTATGTGCTAGTAGACCGGATATTATGCTTAGCGTATGCATGTGTGCTAGATTTCAATCCGACCCAAGGGAATGTCACCTTGTGTCCATTAAGCGGATTCTTAGATATTTAGTTTCTACGCCTTCCTTCGGGATCTGGTACCCAAAAAGGTCAAACTTTAACTTAATTGGATATTCAGACTCCGATTATGCTAGATGCAAGGTTGATAGGAAGAGTACATCAGGGACGTGCCAATTCCTAGGAAGGTCCCTGGTGTCTTGGAGTTCAAAGAAACAAACCTCCGTTGCCCTATCCACCGCTGAGGTCGAGTATGTTGCCGCAGGATAGTGTTGCGCGCAACTATTTTGGATGAGGCAAACCCTCCGGGACTTTGGATACAATCTGAGCAAAGTCTCACTCCTATGTGACAATGAGAGTGCAATCCGCATGGCGGACAATCCTGTTGAACACAGCTGCACTAAGCACATAGACATCCGGCATCACTTTTTGAGAGACCACCAGCAAAAGGGAGATATCGAGGTTTTCCATATTAGCACGGAGAACCAGCTAGCCGATATCTTTAACAAGCCTTTAGATGAGAAAACCTTTTGCAGGCTGCGTAGTGAGCTAAATGTCTTAGATTCGCGTAACTTGGATTGATCTATAGCATACATGTGTTTTATGCCTTTGATCATGTTACTTATACATTTATGCATTTTGTTGCCTATTTATGGTGCTCAAGTTGTGCAAGGGATCCCCGGACCTCACAAGTGCATGTGTGAATGATGCACATATTTAGGGGGAGAAGTGCTACAACTTGACCCTTTGAGACTAACCCTTGTGTTTGAGTATATTTAATGCAGTCTCAAAGGTGAATTTAAAGGGAAAGGTGAACTTGGAACATGCAAAGACTTCCACTGCACTCCGGTATTAGTGTACTCACCTCCAAGTTCATTCTTATGATCTTATTGCCTTTTTGCTCTTAATTGACGATTTTGGTGAGGCAATGGGGTTAAAGGGCCAATAATGATCCCGTTTTGGTGCTTAATGCCAAAGGGGGAGAAATTAAGGCCAAAGCAAATGGATCAGCTACCACTTGAGAATTTTGAAAATAGTAAAGTTAGAATTTTTGATTTGTCAAAATACTCTTATTGTCAAAATTCGGCCTCTTGTGGGGAGAATTTATTATTATGGGAAAAGGGGTAGTTTTTGGATCTTGATCATTTTCACTCTTGGATTATCTCTCTCAATGCCCAAATAAGTGAGTTTGACTTAGAGATAGGAAAATGAATTTGATTTGCAAAAATAAACCAAGTGGTGGCAAAGAATGATCCAAATATGCCAAATTAAAGTCAAAAACAATTTGGTCTTCAATTTGAATCAATGTTGCATGTTTTGCATTGCTTTTTGATGTGTTGGCATAAATCACCAAAAAGGGGGAGATTGAAAGGGAAACGTGCCCTTGAGCCATTTCTATAATGTTTTGGTGATTAAGTGTCCAACACATAGTGAATGAGATATTGTGTGCCAAACAAGCAAAAAGGTGCAGATCATGTAACGAGGTACGTTTCTAGACTTAGTACATTGTTTTGAGTAGTAACATATTTTGTCTATGTGTTAGAAACAGACAAAAGAAGAAAAGAAAAGAGATGCACAAGACTTGGCTTGGTACAGCCAAATTACAGCTCGGCTTGGCACACCGGACTGTACGGTGGTGCACCGGACAGTGTCCAGTGCGCCAGGCTAGACTCCGGTGAACAGGCCGCTCTCAGGAAAATTTGGCGGCATACGGCTATAATTCACCGGACTGTCCGGTGGTGCACCGGACTGTCCGGTGAGCCAACGGCAGCCAACGCAATAGTCGGCCGCGCAATTCGCGGGCGATGCGTGGCCCGCGTCAATGGTCGGCAGGGGCACCGGACTATCCGGTGTGCACCGGATAGTGTCCGGTGCGCCAACTGCCACGACGTTGCAACGGTCATCTGCGCCAAATAAGGAAGGAGATCTGCACCGGACATGCTACAGTGACTGTCCAGTGGTGCACCGGACTGTCCGGTGCGCCACCCGACAGAAGGAAACTCTGGCCTTCCTTGTTGGCCTCCAACGGCTCCTAGCTGCCTTGGGGCTATAAAAGGGACCCCTAGGCGCTTGGAGGAGTCACTCAAGCACACTCTAAGCATTCCAAGACTTCTAGTCCTCACTTTCACGCAATCGTTCATCGTTCTTGAGATTGGAGCACTTTTCGAGTTGTAAACTCCCCGCGCGTGTTTTGTGTGCTCATATTCTCACTTGTGTGCGTGTTTGCGGTGTGGATTTAATTCTATTGTGCGTTGCTCCTCCCAACCTTACTCCGTGCTTTCTTTGTGATCAATCTTGTAAGGGCGAGAGGCTCCAACTTGTGGAGATTCCTCGCAAATGGGAAGAAAACTATAAGGAATAATACCGTGGTATTCATGTTGATCATCGGATCACTTGAAAGGGGTTGAGTGCAACCCTTGTCCATTGGGACGCCACAACGTGGAGGTAGGCAAATATTATACTTGGCCAAACCACGGAATAAACCACTATGTCTCTTCTGTTGTCTTTCTCTGTGATTATTGTGATTCGCAAGAGCTCGCTCTATAGTCACTTGGTTCTATTGCATTAACATCTTTATAACCAAACTTGTGGCTATTTATTTTTGAATTTTACAGGATTAGCTATTCACCCCCCCTCTAGGTGCTCTCACAAAGCAATTCACACATGGACGGAAAAGGTAAAAATATATTACAAGGTATGCACAAATTTATAGAGAAGTATCTGATTCTCAAATTACAATATTTTTTACAAGGATAATTCAAGAATTTCTCTAGAGTTTTTTTAGCAGTATCTTCAGCCTCATCACCATCCGCCAAGCTTCGGATCATTGCTCTTCGGCTTTATCATCCTGTACATAACAAAGCATTATAAGGTAAACTCAAGTTTCAAGGAGAAGGTAAGCATCAGGTATGAATTTATTATCGGCTTGAGGTGGCTTTGAGCTTCGTCACCAGCTAAGTTTCGCTCGCCCTTCGTCCAGATTTGTGTTATGAATCTATTTCCTATGCTTCGAGCTAGGCTGGGGATATCAATCAGATCTGCTGGTGATAAGCTAAAGTTTGGTCTATTAACGATTTTCCCATGCGTGCAACTAGTTTTCATGCAGGCAACAACTGTGCCCCGAGAAGCTAGCAGGGTGCAGAAGTCGCCGTGTCCAGCTATAACTTCATCAAGAGCATCAACTTTGCCTTCAATGTGTTCGAAGGTCCCTGGCAGGTCTTCAGCTGAAGGTTTAAACTTCTCAGAATTGGCCCCAACTGAGTTGAAGACCTGCTTCAGCCGCTGCACGCATTGGTTGCCGAAGTCTAGACATTTATCTTGAAGCTCTTTCAATGATTTCTGTAAACTCGAACTTTTTTCAACTTCAGCCACAAACTTCGCATCAAATTTCTGCTTTTCTTGTTCGAAGTTTTCTGTCTTTGCGAGGAGTTCACTATTCAACCTGGCAATTTTAGCTTGGGCTTCCGCCAGTAAGCCCTCCATGGATTGAAGTTCAAAGTCCATCTTCTCAAGGGTAGCTTCGTGATCTTTTATTTTGCTCTCTAAGCCTTCAATTATAACCTCATGTTTTTTATCTTCAAGGTCCTGTTGCATTCTCAAGGCTTTACTTAATAGCATGCTCTGTGTAAAAACAACCTTCGTCAGAAAACACCTTCGTCGTTAAAACAATGAAAAGCCAAAGAAAAATTTTTACCTTGAAATTAGAATAGAATAAACTACCGACGATATGCTGTCGTCGGTAGCGGCTGATGTTGGCCTCAAGCTTTGGAAAACCAATACTCTTCAACAGAGTACTGATAACCTTCGCTCCAGTTCGGTCTCGGAGGCATCCTATGCTTTCGTCGTCAATACCGCGGAAGAGCAATGCTCCTGGTTGATAGCCGCATGATATTGCATAATCTCTCAGCTCTTCTTTCTCAGCCTCAGACATGTTTTGACCAATTATGTTTTGAAAATTGAAATCCTTTTCCTCCGAAGTATCTTCGGCGATCTCCTTCTCTTTCCCAGGCACTGTGGCCAGGGTCTCTTCAGCGGCTGCAGCAGCTTCTTCCGTGGCCATATTCAAAAGCATTTTGTTAATGTCAGAAAATGTGCCCTCCAGATTTGTATCTTCGGCCGTTGCAGCTTCGACGGGGGCAGCTTCAGTAGCTGTAGCGTCTTCGGCAGCTGGTGTTTTTGACACCGAGGCTGGCGGTGGTGTTTCTTCAATGGATTCAATCACAGTAATAATCCTCCGCTTTTTCGGCCCAGCAGACTTCTTCGCTACTGATGGCTCCCCCTTCTTCTGTAAAAGCTTCGTCAGATGTGGCCCCAGTGGGCTTAGCTTGATAGGAAAAGATTCAGTCATTACCTTTAGAATTTCTTCCACGTCGGTAGCAGAAGGTGTTGAAGGTGCCTCTTCTTCTATTTCAGTTGTTTTTGGCTTCGGAGCCTCAACTTTCCTCTTCTTCGGAGGAGCTACCTTCGGATCAAGGCTCGATTTTTTCCTCTTCAGAATTTCTTCATCTTCTTTTACCATTCTCGCAGCTTGTCTGCTCAGAACACTAACAATCCTTTTTCTTTTTTGTCCTTCGGCACCCTTGTTCAATTGCTCATAATCAGGATATTCGAAGTTCAGGGCATCCATCACCCGATTCAACCTTCGCTTTGGTCGGGTGCCGAAGGCTACGGTCATCATCTGATCTTCTTTTTTAGTGTAATTCCCCAAAATTTCGTTGCACATGGTTTCTATCATTTCTAGCCATTCTTGACATGGCCCCTTGAACAGTTTCTCGAAGTTGAACTTATAAGGTTGTCGTACAAGTTCATTCTTCTCCTTTGTCCCCTTTAGCTTCGGTGTTTTCCATTCACTCAGCGTCGGGAACACCTTATAAGCTAGATATTCTTGGACTAGATCTCTGGTGCCAATCTGCTCGGTTACCACCCGAAATTCTGCCACAGCTTGTCGACATGGTGACCCCAGCTCCATACGGCACAATGGCCTAGTCAACCCGTAGCTCAAACTCAGAGGGCTCAGTACTAGCGTCTTGAGCTTCTCCCTCTTCTTCTCATCGGCCTTCACATAAAACCACTCGTTTTTCCAACCAGTTGGCCACTTGGTGCGATAGCTAACCACAGGAGTCTTCATATCTTTGCGGTAAGCAAAGTTGTAACAACCAAAATTCTCATGAAGACCATCTTCTCTAGCCTTCTTCTGGTAATGAAGCTCGTGCACTCAGAAGAAGGCTTTGGCATTTAGGTCTATTCCTTGGCTTCGGAAAGCCCAGATGAAGACGCTGAGCCTAACAATAGCGTTAGGGGTCAGCTGATGAAGATAGATCTCGTAGTTGTCCAACACTTCTCCAATCATTTCATTCAAAGGAAACCACAATCCCGCTCTAAAAAAGCTCCTGAAAACTACCATCTCATCTTCTTCTGGTGTCGGGGTGGTTTCTTCTCGACCAAAGCGTATCAGCTTCTTCTCAGCTTCTCCGAAGTATCCTATTTCTTCTCCACCAAAGCGTATCAGCTTCTTCTAAGCTTCTCCAACATATCCTAGCTTCACCATCATAGGCATGTCAGCCTCAGAAACGGTAGATTTTCTGAAGTCCAAGTGACTGGGTTTGGATGGCATGAGAGTGGTGTAATCCTCTTCTTCTTCATCAGCAACATCTTCTTCAATGCCAACATATTCAACTTCAGCAGCAGATGCACCTTCGTCAGCAGCCACCTATGTCACAACCATTCCCGATTGTTTCATCACTTCAGAGATCGGGGCAGTCTCTGTGGCTTCGGTCTCCTCTCCGTCACGGGTCACCCTAGCAGTTGAACGGATTCTGGCCATCAGGTGTTGAATTCCTTCTAGTTTTTACGAAAGTTGATGATTTTTGTGGTTCTGACGAAGCTCCTTCTTATGACGAAGCTAGATCGAAATGATGCTTTGTTTGAGAATGCGATGAGAAAGCTTCGGCTATAGTTAAATTTTTCAGCAGCATGACAGTGCAATGGCAATGAATGCTGTGCTAACTTCACACCTACCCATCTGTTTATATAGTGCTGCAGGTGTGAAGGTGAATCATCAAGTCGCCCGTACCCGCTCAATAGTCACCCGCATCCACTGAACGGTGGACCACGGTGTGTGCGAGATAAATCGGTAGATCGCGCGTACCCGTTGGATGGTGGGATGTAATACTCAAAAGTGTAATAAAAGTGGATGGAGATAAACTCATTAGTGGTGGCCTCTACTATGCATTACATGTGATCAACACTAGTTAAAAGAGGATAATTAGAACCAGGAACATATAAATAACCTGTGCATCATGCTGGACTTTATTTGGTGTGCATTTTGTGACAATAAAAATAAATAAATAATAACATGAAAACATAATAATGAGAAGAGAATTGGATTTAATCCCAAAAGTGCAAATTGGGGGAAGATTGGAAATAATGAATACTATACAAGACTAAATATATGGGTCAATAAAAGACTACAGTACTAGCATGTTTATTTTGTATATTTAACTTATGTACAAAGTTCACATTCATATTTGAATTCAATTGGAAATTTAAAAAAATAAAGAGGAAAATAGATGAGAAAGGATAAAATAAAAAGGGAATCAGGAAATGCACTTGGACCCAAAACAACCCAGGACTCGGCCCACGTTGCCCCGGCCCAAATTCTCACTGCGCACCGCATTTACCTACGCGCCCGGCATCACTGACACCACGGGCCTACTCCCCAGTTGTTGTCTCTGCGTCGCTGCGCGGTGAGCCCGGCCGGTCAGTCCGAGCGTCCGGGTCGTGCGGCCATGCCGTTGCCTCCAGCTCGTGTGTGGTCGGAGATTCCGGGATTGGCCGTTGGGGGCATGGTGGATAAAGCCTTGTCGCCTCCGCGACCTCCTCCTCCCTCGTGTCACCCCATCGCGCCTGAACCCAGTTGACGCCGGACAGAAAAGAGGGAGAGCTCGGGAGCCAGGGGAGAGAGAGATCCGCAGCCGCGGTGTCGTGCTTGCTCCATCGGCGGGGCCTCGGTGGCGGGCCAGGGTGTTCCAACAGGTCCCCAAGTTGGTGTCCGTCGCCTCGCCGTGCGTGATTGGTGCACGGAGGGTTGGAGATTGCTGATCGGCGCTTCATCGTCGCCGCGGGTCTGCTTCGGTGCGTGGGCAAGCACATCTCCGCCTCTGACGCCAGTGAGCAATTCCTCCCTTACTCATGTCTAACTCCGTGTACCCTAGTGCGTATCCGTGCTAAACGTAGGTTCCGTTGGGTCGAACGGCCGGGCATCGCCACACACTAATCCATGGCCGCGGTCGGTGGCGGGCAGTGCTATAACGATCGCAATACGGGGCAAAACTTATCTCAATCAATTTGGGTGGCATCGAATTTGGGTCTGCAAGGTTATGGGCGCGAGTCATTCACTGGCGTGGCGAATTGGATAACGCCGGCGAAGTCCACCGGTTGGGGGTGGGCGGCGCCACCCAGTGTGTAGCCGGGGGTTGAAGGAGGGCAGCGGATCGTCGATTTCACCCTCAACGGCTATGATTAGAACATGAAGATACCCCTTCGCTAGACAGATCCGGGCCGTAGGATCATATCGGATGGCTCAGAGTGACGCATGCTTTATAAAATCTGAATCATTGGTCCACGATCCGACGGTCGGCATGTGGGGCGGCTTTAATCTAATCTGTAGCGTTGAGGTGTGATCGGACGGCTGCGATCCCGCGATACCTCTTCGCGGGCGCCGATTAACACAAAGGCCCCTGGATTATTGATAAATCAACCCGCCGTCCAGTTGGGTTGCGGCCTGTGTCTTAGGTTCTTTTACGCCATAGCCCCTGCGCTTTACAGATTTTGACGCCTAGTCCAGGAATCAATAAAATCAGAGAAAATCCATTCTAAATTTATTTTTAATACAAAAATAATGGTAGGAACTTGTAAAATTCATATAAAATTCATATGAACTCCAATTTGGACCATTCCAGTTCCTATAATTTTGTAATAGTATTCTCTATTAAATAGTACCACTGTTTTGACATGAACTCAGTTAGAAAATTAATTTCTCATCTAATCCTATTTTAATCACATTAAACTTTAGGAAATTCATAGCTTGAATTATATAACTCCAAAATTAATAATTCCAGTTCCTGTGATCATAATTTAATGTCTAGTTTATTACTGTATATTCCATTTGCATGTTTGATGTGATGTTAATTTATGCTATACTATGTATGTATTGTGTTGATGCGAGTAGACGAGCAAGCCACTGTGGAATCTGAGATTCAACAAGTTGAGACAGCTGAGCAGGAGCTCGTTGAAGGCAAGTTGTGCCCTTGATCACTTCTTTTACCCATTCATGTTCTTATTATTCATGATGATCTGCATAGGATAATTTTGCTGGGACCCAACAGGATGCCCTAGATTTTGACTATCTTTATACCTTGCTTCACCACTGGTTTTACTACTAAAGTTTTGGGTAGTACATGCTATTGCTTTATGTGGATTTGGGTATAGAGATATTCATCACTCATTGTTATACTATTTATTGTTATCTGTATTATTCTTCCTTGTTCATGTTAAGATCATTATGTTAATGGGAACATGGAGAACCACCCGGGAAAACAGTGCTACCACAAGGGTTTAATGGGACGCCCTTGGCTGATTAACTAGGAAAGCTAGGGGAGGGCTACCTTACCCGAAAGGGGCAAGGGCAGTAGGGGAGTGGTCAGTGTAGGGAGGTCCCTGGTTGATTTTGCTGCGATGGCGGTCAGCCAGGAACCCTGCACTGGAGCTTCCTATAAACTGTAGCGGGTAGTCTGAAGCTAGTGGAACTTTGTAAAGGCCTCGTAGTGGTACCCTGCCTCGCTTCCTAGGTAGAGGTGTATGGAGTCCGATCAACTCCGTGGCAAATGGGTAACACGACTTGTGGGTAAAGATGCGCAACCTCTGCAGAGTGTAAAATTGGTATACTAGCCGTGCTCACGGTCATGAGCGGCTCGGACACTCACATGATTAAATTATGGAACTTAAACTTAACCTGTCATTTCATTGCATTTGGGATTATTTTGTTATTACTTTTACTTATTATTATAATGGTTTGGTATTTACTTACACTTAGTAACTGCTAATAAAATTTTGACCAACTTATAAAAGCAATGCTCAGCTTTAGCCTTTATTTCATTGATCAGCCTTACACTTCATGAACTCCCACCTTTGGTGAGTTCATGCCACATTATTCCCCACGACTTGTTGAGCTATGAACGTATGTGAGCTCACTCTTGCTGTCTCACACCCCCCCCCCACAGGAGAAGAGCAGGTGGTTCAGGAGGAGCCACAAGGCGAGGAGTATGATCTGATCTAGGTGGCGTTTCTCAGTTGACATCTGCGCCGACGATCCTTAGTTCGTTTTACATTTATCTTTATTTTGTAATAAGTCTTCCGCTATGTAATAAATACTCTGATGTTTTATGACATTTATCTCTATACACTCTGTTATTATATATGTTGTCTTCTTTGGCGCATGTATGAGATGCATCCGGCTTTGTCCTTTAAAACCGGGTGTTACAGAAGTGGTATCAGAGGAAATGTTGACTGTAGGACGAGACCTAGATAGAAATGGACAAAACCCTTACCTACTTATCTTATTCTGATTCATTCTATACTTACCTTACTCTGATTCTTTCTACACTTATCTTGATCCTGTCTCACCTTCTACTGTTCTACTCTGATCATTCTTACATTTTCTACTCTGAGACAAGATGGATTTCACACCTTGGAATCCTACATTTATGACCTTCTTAGGAGATAGGAGGCCTAAGACAAAATTAAAACTATTTTCGCTATTTAAAAAAAAATTGTTTGATTGTTCTGATGATAAATGTTTGATTTGCTTCTTTGATTGATTGAAGTATTGTATATGGACATCCTAGCATGTACCACCATAAGATAATGTATTAGCTTTAGTGGATAACACACTAATCTACTTAGCTAATAAATCCCCCGCAGTAATATGCCTCGTAATTACATTCCTTGTCTATAATTCTTCCTTTCTTACCCTATATTTCTAACCCAGATAAGCTACCCCTATAGTGTTAGAAGAGAGCACTATAGACGTGATCCTTGGTATGTCAAGGTTAAGAAAGGCAAAGGCAGTATATACACCGTGCTAAGGGAATCGTAGAACTCACCAATTCCAAAGAAGAAGGATTTGAAGTTGAAATTGCAGTAACTACCACCACCAGACTAGCAGCATTCTTAGTCGATGGGAAGTTTGTTGGTGTCAACATCCGTGTGATTAGAAATTTTTCGGATGTCTTCCCATAAGAGATTACAGGGATGCCACCTGATAGAGAAGTTGAGTTTGTGATTGATCTCTTACCTGGAACCGCCCCTATTTCTAAACGGCCATATAGAATGTCCGTAGAAGAGTTGAAGGAACTAAAGAAGCAGTTAACTGAGTTACAAGAGGCTGGTTACATTCGTCCAAGTTCCTCACCTTGGGGAGCACCGGTATTATTTGTGCAGAAGAAGGATGGATCGCAACGGATGTGTGTGGATTATAGATCACTTAATGATGTTACTGTGAAGAACAAGTATCCGTTGCCCCGCATTGAGGATTTATTTGATCAGATGAGAGGAGCCAGGGTATTCTCGAAGATTGATCTCCGATCGGGATACCATCAGATGAGGATTAGACCATCGGATATTCCCAAGACGGCTTTCTCAACCCGATATGGATTATATGAGTTTACTGTTATGTCATTTGGATTGACCAATGCACCGGCATATTTCATGAATTTGATGAATAAGGTGTTTATGGAGTATTTGGACAGATTCGTCGTGGTGTTCATCGACGATATTCTTATCTATTCTAGGAATGAAAGTGATCATGAACAACATCTGAGGTTGGTGCTACAGAAGTTACGAGATAATCAGCTCTACGCTAAGTTCAGCAAGTGCGAGTTTTGGATTGACAAGGTGCCATTCCTTGGTCATATTATTTCTAATGGAGGAATAGCAGTGGATCCTGCTAAAGTGAAGGAGATAATGGAGTGGAGAGTGCCCACTACAGTTACTGAGATTCGGAGTTTCTTGGGACTCGCAGGATATTATCGGAGATTTATTGAAGGGTTCTCTAGGATTGCCAAGCCTATGACATCGCTTTTGGAGAAAGGAAAAGAATTCAAGTGGGATGAGAAATGTCAAGAGAGCTTTGACCAATTGAAGGAAAGATTGATGTCACCTCCAGTATTGATTATGCCAGATCTGCAGAAGGGATTTGACATTTATTGTGATGCATGTGGCCAAGGACTTGGATGTGTGCTTATGCAAGAAGGCCATGTGATTGCTTATGCATCTCGTCAGTTGCGGAAACATGAATTGAATTACCCCACTCATGACTTGGAATTGGCAGCAGTTGTGCATGCACTGAAGATTTGGAGACACTACATTATGGGAACTAAGTGTCAAGTGTACACGGATCATAAGAGTTTGAAGTATATATTCACTCAGAAGGATCTCAACCTCAGACAACGTCGTTGGTTGGAGCTTATTAAGGATTATGATTTGGAGATTCACTATCATCCGGGCAAGGCGAATTTGGTTGCAGATGCCTTGAGCCGGAAGGAGCATGTTCACTCCGCTTTCGTTGTCCAGCTACCTGATGAATTAGCAAAAGACTTTGAGAGACTCAATTTGGGAATTGTTACTCATACTGAAGGAGTTACCATTGAGTTGGAACCTACCTTGGAGCAAGAGATTCGTAAAGGTCAGGTTGGTGATGCTAGAATCCAAGAGATTAAGGATCTTATTACTGAAGGTCGAGTTCCGGAATTCACGGAGGATGAGCAAGGTACTATATGGTTCAAAGATCGGATATGTGTTCCGGAGATCGATAGCCTCCGTGAGGCTATATTGAAAGAAGCTCATGATTCTGATTACTCCATCCACCCTGGAAGCACTAAGATGTATCAAGATTTGAAGCGAAAGTATTGGTGGTATGGACTGAAAAGAGATGTGGCTGCTCATGTGGCTAAGTGTGATGTATGTCAAAGAGTTAAGGCTGAACATCAAAGACCCGCTGGATTATTGCACCCATTGAAGATACCTGAGTGGAAATGGGAAGAAATTGGTATGGATTTTATTGTTGGACTACCCCGCACTCCAGCAGGATATGACTCTATTTGGGTAATTGTGGACAGATTGACAAAGGTGGCTCATTTTATACCTGTGAGGACTAATTATACGGGAGCCAAGCTAGCAGAATTGTATATGACTCGGATAGTTTGCCTACATGGAGTGCCTAAGAAGATCGTGTCTGATCGAGGATCACAGTTTACTTCTCGATTTTGGAAGAAGTTGCATGAGAGCTTGGATACAAAGTTGAATTTTAGTTCAGCCTACCATCCCCAGACTGATGGACAGACAGAGAGGACAAACCAAGTCCTGGAGGATATGTTAAGAGCTTGTGCTCTCAAGCATGGTGGAAGTTGGGAGAAGAGCTTACCGTATGCAGAGTTCTCTTATAATAATAGCTACCAGGCCAGTTTGAAGATGTCACCATTTGAGGCTCTATATGGCAGAAAGTGCAGGACTCCCCTATATTGGGATCAAACTGGAGAAAGACAGTTCTTTGGGCCTGAATTGATTCAAGAGGCAGAAGAGCAAGTTCGAATGATAAGAGAAAATTTGAGAATTGCGCAATCCAGGCAGAAGAGCTATGCTGATAATAGGAGAAGATTACTGGAGTTTAAGGAGGGTGATCATGTCTATTTGAAGGTGTCACCACTCCGGGGTATGAGGAGATTCAAAGTCAAAGGAAAGTTGTCCCCTCGTTTTATTGGACCCTTCTTGATTTTAAAGCGAGTGGGTGAAGTTGCATATCAACTGGAGTTACCCGATCATCTGTCAGATGTACATAATGTATTTCATGTATCTCAGCTAAAGAAGTGCCTCAGGGTACCTGAGGAGCAGCTACCACTGGAGGACCTTAGTGTTCAAGATGACCTGACTTATGCTGAGTACCCCATCAAGATTTTGGACACTTTGACTCGAGTTACAAGAAACAAGGTGATAAAGATGTGCAAAGTACAATGGAGTCACCGTGGTGAAGATGAAGCCACCTGGGAAAGAGAAGAAGAGCTTCGCATAGACTTCCCCCATCTTTTCCCTAGACCTTCTTAAATCTCGAGGACGAGATTATTTTTAAGGGGGGTAGGATTTGTAATACTCAAAAGTGTAATAAAAGTGGATGGAGATAAACTCATTAGTGGTGGCCTCTACTATGCATTACATGTGATCAACACTAGTTAAAAGAGGATAATTAGAACCAGGAACATATAAATAACCTGTGCATCATGCTGGACTTTATTTGGTGTGCATTTTGTGACAATAAAAATAAATAAATAATAACATGAAAACATAATAATGAGAAGAGAATTGGATTTAATCCCAAAAGTGCAAATTGGGGGAAGATTGGAAATAATGAATACTATACAAGACTAAATATATGGGTCAATAAAAGACTACAGTACTAGCATGTTTATTTTGTATATTTAACTTATGTACAAAGTTCACATTCATATTTGAATTCAATTGGAAATTTAAAAAAATAAAGAGGAAAAGAGATGAGAAAGGATAAAATAAAAAGGGAATCAGGAAATGCACTTGGACCCAAAACAACCCAGGACTCGGCCCACGTTGCCCCGGCCCAAATTCTCACTGTGCACCGCATTTACCTACGCGCCCGGCATCACTGACACCACGGGCCTACTCCCCAGTTGTTGTCTCTGCGTCGCTGCGCGGTGAGCCCGGTCGGTCAGTCCGAGCGTCCGGGTCGTGCGGCCATGCCGTTGCCTCCAGCTCGTGTGTGGTCGGAGATTCCGGGATTGGCCGTTGGGGGCGTGGTGGATAAAGCCTTGTCGCCTCCGCGACCTCCTCCTCCCTCGTGTCACCCCATCGCGCCTGAACCCAGTTGACGCCGGACAGAAAAGAGGGAGAGCTCGGGAGCCAGGGGAGAGAGAGATCCGCAGCCGCGGTGTCGTGCTTGCTCCATCGGCGGGGCCTCGGTGGCGGGCCAGGGTGTTCCAACAGGTCCCCAAGTTGGTGTCCGTCGCCTCGCCGTGCGTGATTGGTGCATGGAGGGTTGGAGATTGCTGATCGGCGCTTCATCGTCGCCGCGGGTCTGCTTCGGTGCGTGGGCAAGCACATCTCCGCCTCTGACGCCAGTGAGCAATTCCTCCCTTACTCATGTCTAACTCCGTGTACCCTAGTGCGTATCCGTGCTAAACGTAGGTTCCGTTGGGTCGAACGGCCGGGCACCGCCACACACTAATCCATGGCCGCGGTCGGTGGCGGGCAGTGCTATAACGATCGCAATACGGGGCAAAACTTATCTCAATCAATTTGGGTGGCATCGAATTTGGGTCTGCAAGGTTATGGGCGCGAGTCATTCACTGGCATGGCGAATTGGATAACGCCGGCGAAGTCCACCGGTTGGGGGTGGGCGGCGCCACCCAGTGTGTAGCCGGGGGTTGAAGGAGGGCAGCGGATCGTCGATTTCACCCTCAACGGCTGTGATTAGAACATGAAGATACCCCTTCGCTAGACAGATCCGGGCCGTAGGATCATATCGGATGGCTCAGAGTGACGCATGCTTTATAAAATCTGAATCATTGGTCCACGATCCGACGGTCGGGATGTGGGGCGGCTTTAATCTAATCTGTAGCGTTGAGGTGTGATCGGACGGCCGCGATCCCGCGATACCTCTTCGCGGGCGCCGATTAACACAAAGGCCCCTGGATTATTGATAAATCAACCCGCCGTCCAGTTGGGTTGCGGCCTGTGTCTTAGGTTCTTTTACGCCATGGCCCCTGCGCTTTACAGATTTTGACGTCTAGTCCAGGAATCAATAAAATCAGAGAAAATCCATTCTAAATTTATTTTTAATACAAAAATAATGGTAGGAACTTGTAAAATTCATATAAAATTCATATGAACTCCAATTTGGACCATTCCAGTTCCTATAATTTTGTAATAGTATTCTCTATTAAATAGTACCACTGTTTTGACATGAACTCAGTTAGAAAATTAATTTCTCATCTAATCCTATTTTAATCACATTAAACTTTAGGAAATTCATAGCTTGAATTATATAACTCCAAAATTAATAATTCCAGTTCCTGTGATCATAATTTAATGTCTAGTTTATTACTGTATATTCCATTTGCATGTTTGATGTGATGTTAATTTATGCTATACTATGTATGTATTGTGTTGATGCGAGTAGACGAGCAAGCCACTGTGGAATCTGAGATTCAACAAGTTGAGACAGCTGAGCAGGAGCTCGTTGAAGGCAAGTTGTGCCCTTGATCACTTCTTTTACCCATTCATGTTCTTATTATTCATGATGATCTGCATAGGATAATTTTGCTGGGACCCAATAGGATGCCCTAGATTTTGACTATCTTTATACCTTGCTTCACCACTGGTTTTACTACTAAAGTTTTGGGTAGTACATGCTATTGCTTTATGTGGATTTGGGTATAGAGATATTCATCACTCATTGTTATACTATTTATTGTTATCTGTATTATTCTTCCTTGTTCATGTTAAGATCATTATGTTAATGGGAACATGGAGAACCACCCGGGAAAACAGTGCTACCACAAGGGTTTAATGGGACGCCCTTGGCTGATTAACTAGGAAAGCTAGGGGAGGGCTACCTTACCCGAAAGGGGCAAGGGCAGTAGGGGAGTGGTCAGTGTAGGGAGGTCCCTGGTTGATTTTGCTGCGATGGCGGTCAGCCAGGAACCCTGCACTGGAGCTTCCTATAAACTGTAGCGGGTAGTCTGAAGCTAGTGGAACTTTGTAAAGGCCTCGTAGTGGTACCCTGCCTCGCTTCCTAGGTAGAGGTGTATGGAGTCTGATCAACTCCGTGGCAAATGGGTAACACGACTTGTGGGTAAAGATGCGCAACCTCTGCAGAGTGTAAAACTGGTATACTAGCCGTGCTCACGGTCATGAGCGGCTCGGACACTCACATGATTAAATTATGGAACTTAAACTTAACCTGTCATTTCATTGCATTTGGGATTATTTTGTTATTACTTTTACTTATTATTATAATGGTTTGGTATTTACTTACACTTAGTAACTGCTAATAAAATTTTGACCAACTTATAAAAGCAATGCTCAGCTTTAGCCTTTATTTCATTGATCAGCCTTACACTTCATGAACTCCCACCTTTGGTGAGTTCATGCCACATTATTCCCCACGACTTGTTGAGCTATGAACGTATGTGAGCTCACTCTTGCTGTCTCACACCCCCCCACAGGAGAAGAGCAGGTGGTTCAGGAGGAGCCACAAGGCGAGGAGTATGATCTGATCTAGGTGGCGTTTCTCAGTTGACATCTGCGCCGACGATCCTTAGTTCGTTTTACATTTATCTTTATTTTGTAATAAGTCTTCCGCTATGTAATAAATACTCTGATGTTTTATGACATTTATCTCTATACACTCTGTTATTATATATGTTGTCTTCTTTGGCGCATGTATGAGATGCATCCGGCTTTGTCCTTTAAAACCGGGTGTTACATGGGACCACCCCGTGCTCAGATTATTTTAAACGTTTCTCGGCAACGAGCTCATGGAAGGTGTTTTTTGGACCTTCGGCATTCCGAAGCCTAGGATAATTTTTCACGGATTAAGCTCGTTACGAAAAACGATCTAGCACCACGAAGGGGCTACTGTTGGGGGGTCTGCTTCGTAGCTGAAGGTCCTGTAAGAAGAAACACCTTCAGAAGATCAGCATAAAAATAAAGACGAAGCTACCTTCCAGGGAACTTCGGCATAACGACATGCCTTAAGACGAAGGGTTGCACCGACTTAGAGATGAAAAGACAGATTGACCCATGATAGTTTGTCATGAATGTAATCGATTGTAAAGGGTATGAATGTAATTTCACATAGGCTGCGCCCTGTGCCTATAAATAGATGAACAGTACACCCCGTACTGTTCACGCTGACTTGTATTCGCTCACGTGTCACGCTTGTACTTTCCTCTTCTATCAAGCCAAAGGTACAAATGTAATTCTATATTATTTCTGTTCATCCATGATGATATAATGAAGTTGAATTGAAAATACTATATGATCATTAATGTTGTCTCTTGTATTTCACATGCTTCTTCTTTCATTAACATATATTACGAAGACGAAGGTACATCCTTCATGACCTTCGTCTGAAGATCATTATATCCCGAGGGAGATATTGTTTCGATGGACGAAGGGTATTAACCTTTAACATTTTGTGTTGCCTTGTTCTTAATTCATAGCATTTGAGAACAAGTCCCCAACAGACTGCATCCAAATATTTTTCAAGCTTCAGATCCCTTGCCTTGTTGCTTTTGTCTACATGGCCAATAATAACTTGGGAATCAGTTTTTTGGATTGCCCTTCTTATTCCCATTGCCCTTAGCTTCCGAAGCCCTAATAGAAGAGCTTCATATTCGGCAATATTATTTGTACAACTAAAGTCCAGCCTTGCTGCGTAACATGTCCCGACTTTAGAGGGCGCTACTAGAACATCAGCCGCTCCTACGCTAAAGGTTCCCCAAGAACCGTCACAGAATACCGTCCAGGCTTCGGCATCTTTTGTTTCTTCTTCTCCCTGAGCCCCTGGCGTCCAATCAGCAATGAAATCTGCTAACTCCTGAGACTGGATTGAGGATCTATGTACATAATCAATAGTGAATTCATTGAGTTCCACAGCCCATTTTCCAATTCTTCCTGTAGCTTCTCTGTTTCTCATTATATCCTTCAGAGGTTGAGATGAAGGGACTATTATATGATAAGCTTGAAAATAATGCCGAAGCTTTCTGGAGGCCATTAACATAGCATACAACACCTTCTCCAATTCTATGTAATTTTTCTTAGATAAACTAAGTACTTCAGAGACGAAGTATACCAGTGCTTGTGTTTTTAATTGGCCATCTTGTTTCTCCTGTACAAGTGCTGCACTAACTGCAGAATGGGAGGCAGCCACATACAGGAGCAGCGGAGTTCCTGATGAAGGTGGAGTTAAAGTTGTCAAGTCTATCAGGTATTGCTTTAACTCTTCGAAAGCCTTCTGTTGAGCCGAACCCCATTGAAAAACTTCGGTCGACTTCAGTATTTCAAAGAATGGCAGATTCCTCTCTACTGATCTTGATATAAATCTATTCAGCGACGCCAGCCTTCCTACCAATCGTTGAGCCCCCTTCTTTCAATTTGGCGGCTCCATCCGAAGGATAGCTTTGATCTTACTTGGGTTAGCTTCGATACCCTTTATTGATACTAGACAGCTAAGGAACTTGCCCTTCTTTACTCCAAAAATACACTTTTCTGGATTTAACTTGAGACCAGCTTGCCTGAAATTGGCAAACATCTCTTGCAAATCGGCAATATGATTTTCTTGTTTCGTGCTTTTTACTATGATGTCATCAACATAAGTTAGCACATTCCTACCTATTTGAGAGTGAAGAACCTTGCCTATCATTCTGCTGAAGCTTCCTCTAGCATTCTTGAGCCCCTCAGGCATCCGAAGGTAACAATAAGTACCACTGGGAGTTATAAAGCTTGTCTTTGGCTCATCTTCTTTCTTCATCCAAAATTGGTGATAGCCCAAGTAGCAGTCCAATAAGCTCATGAGTTCGGAAGAAGCTGCTGCATCTACAAGGGAGTCTATTCTTGGTAAAGGGAACTCGTCCTTCGAACATGCTTGTTGAGATCTGTGAAATCAATACACATTCTCCATTTCCCATTAGCCTTCTTCACCATAATAGTGTTGGCTAGCCACTCTGGATATGTTACTTCTCTGATAACACCAACACTGAGAAGTCTCTTTACTTCATTCTGAGCACCTTCGGCTTTATCCTCAGACATTTTCCGAAGTCTTTGCTTTCTTGGCCTAAAATTTGGATCCACATTAAGTGAATGTTCAATGACATCTTTGTTGTCCAAGCGAAGACATCTTTGTTGTTGAACAAAAATCTTAACAGGGACTTTTATTGTTCATCAGATAACTGAGATCCCAGCAACACCTTTTGGTCTGCTATATCTTTACACATGATCATAGGCTTTGGTTGATCTACCGAAGGAGCCTTCTCTCTTTTGTGCTTATATTGCTGACAAGCTTCGGCTACATCTATGTTATAGATCACCTTTGAATCCATCCAACTCCCTTTAGTCCTCCTGGCAGCTTCTTGACTCCCGTGAACAGCAATGGGCCCTTGTTCCGAAGGTATCTTCATGCATAAGTACGCTGGATGGAGTATGGCTTCGAAGGCATTAAGCGTCCCCCGACTAATGCTTGCATTGTATGGATATTCCATGTTAACGATGTCAAAGACAACTTGTTCAAACCTTGTGTTGTGGACGTAACCGAAGGTAACTGACATTGTCATTTTGCCAAGTGCCACAATATGTCTTCCTCCGAAGCCACAAAGAGGGTGTGTTGCATCATGTATCTTGTCTTCTGGCTCTTGCATCTGTCTGAAGGCCTTTGCAAAGATGATGTCCGCTGCACTGCCTATATCAACCAGAATATTGTGGACCAGAAATCCCTTGGTGACACAAGATATAACCATAGCATCATTGTGAGGATAGTCTTTAAGCTGAAGATCTTCCTGGGAGAAGGTGATTGGGATGTGAGACCACTTGGATTTGATGAAGGGTCCTTGCACCCCAACATGCTGCACTCGTCTTTGTGCTTCCTTCTTTTGCTTCTTGTTAGCTGGTTCTGAGCTTGAACCGCCTGTAATTGGGAGCACCATCTTCGTAACCAAAGGTGCTACAACTTGGTTGTTGTATGAAGCCATCGTCACAACAGTGGAAGTGAGTTCACCGAAGGTGGGCGCTAATGTTGGTCACTTGTTCCCAAAAGCTGCAAATCAAGAACAAGGCAACACAAATGTTAATGGTTAAAGACCTTCGTCCCTCATAACATTATCTCCCTTGGGATATAATGATCTTCGGACAAAGGTCATGAAGGACATACCTTCTTCATTGCAATATACAAAGATAAAAACATGATCGTATGAAACATAGATAAAGCATGAATAATCATTTTAGATCATTAGATTATTCATGTTGTCATCATATATCTTTGAACAAACATCAATGATATTAAATTACATTTGTACCTTCGGTTTGACAGAAGGTAAGAATCCGAGAGTGACGTGCGAGTGATTACAAGTCAGCGTGAACAGTACGGCGGTATTGTTCATCTATTTATAGGCACGGGGCGTAGCCTGGACAAAATTACATTTGTGTCCTTGATAACAAATTATAGCGATGACACAAATTATCAGGGACTAAGCGGTCTTTTCCTCTTTAAGTCGGTGTTGCCCTTCGTCTCAAGCGTGTCACCATGCCGATGCTCCTTCAATTGTAGCTTCGGCATATATCTTCATGTTGTGCCTGCTTGCATATCATCTTGCCAAAGGTGTTTTTTGCTAAGAGAACCTTCATCGTAGAAGAAGGCCCCCAACAAAGCTGAAATGGTCAAGTGGCAAGACATAAAAGTAAGATTAAAGAATATTAAGCCAGGGCATTTGGTGCTTCAAAGAATAGCCAACCCAGACATAGTGGTGAAGCTACAACTTAAGTGGGAAGGTCCCTTCTTGGTAGTGTCTTCGTCAAGACCCGGATCATACAGGTTGAAGGACATGGATGGGAATGATGTCCCAAGATCTTAGAATGCAGACGAGGTTTGAAGATATTACGTGTAAACTATGTAATTTTCCTTCTTTTCCCTATGACACCCTTTTCCTTTCAAGAGGGGAGAAAGGTTTTTAATGGGGCCATATGTTGTAATTTTCATTTTTTCTGCGCAGCCCTGTGCAATACTAGGGCCAGCTTCCACCACATGTATAATGTAAAGATCTAAGATTACACCATCGAGTGTAAAAAAGAATGAAAAAGCTCCAAAGTCGTCCCTAAGGGGATGCAGAGCTAAAATGCCACCTAAGTGAAAGGTGAAGAAGCTCCAAAGTTGTTTCTAAGGGGATGTAGAGCTAAAATGCCACCTAAGTCAGAGGTGAAGAAGCTCCAAAGTCGTTCCTAAGGGAATGCAGAGCTTAGCTCCAAAGTCATTCCTAAGGGAATGCAGAGCTAAAATACCACCAAAGTAAAAGGTGAAGAGACTCCAAAGTCATTCCTAAGGGGATGCAGAGTCTGGGTGTGTATTCGCGTGAGTTTTTCATCTTCGACATACATTTGCATACATCATCACATCATTTTTTGCATTCATACGAACATACATTAGACATCTGTAGCTTCATCGCATCATGACACATTGCATAAGGCACTAACAAGGAAGAAGAGAAGGTATATGCTTTCAGCATAAAGATGCTTCATTATAAACGGAGACACTTAAAGGAAAATAAAGGTTTTTTGCCCTCAGCGTGAAAATGCTTCGTTGCGTATGAAAAGGCCATTCATTAACATTGACCCGAAGGTGCTTTGATGTGAATGAAAAGAAGGGAAGATGTTTTTCGCCTTTGGCTCTAAAAGCTGGGAGCATCAGTTTCGTCCACAACAAAGCAAACAACAATGGGATAAAAGGTAAAGCAACATTACAAAGCATCCACAGATGTTTACAAAAAAATTACATTCAATTACAATTCCTTCCTGAATAGTACATTTTCTTGCACAAAGAAACTCCAAAAGTGTTTTTGCAAACACTAGCAGAAGAAAGAAAAGCTTCTGAAGCTTCATTCAGAGCTTCAGCGTGAGCTTCGACTCATTAGTCTTTGCTAGCTTCACCCTAAAAAACAAGGCAAAGGTATTGAGAAATGTAATAAAGAAAAATCTGAAATAAAAACATGAAAGTAAAGAAAATTGCTGTACTTTGCCAAGTAAAGCTCGAGCTTCGTCTCCGGCAGCCTATTGGCCGCCTTTAGCCCAGATTTGAGTAATGAACCTGTTGTCTATGCTTCTAGCTTCGACTGGAATATTAATTAAATCAGACGGTGAGAGGCTGAAATTTGGTCTGTTAACAGTTCTTACGTTATTGCATCTAGCCTTGAGGAAGGCAGCAAATGTTCCACAAGAAGCGACTAGCACATAAATCACCGTGACCAACTATAACTTCGTCAAGAACATCAATTTCTTTCTCAATACATCCAAGTGCTCTGGGGATATCTTCAGCAGAAAGATTGGCTACTTCAGACATGGCTCCAATAGAATTGAAGATACTTTTCAGCCGAGCAGTACATTGAGTTGCAAAGCTGAAGCATTTATCCCGAAGAGCTTTGAGTGTCTCACTCAGTTTAAGATTCTTTATAGCTTCAACCTTGATTGTCATATTCAAAGCTTCGGACTCACGAATGAACTGATTTGAGTTCTCTTCCAAAAGTGTTTGAGGTTCTTTTAGCTCTTTGCTTAGTCTTTCATTCTGAGCCAAAGCTTCGACAAGAGAGCCTTCGACCGAATTGAGCAGACTGTCCTTTTCTTTCAGCGAATTTTCAAGTTCACCAATCCTTTCTTCCAAGACATCGATAACAAACTCATTCTTTCTGTCCTCATCATCTTGCTTCATCTTCAAAGCCTTGCACAGTAGTAAGCTCTTAAAGACGAATTAAATCAGATCTTCATTACTGAAATGCTTAAATCAGCTTGATAAAGGAAAAATAGTAGAGGAGTTTACCTTAAAATTTGAGTAGAACAAGTTGCCTATAACATGTTGTCTTCTGTAACAGCTAATGTCTTTCTCAAGCTTCAGAAATTCGATGCTCTTTGACAGTGTGCATACAATTTTTGCACCAACGCGATCGAGGATACATCCAAAAATCTCTTCTTTCTCAAGGGACTTCGTCAGGGCCCAATGACACAATATTTCACCACAAAGTCTCCCCAAACCCTGGAAAAGCTTCTCCAGAAGATGGATGAGTACATCAGGACCGACAACGATTTCCCGCAAAGATGGGAGGAAGCTTACATATATTCCGAGATGACCAGGGGCTTCGGAGGAATGCTCCACCCAAGGCATGTCAGAAAAATATACAATCCCAATCAAAGTGAGGATAGGAACAACCATAACCAAGGGAATGAGCATAGTTCTCAGTCAACAGGAGCACAAAAGAGCTCCTTTAGACCAAAACCCCAAGAGGCAGAGGGGGACGAAGCTTCGAAGGAAGATTCAACTCTCAACCAAGAAGACTATTTTGCTTATTCTGTGGAGAGGATAAGGGGCACACAACAAGAACATGCCAAGTTACAATACAAAAGCAGAAGGAAATAGCTGAGGCCGAAGCACGGCAGAATCAACCGAAGCAAGTCCTGCATACTGCTTCATGTTATTCCCCATACATTCCAGAGTATGTGGGCAACCAACAACCATTTTCATAACCTACAATTTCAGTGGCTTCGACAAGTCACTCTCCAACTGTGTGGGCCTTACCACAACCACCTGCACTTGCTCCAACTTCGTTCACCAACCAGCAGCCTAAGGGGCAGCGCCAAGTCTAGTAGCAACGCGACGCAAGGGAGGAGTTCGAAGCTCAGATAGTGTTGGGGACTTGTTCTCAAATGCTATGAGTTAAGAACAAGACAACACAAAAAGGTTAATGGTTAAAGTCCTTCGTCCTACGAAGCATTATCTCCCTTAGGATATAGTGATCTTCAGACGAAGGTTATTAAGGACTTACCTTAATCATCGCATTGTATATTAATGGAAGTAGAAGCATACAAAACATGAGAAATAACATGAATAATCATATATTACCATTAATATATCTTTATTATATTATCATGAATGAACATGAACTATATTGAATTACATTTGTACCTTCGTCTTGACAGAAGGCAAAAATCCAAGTATGACGCACAAGTGAATACAAGCCAGCGTGAACAGTACGGGGGTACTGTTCATCTATTTATAGGCACGGGACACAGCCCGGTCAAAATTACATTTATGTCCTTGATGACTAGTAACAATCATGACACAAATTATCATGGACTGATCGATGTTTTCCTCTTTAAGTCGGTGCAGCCCTTCGCCTCAAGGTATGTCACTATGCCGAAGCTCCCTGGAACGTAGCTTTGGCGTGTACCTTCGCGCCGTGTTTGCTTACATGCTGATCTTTCGAAGGTGTTTCTGCTTAGAGGACATTCAGCGACGAAGCAGGCCCCCAATAGTAGCCCCTTCGCGGTGCTAGATCGTTTTTCGTAACGAGCTTGATCCGTGAAAAATCTCCAAGGCTTCAGAATGCCGAAGGTCCGAAAAACACCTTCCCTGAGCTCGTTGCCGAGAAACGATTAAAATATTTCGAGCGCGAGGTGGCCCACCACACAGCGGGTACGAACGATCTGGCGATTCACTTCCCAAGCGCCGAGTGGTCCACCATTCAGCGTGTGCGGGTGACTGTTCAACGGGTGTGAGCGACTTGGCGATTCACCTTCCCACCTGCAGCACTATATAAACAGACGGGTAGGTGTGAAGTTACCACAACATTTATTGCCATTGCACGGTTGTGATGTTAAAAAATTTAACCATAGCCGAAGCTTTTTACTGCATTCTCGAGCGAACCATCATTTTGAATTAGCTTCGTCAAAAGAGAGAGCTTTGTTAAAAAACTATAAAAAACTTCAGCTTTGTAAAAACCGCAAAAGTTCCATCAGATGGCCAGAGTACGCTCGACTGCGAGGGTGACTCGTGAAGGAGAGGAGACTAAGGCCACCGAGATAGCTCTGATTTCCGAAGTCAGGAGACAATCGGGCTTAGTTGTTATAGAGGGAGCCATTGACGAAGATGCACCTGCTGCCGAAGCTGAACAAGCTGATATTGAGGAAGAAAATGTAGACGAAGAAGAGGATTATAGCATTTTGATTCCATCAAAACCCAGCCACCTTGATTTTGAGAAATCTATTGTGTTTGAAGTCGACGTGCCCATGATGATTAAACTGGGCTACTTCGGAGAAGCTGAGAAGAAGCTTATTCATTTTGCCAAGGAAGAAACCACTTCGACACCGAAAGATGATGAAGTAGTAGTTTTCAAGAGCTTTTTAAGAACAGGATTATGGTTTCCGCTGAACGAGATGATTAGAGAAGTTTTGGATAATTATGAAATCTATCTTTATCAGCTGACCCCTAATGCTATCGTTAGGCTCAGCATCTTCATCTGGGCCCTTCGAAGCTAAGGGATGGACCCAAATGCCGAAGCATTTTACCGAGTGCATGAGTTGCACTACCAAACAAAGGCCAGAGAAGACAGGCTACATGAAAATTTTGGTTGTTACAACTTTGCGTATCGCAAGGATACGAAGGCTCCGGACCTCAGCTATCGCACCAAGTAGCCAACTGGCTGGAAAAGTGAGTGGTTTTATATTAAGGCTGATGAGAAGAAAAGAGGGAAACTGATGCTGATGGTGATGAGCCCGCTGGCTTTAAGCTTCGGGATGACCAGACCCTTATGCAACATGAAGCCAGGGTCAGCATGTCAGCTGGCCCTAGTAGAATTCAGAGTGGTGGCTGAACAAATCAGCACCAGGGATCTAGTGCAAGAATACCTGGCCAACAGGATATCTCCAATGTTGAGTGAATGAAATATGCCGAAGTTAAAAGGAACAAAGAAGAATGAACTTGTTCGATTGGCTTATCCCTTTAAGTTTGAGAAACAGTTCAAAGAGCCTTGCCAAGAATGGCTGGAGATGATTGAGACTATGTGCAATGAAATTTTGGGCAATTACACCAAAAAAGAAGATCAATTAATGACTACAGCCTTCGGCACCCGACCAAAACGAAGGTTGGATCGGGTAATGGATGCTTTAAATTTTGAGTGCCCTGATTATGAGTGTCCAGCAAGGGTGCCGAAGGGACAAAGAGGAAAAGGGTTGTCAGTGTTTTGAGCAGGCAGACTGCTAGAATGGTGAAAGAGGACAAAAAGACTCTGAAGAAAAGAAAATCCAGTCCCGAGCTGAAGGCGGCGACTTCGAAGAAGAGAAAAGCTGCAACTCCGGAGCCGAAGGTGGCTGAGTATACTAATACTCAGCTAGACTTACCCGGTGTGAGGAGTCTACTCCTCTACCTCTAGACTATGCAGCTGTTTGGCTGATGGGGTTTGGTTTGCCAAAAGCGCTAGCTGTTTCTAAAATCAATTTTTAGCTTTTCAATTTCTATCATCAGTAACTTAGCTATATTTTCACCTTCTAAGCATTCATGGTGACAATCATTTAGTTCAATCAACAAGTTATCTCATGTAACCTCATTTCACTTCTTACTCGATGCAGTACAAGGGGTCAAGCAGTCTCATTAGCTGCGAGAAGCAGACGATTCGAATCGAGTTTTAACCTTGCAAGGTAAACCTAAACACACGGCATGTCAGGGTACTCCGACCCCACACATGACAACCGTCCCCATCGATTCCCCGTTCGCGTCCAGGCCTCACCGCCTTGGCATACAATGCTCCACTGGCCCCGGCTGCCGCCGTGCAGTGACCGCACTTGTACCCACCATAGCTAGCATGGGAGACTCAGTCTCAGGTCGCATGAGGGATAAAGTCCGCGCCAGGCTTCACTCAGGTACTAGGTTTACCGGTTACCATTTTTCCCGGCATGTGCTTAGTACGTTCGAAAGCTTGACTCAGGTATCCACACATTAATCCTTAATTCTTTTTCCCGTCTCATGGTCAAGGCATCCTCCCTGGATCCAATTCCATAGACTAACATAGATCCCGTTATCAAGATGAATACAATCAATTCCTGACCTCGCGCGAGTGCTAGAAAAATCACTCGACTTCTACCGAGATCCTGATTAGCAAGCAGTTACTCGACCTAGCATACTAGTATTCATCTCAAAAAGGAATCCTAAGTTCATGCAACTAGAGGTTTCAAGTAACTCCTACACTTAAGTGCACATTACAAACCTACAAGCATTAAGTGTAGTAAAGTAGCATATAATAATACGGTTATGCATATAAACCGGGGCTTGCCTTCAATAGCTGGGGCTACAGGGAGATCCTCGATAGTAGCCTCGGAAGCCTGCTCCTGGTCCTCCTCTTGGACAGATCCTTGCTCGGGGATGAGCACGTACTCTCCGTCGGCGAGATTACAATCTAATGAATGCAATGCGTAAGATATATGCATGATATGATATGTGCTTTAGTAATTTCAACTTTTGATGTTGTATGATCTACTTGAGTTAGATAAAGTTAAACCTTACTTTTGTGAGACCTTTGGGTGGTATACTTGGTAAATTGGGTCAAACTTAGCTACGTAAGTGGTAGGTTTATTTTCTTTAGGGTTCCACTGAATTCTTTTTTTAAAACCTTAGTGAGTTTGACAAGAATTCAAGTTGGACTTATTGGAGTGAGGTTTATTTCTTCTTTCTTCTCCTTAAGTTTTTGGAGTGGGTTTGAACTACAAGTTGTTTTAATAAAATTCCAAAAATCGTGTAAAAATTACAGTGGCTTATTACTGGTGTATAATTCTCTGTCTCAAAATTTCGGGATCCGAAAGTGAATAGTTTTCTCTGGACAAAATTACCAATTTTTAGGGCAGAAGGGGTGCTTTGAACTACAACTATTAATTAAAAGTAGGTAATCCTCTAAAACTTATTTTTGCTGGCTTTTAGGTGCTATAACATGACTTGACACAAATTTCTAGTCATTCTTACCCATTAGTTATTTTACTAGGGTTTTCTCAAGTTTCTAGCCAAAGGGGTGCTTTCTACTACTACTATATTTGAAAAATATCAAACAACAGACTTCTGATTTTTCTTAGCTTCTATTTTGTGCAAGAGCAATCATTCTGAAGTTTGGCATCTTTTTGCTTAAGGGAAGGGGTGGTATGCATTAATTGGATTAAATAGCCTTTCTTATAAAATATTAGCAATAGGTATTATTTTGCATCTTTTTAATGGGTTTGCCTTTTTCTCTGGTGTCCTATCTCATTATTGACCTAGCAAAATTTTATTTGCCCATTATTACATTATTATGAGTTATTCATGATTTATTTAGAAAATAACTCATTATCATATTACACTTATTTACCCTACTTAAAATGATGGGCTAGGGTGTTCATTATTTTTGTAGTGGGGTTCTGGTGGTTACAAGTCCACTGGATTTTTATCATCAATTTTGGGTCTGGTTTTGTAATTCTAATAATTGATTTCCAGTTGGAATAATGCTAAATAAAACATTTTATTTTAAAACTGATATGGTCTAAAGGTCTCTTTATTTTTCCTAGGTTCTCTGTTACTTATGTAAACTAGGAAAAGTAATTTCACTCATTGTTCATTAATTTCTAATGCCTTTCTGATTTTCTTAAGTTTTGGGCAGAAATGGTTTTTCATGAATATTTACACTATATTTTTCAATACTGGGGTTCCTACTATTTTTAAACAGTGTCTAAATGAGGTTTGAATACCTACAAATTTTCTTAGGTTCAGCACAGAAGAAAAACTAATTTTCCTTATTTAAACAAGGTTTGGTCAGTTTCTGTTTTTAATTTTAAACTCTAAAAATTAGAACAGAAAGCATAAGGTTCATTATTTTTAAATGATAGCTCACATTATTCAGGGTCTAACAAAATTAGTTTGACAACTTTTGCTTAAGAATTCATCAAGTTATGGATTTTCTAAGTTCTCTGGTTATTTAAAAAGATTAACAGAATTGATTAAATGGAAAACTACTTTTCACTGGGGTCCCTGGCGGGTGTTTCAAGTTTTTCCTCACGAATCAGTCCCTGGGCTACTATTCACATGAGACACTGACATTGCAGAAAACCCCCCGGGTTCTTCTAATCCTAACCCGAGGTCCTTCTTCTAACTTAAACAGTGCCCACGGCGGAAGAAAGGGTGGAGGGGCTTACCGGCGGCGAGATTGCTCTAGTGAGGTGGTCGAGGACGCAGGGGAGGTCTCGGGGATCACAACGATGTGCGGGTCACCGTCGGGGGTGGTCGGAGTTGGCCGGTCTGCGTGCACAGGCGGGGGAGCTCGTCGGCGGCGAGGAGTCCGGCCTATCCAGGGCAAAATTGACCAATCAAACGGGTCAGAGGGCTTCACCAGGGATCAAGGAAGTTGTGCGCGCGAGGAATTGAAGAATGGCTCACCAGAGAGCTCGGTCCACACGTGCAGGCGGGCGACCGAAGTCCAGCGAGGGTGATCTCGGGCTTCCGGTGAAGTTCTGCCAGGTCCGAGGGCTTCGGGAGCTTCACGGGCCTATGGTGGAGCTAACCGAAGCACTGGCGCGACTTGAGGGCGACTGGAGTGGGCTGGCCACGGTGGCCGAAGCTCTGGCGGCAATGGCGGGCAGAAAAGAGCTCGCCAGAGCTAAGGAGGGGTGAAGTGTGGCGCGCCCGGGGAGGCTTTATAGGCGCGGGTGGGCACGGCCGAGGGCAAGGGCGCACGACAGACTTGACTGAACGACGGGGCGAGCGAGCGCGCGGGTTGGGCGAGCACCGGCGTGCCGACCAGGGTTGAACACGTGTGCCCGTGCGTTCTGCCCAAGTTCTGGCGCGTGTGGTCACTCATCCGAGCCTGCTCTCGCCTTGGTCAGTGCACAAAACCTCTTCTCCTCCCTACAAGCTACTGATCTTGTGTGGGGGTCATAGGATTTTGCCTACTGGTTGCAGAGATATGGAGCCCGGAAATCCGGTTTGTCTCCCTGCTTAAATCCGAGGCAAATCCAAGGTTTTGTCGTGTCTAGGGCTCGTGTCCCAATGCCATCTTCTGGCATGCGACAGAGGGGTTAGTTAGGCATGTTTTTGTTAATGGGGCCATTAGGATTTGAGTTAGGGATCAAGGTGAACACGCTTGATCTTTGGCTCAAGGTCTAAAATTCAGAATTCTGAAATTCAGAATTTCCTATTGAGTCCCCACATGAGAAGCTTGCTTGGGGTTTTATTTGAATTATTTTGGCCAAGCTTCTTCAATCTTTATTGTTGCTTATTAAATATACTTCAATGTTTATAATTGGCCCAAGTCATGATTTTAAATTTTTCATACCCTTTTCCACATTCTCTGGAATTTTGCTCATAGGGCTCAATTAGGGTTTTTGTTGGGGTTGCACATTTTGCCTTTTTGAAAAACCCAATTGTTTTGAACATGATACTTTTAAGCATAGGCTTGGTGGATCCTTTATTCTTAAGTCAATTTGATGTTCATACTTAAATTTGGTTCACATAAGATGATGGTTCATGGGTTAGCACTTTGAGAGAAACCCTAGGTGACACTAGGGTGTCACAGCCTTCCCCCCTTAAAGGAATCTCGTCCCGAGATTCGGGCCAGAGTCCTCTCGGGGTGAAGCGAAGGGTGAGACTTATAGGAAGTGGGTGATTATTGTTATTATTAGAGCAAACTGCTCTTCGAATGTCATTCTCTTTGCAACTTCAGAAGGAAGTCCTTAAATTTGTTTCATGATTACTTTATCCTGAATTAAGATTATATCTTTGGAATTTAGATTCAAAGGGCAGGAGGAGGGGTTGGGTGTGATTACGTACCAGCTTCCTTAGGTAGGCAATCGGGGAAGTTGGATCTCAAGAATTCCTCGGTTTCCCAAGTAGCTTCTTCCTCTAAGTGATTACTCCACTGGACCTTGTACATCTTGATCGATTTAGCCCGAGTTGATCTTTCCTTGCAATCCAGGATCTTGGAAGGGTACTCTTGGTACGATAGATCTGGTTCTATCTCCAATTCTGGCTCTGCTATGATCTCGGTCGGCAATCGAACACACTTCTTCAGCTGAGATACATGGAAGACACTGTGAATGGTGGACATTTTTGAAGGTAACTTCAACTTATATGCCACGGGTCCACATGCTTCGATGATCTCATAAGGTCCAATGTAACGAGGGGCTAGCTTGCCTTTAATTCCAAACCTCTGCACTCCCTTGGTGGGTGATACCTTGAGGTACACGAAATCTCCCACCTCGAACTGGAGAGGTTTTCTTCTTCTATCATGGTAACTCTTCTGCCTGGCCTGAGCAGCTTATAGATTCTTCCTGATTAGGTTGACCTTCCTTTCAGCTTCAGTCACTAAGTCAGGTCCAAAAACTCCTCTTTCTCTAGGCTGAGACCAATTGAGTGGTGTCCTGCACCTTCTTCCATAGAGAGCTTAAAAGGGTGCCATCTTTAGGCTAGATTGGTAACTGTTGTTATAAGCAAACTCTGCCAAGGAGAGGTGCTTATCCCAGTTCTTGCCACAATCGATCGCACACGCTCTCAGCATATCTTCTAGAATCTGGTTTACTCTTTCCGTCTGACCATCAGTCTGTGGGTGGTAAGCTGAACTTCTGATTAGCTTAGTTCCCAAAGACTCCTGCAGTCGTTCCCAAAATCTGGCAACAAATTGGGCTCCTCGGTCAGAAACAATGGTCCGAGGTAATCCGTGCAAACACACGATCCGGTCAATATACAATTCTGCATACTTCTGAGCCTTATCAGTGGTGTGCATAGGAAGAAAATGTGCCACTTTCGTCAGTCGATCCACAATAACACAAATCGAATCATGATGACGAGAGGTGTTGGGCAGACCCACAATGAAATCCATGCTGATGTCATCCCATTTCCATGAAGGTATAAATAGGGGTTGCAAAGCTCCAGCTGATTTCAAGTGGCTTGCCTTTACCCTCTGACAGGTGTCACATTCTGATACATACTGGGCTATCTCCCTCTTCATTCTGGTCCACCAATACAAAGGCTTCAGGTCATGGTACATTTTGGTGCTTCCCGGATGCATAGAGAATTTGGAGAGATGAGCCTCATCCAAAATTTTCCTCTTGAGGTCCTGGTTTTTAGGAATCACCAATCTGCTTTTGAACCATAACACACCCTTTTCATCTTGGCGGAAACAACTATACTTCTCAATCTTCTGATGGAGATTCTTCTTGATAATCTGCACTCCCTTGTCACTGAGCTGGGCCATGATGATCTGGTCTTGCAAAGCTGGCTCAACAGAAATGTGAGACAACGAACCAGAAGGAATCACTTCTATTTGCATCTTGCTCAACTCATCACACAAGGTGTTAATGCGAGAATCCATCAGAATACAATTGCATTGCAACTTCCGACTCAAGGCATCTGCTACCACATTGGCCTTTCCTGGGTGATAATGTACCTCCAGGTCATAATCCTTGATCAGCTCTAGCCGTCTTCTCTGCCTCATGTTGAGATCAGCCTGAGTAAAGATGTACTTAAGGCTCTTATGATTAGTGAAGATGTTGCAGTGGGTTCCCATTAAATAGTGCCTCCACATTTTTAATGCATGAACCACTGCTGCCAACTCGAGGTCATGAGTGGGATAATTTTGCTCATTTGGCCTGAGTGATCTTGAGGCATAAGCAATGACTCGGTTGTCTTGCATTAAGACACAACCTAGTCCAGTGCCAGAGGCATCACAATATACATCAAAAGGCTTGCTATTGTCGGGTTGCGCTAACACTGGTGCGATGGTCAGATGCTGCCTTAATGCATGGAAGGCATCTTCGCACTTCTGACTCCAAACAAACTTGGCTTCTTTCTTCAGCAACTGAGTTATAGGCTTCGCAATTCGAGAGAAATCCAGAATAAATTTTCGGTAATAACCAGCTAATCCCAGAAAACTCCGAATCTGACGGACAGTTGTTGGTGGCTTCCAGTTCATCACCTCTTGCACTTTATCAGGATCAACAGCTATTCCTGCCTGAGAGATAGTGTGACCCAAGAATTTGATTTCCTTCAGCCAAAAATCACACTTGGACAACTTGGCATAAAGGTGGTGCTCTCGCAGACGTTGAAGTACTACATGCAAATGCCCGGCATGTTCTTCTTCGTTCCTTGAGTACACCAAGATATCATCGATGAAAACCACTACGAATTTGTCTAATTCAGGCATGAAAACAGAATTCATCAGATACATGAAATATGCTGGCGCATTTGTCAGCCCGAATGACATCACCAAAAATTCATATAGCCTGTATCTGGTTGAGAATGCCGTCTTCGGAATATCGCTTGCTCGTATCTTGATCTGATGGTAGCCAGAGCGAAGGTCTATTTTGGAAAACACCTTGGCCCCGACCAACTGGTCAAAAAGAACATCAATACGAGGCAAAGGATACTTGTTCTTGATAGTTACCGCATTAAGAGGGCGGTAATCTATACACAGTCTCAAGCTTTCATCCTTCTTCTTCACAAATAGTGCTGGACATCCCCAAGGCGAAGTACTTGGGCGAATAAATCCCTTATCCAGCAACTCTTGCAATTGCTTCTTCAATTCTGCCAACTCAGCGGGTGACATTCGGTAGGGCCTCCTGGAAATTGGTGTCGTTCCCGGTTGCAACTCGATGGCAAATTCAATATCCCGGTCTGGTGGCATTCCTGGCAATTCTTCAGGAAAGACATCTGCATACTCGCAGACCACTGGGATCTTCTTCAGAGGTAACTCCATCATAGAGAAAGCACATGACTGAGTAGAACTCTGACTGGGCAGAATTAAGGTGAAGTTCCCACAGAACGGAGAATTAACTTCCACGATACGGCTGGCTACATCAAGCACAACTTGGTGCAAGGTCATCCAATTAGCTCCCAGAATAATGTCCACATTTTCCAAACCTAACACAAGAAGAGTGGTTTTGACAATGTGGCTCCCTAGTTGAATAGGCACACTTTGGTTTAATTGATTAGTTGAAATTTTACCCCCAGGTGTGACTATCATGAATGACACTTTTGAGTGAGAGAATGGCAGTTCACATTTAGCACTGAACTTCTGGCTAATGAAACTATGAGATGCACCAGAATCAAACAGAATTAAAGTAGGTTGATTATAAACTGAAAAGATACCGATCATGATAGGAGCTCCCTCAGGTACTTCCTCTAGAGTAGTGAAGTTGAGCTTCCCTTGCCTGACTTGTACCTTCTGCTTTCTTCCCTTGTCTTGATTTGGTGCTGGCATCTGCCTCTGCTGGTTCCTGGGAAAATTCTTGGCATAGTGGCCCACATTGCAACAAGTGAGACACTTGTTCCCATTGCCCTGGCGGAACTGCTGCTGCTGCGGAGGCTGATTGTTCCTTGGGGCGGGAGCTGGAAAACGGTTGGGTGCCGGCTGCTGCTGCTGAGGTGGCCTGATCACCCATCTGCCTGCCTGCTGCTGGAAACCCCTGCTCTGATTGTGAGAAACAATCCGGAACCTCTGGGCCTGAGCGGATGGTGCTGCCATTGGTGCCTTTCTCTTCTTCTCTGCCTGGTGAGCTACAATGCATTCCTCCTGGGAGATGGCCATGTTGACCAACTCATTGAAGCTATCAGCCCGGACAGTGTTGAGTCGTTCCCGCAGCTTGGTATTAAGACCCCTGCGGAAGCGGTCTCTCTTCTTCTCATCTGAATCAGCATGGTACCCTGCATACTGGCATAAGTCGTTGAAGGCTAGCGCATACTGCAGTACCGTGCGGGTTCCTTGATTAAGGGCCAGAAATTCATTCAGCTTCCGATCAAGAATGCCAGCTGGGATGTGGTGTCCTCTGAAGGTAGTCTTGAATTCCTCCCAAGACACCTCACGATCAGCGGGGAGCATAGCACGGAAGTGGTCCCACCAAGTCCGAGTAGATCCGCGAAGCTGCTGTGCGGCGAAGCGAGTCTTGCTAGCATCAGGACAGTCTCCCGTGAGGAGGGGAAACTTGGACTCAACGATGCGAAGCCACACGTCGGCGTCCAACGGATCCTCTGCCTTGGTGAATAAGGGTGGCTGCGTGCTCAGAAACTCCTGGTAAGTTGCCATTGCCAGGGGACGCTGATGCTAGCCTCCACCATGCTGCTGAGGGTGGGGCTGGCGCTGCAAGAGCTGTCGCAGAATCTCATTCTGCTGGGCCATTAGCTCCTGCACTGTGGGAGCTGGAGGAGGTGGCGGGGGAACCTGCTCGTTATGCCCGCGACGCTGCCTAGCTGCCATCTGAAAACAGAGATTGCCGCCATTGTTATCCCAACTCACAGTTTCGAACGACAAGATATCATCTCATATGGAAGGAAAAATGCCATAGTCATAATATTAGGTTCGAAATTAAGATAACATGGTGACAAACATCCCACAGATTTCAAAAGTTCACAGGGTTACATCAATCAGGGGAAGGTACCCGTAAGCCTAGTCCAAAATCTGATATTAACTAAGCTCGCATAGGTTTCTATCCACCTAAAAGTGTCAAAGTGATTGTTTAACCCTGAGCGGTGGAAGCGACACTGGATACGGGTGAAGGAGGCATCGCAGAGGTAGTCCCATTGGCACCAGGGGCTGGTCCTAGCTCCTCAGGAGCCTCTTCTCCCTCGCTTCCGGCTTCATTGGCCTCCATCTCCAAGTGGTGCATGTCCAGGTGGTCATTCGCTTCTTCGAGTTCCCTCTGCACATCGTGAAGATGGTTCTCCAAGACATCAATGGTGTTGTCTCGGATCTCCACCTGCTGCTCCAAGGTGGTAATACGCTGGCTCAGCCTTTCCACCTGCAGATCCTTCTCTACCAACTCGGTGGATAAATCGACCACAAAATCTTCCCGACTGTCGAGAGTGAGCTTGGCGGTCTGAGCGATGTTAGCAAGGTGTGCCATAGCGTCGCTCTGAAGGGCCTGAAGGCGGTAAAGCGCACTCATGCACTGATCGGTGACCCTCCCAACCAAGTCAGGACACATTGCCCACACATCCTTCACATGGCTCACGTGGTTACACCACATGGGATCATCTCTCTTCTCAGTAGGGAAGAGTCCCAAGGGGTGCATCACCATCTCCAGGGGATGGTAGCCACAAAAAGTCGTCAGAGTCTTCATGGCTGCTGCTTCGACGGTGTCGTCCGTCCTGAGTCCAATCGTCTCAGAATCAAGAGAATGCCAACCCGGCTGAAGGGGATGAGCCTCCAAAGTCAGCCAGACCCGACAACGAGGTATCCGATGCTCCTCATACAACTGCACTGTGTACAAAGGGGGCGTAGGGTAACCGGCGGAGTTAAGCACTTCCCACAAGATGGAAGGAAAGCCATCGCGGGAAAGGAAGTCAGAACTGAAACGAGTGTCTCCTCCATTGGCGAGGGTGGGTGAATTCATCTGCGGAAGGGAATCAAAGGTAAAGATTATGGTGGAAGGAAAAAGAAAAAGAGAGCCCGGATGGTTTTAAAGAAAGTGAGTTAGCTCAAGTTTTTAATTCCTCTTTGTGTTTATAATGCATGCATGCTGGAAGTAACGTTGCCTCTCCAAACAATAGGGTGCTCTTAGGGCATCCTAAAAAAAATATAAGTACTGGCTCTCGGGGCCTAATTAGTTAGCCACCTATTTCTCCCTCTATGCCTAAGGCCTTTCGTCCTAGGGCTAGCGGTCTAATCCTGACGTTTCTTAGCAGTTTCTAGGCAAGTTTTAGATTTTGAAAATTGGTATTCATAGTTTATTGTCCTTCTCTGTGGTGGAATTTGCTCCGATACCAACTGTGGCGGAACCACCCGAATTATTCCAGCTTAAGTGCCTAAGTCACGCCTCAGGGGTCGTAACACACTTAAATCGGAATAACCCGTCAGTCCCTTAGATCTAGTCTGATAGAGCCACTTAACCAGGATCAAATTCCACAATCTCACTCGAAGGTGAGTCACAGAAGAAATACAATAAAACAGGAAACCTCAAATTTAGTGCGGAATTATTACATAGATCGGAGTTTTTGAGTAGCAAGTAAGAGTTCATGAAATAAAATGCAGCGAATAATCGATGTCGTCGGTATCGAGGAAATGGGCAAGGCCTAGCCCACTACTCCTCGTGCTCCTCTCCTGCCGGAGCAGCATCCCACTCGACCGTCCAACCCAGTGGCAGGGTGGTAGGCCAAGTCACACCATCAACCATTTCCTGAATGGTACCTGCAAAAATTATGCCACAAGCAAGGCTGAGTATACTAATACTCAGCTAGACTTACCCGGTGTGAGGAGTCTACTCCTCTACCTCTAGACTATGCAGCTGTTTGGCTGAGGGGGTTTGGTTTGCCAAAAGCGCTAGCTGTTTCTAAAATCAATTTTTAGCTTTTCAATTTCTATCATCATTAACTTAGCTAGATTTGCTCCTTCTAAGCATTCATGGTGACAATCATTTAGTTCAATCAACAAGTTATCTCATGTAACCTCATTTCACTTCTTACTCGATGCAGTATAAGGGGTCAAGCAGTCTCATTAGCTGCGAGAAGCAGACGATTCGAATCGAGTTTTAACCATGCAAGGTAAACCTAAACACACGGCATGTCAGGGTACTCCGACCCCACACATGACAACCGTCCCCATCGATTCCCCGTTCGCGTCCAGGCCTCACCGCCTTGGCATACAATGCTCCACTGGCCCCGGCTGCCGCCGTGCAGTGACCACACTTGTACCCACCATAGCTAGCATGGGAGACCCAGTCTCAGGTCGCATGAGGGATAAAGTCCGCGCCCGGCTTCACTCAGGTACTAGGTTTACCGGTTACCATTTTTCCCGGCATGTGCTTAGTATGTTCAAAAGCTTGACCCAGGTATCCACACATTAATCCTTAATTCTTTTTCCCATCTCATGGTCAAGGCATCCTCCCTGGATCCAAGTCCATAGACTACCATAGATCCCGTTATCAAGATGAATACAATCAATTCCTGACATCACGCGAGTGCTAGAAAAAATCACTCGACTTCTACCGAGATCCTGATTAGCAAGCAGCTACTCGACCTAGCATACTAGTATTCATCTCAAAAAGGAATCCTATGTTCATGCAACTAGAGGTTTCAAGTAACTCCTACACTTAAGTGCACATTACAAACCTACAAGCATTAAGTGTAGTAAAGTAGCATATAATAATACGATTATGCATATAAACCGGGGCTTGCCTTCAATAGCTGGGGCTGCAGGGAGATCCTCGATAGCAGCCTTGGAAGCCTGCTCCTGGTCCTCCTCTTGGACAGATCCTTGCTCGGGGATGAGCACGTACTCTCTGTCGGCGAGATTACAATCTAATGAATGCAATGCGTAAGATATATGCATGATATGATATGTGCTTTAGTAATTTCAGCTTTTGATGGTGTATGATCTACTTGAGTTAGATAAAGTTAAACCTTACTTTTGTGAGACCTTTGGGTGGTATACTTGGTAAATTGGGTCAAACATAGCTACGTAAGTGGTAGGTTTATTTTCTTTGGGGTTCCACTGAATTCGTTTTTTTAAAACCTTAGTGAGTTTGACAAGAATTCAAGTTGGACTTATTGGAGTGAGGTTTATTTCTTCTTCCTTCTCCTTAAGTTTTTGGAGTGGGTTTGAACTACAAGTTGTTTTAATAAAATTCCAAAAATCCTATAAAAATTACAGTGGCTTATTACTGGTGTATAATTCTCTGTCTCAAAATTTGGGGATCACAAAGTGAATAGTTTTCTCTGGACAAATTACCAAGTTTTAGGGCAGAAGGGGTGCATTGAACTACAACTATTAATTAAAAGTAGGTAATCCTCTAAAACTTATTTTTGCTAGCTTTTAGGTGCTATAACATGACTTGACACAAATTTCTAGTCATTCTTACCCATTAGTTATTTTACTAGGGTTTTCTCAAGTTTCTAGCCAAAGGGGTGCTTTCTACTACTACTATATTTGAAAAATATCAAACAACAGACTTCTGATTTTTCTTAGCTTCTATTTTGTGCAAGAGCAATCATTCTAAAGTTTGGCATCTTTTTTCTTAAGGGAAGGGGTGGTATGCATTAATTGGATTAAATGGCCTTTCTTATAAAATATTAGCAATAGGTATTATTTTGCATCTTTTTAATGGGTTTGCCTTTTTCTCTGGTGGCCTATCTCATTATTGACCTAGCAAAATTTTATTTTCCCATTATTACATTATTATGGGTTATTCATGATTTATTTAGAAAATGACTCATTATCATATTACACTTATTTACCCTACTTAAAATGATGGGCTAGGGTGTTCATTATTTTTGCAGTGGGGTTCTGGTGGTTAGAAGTCCACTGGATTTTTATCATCAATTTTAGGTCTGGTTTTATTATTCTAATAATTGATTTCCAGTTGGAATAATGCTAAATAAAACATTTTATTTTAAAACTAATCTGGTCTAAAGGTCTCTTTATTTTTCCTAGGTTCTCTGTTACTTAAGTAAACTAGGAAAAGTAATTTCACTCACTGTTCATTAATTTCTAATGCCTTTCTGATTTTCCTAAGTTTTAGGCAGAAATGGTTTTTAATGAATATTTACACTATATTCTTCAATACTGGGGTTCCTACTGTTTTTAAATAGTGTCTAAATGAGGTTTGAATACCTAGAAATTTTCTTAGGTTCAGCACAGAAGAAAAACTAATTTTCCTTATTTAAACAAGGTTTGGTCAGTTTCTGTTTTAATTTTAAACTCTAAAAATTAGAATAGAAAGCATAAGGTTCATTATTTTTAAATGATAGCTCATATTATTCAGGGTCTAGCAAAATTAGTTTGACAACTTTTGCTTAAGAATTCATCAAGTTATGGATTTTCTAAGTTCTCTGGTTATTTAAAAAGATTAACAGAATTGATTAGATGGAAAACTACTTTTCACTGGGGTCCCTGGCGGGTGTTTCAAGTTTTTCCTCACGAATCAGTCCTTGGGCTACTATTCACATGAGACACTGACATTGCAGAAAACCCCCCGGTTCTTCTAATCCTAACCCGAGGTCCTTCTTCTAACTTAAACAGTGCCCACGGCGGAAGAAAGGGTGGAGGGGCTTACCGGCAGCGAGATTGCTCCGGTGAGGTGGTCGAGGACGCAGGGGAGGTCTCGGGGATCACAACGATGTGTGGGTCGCCGTCGGGGGTGGTCGGAGTTGGTCGGTCCACGTGCGCAGGTGGGGGAGCTCGTCGGCGACGAGGAGTCCGGCCTATCCAGGGCGAAATTAACCAATCAAACGGGTCAGAGGGCTTCACCAGGGATCAAGGAAGGTGTGCGCGCGAGGAATTGAAGAATGGCTCACCAGAGAGCTCGGTCCACGCGTGCAGGCGGGCGACCGAAGTCCGGCGCGGGTGATCTCGGGCTTCCGGTGAAGTTCTGCCGGGTCCGAGGGCTTGGGGAGCTTCACGGGCCTATGGTGGAGCTAACCGAAGCACTGGCGCGACTTGAGGGCGACTGGAGTGGGCTGGCCTCGATGGCCGAAGGTCTGGCGGCAATGGCGGGCGGAAAAGAGCTCGCCAGAGCTAAGGAGGGGTGGCTAGCCGGTGATGGTGAGCGCGGGGTGAAGTGAGGCGTGCCCGGGGAGGCTTTATAGGCGCGGGTGGGCACGACCGAGGGCAAGGGCGCGCGGCGGACTTGACCGAACGCCAAGGCGAGCGTGCGCGCGGGTTGGGCGAGCGCCGGCGTGCCGACCAGGGTCGAACACGTGTGCCCGTGCGTTCTGCCCAAGTTCTGGCGCGTGTGGTCACTCATCCGAGCCTGCTCTCGCCTTGGTCAGTGCACAAAACCTCTTCTCCTCCCTACAAGCTACCGATCTTGTGTGGGGGTCATAGGATTTTGCCTACTGGTTGCAGAGATATGGAGCCCGAAAATCCGGTTTGTCTCCCTGCTCAAATCCGAGGCAAATCCAAGGTTTTGTCGTGTCTAGGGCTCGCGTCCCAATGCCATCTTCTGGCATGCGACAGAGGGGTTAGTTAGGCACGTTTTTGTTAATGGGGCCATTAGGATTTGAGTTAGGGATCAAGGTGAACACGCTTGATCTTTGGCTCAAGGTCTGAAATTCAGAATTTCCTATTGAGTCCCCACATGAGAAGCTTGCTTGGGGTTTTATTTGAATTATTTTGGGCAAGCTTCTTTAATCTTTATTGTTGCTTATTAAATATACTTCAATGTTTATAATTGGCCCAAGTCATGATTTTAAATTTTTCATACCCTTTTCCCCATTCTCTGGAATTTTGCTCATAGGGCTCAATTAGGGTTTTTGTTGGGGTTGCACATTTTGCCTTTTTGAAAAACCCAATTGTTTTGAACATGATACTTTTAAGCATAGGCTTGGTGGATCCTTTATTCTTAAGTCAATTTGATGTTCATACTTAAATTTGGTTCACATAAGATGATGGTTCATGGGTTAGCACTTTGAGAGAAACCCTAGGTGACACTGGGGTGTCACAGTTACCGGCAACAGCATATCGCTGGCAGCTTATTCTATTCCAACTTTAAGGTAAAACTTTTTTCCTCATCTTTTTAATCCTTTGTGATGAAGCAAAGATTTCTGATGAAGGCTATTTTGTACATAGTATGCTGCTAAGAAAAGCATTGAGGATGCAACAAGATATTGAGGATAAAAAGAATGAGATTATAATCGAGGGCCTAGATAATAAAATCAAATATCACGAAGCTTCTCTGGAGAAAAAGGACTTCCCTCTTCAGACATGGAAGGTTCATTGGCAGAAGCCCAAATCGAAATTGCTAGATTAAACGATGAACTCCTCCGAAAATCAAAAAGCTTGGAGCAAGAAAAGAAGAATTTTGATGCGAAGCTTGAAGCTGAAGTCGAGAAAAGTTCAAATCTATAAAAATCCTTAAAAGAGCTTCGAAATGTTTGCTTAAACTTTGGCAACCGCTGCGTGCAACAGCTACGACAGGTCTTCAACTCAATGGGAGCCAGCTCTAAAAAATTTGAACCTTCGGTTGAAGACTTGCCAAGCACCTTCGAACATATTGAAAGCAAAGTTGAGGCGCTTGATGAAGTAATAGCTAGACATGGCGAATTTTGTGCGCTGCTGGATTCTCGTAGCTCAGCTTTAGCTTTTATGAAGGCTGGTTGCACGCACGGAAAGATAGTAAACAGACTGAACTTCAGTCTATCTCCAACGGACCTAGCTAATATCCCTAGCCTAGCCCGAAGTATTGGGAATAGATTTATTACACAAATTTGGACGAAGGGTGGGCGGAACTTAGCTGGTGACGAGGCACGAAGTCATCTTAAGCCGGTATAAAACTTGTACCTGTTGCTTACCTTCTCCTGAAATTACTTTTTACCTTATACTGCTTTATTGTGTACAGGATGACGATGCCGAAGGTCAATAATCCGAAGCTCAACGAAGATTGAAGAAGCTACTGCACAAAGCTTTAGAGACATTTGAATTATCTTTGTAAAAGATATTGTAATTTAGGAATCAAACATTACTCTGTAAATTTGTCCATACCTTGTAATATATTTTTACCTTTCCATCCGTGTGTGAATTGCTTTGATGTGGACGAAACTTGTATCTTTTGAGCCGAAGGCGAAAAACACCTTCCCTTCTTTTCGTACACAATGATGCGTATCTTTGCTTCTTTATGCTCATCGAAGCATTGTCATCAAAGCCGAAGTATCTGTTTGTACTTTATGTTATGATGATGATGATCTTACGAATGTCTAAATGAATGCGTATGAATGCAATGAATGATGTAATGTAATGTGCAAATGAATGTCCAAACACACGCACACGAAGCCACATCCAGACTCTGCATCCCCTTAGGAACGTCTTTTGAGTCTTAAGCTCTGCATTCCCTTTGTAACGTCTTTTGAGCTTCTTCACCTTCTATTTCGGTGGTATAAGTTCTGCATCCCCTTAGGAACGTCTTTTGAACTTCTTCGCCTTCTATTTCAGCGGTATAAGTTTTGCATCCCCTTAGGAACGACTTTTGAACTTCTTTGCCTTATATTTCGGCGGTATTTGGCTCTGCATTCCCTTAGGAACGACTTTTGAGCAGAAAACTTATGTTGCGCTCCCTTAGGAATGACTTTTTGTAGCTTCGTCATGCTCTGCATCCCCTTGGGGACGTCTTTTGAGCTTCTCCCTGTTTTTCTTTTTGCACTCGATGGTGCAGGCTCAGATTTTACATGTTACATCTTTGGGGGATTTGGCCCTCATGGGGCTAAATAAGAATGAAAAATTACAAGCCATGGCCCCATTAAAAACCTTTCTCCCCCTTTTGAAAGCAAAAGGGTGCCATAGAAAAAATGAAAAAATATTACATCAAATTACACGTAATATCGCCGAAGCTCATCCGCATTCCAAGATCTAGGTATGTCGTTGTCGTCCATATTCTTCAACCTATAAGAACCGGGTCTTGACGAAGATACAACCAGAAAAGGACCTTCCCACTTCAGCTGTAATTTTCCCACTGTGTCTGGATTAGCCACTCTCCAAAGTACCAAATGTCCTAACTTGATATTTTTCAATCGAACTTTTCTGTCACGCCATTTTATTGTTTCAGCTTGATATTTATTGATGTTCTGTATAGCTTGAAGTCTGGTCCCCTCTATAGTATCTTTTGTTACATGATAATCAGCTTCGTCTTCTGCCGAAGCTACTGTTCTTATTGATCCTGCTTTAGCTTCTTCTAGAGTTATAGCTTTGTCACCAAATAATAGTTTGAAAGGTGTAAATCTTGTTGATCTTGACATGGTTGTATTGTGGCTCCACACCACTTTAATCAACTCATCTGGCCACTTTCCTCTAGGCTGATTGAAGATTAGCTTCATTATTCCTGTCATTATAATGTCATTTGCTCTTTCTACCAATCCGTTTGATTCCGGGTGCCTTACTGATGCAAAATGAATCTTCGTGCCAATTTTGTCACAGAAATATTTGAACGTTTCAACCTCAAACTGTGTTCCATTGTCCACAGTTATAGCCTTCGGCACGCCGAAGTGAAGACAATATTCTATCAGAAGAATTTTTGGACTGTGGCCGAAGTTATTGTAGCCAAAGGCTTCGCTTCAATCCACTTAGAAAAATATTCTACAGCCACCACAACATACTTCAAATTACCTTGTGCTGGTGGAAGTGGACCTAACAAATCCAGGCCCCATCTTTGTAATGGCAAAGTAGGCTGTATCAGCTGCGTGAGAGACAAAGGTTGCTTCTGATCTCTTGCACATTTTTGACAATTCTCGCACTTTTGAACTAGCTCTGCTGCATCCGAAGCTGCCTTCGGCCAATAAAATCCTTGTCTAAACACTTTTCCCAGCAAGGGCCTAGACCCAATATGAGATCCACATAGACCTGCATGCATCTCCTTCATTAATTCTATACCTTCGGTTCTGGATAAACACTTGAGGAGTGGAGAACAAACTCTATGTTTGTATAATTCCCCTTCTATTATCACATACGGTCTTGTCCTTGCTTCCATTCTCTTATTATAAGCTTCGTCATCCGAAAGACAATTACCTTGGAGGAAAGATACAATTTCAGTCCTCCAATCTTTACTATGTACAGGGGAAATTGCAAGCACTGCTCTCTCCATAAGTTCAACCGAAGGTGCTTTTATTGTCTTGAAAAATACTTCTAAAGGTAGAGGGAGCCCCTGTGCCGCTGATTTGGCTAATAGATCTGCATGCTCATTTTCTCCTCTTCGAATATTCTTGACGGAAAAACCTTCGAAAGAAGCCTTCAGCCTTCGAACTATATCCAAATATTTTTCAAGCTTCAGATCTCTCGCCTTACTACTTTTGTCTACATGACCATAAATGACTTGAGAGTCAGATTTAAGGATGGCCATTCTTATTCCCATTGCCTTTAACTTCCGAAGCCCCAACAGAAGTGCTTCATATTCAACAATATTATTTGTACAACTGAAGTCAAGCTTTGCTGCATAACATGTTCTTACTTTAGAAGGCGCAACTAGGACAATAGCCGCTCCTGCGCCGAAGGTTTCCCAGGAACCATTGCAGAACACTGTCCAAGCTTCGGCGTCTTTATTTGTTTCTTCTTCCTGAGCCCCTGGCGTCCAATCAACAATGAAGCACAACAGCACTAGCACTGTGCACGATTTTCGGCAGCCACTGTTATTTTCGGCGGCTAAGGGTTGGCCGCCGAAAATAACGGCTGATTTTCGGCGGCCTAGATAGGTCGCAGAAAATAAAATAATTTTCGGTGGCCATGGATAGAGGCCACCGAAAGTAACATAATTTTCGGCGGCTGTGTCAGGAGCCGCCGAAAATTATGTTACTTTTGGCGGCCCCTACCATGGCTGCCGAAAATAACCTTTTTAAAACGGTCAGCGTCGACCCTTTCTCTTTTCTCTTCCTCTCTTCTCTCGACCGCTGTCTCTGCCCGTGCCGTTGCTCCCAGCCGGCCCTCCCCGCGCCGCCCTCCCCGCGCTGCGCCTCACCGCCGGCCCCGCGCCGCGCAGCGCCCCTGCGTGTGGGACGCGCGCGCGCCCGCCCGGCCGCCGCCGCCCACCGACGCCGCCGCCGCCTCGAGTCGCCGTCGATCGCCGTTCAAAGCCCCGCACTGCCCCCGTCGACCGCTGCCGTTCAATCAACTCTGCCGTCGTCGCCGTTCAAAGCCCGGATCATTAGGTATTATTTTTGCGTTATTTATTCAATATTTTCGGCAGCCGTTGTTTAATTGCCGCCGAAATTAATATATATTTATGATTGTGTATGTTTAATTAGTTGTGTGATTAATATTATTGTTTAATTCGATTTCATTAATGTATTAGTGGTATATGTGTTTTAGTAATTAGAGGTATATTGTATTTAGTCATTAATTTCATATTAATATGTGGTACTATTATATTATTAGTTTTAATAGTAATGATATTGGTACGTAGAATAATTGCATTATTAGTGTATGTTGTACTTAGTTTGATTTGATTCAATAGTATATCATTCTCTGTTTTATATATAAGTAATGTATTGTTTAGTGGCAACGAGGTTATGCTGCCGAAATTATTTTGGGTCCTGCTAGCTTGCTGTGGTTTAGAATCTATCCTTACCTATACATGTAGGACCGATACACTTCACAAAATTGAATAATGGTTTCATGATATGGTTCGGTTTAACAGTCTCAGGCATGGCTGAAGTCCGTGCATGGATGTATAATGGCTGGAGTAGGAATGGACGTCATTCTGATGAGTGGGTAGCCAAGACCAAAGATTTTGTGGAACACGTATTCGCCTTGTCCTTAACTGGCACTGTCAGATGCCCTTGTAGGCGGCACGAAAACAGTATATTTCTTAATAAGGAAAGAGTTAACCTAGATCTTTGTCAGTTTGGATTTATGCCCGGATATGAGGTGTGGGAACATCATGGTGAGGTAGTACCCAACCAGAATTTAGAAGAGGAGGAGAACAATGATTGGGTTAGCGATGATGCGATGCATGAGATGCTAGATTCGCTACGTCCAGAATTCAACCTAAGCTCTAAGGATCCTGCCACACCAGAGGTTTCAAGATTTTTTAAACTACTAAAGACTCTGAAGAGCCGTTGCATGAACACACAGATGTGAGTATACTCGCTTTTGTGACACGGCTCATGGCCATTAAGTCCAAGTACTTTTTCTCGAACAATTGTTACAATGAGATTTTAAAGTTATTCGGAGATGTGCTCCCAAAGCCCAATAAGTTGCCTAAAGACATGTACCATTCAAAAACAATTATCAAAGGTCTCGGTATGGATTATGAGAAGATTGATGTGTGCAAAAATAATTGTATGCTTTTCATGAAGGAGCATGCAGAAGAGAAAAAATGTCTGAAATGTGGACAATTTAGATTTGTGGAAGTTGTTAATGATGAGGGTGAGAAGGTGATGACAGATGTTGCACATAAGCAGCTCCGCTACTTGCCACTAACTCCTCGAGTGAAACAGATGTTTCTATCTAAAAAACCGCTATGCACATGCGATGGCACAAAGAAGGTGTCCGTGATAACGATGACCTAATCGTGCACCCTTCAGATGGGGATGCATGGAAGGCTCTCGACACGTTTGATCCCGACTTTGCAGCTGATCCGAGGAATGTTCGAATCGGCCTCGCGACCGATGGCTTCACACCTTTTGGTCAAATGGCATCATCATACTCATGTTGGCCCGTCTTTGTTATTCCATACAACCTTCCACCTTCTCTTTGTATGAAATATGAATTTATATTTCTTTGCTTAATCATTCCTGGCCCAGACTATCCTGGAAAGAACCTCAATGTCATGTTAAAACCCTTGATTGAAGAGTTGAAGGAGCTTTGGAAAGGTGTTGAAGCATACGATGTTTTTAAAAAACAGATATTGAAACTTCGAGTTGCGTATTTGTGGTCGGTGCATGACATCATGGCGTATGCTATTTTTACCGGTTGGAGTACACATGATAGATTGACATGTCCATATTGCGATTCAGATACAGATTGCTTCCGTCTTGCTCATGGTGGAAAGATCACTTACTTCGATTGTCATCGACGCTGGTTGCCTAGGAAACACCCCTTTAGGAGCGTTAAGAAAAACTTTATAAAGAACACTGTGGTCACCAAAGGACCGCCTAAACGTCTTAACGCAGCAGAAATATATGCTCAGCTGAACAACCTTGTCTTAAATGAAAAGGGGGACAAGTACGAAGGATTCGGAGTGGACCACAACTGGACACATAGATGTGGTCTCTGGGAGCTCCCTTATATGTCGTCGTTGATTCTTGTGCACAACATTGATGTCATGCACCAAGAAAGTAATGTTGCTGAAGCCCTCATACACACCTGCATGTATTTTGAAAAAACAAAGGACAATCTGAAAGCTCAAAGAGATCTAGCAATGCTTTGTGACCGACCAACCCAAGTGCTCAATGCCAACGGTAAGCCGCCATGTGCCTTGTTCTGTCTTACCTCTAAAGACAAGATCGAGGTAATGAGATGGATGAAAAAAATTAAATTTCCCGATGGATATGCTGCGGGCTTGAAAAGAGCTGTGAATTTGAAAACGGGAAAACTAACTGGGTTAAAGAGCCATGACTTCCATATATTAATGGAGAGGATTATCACTGTCATGTTTCGTGGTTATATGCCCGACGCCATGTGGCAAGCAATAGCTGAGCTATGTTATTTCTACAGGCAGATCTGTGCCAAAGAAATAAGTAAAATATGATGGAGAAGTTGGAGAAAGAAATACCAGTGTTGTTATGCAAGCTAGAAAAATATTCCCACCTGGATTCTTCAATCCGATGGAGCATCTACTTATTCACATTCCATATGAGGCAAAGGTTGGTGGACCTATACAATATAGGTGGATGTATCACATTGAACGTGCACTCAAAAACCTGTGAGGCATGGTTCAAAATAAGGCTAGAGTAGAAGGATGCATCGCTGAAGCTTTTTTGCTAAAGGAGGTTTCATACTTCACGAGTGTGTATTTTGCAGAGGAACATAATGTCTATGCTACTACCATGCGATACAATGTCGATGAGGAACCTCCAGTCAGTGATCTCAACATTTTCCAATGGAGAGGCACAAGTACTAGTAAGGGCACGTTCTAGCACCTTAGCATGGTTGAAAGAATGTCCGCATTGCTATACATGTACTCTAATATGGAAGAGATGGAGCCATATTTCATGTAAGTCTTTATTTGACCCTAAATTTCTTTACCAAATGAGCCATATTTAATTACTTATTTGTCGTACAGTAAGTTCGACGAGGAAAATTGGACTTATTCCCATCAGCCTACAAGCAAACAACTAGATACGATGTGACGACATGGGAGGCAAGGAAGACCTAATTTTGTTGAATGGTTTCGCGAGCATGTAAACTCTTTATATTCCTTACTTTCATGTCATTTAGCCTTTTACGCGAGGTAGTCAATTTAACTGTATGTTATTTGCAGTGCACAAAGACTCCTAACATACACGAGGACTTGAGATAGCTATCAAATGGGACGGTGACTTGCAGAACCTTTGGTAGATACGATGTGAATGGCTTCCGTTTTCGTTCAGACCAATTTGAAAAGTCTCATCCTCGTGCAGCCACACGTAACATTGGAGTTCTGACTAGGGCACTCGATGCACTCGATAGAGAAACTAATTATTATGGCATCATTCAAAACATCCTAGAGTTTAATTTTGCAGGGAACAAAACTTTGAAATTAGTATTCTTTCTATGTGATTGGTTTGACAGCACTAATGGGATTAGACAAAGTCAATATGGCATAACTGAAGTAAAGCACAAGGAACGACTTCGAGGCCATGATAATTTTATCCTTGCACACCAGTGCGAGCAGGTCTACTATATGTCGTACCCAAATCCGAAGTTTAAAGCATGGTGGGTAGTTCATAAGGTGAACCCTAGAGAACATTTACATACTCCTTGCACTGCTAGTTATCAATTCGAAGACGAACAGGCCGATGATGTTTATCAAGAAGAAGAATTGCCAACCACTTTTACTATCGATGAGGGTGCTGCATTGAACTCACTAGTCGGAGAATGTAACGATGTCACTGCTGATGAGTGTGTTGAACCGAAATGAAAACGAAATCCAAGGAACAAAAAAGCCACATTGCGAGCTTTGGATCGAAGAGGACTCCTTGATCTGATTCTGATGAATTTTGATGTGTAATGCATAATTTCATATTATGTGATGTATTATTTGATTTTTTTACTAATTCACTTAATTTTATGGAGCTAATACATTTAATGTTTTTCTATTGAACAGGATGAGTGGTAGGAAAATAAAGCGCACTGCTAGGGGGTTTCTTAATGCGGCTAGCAGGATACTCCCTAGTGCACGTTCCCTTTACCAAGGGAGTTCTTCTAGCCAGAGCAGACAGGAGGCGTTGCTGAGACACACCCGGCCAGAACTACGTGATACACCTATCGCTCTACAACGGAGTACCGATGTAAATGTTTATGTAATTGATCTTATTTGTCAGTCATTTATGTAATTGATCTTATGTAAATGTTTATGTAAATGTTTACGTGTATCTATTTCATGTCCATAGGAAGAGGAGGACGACGAGGAGGAGGTGGAACACCATGAGGAGGAGGACAAACAGGCCCATGAGGAGGAGGAGGTGCAGGCCCATGAGGAGGAGGAGGAGGTGGGCATAGATGCTGAGGCGGATGACGATACCACTGAGGCTCCTATCGTTCGACGAAGGGCACTCCGAAGGGCCACTTTGTCCTACCTCCGTCAGCGCCTACACAATCTGAAGCTCGAGTACTGATCATCCCGGTTGGTGATAGGTACTCATGTTTGGCCACTTTGTTCTTACTTATTTATTTATTGTACACTATATATATGACATGACTTCCTTGTTTTTTTGTCATGCAGCCAATGGGAAGACACGTCATTTGACGGTCGAGGTAACCATAGACAGGTTAATGAAGTCTTAGGTAACCTCTATCGTCTACATAATCCAGAAATTGTCACCGACCCGAAAGGTGTGGTGGTTCCTTGCACTAGCTGGTCGCACTTCGCACTAGCTCCACATCCTACATATGGAACAGCTCAAGGCGCCGTCAAGCACGACTTTTGGGTAATGTTTCAAACTAACATTTATTAGTTGTTTCAAACTAACATTTATTAGTTGTTTTCAAACTAATTTTATTTTTGATGTTGGACAGAGACGCTATCGTGTGGAACCTGAGGCTCAAGAGCATGCAGACCGAGTATTAGAGAAAAATGCGAAGAAGGTGTGCAGGGATGCATTTTCCAATGCTCATCTACAGGTTGTGAACGTGTACATGAAGCGCCAAGGTCATTCTATCAACAACTTTCGACAATATTCGGATGTCTACTTGACTGTAGACCAGTACATGGAGGTAAAAATCTAATTTAGCAGCTCATTCAGATGTGAATGTAATTTTGAGCTAACGCTTTATATGCAGGTAACTCTTCCATGGATGGAACACCGGTCGTAGGCTTACAAGGCTTTGCATGAGATATGGGCTTCGCCTGAGTGGATTGAGAAGTCTAACAGGAATCGACATAGGCAGCGCCATCAGCAAGACGAGGACAATGATGAGGTCGTAGTCAACCATACCTATGGGGCTGATGGACACATTCGGTTGGCGAAGCAAATGATGAGGATGTAGTATTCTATTTTACTCAGAAATGAAACTGGATTAAACTCATATATTTGCAGGAGGCTCAAACTGGAGTTGTCCCGAGTCCAATCGATGTTTATAGGAGCGGGCATAGAGCGAAAAACAGTGAAATCTCCGATGAGATGTGTAGTCAAGCGGCCGTTGAGCGTATGGTTAGTTGTTGTTATGATTAATGTTTTCTTGCCATATAGCTATAAATTACATGTGTGCTGAACCTTCATATTGTATTGCAGGAGACATACGGGCAGGAGATGGTTAGGAAGTATGGAGAAGACTACGATTGGTGAGGAGCGCCTACCATCGACGCTGAAGTTGTGCATTCACTTGGAGGCAAGGCACATGGACGGTATGAACTTGTGAATTTTTTCAATAATATTGGAACTATGACCGAATAGCTAATTTTCTTGTTTTTCAAGATATTCTATGTTTACCGGTGTTATCGATTCGACGGAGTTGCGTTCTCGTGGCGGCTCTTCGTCGCAGGCGGGCTACGGTAGTAGCAGCCATAGTTGCCGCTCTGTATCTAGCATGGAGGAGGCTATGAGGGAGCAGCAAGAAAAGTTTCGCGAAGAGCTGCGGCAACAACAAATGGCATTCCTCCAACAGCAATCAGAGTACATGGCTGCTTACAACGCACAGGCCCAACAAGCAATGAACGTGAGTGTCTTATTTCTTCTCAACACGCTCGATATTGGTTATATAACTAATATATTATATTTGCAACAGTCTTGGTTTCCACAGCAGGCACAACAGCAACCATTTGTTTTCCCTCAGTTTCAGCCGCCGATGCCTCAGTGGGGATTACATGCTCCGCCACCTCCACCTCCACCTCAGGTGCTTCAATTTAGTTAAGACTTGTCGTTTGTATCAACCTAATTTCAAATCTTTACTAAACTTGATTTTGTAGGGATCCGGGGTCATGGGCCACAACACGCCACCACCGGTCATACCAGCACCAGGAGGAGCTTATGCAGGGGAGGGAGCTACTCCAGGAGAGGTTAGTTTGAGAAACAATTTGTTTCAATAGTGGTCTTATATGTAACCAATATCGTTATGAATGTCTTCTTTTTTCTTTAGGATCCGAACCCATTACACGAATTCGTCAACGAGTTTTTCGCTTCTGGAGGTACTGGACACAACTCCAACGACCCCGATATGTGATGGAGTTAGCTTTGTGCCGCATTGTGCGTTGTAATGAACTATATGTGGATTTTATGATTGTATGAACTATTGGTGGACTTTATATTTGTATGGACTCAAGTTTTATGTTGTCAACTCAATTATGAATTTTCTGTTATTGTATGAAATTTCTGTTATTGTATGAATTTTTTCAATTTTTTTTGCTCTGAAATTGTTAATTTTTGGCGGCCTCCCTGGCCGCCGAAAATAAGAAATACTATTTTCGGCATTTCTTATTTTCGGCGGCTGACTCCCTGGCCGCCAAAAATTACGTGTTATTTTCGGCGGCTGCCGTGGGGCCGCCGAAAGTAAGCTATTTTCGGCGGCCAAGGCCTGGCCGCCAAAAATATGGCCTTATTTTCGGCTATTTTTTCTGGCGGCAAGGAACCGCCAAAAATAAGTCTAAAGCCACCGAAAATAGCTTATTTTCGGCGGCAAAGGCCTTATTTTCTGCGGCTTCTGGCCGCCGAAAATGACTGTAGCTCTTGTAGTGAAGTCTGCTAACGCCTGGGACTGAATTGAGGATCTATGTACATAGTCAATACTGAATTCGTTAAGCTCTGCAACCCATTTTCCAATCCTTCCGGTAGCTTCTCTGTTCCTCATTATGTCCGTTAGAGGCTCTGATGAAGGAACAATTATGTGATATGCTTGAAAATAATGCCGAAGCTTCCTGGAGGCCATTAACACAGCATACAACACCTTCTCCAATTCTGTATAATTTTTCTTTGATAAACTTAGAACTTCGGAAACGAAGTATACTGGGGCCTGCTTCTTGATTTGGCCATCTTGCTTCACCTGTACAAGCTGAAAGGGAAATGTGCCCTTGGGCCATTTCTAAGCATTTTGGTGATTGAGTGCCAACACATGTGCTTAATTGTGAATTTATGTACATGGATGAACAAGGTGCAAATCATGAAGTAAAGGTATGTTTCTAAGCCTTAGTACATTGGTTTTATGTACTAATATATTTGTCTAAGTGTTAGAAACAGAAAGAAGAAGAAAAGAGAAGAGGAGAAAAGACTTGGCTGTGTGCAGCCAAGACTCAGTTCGGTCTGGAGCACCGGACTGTCCGGTGTGCACCGGACATGTCCGGTGCGCCAGGCTGCCTCGGCGCGAACTGGCCGCTCTCGGGAAATTGGCCGACGGCGTACGGCTAAAATTCACCGGACTGTCCGGTGTGCACCGGACTGTCCGGTGAGCCAACGGTCGGCCGGGCCAACGGTCGGCCGCGCAATCCGCGCGGGACACGTGGCGGAGCCAATGGTCGGAAGAAGGCACCGGACTGTCCGGTGTGCACCGGACATGTCCGGTGCGCCAACGGCTCCAGATCTTCCAACGGTCGGCAACGGTCGGAAGCGCCTGTTATGGAAACAAATCGGGCACCGGACACTGTCCGGTGTGCACCGGACTGTCCGGTGCCCCCGAAGACAGAAGGCAAGGATGGCCTTCCGGATTTGCTCTCAACGGCTCCTAGCTGCCTTGGGGCTATAAAAGGGGCCCCTAGGCGCATGGAGGAGACACACAAGCAACCTTTGAGCATACTTGATCATCCACACTCAGTCTTTGCGCATTTGTTTGTCATTCTAAGTGTTTCGAGCTCTGTTCTAGTGAGAACTTAGTGATACTCTTGTGAGCTCGATTCTTGGCCGTGTGTGTGCGCGTTTCGCTGTGGATTTGTGTGTGTTGCTTCCCTCCCTTACTCTGTGTTTCATTTGTGATCATATACTTGTAAGGGCAAGAGACTCCAATTTGTGGAGATTCCTTGCAAACGGGATAGTGAAAGGAACAACAAAACACCGTGGTATTCAAGTGGGTCTTTGGACCGCTTGAGAGGGGTTGATTGCAACCCTCGTCCGTTGGGACGCCACAACGTGGAGTAGGCAAGCGTTGGTCTTGGCCGAACCACGGGATAAAACCACTGTGTCAACTCTGTGCTTGATTTTCTTGTGGTACTGTGTTTTGTTGAGACTTCACCTTAGCCACTTGGCAATAATCGTGCTAACACTTAACAAGTTTTTGTGGCTTAAGTTTGAAGTTTTTACAGGATCACCTATTCACCCCCCCCCCCTCTAGGTGCTCTCAATTGGTATCGGAGCCGTTCTCTTCACAAAGGGACTAACCGCCCGAAGAGATGGATCCTAAGGGGAAGGGTATTGTGATCAATGACAAAGAGAAGGAATCCTTCGTCAACGAGCCGAAGGACGATAAGCCTACCGACTCCGGCTCGGGCCAAAGACGGAAGGAAGGGAAGAAGAAGAAGACAAGGCGCATCAAGGAGATCGTCTACTACGACAGCGACGAGTCTACTTCTTCCCAAAAGGACGAGGACCACAACGACTACGAGAGAAGGAAACCGGTTAACTCGAACTTTTCTTTTGATTACTCTCGTATTCCGCAAAGTTCACATTCTCATTTGCTCTCCATTCCACTCGGCAAGCCCCCACACTTTGATGGAGAGGACTACGGATTTTGGAGCCACAAAATGCGCAGTCACCTATTCTCTCTCCATCCTAGTATATGGGAGATTGTAGAGAGTGGAATGCACTTTGATAGTTCGGATAGTCCCATGTTCATTAATGAACAAATCCATAAGAATGCACAAGCTACTACTGTTCTTCTAGCTTCTTTGTGCAGGGATGAATATCATAAAGTGAGCGGCTTGGATAACGCCAAGCAAATCTGGGACACCCTCAAGATTTCTCATGAGGGGAACGACGTCACCTTGCTCACCAAGATGGAGTTGGTAGAGGGTGAGCTTGGACGGTTCGCAATGATAAGGGGCGAGGAGCCGACGCAAACATACAACCGGCTCAAGACCCTTATCAACAAGATAAGGAGCTACGGAAGCACACGATGGACGGACCACGACGTCGTCCGCCTAATGCTCAGGTCATTTACCGTTCTTGATCCTCATTTGGTGAACAATATACGTGAAAATCCCAGGTACACCAAGATGTCGCCCGAAGAAGTTCTTGGGAAATTCGTCAGCGGGCGAATGATGATCAAGGAGGCGAGGTATGTGGACGATGCCTTGAATGGTCCGATCAACGAGCCGCAACCTCTTGCTCTCAAGGCAACACGAAGCAAGGAGGCGCTACCTAGCAAGGTGGCACAGATTGAGGCGGCCGGACTCAATGATGAAGAGATGGCTCTCATCATCAAGAGATTCAAGACGGCGCTAAATGGTCGCAAGGGGCAGCCAAGCAAGACCAAGACAAAAGGGAAGCGCTCATGCTTCAAGTGCGGTAAGCTTGGTCATTTTATCGCTAACTGTCCCGATAATGAAAGTGACCAGGAAAAGGGGAACAAAAGAGAGAAGAAGAAGCAATACAAGAAGGCAAAGGGCGAGGCGCATCTAGGAAAGGAGTGGGACTCGGATTGCTCCTCCTCCGACTCCGACAATGAAGGACTCGCTGCTACTGCCTTTAACAAGTCTTCCCTCTTCCCCAACGAGCGTCTCACATGCCTTATGGCAAGGGAGAAGAAGGTGAGTACTCAAGACTCCACTTATGCTTCTTCTAGTGATAATGAATCTAGTGATGATGATGACATAGATTATTCATGCTTGTTCAAGGGCTTAGATAGATCTAAGATAGATAAAATCAATGAATTGATTGATGCATTGAATGAAAAGGATAGGCTTTTAGAAAAACAGGAGGATTTATTGTATGATGAACATGATAAATTTGTAGAGGCACAAAAATCATATGCTTTAGAAGTAAAAAGAAATGAAGTGCTTTCTAGTGAATTATCCTCTTGTCATGAAACCATAGCTACTTTACGAAATGATAATAATGATTTAAGTGCTAAACTAGAAGTAGCTAGTAAATCAAATTCCTGTGTTGAAAATGTTACAATTTGCACTAGGTGTAAGGATTTTGATGTTAATGCCTGTAGTGAACACTTAGTTTCAATTTCCAAACTAAGTGATGAATTGGCTAGTCTTAATGCACAACTTAAGACTAGCAAAAGTGAATTTGACAAGTTAAAATTTGCAAGGGATGCCTATACAATTGGTAGACATCCCTCAATTAAGGATGGGCTTGGCTTCAAGAGGGAAGCCAAGAACTTAACAAGCCATAAGGCTCCCATCTTCGTCAAGGAGAAAGGGAAGGCCCCTATGGCTAGTAGTGCTAAAAAGAACCATGCTTTCTTATACCATGATAGGAGACATGCTAGAAATGCTTATAATGATTTTGATTTACATGTTTATGATTCTCATGCCATGTTTGCTTCTAGTTCTTCATATAAGCATGATAGAGATATGTGTAGGAGAAATGTTGTACATATGCCTAGGAAAGATATTGCTCATGTGCCTAGAAAGAATGTTATTCATGCTCCTAGGAAAGTAGTGAATGTACCTTCTATAATTTATTGTGCTTTAAACACTTCCTTTGCTATTTGTAGAAAGGATAGGAAAATAGTTGCTAGGAAGTTAGGGGCAAAATGCAAGGGAGACAGGACTTGCATTTGGGTCCCTAAGGACATTTGTGCTAACCTTGCAGGACCCAACATGAGTTGGGTACCTAAGACCCAAGCCTAAATTTGCCTTGCAGGTTTATGCATCCGGGGGTTCAAGCTGGATTATCGACAGCGGATGCACAAACCATATGACGGGGGAGAAGAAGATGTTCACCTCCTACGTCAAAAATAAGGATTCCCAAGATTCAATTATATTCGGTGATGGGAATCAAGGCAAGGTAAAAGGGTTAGGTAAAATTGCAATTTCTAATGAGCACTCAATTTCAAATGTGTTTTTAGTTGAGTCTCTTGGTTACAATTTACTATCTGTTAGTCAACTATGCAACATGGGATACAATTGCCTTTTTACTAATGTAGATGTGTCTGTCTTTAGAAGATGTGATGGTTCACTAGCTTTTAAGGGTGTACTAGACGGCAAGCTTTACTTAGTAGATTTTGCAAAAGAAGAGGCCGGTCTAGATGCATGCTTAATGGCTAAGACTTGCATGGGCTGGCTGTGGCATCGCCGCTTAGCACATGTGGGGATGAAGAACCTCCACAAGCTTCTAAAGGGAGAACACGTGATAGGTCTAACAAATGTTTATTTCGAAAAAGATAGACCTTGTGCAGCTTGTCAGGCAGGTAAACAAGTGGGAGGAGCACATCACAGCAAGAATGTGATGACCACGTCAAGACCTCTGGAGCTGCTGCATATGGACCTCTTCGGACCCGTCGCCTATCTAAGCATAGGAGGGAGTAAGTATGGTCTAGTTATTATTGATGACTTTTCCCGCTTCACTTGGGTGTTCTTTTTGCAGGATAAGTCTGAAACCCAAGGGACCCTCAAGCGCTTCCTCAGGAGAGCTCAAAATGAGTTTGAGCTCAAGGTGAAGAAGATTAGGAGCGACAACGGGTCCGAGTTCAAGAACCTTCAAGTGGAGGAGTTTCTTGAGGAGGAAGGGATCAAGCACGAGTTCTCCGCTCCCTACACACCACAGCAAAATGGTGTGGTAGAGAGGAAGAACAGGACGCTAATCGATATGGCGAGGACGATGCTTGGAGAGTTCAAGACCCCCGAGTACTTTTGGTCGGAAGCCGTGAACACGGCTTGCCACGCCATCAACAGGGTCTACCTTCACCGCCTCCTCAAGAAGACGTCATATGAGCTACTAACCGGTAACAAACCCAATGTATCTTACTTTCGTGTTTTTGGGAGCAAGTGCTACATTCTAGTGAAGAAGGGTAGAAATTCTAAGTTTGCTCCCAAAGCTGTAGAAGGGTTTTTATTAGGTTATGATTCAAATACAAAGGCGTATAGGGTCTTCAACAAATCATCAGGTTTGGTTGAAGTCTCTAGCGACGTTGTATTTGATGAGACTAATGGCTCTCCAAGAGAGCAAGTTGTTGATTGTGATGATGTAGATGAAGAAGATGTTCCAACGGCCGCTATACGAACCATGGCGATTGGAGACGTTCGGCCACAGGAACAAGATGAACAAGATCAACCTTCTTCCTCAACAACGGTGCATCCCCCAACTCAAGACGATGAACAGGTTCATCAAAAGGAGGCGTGTGATCAAGGGGGAGCACAAGATGATCATGTGATGGAGGAAGAAGCGCAACCGGCACCTCCAACCCAAGTTCGAGCGATGATTCAAAGGGATCATCCCGTCGACCAAATTCTGGGTGACATTAGCAAGGGAGTAACTACTCGGTCTCGACTAGTTAATTTTTGTGAACATTACTCTTTTGTCTCCTCTATTGAGCCTTTCAGGGTAGAGGAGGCCTTGCTAGATCCGGATTGGGTGTTGGCCATGCAGGAGGAACTTAACAACTTCAAGCGCAATGAAGTTTGGATGCTGGTGCCTCGTCCCAAGCAAAATGTTGTGGGAACCAAGTGGGTGTTCCGCAACAAACAGGACGAGCACGGGGTGGTGACGAGGAACAAGGCTCGACTTGTGGCAAAAGGTTATGCCCAAGTCGCAGGTTTGGACTTTGAGGAGACTTTTGCTCCTGTGGCTAGGCTAGAATCAATTCGTATCTTGCTAGCATATGCCGCTCACCATTCTTTCAGGTTGTACCAAATGGATGTGAAGAGCGCGTTCCTCAACGGGCCAATAAAGGAGGAGGTGTACGTGGAGCAACCCCCTGGCTTCGAGGATGAGCGGTACCCCGACCACGTATGTAAGCTCTCTAAGGCGCTCTATGGACTTAAGCAAGCCCCAAGAGCATGGTATGAATGCCTTAGAGATTTCTTAATTGCTAATGCTTTCAAGGTTGGGAAAGCCGATCCAACTCTTTTCACTAAGACTTGTGATGGTGATTTGTTTGTGTGCCAAATTTATGTCGATGACATAATATTTGGTTCTACTAATCAAAAGTCTTGTGAAGAGTTTAGCAGGGTGATGACGCAGAAATTCGAGATGTCGATGATGGGCGAGTTGAACTACTTCCTTGGGTTCCAAGTGAAGCAACTCAAGGACGGCACCTTCATCTCCCAAACGAAGTACACGCAAGATCTGCTAAAGAGGTTTGGGATGAAGGACGCCAAGCCCGCAAAGACTCCGATGGGAACCGACGGACACACCGACCTCAACAAAGGAGGTAAGTCCGTTGATCAAAAAGCATACCGGTCAATGATAGGGTCTTTACTTTATTTATGTGCTAGTAGACCGGATATTATGCTTAGCGTATGCATGTGTGCTAGATTTCAATCCGATCCTAAGGAGTGTCACTTGGTGGCGGTGAAGCGAATTCTTAGATATTTAGTCGCTACGCCTTGCTTCGGGATCTGGTATCCAAAGGGGTCTAACTTTGACTTGATTGGGTACTCAGATTCCGACTATGCTGGATGTAAGGTTGATAGGAAGAGTACATCGGGGACGTGCCAATTCTTAGGAAGGTCCCTGGTGTCATGGAACTCTAAGAAACAAACCTCCGTTGCCCTATCCACTGCTGAGGCCGAGTATGTTGCCGCAGGACAGTGTTGCGCGCAACTACTTTGGATGAGGCAAACCCTCCGGGACTTTGGCTACAATCTGAGCAAAGTCCCACTCCTATGTGATAATGAGAGTGCTATCCGAATAGCGGAAAATCCTGTTGAGCACAGCCGCACAAAGCACATTGACATCCGGCATCACTTTTTGAGAGACCACCAGCAAAAGGGAGATATCGAAGTGTTTTATGTTAGCACCGAGAACCAGCTAGCCGATATCTTTACCAAGCCTTTAGATGAGAAGACCTTTTGCAGGTTGCGTAGTGAGCTAAATGTCTTAGATTCGCGGAACTTGGATTGAATTGTAGCATACATGTATTCATGCTCTTGATCATGTTCCTTTCTGCATTTTGTTGCTTATTATGGTGCTCAAGTTGTACATACACTCCCTGGACCTCACAAGTCCGTTGCAAAGTGATGCACATGTTTAGGGGGAGATGTGTTACAACTTGACCCTTTGAGACTAACCATATGTTTGAGTTTATTTGATTTAGTCTCAAAGGAGAATTGAAAGGGAAAAGGTGGACTTGGATCATGCAAGACTTCCACTGCACTCCGATGAGAGGGTAACTAATTCCAAGTCCATCTCATGAACTCTTGTCGCCATTTGCTCTTAATTGAAGATTTTTGGTGAGGCAATGGGGTTAAAGGGCCAAAATTGATCCCGTTTTGGTGGTTGATGCCAAAGGGGGAGAAAATAAAGGCCAAAGCAATAAATGGATCAGCTACCACTTGAGAAATTTGAAAATAGTAGAGTAGAGTTTCTGGTTTGTCAAATCCCTTTTATTGTCTCTTTTGGCTTCTTGTGGGGAAAAGTAGCAATTATGGGAAAAAGGGGGAGTTTTTGACATCTTTGATCAATCTCTTTTAGAATGACTTTCTTTATGCTTCAACATGTGTGTTTAACTTAGAGATAGAGATTTGAGTTTGATTTGCAAAAACAAACCAAGTGGTGGCAAAGGATGATCCATATATGCCAAAATTGATTCAAAATAAATTTAAGTTTTATTTGAAGTGAGTTTGCACTTGTTCTAGTTGCTTTATGTTGTGTTGGCATAAATCACCAAAAAGGGGGAGATTGAAAGGGAAATGTGCCCTTGGGCCATTTCTAAGCATTTTGGTGATTGAGTGCCAACACATGTGCTTAATTGTGAATTTATGTACATGGATGAACAAGGTGCAAATCATGAAGTAAAGGTATGTTTCTAAGCCTTAGTACATTGGTTTTATGTACTAATATATTTGTCTAAGTGTTAGAAACAGAAAGAAGAAGAAAAGAGAAGAGGAGAAAAGACTTGGCTGTGTGCAGCCAAGACTCAGTTCGGTCTGGAGCACCGGACTGTCCGGTGTGCACCGGACATGTCCGGTGCGCCAGGCTGCCTCGGCGCGAACTGGCCGCTCTCGGGAAATTGGCCGACGGCGTACGGCTAAAATTCACCGGACTGTCCGGTGTGCACCGGACTGTCCGGTGAGCCAACGGTCGGCCGGGCCAACGGTCGGCCGCGCAATCCGCGCGGGACACGTGGCGGAGCCAACGGTCGGAAGAAGGCACCGGACTGTCCGGTGTGCACCGGACATGTCCGGTGCGCCAACAGCTCCAGATCTTCCAACGGTCGGCAACGGTCGGAAGCGCCTGTTATGGAAACAAATCGGGCACCGGACACTGTCCGGTGTGCACCGGACTGTCCGGTGCCCCCGAAGACAGAAGGCAAGGATGGCCTTCCGGATTTGCTCTCAACGGCTCCTAGCTGCCTTGGGGCTATAAAAGGGGCCCCTAGGCGCATGGAGGAGACACACAAGCAACCTTTGAGCATACTTGATCATCCACACTCAGTCTTTGCGCATTTGTTTGTCATTCTAAGTGTTTCGAGCTCTGTTCTAGTGAGAACTTAGTGATACTCTTGTGAGCTCGATTCTTGGCCGTGTGTGTGCGCGTTTCGCTGTGGATTTGTGTGTGTTGCTTCCCTCCCTTACTCTGTGTTTCATTTGTGATCATATACTTGTAAGGGCAAGAGACTCCAATTTGTGGAGATTCCTTGCAAACGGGATAGTGAAAGGAACAAGAAAACACCGTGGTATTCAAGTGGGTCTTTGGACCGCTTGAGAGGGGTTGATTGCAACCCTCGTCCGTTGGGACGCCACAACGTGGAGTAGGCAAGCGTTGGTCTTGGCCGAACCACGGGATAAAACCACTGTGTCAACTCTGTGCTTGATTTTCTTGTGGTACTGTGTTTTGTTGAGACTTCACCTTAGCCACTTGGCAATAATCGTGCTAACACTTAACAAGTTTTTGTGGCTTAAGTTTGAAGTTTTTACAGGATCACCTATTCACCCCCCCCCCTCTAGGTGCTCTCACAAGCGCCGCACTAACTGCAGAGTGAGAAGCCGCTACATACAGGAGTAATGGAGCCCCTGGCGAAGGTGGAGTTAGAGTTGTCAGATCTATCAAGTATTGCTTTAATTCTTCAAAAGCCTTTTGCTGAGCCGGACCCCACTAAAAAACTTCGGCTGACTTTAGAATTTCAAAGAATGGTAGATTCCTCTCTGCTGATATTGATATGAACCTATTCAATGACGCAAGCCTTCCTACCAATCGTTGAGCCCCCTTTTTTGAATTTGGTTGCTCCATCCGAATGATAGCTTCGATCTTGCTCGGGTTGGCTTCAATTCCCTTCGTTGATACCAAACAGCCGAGGAACTTGCCCTTCTTCCCTCCAAAAACACACTTTTCTGGATTTAATTTCAGGCCAGCTTGCCTGAAATTAGCAAATGTCTCTTGCAAATCAGCAATGTGATTTTCTTGCTTCGTGCTTTTCAATATGATATCATCAACATAGGTCAGTACATTCCTGCCTATTTGAGAATGATGGACCTTGGCTGTCATTCTGCTGAAGCTTCCTCTAGCATTCTTGAGCCCCTTAGGCATCCGAAGATAGAAATAGGTACCACTGGGAGTTATGAAGCTAGTCTTCGACTCGTCGTCCTTCTTCATCCAAATTTGATGATAGCCTGAGTAACAATCTAGTAGACTCATGAGCTCTGAAGAAGCTGCTACATCTACAAGAGAGTCTATTCTTGGTAATGGGAACTCGTCCTTTGGAAAGGCCTTTGTTGAGATCTGTGAAATCAATGCACATTCTCAATTTACCATTGGCCTTCTTCACCATAACAGTGTTGGCTAGCCATTCTGGGTACTTCACCTCTTTGATGAGGCCATCACTAAGAAGTCTCTTCACTTCATTCCAAGCACCTTCAGCTTTGTCTTCAGACATCTTCCGAAGCCTTTGTTTTCTTGGCCTGAAAGATGGATCCACATTGAGTGGATGTTCAATAACATCTCCGTTGACACCACAGAGATCATTGGCTAACCAAGCAAAGACATCTTTGTTGTTGAATAAAAATCTTAGCAAAGTCTTCTCTTGCTCATCAGATAACTGAGACCCCAGCAGTACCCTTTGTTCTGCTATATCTTGACATAGAAGCATAGGCTTCGGCTGGTCCGTCGAAGCAGCCTTCTCTCTTTTATATTTGTACTGCTGACAGGCTTCAGCTCCATCTATGTTATGGATTGCCTTTGAATCTGTCCAGTTCCCCTCAGCCCTTCTGGCAGCTTCTTGACTCCCATGGATAGCAATGGGCTCTTGTTCCGAAGGTATCTTCATGCATAAATATGCTCGATGAAGTATTGCTTCGAAGGCATTAAGTGTCCCTCGACCAATGATTGCATTGTAGGGGTACTCCATGTCAACAATGTCAAAGACAACCTGTTCAGTCCTTGTGTTGTGGACGTAGCTGAAGGTAACTGACATTGTGATTTTACCAAGTGCAACAATCTGCCTTCCTCTGAAGCCACAAAGAGGGTGTGTAGCATCATGAATCTTGTCCTCTGGCTCTTGCATTTGTCTAAAGGGCTTAGCAAATATGATATCCGCTGCACTGCCTATGTCAACCAGAACATTATGGACCAGAAATCCCTTGATGACACAAGATATGACCATAACATCATTGTGAGGGTAATCTTTGAGCTGAAGGTCCTCCTGGGAGAAGGTGATTGGAATGTGAGACCACATGGACTTGATGAAGGGTCCTTGCACCCCAACATGCTGCACTGTTCTCTGTGCTTCCTTCTTCTGCTTCTTGTTGGTTGGCTCTAAACTTGAACCACCCGTGATTGGGAGCACCAGCTTCGTAGCTGAAGGTGCTACGACTTGGTTGTTGAACGAAGCCATCAACTCAACAATGGAAGTGAGTTCACTAGAGGTGGGCACCAATGTTGGGGACTTGTTCTCAAATGCTATGAGTTAAGAACAAGACAACACAAGAAGGTTAATGGTTAAAGTCCTTCGTCCTACGAAGCATTATCTCCCTTAGGATATAATGATCTTCAGACGAAGGTTATGAAGGACTTACCTTCATCATCGCATTGTATATTAATGGAAGTAGAAGCATATAAAACATGAGAAATAACATGAATAATCATATATCACCATTAATATATCTTTATTATATTATCATGAATGAACATGAACTATATTGAATTACATTTGTACCTTCGTCTTGACAGAAGGCAGAAATCCAAGCGTGACGCACAAGTGAATACAAGCCAGCGTGAACAGTACGGGGGTACTGTTCATCTATTTATAGGCATGGGACACAGCCTGGTCAAAATTACATTTATGTCCTTCATGACTAGTTACAATCATGACACAAATTATCATGGACTGATCGGTCTTTTCCTCTTTAAGTCGGTGCAGCCCTTCGCCTCAAGGCATGTCACTATGCCGAAGCTCCCTGGATCGTAGCTTCGGCGTGTACCTTCGCGCTGTGTTTGCTTACATGCTGATCTTTTGAAGGTGTTTCTGCTTAGAGGACCTTCGCCGACGAAGCATGCCCCCAACAGATAGTCAACAACACTATTCCAGAGTCTAGGCACATTTACTGATGCTACAGAGAAGCTGGACTAAGAACTTGATATACATCTATTGTATTTTTCATTTCTTTTGCTTTATGTTCTTGCCTCAAAAACAATTTGAGAAGGTGTAACCTTCGAGACATTGTAATGAATCTGTGGTTACACCATCAAGTGTAACAACAAAGGTGAAGAAGCTCCAAAGTTGTTTCTAAGGGGATGCAGAGCTTAAATGCCACCTAAGTAAAAGGTGAAGAAGCTCCAAAGTCGTTCCTAAGGGGATGCAGAGCTTAAATGCCACCTAAGTAAAAGGTGAAGAAGCTCCAAAGTCGTTCCTAAGGGGTGTAACACCCTGATTTTGGGGGTATAAAATTTCTTTCTAATTATCACCCAAAATCATGTGTTACTCTTCCTTTTCTCACTCTAGGCTTTCTCTCTCTCTAGATCCTCTCTACCTTTTTCTTTTTGATTAGAAATAGCTTAAACTAGTGGAGATTAATTATTTAATTTTGTCAAAACCTTATGAGTCATGACATGTTCCATCATGCTGAGCTTAAAATATTCTTTGAAGTGTTGCACAAGTTTGAATTTATTTGAATTTGAAACCTAGTTTGAATTTGGATTTGAAAACCCTATAGAAAAAGAAATAGAAAAGGAATTAGAAAATCCAGAGAAAAAGGAAAAGGGAAAGCAGCCTAGTCAGCCCACTAAGCCCAGCCAGGTCGCGCGCCCGAGCGCCCGCGCCGCCTGACAGGCGGACCCCGCCTGTCAGCGGCAGTTCTCCCTCGCGCGCGCCCTCCCTCTCTCGCTCGCTGCCGAGTGGGGCCAACCTGTCGGCGCCAGTTTCCTTCGCCCGTTCGCTCCCTCTCTCTCTATATCGCGGGCCCGGATCGCCAGTCACCGAGCTGTTGCCTCGCGCGCCCCTTTCTTCTCTCTCTACGTCGTGGGCCTGCCCTGTCAGTTCCACCCCCTCCGCGCTCGCCGTGGACCGGCGCATGCGCACTCGCGCATGTCGCCGGATTTCACGGCCACGACGCCTGCCCACGCGGCCAGCTCCCTTCTTAGAGCCTCGCTAGTGCCCCGCACACACCCCACGCCTCATTTCGCTCAGCTTCACCCTCTCTCGCGCTCTGCTTACGCCCTAGCTGCCGCTGGAGACCCGCGCCCGCGTTCCCGGCCATCCAGCTCACCGGAGACCACTCCAAGCTTCTCCGAGCTCTGCCCCGAGGTGAGACACCTGTCCTCGTGCCCAATTTCCCCTATTGTGCCCTGTGTTCGGCCAATTTCGCCTTCACTGGTGCTCGGCCGTGGTGGTCCGCCGTGCTCGCATGGTGGTCGGCCGATTTAGCCCGGTCTAGTTCACCGGAGTAGGTCCCTATGTCACCCCTGCCTCTGCTAAAGTTAGCCAAGGCCATAGCGTGCCTTAAGCCCCCACCTTGTGGCCGGAATGGCTCACCGGAGTTCCTCCGGCTCGCCCGAGGCTTTCTCACCGCCGTTCTCCCCTCTCTACTTATGGATTCATGGCCCTTTCCCCGCCATCGAGTTTGCCCTGGCACCCTCTTTCTCTCTGCCCAACTCCAGCGACCCCAGAGCCACCCTAGCCCGCGGGAGCCTCAACTCCGGCGACCTCACCGCCGTGGAGAGGAACAGCGCCGCCCGCAGCCGTTTGTCCCCCTGGTTTGATCCCCTCCGTTCGATTCAGATCGCACGGCCCGGACCGCGGGTACCGCTTCGCGCACGCGCGCCTGACGCCTTGGCACCCCTATCAGCGCTGCCCGCAGCCGTTCGTCCCCCCTAGTCTGATCCCTTCCGTCCGATTCAGATCGCACGGCCAGGACCACAGGTACCGCTTCGTGCACGCACGCCCTGCACCCTTGGCCCGCCTGTAAGTGCACAAACCCCCTGGCGCTGGGCACGCTCGGCCAGCGCGCTTGTTGGAGACTTGTTCTCAAATGCTTCGGATTAAGAACAAGGCAACATAAAAAGTGTTAAACGTTAAGGCCCTTCGTCCTACCAAACATTATTCCCCTTCGGGAATAATGGGTTCCGGACGAAGGTCATGAGAGACATACCTTCGTAAATTCAACAAGTGATAACGAAAGACTCATATAAAACATGAAATGTAGATCATAGAATCATTTCTATTTTATTAACACAAAGAAATAGAAATGATTATAAATTACAAATGTACCTTCGGTCCTGAGAGAAGGTAACAAGTACAAGCGTGACGCAAAATGTCAATGCACAGTCAGCGTGAACAGTACGGGAGTACTGTTCATCTATTTATAGACGCGGGACGCAACCCACGTAAAATTACATCTATGTCCATTACATTTGTTAACGATTTATGGAAATCTGTCGAGGCTCCCGAAGTCTTTTCATCTTTAAGTCGGTTCCCCCTTATGCTATCGCGCCGAAGCTTCCCTGCGTACAGCTTCGGCTGCTCTCGACCTTCGTCTGGTTCAGGCTTCGTCCTGGTCGTGCTCCGTATCCATAATTCTGAATCCGAAAATACCTGTTCATATAATCCACTTGGAAAACATTGTCAAATCATGTTTTTGAGGACCTTCGGAGGACGAAGGCCCCCAACAGTAGCCCCTCGCAATATTAATTTGTAAATAATAAATTTAGATTGCGATATGGACGAAGGCCTTGAGCCGAAGGTCCGAAAAAACACCTTCCCTTTGCTAGAATAGCAACATTCACTGACAAGCGGGGCCTTTCAATTTTCAACGCCCTAGGCATATAAATAAGATCACATCGCGAACTCATTTGGTACGCACACTTGCCTTTTGCTTCGGTCCACTAAAATTTTTAGCTCTTGTTCATTAAGATTTGCTGGTCTTTTTGATTTCGAAGCTTCGGCCTCGGGAACAATTTTTAGCGTTTCCGAAGATGTCTGAAGACAAGAAGATCCCTGCTGAGACGAAGCTGAAGATCCCTGCTGAGACGAAGCTGAGTCTCGAGGAGGAGAAGAATCTGGGGTTCCTGATAGCGATGGCAGAGACCAATACAGAAAAAATCACGAATGAGATTCTCGAAGGTTTGTCCGAAGATACTGATGATAGCGACAGCTATGATGTGGAAAGTGGTGGGGAAGAGGCCGAAGATCGACCGTGGCGACCAAGCCACACAGTTTTTGGGAAAACGACCATCAAGCAGAGTCACATTGATAATATGAGGGGGCGATATTTCCGAGACATATCTATTGTGAGAGCTGATGCCGGGGAAAAAACTTCTCCCACCCCCGAAGAAGATGAAGTTGTGATTTTCCGAAGCTTCCTCAAGGCTGGGCTTCGATTCCCCCTGAGCAACTTTGTTGTTGAAGTACTAAAGACATTTCAAGTCCATCTGCATCAAATCACTCCCGAAGCCATCATAAGAATGGGAGTGTTCGTCTGGGCTGCGAGGAGCCAAGGTTTGGAACCGAACGCTAAAAGCTTCTGCAACATTCATGAGTTATTATACGAGACGAAGCCCTGGGGAAAGGAGCAATACCATAACAACTTTGGGTGCTACAGCTTCGGCGCCCGCTCCGGGTCAAGCTGCCCTGTGCCGACCTTTCGGAAGAGGTGGCCTGGAGCCTGGATAACTGAATGGTTTTATGTAAAGAATGATCTAACAGCTCAAGAGAATGTGAAGAGTATCATTATGCACCCAATCTGGCAACGTTTCGGTCTTCGAAGGCCGAAGGTCGAAATGGACGAAGCGGCCGAAGAATGCCAAAGAGCCTTCGGGGTAGTCTGCTCGTTTATTGGGACAAGGGACTTGGTCCAAGAACACATTGCCTTCAGGGTATGGCCACTTGCAGAAAAGTGGGAAATGCCGAAGGAAACCATCAAAGAGCCCGACGAAGGCGGACTAGTCAGATTAAAGTATACATTCAAATATGCAGATAAATTTATTGAACCTGATGATGACTGGCTGAAAAGCATTGAAACATTAAGTGACGAATTACTTGGGGCATATTCGAAGGCTGAAAATACTGCGCTATCAGCAGCCTTCGGAGGCCGAAAAAAGAAGAGACTCAACCGAGTATTTGATGCAGTCAGGTTCTTCTACCCTGATTATCGTTATCCCATCCGAAGGCAAAAAAGGAAAAACATAACCCCTGAAAAAGAAGAAGCTGGAACTGCTCCTAGCGAGCCAGAACCGAAAGGAAAAAGGTTGAAGGTCCTCACACACCGACCACGCCATATTGAACCAGCTTCGGTGCCTGAGTTTACCGGAGAAACTTCTTCGGCCGCCGAAGCTGAACAGCCAACCTTGCTGCCAGAAATTGCAGAGATGGCCGAAGCGCCATCGACAGAAAAAATGGAAAAAGCGAAAAATCCGACTAAGGAAAAAGCATCAGATATTTTGAGTCCTGTAGCAAATGTCGAAGCAGCAAAAATCCAAAAGGGGCCAATGGTGACCCCAAAAAGAAAGAGAATGGTAAATGTTCTAGATGTCTTGGAGATAATTAAGTCTTCAAGTACAACTCCAAAAAAGAGTGTTGAAACTGCTGAAGCTTCTTCTGAAGTTCCGACACAACAAGCTGAAGCTAAGGCTGGGCCTTCAGAGCCCTTCAGGGAGCAAACTTTGGAAGCTGAAGCAATAAAAATACCAGAACCAATTTTAATTGAAGAAACTAACACTGCCATCCCCGAAGCGCCTGCCAGCATGTGTGATTACATCATACGACATGCTTCGGGGAAAAAACTATCTGAAGAAGAAACCCACGAAGCTAACCATTATGCAAAGGAGCTAAAATATCCAAAGGGAGCAGTAATATTCAATGGGACAAATGAAGATGATTTCTTGTACTGCCTGCCTGACAACAAAGAGCTATCTGTCTGCCGAGAGATGGCCAGAAGTATTGGTTTCCCGAAGCTTGAATCTGGATTAAGCGCCATGACGAAAGAAGACCTCGCAGACAGTCTTGCGTACAACAGCCTGAAGGTACGGGAATTAAACGCTTGAATAAAACCCCTTATAATTTTTTACGCAACTCATTCCTTTTTTCTTATATGAGTTCTTTTTCGTATAGGGCCTGATCCTAAGCAACGCGCTAAGAGCGCAAAAGAGCGCCGAAGATGAAAGTTATGAAATTGCATTTAATAATTTACGCTCTGAAGTTATCAAACTGAGAAACGAAGCTTTGGAAAAAGATAAAATTCTGCTTACACTGGTAGATAAAGTGAAAAAAGACGAAGCTGTTTCAAAGGCCCAAACCGAAGCTCAAAAACGCGAGATTAAAGATCTTCAGAAACAGCTGGCTAGAGCTAAAGAGGAGCGTGCGCTTGAGGAAACGAAACGAGAACTTAGTGATTTTATGGTCAGCAAATTGGAATCAAGAGTTAAGGAGCTTCGCACATCTCTAGGAAAATGCTATGTTAAATCTATAGAATGCGTGAATAAAATTAAAACCAGCTTTGCTAGCGTCGGCGCCTTTTCCAGCGAAGAGAATTTTTCTCAAGGTAATCCCGAAGATCCGCTGGAATGGATTAGCCACGAAGCAGAGGCCTTCGAAGAAATTCTGAACAGTCGCGGCGACATATGCGCTTTTTCGGGCGCCAGAGGAATTGCTTCCGTCTTAGAGAAGAAAGGTTGCGGGCATATAAAATTTTTAGCTCAGTCCGAAGCTACCTTATCTTCCGAAGATATCAAGGACCCCTCGGCCGAAGCAAGCGTGATTGGTGGCAAATTTTTTACTGACATCTGGAACAACGGCGGCCGAGGAATGGCACAAGAAATTATCCAAAGGAGCGAAAAAGGCATCCACGAAGCTAGGAAAGTGGCAGAAACTGCCGAAAAAAGTACGGAGCCCGAAAGACAATTAGGTATTAATTAGTCGTTCTTATTGTGTTGTAATTTTTGTTTCAAACTCTGCACATAGTTTTTAATAGTGATGAAGAAATGTTCTCTTCCCTCAGAAGCTGCTGGGTCGACTGCCGATCCCCACACAAAAGGAGATGAAGAAATCAAACAAATGGCCGAAGCTATCATGGACAAAGTTGTTGATCAACTTCTAAATGAAGTCGCCGAAGCTGTATTAAGAGAGGACTAGATGCTATTAGAAGAAGCATTTAAATTGTGATCTATGTAATATTTTGTACATTTGAATGTAATGTACAAGTTTCTTTTCATTATTCAATTCTTTACGATGCATGAAACTGTACATACATACCATTTTTGAGCCTTCGGCGAAAAAAACACCTTCCCTTCTTTTCATGCTTCGTGAAGAAAACATTCTTCGTTAAAACTGTTCTGATAAGACACATCCATGCTTCGTAAAAACAGCCTCCGAAGCTATTTTCCGAAGATCATCATCATATTCCCTCGTGAATTTGCACGATTTGCACTTTCTCAAATCATCCTTTTCGAAGGTTAATACTGTGTGCCCTTCTTTTGCCGCATGCAACATGATGTATGATGCTTATGCTATGCGAAATGATGTGATGATGTAATGTTATGCAAATGACGTCTGTTCCGAAGATACATACACAAAACACATTCGTAAGCTCTGCATTCCCTTAGGAACGTCTTTGGAGCTTCTTCGTCTTTTACTTAGACGATCTCAGCGTTGACTTTTCGCTGTAAGCCTCCCTTAGGAGCTTCTTCGCCCTTTACTTAGGCGGTATCAGCGTTGACTTTTCGCTGTAAGCCTCCCTTAGGAGCTTCTTCGCCCTTTACTTAGGCGGTATCAGCGTTGACTTTTCGCTGTAGGCTCTGCATTCCTTTAGGAACGACTTCTGAGCAGAAAACTTACACTGCGCTCCCTTTGGAACGGCTTTTTGTGACGTCACAAGCTTACTCTGCGTTCCTTAGAACGACTTTCTGTTGCTTCGAAGGATTTTTAATTTGAAGGTCCTCCTTGGTAACGGAAAAAAAAATTTTAAGCTTCAGCAACTTAAGCTTGTGAAACAAATAGATCTTCCTCGTGAAAAACAACGAAATTATTTCATGAAAACTATCAATGTTTTTTGCTTCACAGAAAATAAAACTGAATAGGAAAAACTGCTATCAAAGGTAGGATATGTATCAATAAATGTGCTTCGACTCTGGCACAGTGCTGTTGACTGTGCGAGCTTCGGACTGCTCTCTGAAGTCCCTCTGATGTGGAGCGTATTGACTCCCTTCTGGCTGTTGACCTTGCTGCAATGGAGGTGGGGGCGGAAGCTGTTGCCAGGAAGCTTGAGGTTGACTTGCCGAAGCTACAGAAGCTGCAGGGTGGTTGTCTATGTATTGTGGGATATAAGGCGGATGATACGAAGCAGTATGCATGACCTGCTTCGGCTGAGATTGTTGAGATGCAGCTTCGGCAATTTCCTTTTGCTTCTGGATTGTAATATGGCACGACCTAGTGGTATGGCCCTTGCCTTCTCCACAGAACAAGCAAAACAGTCTCCTTGGCTGATCTCCGAATCTTCCGCCGAAGCCCCTGGCGCCTCTGCCTCTTGGAGCTGGTGGCCGGAAGGAAGTTTGTTGTTGCCCCGAAGCTTGTGAGGAGCATTGTGGTCTGTTCTGACTCCCCTTATCATCATTCTGAGTGTTGTGGATGGAACGGACATGTCTCGGGTAGTATCTTCCTCCGAAGCCCCTGGTCATTTCAGAAAATCTGAAGGCCTCCTCCCTTCTTTGACGAAAGTCATTGTCAGCACGAATGTACTCATCCATCTTTTGGAGCAATTTCTCCAAGGTCTGAGGAGGCTTTCTAGCAAAGTATTGAGCTGCAGGCCCAGGACGAAGCCCCTTGATCATAGCTTCGATAACAATTTCATTGGGCACCGTTGGTGCCTGCGCCCTCAATCGTAAAAACCTTCGGACATACGCCTGAAGGTACTCTTCGTGATCCTGAATACACTGGAACAGGGCTTGAGCTGTGACTGGCTTCGTCTGAAATCCTTGAAAGCTGGTCAGTAACATATCCTTCAGCTTCTGCCATGAAGTTATTGTTCCTGGCCGAAGGGAGGAATACCAGGTCTGAGCAACATTCCTGACGGCCATGACGAAAGACTTCGCCATGACTGCAGCATTGCCCCCGTACGAAGACACCGTTGCTTCGTAGCTCATCAAGAATTGCTTCGGGTTGGAGTGACCATCAAACATAGGGAGCTGGGGTGGCTTATAGGATGGAGGCCAAGGTGTAGCCTGCAGCTCAGCAGACAGAGGAGAAGCATCATCAAAAACAAAATTTCCCTGATGGAAATTATCATACCAGTCATCTTCGTTGACGAAGCCCTCCTGATGAAGGTCTTTCTGATGAGGCCTTCTGTTCTGCTCATCGTGAGTAAGATGGCGGACTTCCTCAGAGGCTTCGTCTATCTGCCTTTGCAACTCAGCTAGGCGGGCCATCTTCTCCTTCTTCCTTTGTACTTGTTGGTGTAGCATCTCCATATCCCTGATTTCTTGGTCTAACTCTTCTTCCTGAAGTGTCGGGCTGACAGCCTTTCTCTTCTGGCTTCGGGCCTCCCGAAGAGAGACGGTCTCCTGGTTGTGGTCCAGCGGTTGCAGTGCTGAAGCCCCAGTCGCTGAAGCTTTCTTCGGCGCCATAGCTTCCGAAGGTGTTCAAAAAAAAAAAAACTCGAAGTGGAAGTGAGTTCACCGGAGGTGGGCGCCAATGTTGGAGACTTGTTCTCAAATGCTTCGGATTAAGAACAAGGCAACATAAAAAGTGTTAAACGTTAAGGCCCTTCGTCCTACCAAACATTATTCCCCTTCGGGAATAATGGGTTCCGGACGAAGGTCATGAGAGACATACCTTCGTAAATTCAACAAGTGATAACGAAAGACTCATATAAAACATGAAATGTAGATCATAGAATCATTTCTATTTTATTAACACAAAGAAATAGAAATGATTATAAATTACAAATGTACCTTCGGTCCTGAGAGAAGGTAACAAGTACAAGCGTGACGCAAAATGTCAATGCACAGTCAGCGTGAACAGTACGGGAGTACTGTTCATCTATTTATAGACGCGGGACGCAACCCACGTAAAATTACATCTATGTCCATTACATTTGTTAACGATTTATGGAAATCTGTCGAGGCTCCCGAAGTCTTTTCATCTTTAAGTCGGTTCCCCCTTATGCTATCGCGCCGAAGCTTCCCTGCGTACAGCTTCGGCTGCTCTCGACCTTCGCCTGGTTCAGGCTTCGTCCTGGTCGTGCTCCGTATCCATAATTCTGAATCCGAAAATACCTGTTCATATAATCCACTTGGAAAACATTGTCAAATCATGTTTTTGAGGACCTTCGGAGGACGAAGGCCCCCAACAGCGCTCTCCACCTCTGTCGCTGACACTCCCTGGCCTGCCTGTCAGCGCTCGCCCGTGCGCGCCCTCGGCCGTAGATCTAATCTTAGCCGTTGGTTTTAGATCTGACGGTTATATTCACCCGATAACCCTTTGCACGGTTGTTTTATTAAACAGACCCTCGGTTTACTGGAAATCAACCCGTCGTCCCTAGTTTTCGCGCGCAGGCCCCTGTAATCCTGCAGATTTAGCCCTGGACTTTTAAATATTCATAGAATTAGCCTTAAATTCATATTTTGAATTCCCAAACTTGTTTATTTCATAACTTTTGCATATGAACTCCAAATCTAGTGATTCAAATTGCAAAATGTTCATAGAATTATTCTCTGTTTAAATAAAATAGGTTCACTTACTGACTGCACACTCTAATTTTTAGGATTGAATATGACTAATGTAGATGCATTTCTATTTATGCAATAAAATAAATAAAAGGAGAACCTTAGAGATTTAAACTTGTTTAAGCTTGTGAGATTAATAATATGCATTACATAAGTTCATCCCTATTCTAAATTTTAGGTCACAATAAAATAAATTAATCTATGTTTATGCACTTGTAAGTAACACTTAGGGAAATAATAATCTATTTCCAAATAAAGTTAATGTATATTATAGTTTATGATTATACTTTGAATTCATTATCCCTTATGTAGTATTGTGTCTTTTTAAGATGTGTTCCAATGTTTGTACATGTTTGGTGTGGTGTTCATTTGTACTTTCCAAATGTATTGAATCATGCTCGCTTTATTTAGAGAACGAGTAGTCCGAGGTTCCTGAGTGTGTTGTTGGAGACCTCTCTGAGCAGCCACCTGGTGAAGGCAAGTGTCCTCTGACCCATTATATCCTACATACTTTATGATTCACTGTCCCGCATTACTTTATGAAACATAAGGATTGACTAGTCTGTATTCACTTATCCTTGTTTACCTTTTGGGTTACCATGGTTAGCATGTTGCTATTGCCTTAACTTAATCAATGAACATGATGTGAACATTTATGAAACGATACTGTTATCCTGATTATGTGGATGATCTTGTGATACCTTAGGGGGCTCAGGCCTTTTTCCTGAGTACCTCTCCGTAAGGACCTGTTCATGGAGTGACCACCCGGGATAACAGTACAACCATGAGGGTGGAATGGGACGCCCTTAGCTGATTAATTAGATGAATCTGGGGGTGTAGTTGGCTTTGACGAAGGGCCGTCAATGGGGGTCGAGGCATAGTGCTCGCTCTGCCAAGGTTGGGGTGCAGAGGTTATTTCGATTTGGTTTTGTTAGTCACCCACCTTGGGGAGGTGTACTGCGTTTGTACGACTGGCGAAACCTAACGAGCAGCTATTCACTAGGGGAGTCTTTGTAAAGGCTACATAGTGTATCCCTAGCCATTCACCTTGGTAATGAAGATCAGGTCTATACAACCCAGGCTGGAAAGGGATCACGACTTGTGGGTAAAGTGTACAACCTCTGCAGAGTGTTAAAAACTAGTATATCAGCCGAGCTCACGGTTAAGAGCAGCTTTGGGATCCGCTTTGATTAGAAGAACTATGGATACTTTTATGTTGATGATTAACAATGATGTTATAAAATCTGATCTCTAGTATTTCCTCTTTTGAGGATGTACTTCTGGGTAATAAATGGGTTATTTACTAAAACTTGGCTCTACTAATAATAATAAATACTTGACCAACTAAAAGCTACTGCTTAACCTCAACTCCATATGCAGCTAGTCCACTTTGGCCAAATGGGACATTTGCTGAGTACGTTGATGTGTACTCACCCTTGCTTTACACACCACCCCACCCCAGGTTGTCCCTAGTGTACCCAATGCTCAGGAGGTGATGCTGGCAACATGGATGACTTCGAGGAGTTCCAGGAATATGACGAGTTCTAGTTCTTTCTTAGTGGCAAACCCCCAGTCAGCTGCCTATGTAGGCTTAGCATCTATGTTTCGTGTTTCCGCACTTTGATAATTATGTTGAACAATGGTTATGTAATAGACTATGGATGTCTTGGTCATCTTGATGTAATCAAGTACCTTTCCGCTATTTATTTCGAGCATTGTGTGATGATGTCCAATTATGTAATCGTTGTGTACGTGAGTTTCTGATCCTAGCACGTACATGTTTCGCATTCGGTTTGCCTTCCAAAACCGGGTGTGACATAAGTGGTATCAAAGCCTTGATGACAGTAAGACCGCTAACCTAAACTAGAATGGTCGACTTAAGGACTATAGACCCTTACTCTTACCTTGATCTTAGAGTCTTTTCAAAAGTTGGTCATCTTGACCAACTCTATGTTATCTACTTATCCCAAAAAATTGTGTCTCACTTTTCTACCTATTTACTTTCTGGTCTCATAGTTCTACTCTTACTCTTGTGCTTACGATGTCTTTTGTAGATGGCCCATATTAGGTGCACTGCACGTAAGTCTGTGATCCCCTTTTTGCCTTCTCGCCTGGTGGAGCGTCCCCTGAGTCGCACGATGCCAGGTCAGTCCAGTCACCTGGAGAGACTGCATCGTCGCCTGGACGAGGAGTAGGAGCGCTGACGCCAGGAGCAAGAGCAGCATGACTCTTCCCCCTCGCCTCAGCGGGAGGTGGAGTCTGAGAGGCCTCCTTCCCCTGCACCTCAGCCAGAGATGCCCCCTACACCACCTCAGGGCATCCCGGCTACTGGAGGAGACCCTGACGGAGATGGAGACAACAACGACACTGGTGGCAGTTCGAGCCACGGCACGGAGCTTTCAGAGGAGCCGGAGCCAGAGCCGGAGGGATGGATCGCTAGACCCATCACTCGTGATGTCGCTCGTGGGTGTCACTTCCACGACGCTCTCGATACCCTGCTATGTCGGGCCTTCGACCGACGCACTTGGTCCATCGAGTACCGTTGTGTAGTCTACCATCATCGTCGCGGGCTATACCCGGATCAGTGGGAGGCTACTTGCTTGTTACACCGTCTGGACGATGATCTCCGAGGTCCAGAGGCCTTCACAGAGCACTATTCTATTATTGAGAGGGATACTGCTGAGGTAGCCATGCAAGATGCAGCACGACGGGCACTTTCTTAGTATTGCTCGTTGTTCAGCGGGGTAGCTTATGGCCTTGACCTGAAGTACTACCCTCGCCTTTCCACCGGCAGTGCTGGAGGTGTGATTGCCTCGCTAGTTGGTGAGGGCAATCCCAGGCTAAACAGCATGGTCAACTTGGCTGCCATGCTCAACACAGAGTTGGACCACGCCCTTGACGAGTTGGGCAAGGTTCGGGCGGAGGTTGCGGAATTGCGTGTTAAGTGCGCAGCACACCACTATCTGGATGGTGGTTCTCCCGCCCCTGTTGGGATTCAGCACCCTTACCGTTCACCGCCCCGTGGTCGCTTCGACTATGGTACCCCAGACTGTAGGACCCGAATAGATTTCGATCCTTAGATCGACATAGTCGGAGTCTATAATAATGCTTAGTTCAGTATCTTAGTCTAGTCAGTATTAGTTAGAGTTAGTTTGCTTATTTTATGTTGGATGCTTGTTATGATGAACATGTACTGAAGTTGGATCTTTGTAATGATTGTCACCAAGGTGTGGGTATCCCCTGCAACTTGGTGTATTTATTAATAAAGTCAGTTATTTAGTTGGGTAATCCATTTATTTCCACTTTCCTCTTTATTTGAGAAGCTGTCAGTGAAGATGGTCAATTGTTTAGTGCTATGAAGATCTTCTATACATCTTTTCTTATGCTGAAAGACTGCGGAGTCAGATTTGATATGTGTGTGATTTCTACAGATGTCTGAGAACAGGCGCAGAGGTGCGAGGCGTGCTCAGCCTGAACAGCAGGCATCCCAAGAGGAAGTAGCCCCGCAGCAGCATTTGCCACCGCCACCCCCGATGACTATCGAGCAGATGTTCTTGATGCAGACCCAAAAAGTCCAGGCAATTGGTCAGACCTTAGCAGCTATGCAGCAGGTGCAGCAGCAGCCTCCACCGCCTTAGCCTCCAGTGCAAGTCTAGATGCCACAAATGCCTAGAGACATGCGGGTAGAGTTCACGAGGGGCCATCCCCCAGTCTTTGCCCATTCTATTGATCCCATGGACGCTGAAGATTGGCTGCGTACTGTGGAGCGTGAGTTGCACAATGCCCAATGCAACGATCGTGACAAGGTGTTGTATGGTCCCCGACAGTTGAGGGGAGCAGCACAGTCTTGGTGGGAGTCCTACCTCGCCACCAATGCCAACCCTAAAGCTATCACTTAGGAGGAGCTCAGGGACAACTTCTGTCGCTACCATGTGCCCGAGGGACTGATGATTGTGAGGAAGGAGGAGTTTCTTGCCCTGAAGCAAGGTCCCATGTCCGTCAGTGAGTACAGGGACAAGTTTCTGCAGCTGTCGCGTTATGCCCCAAAGGATGTCAACACAGATGCCAAGAGGCAATACCGCTTCTTGAGAGGATTGGTCGATCCCCTCCACTATCAGCTGATGAACTACACCTTCCCTACCTTCCAGCATCTGATAGACACAGCAATCATGATAGAAAGGAAGCGTCGGGAGATGGAGGACAAGAAACGCAAGATTGGTGGACCTCAGGTTGGGAGTAGCAGCCGTCCTCGCTACTCAGGCAACCCACCTCAGCAATTCAAGCAAGGTCACGAGCACCAGCACCAGCATCAGCATCAGAACCAGCAGCAGCAGTACCAGAGGCAGTTTCCTCAGCAGCAGCAGTATCGTCAGAACAACCAGGAAGGAGGAAGTCAATACCAGCGCTAGAGCAACCAGGCAGCCTGTCTTCCTGCCCCAGCAACCAACCAGAACAATCAAGCAATGCCAGCTCAAGGAGGAAGTTGTGCATGTTTCCACTATGGGGAACAAGGCCATTGGGCGAATCATTGCCCAAAGAAAGTAGCTCAACGGCAGCCAGCTCCCAATGCCCCAGTCAGACAGAATGCAATGCAGCCAGGAGGCAACAACCGTGGGCGATGTAACATCCCTAGTGTTACTACCACTAAAACTTGAGCATAACATCATGAGCATTAGCATATCATGTGATTGTTACAATTAGAATGCATTCACTAGGCAAAAATTTCAAACAAGTTGTGTTGATATGACTGGTCATGGGTGAAACCCTAGGGTAGGGTACTTAACCCTAAACTGAGCTTAAGAGTGTCAATAAAACCTAAGTGAGAGAAAACTTTAAAATTCATGAGAAATAATCATAATATATCCCTATTAATGGACTTGAGTGGCATTCAAACCCTAGAAGTACCAAAAACCCTAAACAAACCCCTGGAAAACCCTGGATTGAAACCCTAGGGGGTTATATGTAAATGTTGCACACTTTTGGACCTAAGTGCAAAAACCATGGATTTAGGGTACTCTAAAGCATATGGTTCACATATGTGAGGATTTCCAAGTCAAAAGATGTGAAATGGGCTTATTTGCAAAAAGCCACTCAATTCCCCTCACATAACTAAGTCTGAAAACTGATGAGCCAAGTTGACTTTGGAGCTTTGTAGATCTAAAAATACAAAGATTTTGCCTAGGGTCAATACATCAAATGTCTAGAGCTATTATAGAAGTACAACTTTGCATAAGGGATTAAGCATTGTTATTATACAAAGTTGGGAGAAAAATAAGCCCAAAGTTGTGTTGTCAGTCACTTTGCTGACTGAAATTGGGTCACCAGTGGCATTGGCCAGACTTTTGGGTCGAATTTGAGCAGGATCTGTTGCTCGATTGGGGGTTGTTGCTATAGCAGAGTTGTAGCTAGTATAAAGGACTACAAGTTTGCTACAGACAAGTTAACAAGTTCTTATACAAAAATCTATGATCTGGGCGCTACGAATCTGGCCGTGAGGAGCTCTGAATAGGATTTCTTATGGTACAGTACTGAAAATATCCCAGGATCAGATAACTTCGCTACCGGTGAACCGTGCGCCCGGATTCACGCCGGCTGCCGTGATTCGTGCCGCGGGGAAGAAGATTGCGCTCGACTGTGAAAAGATCAAGTCGCGGATGAGTTCGGGCTATTGTGGCCTCGCTGTACCTCGACCACTTGCACCGACGACGTGGCCTTGCGGCCATCACCAGAGTTTGTGTCCTTCACCGCGATTGTGCCACGCCCTAGGCCCTTAACCACGTCGCAGTACATTGCCTTAGTTTATCCACTCATCGCCGGTGGCCTTGCCACGATAGCATCCACGATTTACTTGCGCTAGTGACCTCTTTCCTCTCCGGTCACCACCGCGCGAGTTCAAATTCACCAGCCACCGCTCAAGAGCCCTATAAATTGAGCACACCCTTGGCTCCGTTAGGTATTCCAGCATCCAATCCACCCACTCGTACCTCCAATTACACACCAGAGCCCACGAATTACTCAGTTCCCCCAAATATGTTTTCCGCCACCGTGAAAGAGTCCTCGCCGTGGCTAGCTTGTTCCAGGTCTGTTCATGCTCTCTGCTCTCCCATTTCAGTGTCCTTAGGTTCTCCTAATGCTCCTCGACCCATTCAATTGAGCCAAACTGCGCCAGGTCATCGAGAACACCCGTGTTCATCCGTTGTTCGCGCTGTCTCTGTGGACAGGGCGATTTAGAGCTCCGCTAGTGCAATTGATCGAAGGGAAACACTTCTTCGGTGTTGAATTAGGAGTAAACCAATTTAGAGCATTGGTTGTGGCGTATTCCGGCCAGAGCGAGCTCGTCGGAGCTACTGCTCCACCGCTCCACATCGTGGACCTGACGTTGTGAAGAATTAGAATTAGAGTGGTGTTTTTGTAACTGCCAGTGAAACGTAGGAATAGTACCGTGACTCTGTTTCCAGTTATTCAAATTAGCAAGGACCCATTCGCAAAACAGACACGCGGGCGAGCGCGCGGGCGCATTCTGCCTTGACTGGGCTGGCTCGGGCCAGATTCAGCCCATTACTATTGGCTCTTTTTCTTTTTCTTCTAGGATTAAAGAATTTCTAGAAAATTATAGAAAAAGGCTAAAAATGCAAGACCAATTTTTCTATGTTCCTAATTCTCTATGGTATTTAATAAAAATAGTTTGATGATTTTTATTCCAAATAGAAGTATGGAATATTTAAAATAGCCAAAACCCATACCCCTGGAATTTTAGAAATTAATTAATAATTCCAAAAATCACCAAACTTTTTAGATAAGCTTTAAATGTTATTTAAAAGCCTTGGGTAAAGTTTGGTAAGATTTGGACCATGTTTGGTACCTAGAACCCAAAAACCTAGTCTTCTAGTAAAATCTGCCATAGGAACTTCACTACTGACTCCAAAAACCCTAGTTTCCTGGAGATCCATGAAAGAAAATTGTATCCAAGACATTAGATAATACTATCTTTGCATTTTCATGAGCATTACATGAGCATTCATAATTATATATGTGGTATATAGAAAACGAAGAAGAAGTAGAAGTTGAAGAAACAAGAGCTACACCACCACCACCTGAAGAACCTCCGGCCAGGAACTGCTTTTATTTTGACATCTGTGGAGCAGAACCCGACTCACCTATAACACAAGGCAAGCCCCGGTGAATTTGCCACCTCCTTGCTATTTTAAAATATTTCTCACTTGCTTGATGCATTAGGTGATAGGAGTTTTGTGCTAAACAAATTGCTGTATTTCCTTCCTTGAGAATTTGATTACCTTTCCTTGATCCCCTATTTTATAAAAAGGTTTTTCTTATGCTTAGCCTTGCTCTAGAAAAACAAAATGTTTTGTTTTCGACAAAAAGGTGATGCTTCAAGTGGGTGGGATGTTTTCAAAAAAAACTTGATGGTGGATCCATCATGGCCGTGATGGGTTCAACATCAGAAAAATGTACCTCTGCTAGGTACCAAACTTTGGGTTGAAAATAATAAAGCTGAGACCGAGCGGTTCACTTGCACGAGAAGGGAGTCTCGGTGTAGTGTCTCCATCTGAGTCGATTAAGGACCATCTCGATGTAGGCTTGCTGACCGAGGACCCTTTAACTAGTCACATGCCTCATCAAGGGTAAGCTTTGCCTCGGGCAGACTAATAACAGAATAAGATAACACACAATGGGAGTGGAGAGATGGCGAGAGTAGCGTGTACCCTCCGTGGCAAGAGGCTGGACGGTGGTGTATCTGTGCTCTCGGTTGGCGTGAACCTGATCTGGTCTTAAGAACCCCGATGGCGAGTTGACATATGCAAGGGTTAAGTGCTACATATGCCGTGTGATTGGAGATCCTCAGCTGAGTATTAATCGATTCGGATCGTCGTTACTTCTCGGACATGAAGACTTGGTCACTGACTTACACGTAGCATTCCAGTGAATAAGAAGGATTGATAAGAAATTGGCTAGTATAGGTCAAGTGCTTGAACTAGGGTAGAAAGAACTCTAGATGCAGGTAACTTTACTTAACCTAGCAAGTAAAACTGGATTTTTAAGGATCCACTATTAGTAAGCATTTCTGCAAACAGAGTCTTTGATTCTTGATAAGCCATACCTTAATTCCCAAAAGAAAGCATATCCTTGAGAGTCTTTTATTTTGAGGGGTAAGACTTGCGAAAGTACACTCCGTACTCAGGGTTTTCGAACCCATATTGTTGTAGGTGAGGAAGCAGCAAATTTTTGTTGCTTTTGTTCCAAGGTGGTGCCTAAGGAAGAAAACCAAGACTGAAGCCTCGGGAGGAAGTGTCCTCCTTTATAAACATTTTACTGTTAATCGGGAGGGGTTTTTGCCTCCCAAGATATGTAATAATGTTACTCGAGTACTCTTATATTTTTAATGGTCTGTAATAATACTACTCTTTCCATACTTTAATATAAAATAAGTTGTTGTAACTGCTTTCGCATTTTCGTTCCTCCGATGTGTTGTAATAACTGCGGGACGGGTGAAACGCTCTTGGGCAAGGTAAAGAATATAGATACCGAACTTATCAAGTGATCAGGTGCACCTGCAGGGTTGTCTGAGGTCCGATGGACAAGGACAACTGTAGGTGGGCCTAATGACTTGGAAGGTTCTGTCACAGCTTGTATCAGAGCGAAGCCCATCTCTGCAGATGTTATGAGGCATTTTCAAAATGAATTTTCAAAGACTTATCTAAGAAAATTTCTTTCCTTCTTATCTAACTACCTTCTGAAGTATTTATATTAAGACCAGATAGTAGAGTGCAATGTATAAAAGGTTGTGAGTCAACTAAGGTTGATTCTGTAATTATGCATGCATCATTATAAAAACCATACTAATAAAAGTTTTCCCCCTTATGGAGATATGCCGCCGCGTACGAGGAAAACCGCGCGCAAGTCCACTAAACCAATTGGCGTGCCTCGCCATCAGCTGGCTCCAAGGCATGAGAATAGCAGCAGCGGCAGCAATGATCCCATTGGAGATCTAGAAGCCCAGGTGGAGCAGCTTTGAACGGAGCTACGTCACAGAAACAGTGTGTGGGTCGAGGATGGTCAGTGTATAAATGAATTAAGAACTGACATCCAACATCTACAAGACGATCTTGCCGAACGGGATTTGGCACTCGATTGGGCCGTCAACTCGCGTTCCATTACATGGGACCGAGAAGCTAAAGCTCGAGCCCGTGTGGAGGAGCTTAGCACGGCTGTTGATAACTTGCAGGTGTACTGCAATACATTGCATTAGGAAGTTCATGAATTGTATTCACGACTGTACCCTGACGTACCTGCAGACCCTGTTGGAATGGGAGCTAGACCTTCTGGAACAGCAGGTGAAGCATTTGGTGGGGAACTAGATCTTTTCAAGCCCCCTCCTTCAATGAACCTGGTTGATGAATGGTCCCCTACACCTGACAACGAAGCTACCAAGAATGATAAATAGTAGCAGTAGTATAGTTTAGAAATAATGTTAATGTAAAATAGGTAATGTTGTGATGTTGTACTTTGAGTTTGTAACATTACATCTTAAGTAATGTAAAATGATGGTATGTATCAGCATGTGATATTTTCCAAATATTTCTTTGCTTCAGATGCCATCTCGAACTCGTGCACATGACGGTGCGGGAACATCCCGTGGTCAAGATGATACCCCCAATCCACTGCCGGTACCACCCACGCTGGCCGAGGCTATCGCCGCCTTGGTCACCGCGACCGCTGACAACACCCGCTTCCTACGTGAAATGGCGAGACAACAACTTCAGCAACAAGGCGGGAGGGCTTATCCGCAGGGACCCCGCGAAACTTCGTATTTGGATTTCTCGGAAACCCGTCCCCCACTATTTGTCAAAGCTGAAGATCCCCTCGAAGCTGACGAATGGGTTCAGGTTATTGAGCAGAAGTTTGGACTCATCCGATGCATGGAGACCTAGAAGTCATTGTTTGCGGCTCAGCAGTTAAGAGGCCCTGCCAGCACCTAGTGGGGAAATTATGTGGCCATTCAGCCTGCCAGACATCAAGTCACCTGGGACGAATTTAAATTGGCATTTTGGGAGCACTACATTCCAGAAGGAGTGCTCCATATGAAGCAAGAAGAATTCATGAAACTCAAACAAGGTGGAGATACTGTTACATAGTATCTCAACAAGTTCAATCATTTGTCCCAGTACGCAATTGACTAGGTCAATACTAACCTGAAAAAGAGGAATTGTTTTATGAGAGGCCTTAATGACCGGCTACAACGGAAGATGGCCACCTGCCTCGACATCTCCTACAGCAGGGCTGTCAGCACAGCGCTGACAGTTGAAGCTAAGTATGCAGGCCCAGAGAAGTCAAAGGGCTTTGGAGGTGACATGTCCAACCAGGGGCCTGAAAAGCGACAAAGGTTGGTGATTCGACCTTTCAATCAAAATCGCTCTTCACCTCGTCCACCATCCTACCCCTTCAAACAACCTGTATTCATCCGTCCTGCTATTGCCCCCACCTCAACAACTCAGCCGAGTGCCCCTGGTGCTTGTTTCCCTGCACTCCTGAGTTCATCAACTGGCTGCTTCAATTGTGGGAAGTTTGGACATTTTATCAAAGACTGCCCATATCCGAGGCAGAACAACTCGAATAATTAGCAGAACCCGGGGAGTTCCAGCCAAGGCAAGGGAAACACGACAAATAATGCAACGGGCAAGAATGTGAAGAAAACTAGGCGAATCTATTATACACAAGTGGCCACTACACCAGAGGGAGAGCCGGTTATGATGGATACGTTTCTCGTGGCCAATCACCCTGCAGTCATTCTATTTGATTCTGGTGCTTCACATACATTCATAAGCAAGAAGTTTGTGGAGAAATATTGCATTCCTTGCATTGAATCAAGGGAAGGGTTTATTATTCATTCGCCTGGGGGACAAATATTCACTAAAGAAATGGCTTTCCATGTGCTCGTAACATTGGCTGAACTGGACTTTCCCACAAATATGATTGTTTTAAAAGACCAAGATATAGATGTAATTCTGGGTATGAATTGGTTAGCCTAGCACAAAGCTATCCTCAACACTGATCTGAGAACCATCAGGTTGAGCTATGGCCAGGAAGTGGTTCTCTTGTCCATTCCCGTAGCTACTACAGCTAAACCATTTGGCAGAGTTTATGAAGCCATCATACCAGAGATCCAAGATATTCCGGTAGTATGTGAATTCCCGGATGTCTTTCCGGAAGATCTACCTGGATTGCCTCCAGAGAGAGATGTAGAATTTGTGATTGAATTGAAGCCCGGTACGGCTCCTATTTCTAGAAGGTCGTACCGAATGCCTCTGAATGAGTTGGCATAGCTCAAGACACAATTACAAGATCTACTGGAGAAAGGATTCATCCAACCTAGTTCGTCGCCTTAGGGTTGTCTAGCCATCTTTGTCAAGAAGAAGTATCAAACGCTTCGGATGTGCGTGGATTCTAGACCCCTTAATGAGGTCACAATCAAGAATAAGTACCCTCTTCCCCGGATTGACATCTTATTTGATCAGCTTACCGGAGCTCGGGTATCTTCCAAAATTGACCTCAGGTCGGGCTATCATCAGATCCGGATCCGACCCGAAGATATACCCAAGACCGCATTCACTACGCGGTATGGATTATTTGAATATCTGGTTATGTCTTTCGGATTAACAAATGCTCCTGCCCACTTCACATATCTTATGAACTCGGTATTCATGCCCGAGTTGGATAAATTCGTTGTAGTCTTCATTGATGATATCCTGATATATTCCAAGAATGAAGAGGCGCATGCTCGGCATCTGCGAATCATGTTAACGCGCTTAAGGGAGCATCAACTATATGCTAAATTCAGTAAATGCGCATTTTGGCTAGAGGAAATTCAATTTTTGGGACACGTGTTGTCTGCCAACGGGATTGCGGTTGATCCTAGCAAGGTCAAGGATATTTTGGAGTGGAAACCACCAACCACTGTACACCAAGTCCAAAGTTTCTTTGGACTAGCTGGTTATTACCGTCGATTTATTCCAGATTTTTCCAAGCTTGTGAAGCCAATCACAAGTTTATTGAAGAACGATACGAAATTTAACTGGTCTTCAAGATGCAATGAAGCCTTTGAGCAGCTGAAGGTGTTATTGACCACTGCTCCGGTATTAGCTCAACTGGACATTGAGAAGCCTTTTGATGTGTATTGTGACGAATCAGGCAGTGGTTTAGGTTGTGTCTTAATGCAAGAAGGCCGAGTTATAGCATATTCCTCAAGATAGTTGCGCCGGCATGAGGAACATTATCCAACTCATGACCTGGAATTAGCTACTGTGGTTCATGCCCTGAAAATATGACGTCATTATCTACTGGGGAATATCTGTCATATCTATACAGATCATAAAAGCTTGAAGTACATCTTTACCCAGTTAGAGTTAAATATGAGGTAGAGGAGATGGCTTGAGCTAATTAAGGACTATGAATTGGAAATTCACTATCACCCAGGTAAGGCTAATGTAGTGGCAGATGCACTAAGCCGCAAGGCTTCATGTCATTGTCTTACCATGAAGACTTCTGACATTACATTATGCCAAGAAATGGAGAAGTTGAACCTGGAAATGATTCAACATGGAACTTTAAATCACTTGAAGCTTGAGTCGGTTCTTCTGCAAAGAATAATTGATGCACAAAGAAATGATGAGGGTATGAAACACATTCATGAGAAAATAGAGGCCGGTAAAGCCAACTGTTTCAGAAAAGGTGAACAAGGCGTTGTATGGTTTAACAACCGCATAGTTGTGCCCAAGAGTGATGAGATTCTCCAGCAAATTTTAGATGAAGCACATCTTAGTCGCTATTCTATTCATCCTAGAAGCACTAAGATGTATCATGATCTAAAGCAACATTATTGGTGGACCAAAATGAAGATCAAAATTGCACGCTATGTGGCAAGATGCGACACTTGTAGACGTGTCAAGGCCATACATATAAAAACTGTTGGTCCATTGCAATCTTTACCAATCCCAACTTGGAAATGGGAGGACATAAGCATGGACTTTATTGTGGGATTCCCAGGATGGCAAAAGAATTTGACTCTATTTGGGTTATAATTGATCGGCTTACGAAAATTGATCATTTTCTGCCCGTCAAGACAGATCATCCAGTTGCTGTCTATGCCCAATTATATATTGCTCGTATTCTTAGTCTGCATGGGGTTCCAAAGACAATAGTGTCGGATCATGGACCTCAATTTGTATCCAAATTCTGGGGAAGAACTTCACAAATCCTTGGGTACTAAGTTGCTCCACAGTTCAGCCTATCATCCTCAAACTAGTGGGCAGACTGAGAAAGTAAATCAAATACTTGAAGATATGTTGCGAGCATGTGTTCTGGAATTCCCATAGAAATGTGATGGCTGCTTACCATTAGCGGAGTTCTCAAACAATAATAGCTATCAAGAGAGCATCAAAATGGCACCCTTTGAAGCTTTGTATGGATGACAGTGTCGTACTCCGTTAAACTGGTCTGAACCAGGAGAAAGATGGTTTTTCAGGCCTGATATGGTAAAAGAAATGGAAGAAAAGGTTCAACGAATAATGCATAATTTGAAAGAGGCCCAAGCTCGCCAAAAGAGTTATGCAGACAAACGACGCCAACCCTTGTACTTTCAAGTTGAAGATTATGTCTACCTGAAAGTCTCACCAATGAAGGGTGTATCTCGTTTCGGGGTAAAAGGAAAACTTGCACCCCGGTGTTGGGGGCCTTCGGCTCCCGAAGGTCCACAAAAGCATAGTTTGACAATATTTTCCAAGTGTAATATGTGAACAGGCACCTTCGGAGTCAGGTCGCGAATATACAAGAGCATGGTTAAGATGAAGCATGGCTGAAATGAAAAACGATCATGACGAAGGATAAGACGATCATGAAGCTATGTGCAGAAAGGCTTCGGCATAATAACAGAAAAGAGGAACCGACTTAAAGATGAAAAGCCAAATTGGACCTCGAAGAATTACTGTAGTTATTGATAAATGTAAAGGGCATCAATGTAATTTTACACGGGCTGCGTCCCGTGCCTATAAATAGGTGAACAGTAATCCCGTACTGTTCACGCTGACTTGGCATACGCTTTTTCGCATTACGTTTGTACCTTTACTTTACATCAATCTGAAGGTACATTTGTAATTCGTTTTTATGAATTTAATAATGGAAATATATCGATGATAATGCTGATATTATTACTCGCACATTGTATATATAGTTGCTCTGTTTAACCATTTATCAACCTAACGAAGGTCTTTTCTTTCGTAACCTTCGTCCGAGATTCATTATATCCGAAGGGATATACTGTTTCTAAGGACAAAGGGGTTCGACATTTAACACTTTTATGTTGTCTTGTTCTTAATTCATAGCCTTTGAGAACAAGCCCCCAACATTGGCGCCCACCTCCGGTGAACTCACTTCCACTTTTTGGGTTTTGAAAACCTTCGGCAAGCATCACCTTCGTCATGCCGCCGAAAAAGGCTTCAACGACAGGGGCTGCCACTATGCAGCCGCTGGACCCCAATCAGGATTTCGTCTCTCTTAGGGAGGCCCGAAGCCAGAAGAGGAAGGCCATCAGTCCAACACCTCCGGAAGACGACTTGGACCAAGAAATACAAAAAATGGAGATGCTCCATCAACAGGTTCAACGGAAGAAGGAGAAGATGGCTCGTCTAGCTGATCTTCAAAAGCAGATAGATGAAGCCTCTGAAGAGCTTCGACACCTCGCTCAAGATGACCAGAATCAAAGGCCCCCACGCAGAGAGCTTTATCAAGAGGGTTTCTACAACGAGGACGACTGGTATGAAGATTTTCGTCATGGAAATTTTGCTTTTGATGACACTTCTCCCCTGTCAACAGAACTGCAGGCTACACCTTGGCCACAGTCTTATAAGCCACCTCAGCTCCCTATGTATGACGGTCATTCAGACCCGAAGCAATTCTTGATGAGCTATGAGGCAACTATATCTTCGTATGGTGGCAACACAGCGGTCATGGCAAAGTCCTTCGTCATGGCTGTCAGAAGCGTTGCACAAACCTGGTACTCCTCCCTTAGGCCAGGAACAATCACTTCATGGCAAAAGCTGAAGGATATGTTGATAACCAGCTTTCAAGGTTTCCAGACGAAGCCAGTCACTACTCAAGCTTTATTCCAGTGCACCCAGGATCACAAAGAGTACCTTCAGGCATATGTCCGAAGGTTTCTACGTTTGAGGGCACAGGCACCAACAGTGCCCAATGAAATTGTCATTGAGGCCATGATTAAGGGGCTTCGGCCAGGACCTTCAGCTCAGTACTTTGCCAGGAAACCTCCTCAAACTTTGGAGAAGCTGATCCAGAAGATGGACGAGTATATTCGAGCTGACAATGATTTTCGCCAAAGAAGGGAGGAAGCTCTCAGGTTTTCTGAAATGACCAGGGGCTTCGGAGGAAGGTTTTATCCGAGGCATGTCAGGTCAATTCACAATTCTACTCAAAATGATGACAAAGGGAGTCAACAGCAAAGATCACAGTATTCCTCGCAAGCTTCGGGGCAACAGCAAGCTTCGGAGCAACAGCAAAGCTCTTTTCGGCCGCAAGCGCCAAGAGGCAGAGGCGCCAGGGGCTTCGAGGGAAGATTTGGAGATCAACCAAGAAAAATTTACTGCTTATTCTGCGGTGAAGGCAAGGGCCATACCACTAGAATGTGTCACGTTACCATTCAAAAGCAAAAGGAGCTAGCAGAGGCTGCAGCACAACAGAGCCAGCCGAAGCAGGTTATGCATACTGCTTCGTATCATTCGCCTTACATTCCAGAATATGTAGGCAATCACCCTGCAGCCTCTGTTGCTTCGGCAAGCTAACCCCAAGCTTCCTGGCAACAGCTTCCACCGCCACCACCAATACAACGAGCTCCGCAGCCAGAAGGGAGCCAGCACTCTCACCCTCAGAGGGACTTCAGAGAAGAATCCGAAGCTCGCACAGTCAATAGCACTGTGCCAGAGTCAAAGCACATTTACTGACAAAATATCCTACTTCCACAACAGTTTTTTATGATTTCACGTTCAGTTTTATTTTCTTCGCAGTAAAGAACAATTATGAGGAGTTTAAGTGTTTTTTTATTGTTTTTCAAATCCTTGTAACAGTTTACCGTATTATCATAATGAATATATATCTCCTCCAAAGGCTTGAGTTACCGAAGCACAAGAATTTATGGAGGCACGGAGAATCTTCGGATTATCGAAAACTTGTTCTAAGGAATGAGCCGTAACTTTTTTGAAGTAATAAAAAGTCGTTCCTAAGGGAGCGCAGTGTAAGTTTTCTGCTCGAAAGTCGTTCCAAAGGGAATGCAGAGCTTACAGCGAAAAATAAACGCTGATTCTGCTGAAAGTAAAAGGCGAAGAAGCTCCTAAGGGAGGCTTACAGCGAAAAATAAACGCTGATTCCGCTGAAAGTAAAAAGCGAAGAAGCTCCTAAGGGAGGCTTACAGCGAAAAGTCAACGCTGAGATAAAAAGATTGTGTGCTCTATGGCAGGGATATGTATATTTTCAGCATAAATGTCATTTTGCATAACATAACATCATTACATCATTTTGCATAACATAAGCATCATCCATCATTCCGCATGGAGAACAGGAAGGGGACACAGCATTGATCTTCGTAGAATGTTTTGAAAAAGAGAAAATCGTGCCAAGGCACAAGATAAATTGAGAAGAAGTGTAGCTTCATTTGAGAGGCAACATAACACTTTTTATGGATTCAAAGAATGTTTTCACGAAGTTTGGAGATTCTTCATCAAAGAAGTATGGCAATTCTTGTGACACATAAAAGATTTTCTTTACGAAGCATGAAAAGAAGGGAAGGTGTTTTTTCGCCGAAGGCTCAAAAAGCGGTATGTATGAAAAATTTCATGCATCGTTAAGAATTGAACCATAAATAGATTATATATTACATTCAAAGTTACAAAGCTTTACACATGTCATGTTCCAAATATTTTTATAATAGCATTCAATCTTCCCTAAGAACTACTTCTGCAGCTTCGTTTAGCAGCTGATTGACAACTTCATCCATGATGGCTTCGGCCATTTGTCTAATTTCATCGTCTCCCTTCGGGGGAGGGTCCGCAGATGCCTCAGCGGGTTCTGAGGGAGGAGAGGACACTGCTATATTACTATTACAAACTACGAATAAAGTTCAAAATCAAAAATTACAATAAAATAAAAATCACTAATTAATACCTATTTGCCCTTCGGGCCATGTGTTTTTTTCAGCGGCTCTCGCTACCTCCCTAGCATCATGGATGCCTTTTTCACTTCTATGAATGATCTCTTGAGCCATTTCTCGACCGCCATTGTCCCAAATGTCAGTGAAAAATTTTCCACCAACTTGGCTTGCTTCGGCTGAAGGGTCCTTGATATCTTCAGAGGATAAAGTAGCTTCAGACTGCGCCAAAGATTTCACATGCTCGCACCCTTTCTTCTCTAAAATAGTAACAATTCCCCTGCGCCCAAAAAAGCACAAATGTCCCCGCGACTATTCAAGATTTCGTCGAAGGCATCAGCTTCGTGACTAATCCATTCAATCGGGCCTTCTGGATTTCCTCTTGTGAAATTTTCCTCACTAGAGAACGCGCCAACGCTGGCGAAGCTGGATTTTATTTTCTTAACACACTCTATGGATTTATCGTAGCACTTCTTCTTCGAAGCACGAAGCTCTTTAACACTTACTTCCAAATGATCTGCCCATTGATCACTTAATTCTCGTTTTGTTTCTTCAAGAATGCGTTCTTCTTTGGCTCGGGCTAGTTGTTTACGGAGATCTTCGATTTCACGCTTCTGAGCTTCGGCTTGAGTTTTAGAGTTAGCTTCGTCTTCCTTCATTTTTTCCACTAATGTAAGCAGAATTCTATCCTTCTCCAAGGCTTCGTTTCTCAGCCTGATAACCTCTGTTCGAAGGTTGTTGAGAGCAATGGTGCAGCTCTCATCTTCGGCATTCTTCTGAGCCCTTAAGGCATTGCTGAGTATTAAGCCCTATTCAAAAGAATGAATGAGTTAACATAAGAGCAAAAAACTAATTCAAAATTCAAAAACTTCAAAATTCACAATTTTTGTACCTTCAGACTATTGTATGCCAGGCTATCCGCAAGATCGTCCTTCGTCATGGCGCAAAGGCCAGCTTCGAGTTTCGGGAACCCCATGCTTCTAGCCATCTCCCGGCACACGGATAATTCTTTATTGTCTAGGAGACAGTACAGGAAATCATCTTCGTTTGTCCCATTGAACACTACGGCTCCCTTCGGATACTTCAGTTCTCGAGCATAGTGATTGGCTTAAAAAATCTCTTCTTCAGATAGTTTCTTCCCCGAAGCATGTCGCACAATATAATCATGTATTTTGGAAGATGCTTCGGGGGTGGCAGTGCCAATTTCCTCAGTCAGAATCGGTTCTGTTATTTTTGCTTTTTCAGTTTCTAAACTTGCCTTTGACATTTTTTCGACCTCCAAAGGTTGTATCTTGGTGGATTCCGAAAGCCCTCTGACATTCTTCAGCTGCTTCGTCCATTTCTACCTTTGGTTTCCGGAGTCCGAAGCGCTGCCAGATAGGGCGCATGATGATATCTTTGATATCTTCCCGAACCTTCAAATCGTTCTTCACATAGAACCATTCCTTCATCCATTCCCCGGGCCATCTCTTCCGAAAGGTTGGCACGGGACATCTTGACCTAGAGCAGGCACCGAAGCTATAGCAACCAAAATTATTATGATATTGCTCCTTACCCCAGGGTTTCGTCTCATATACTAGCTCGTGTATATTGCAAAAGCTTTTTGCACTTGGCTCCAGGCCCTGGCTCCTCACAGCCCAGGCGAAGATTCCTAATCTTATCACTGCCTCAGGGGTAAGTTGATGAAGGTAAATTTGATATATTTTTAGAACTTCTACCACAAACCTACTTAGAGGGAATCGTAGCTCAGCCTTTAAAAAGCTTCGGAAGATCACGACCTCATTATCTTCGGGGGTCGGCGTAGTTTTTTCTCTGTCATCTGCCCTCACGATGGATATATCTCGGAAATATCTCCCCCTCATATTTTCAAGGTGACTCTGCTTTATAGTTGATTTTCCGAAGTTTGAGTGACTAGGCCGCCACGGGCGATCTTCGGAGTCCTCTCCACCACTATCCACATCATAGCTATCACTGTCGCCAATATCTTCAGATAAACCCTCCAAAGTTTCCTTGACAATCTTTTCCGTATTGGTCTTCGACATTGACTCAAGAAAACCCAGGTGCATTTCCTCCAAAAGGCTTAGCTTCGAAGCACCAGCAGCTATCTTATCCTCAGACATTTTCGCGAATGCTGGCAAACCAGACTTGAAACCGAAGCTTAAAAATTTAAGACCGAGCAAATGCTGTCGCGCGTAGGCTAAAAGCTGGGTGAGTAAAAAGCAGATGGCAAAAGGGCGTGCCAAATAAACTCACGGTGAGCTTGTATTTATACACCCAGTATGTCGAAAACTGGAGGGCCCCGCTTGTCAATGACTGTTGCTATTCTAGCAAAAGGAAGGTGTTTTTTCGGACCTTCGGCTTAAAGCCTTCGTCCATGTCGCAATATGAATTTATCTTTACAATAAATTGATATTGCGAGGGGAAGGTGTTTTTTCGGACCTTCGGCTTAAAGCCTTCATCCATGTCGCAATATGAATTTATCTTTACAATAAATTGATATTGCGAGGGGCTACTGTTGGGGGCCTTCGGCTCCCGAAGGTCCTCAAAAGCATAGTTTGACAATATTTTCCAAGTGTAATATGTGAACAGGCACCTTCGGAACAGGCACCTTCGGAGTCAGGTCGCGAATATACAAGAGCATGGTTAAGATGAAGCATGACTGAAATGAAAAACGATCATGACGAAGGATAAGACGATCACGAAGCTATGTGCAGAAAGGCTTCGGCATAATAACAGAAAAGAGGAACCGACTTAAAGATGAAAAGCCAAATTGGACCTCGAAGAATTACTGTAGTTATTGATAAATGTAAACGGCATCAATGTAATTTTACACGGGCTGCGTCCTGTGCCTATAAATAGGTGAACAGTACTCCCGTACTGTTCACGTTGACTTGGCATACGCTTTTTCGCATTACGTTTGTACCTTTACTTTACATCAATCTGAAGGTACATTTGTAATTCGTTTTTATGAATTTAATAATGGAAATATATCGATGATAATGCTGATATTATTACTCGCACATTGTATATATAGTTGCTCTGTTTAACCATTTATCAACCTAACGAAGGTCTTTTCTTTCGTAACCTTCGTCCGAGATTCATTATATCCGAAGGGATATACTGTTTCTAAGGACGAAGGGGTTCGACATTTAACACTTTTATGTTGTCTTGTTCTTAATTCATAGCCTTTGAGAACAAGCCCCCAACACCCGGTATATTGGTTCTTTTCCTATCCTTGAAAGATGTCGACCAGTAGCATACCGACTCCAACTACCCGAAACTTTGTCTGTAGTGCACAATGTGTTCCACGTATCCCAATTGAGGAAGTGTCTTCGGGTTCCAGATCGAACTGTTGAAGTGACGGATGTTGCCTTAGAAACAGACTTGACATATTCAGAACATCCTATTCGAGTCTTGGATCAAAAGGACAGGGTTACCCGAAGAAGAACACTCAAGTTTTATAAGATACAATGGAACCTACACACGGAAGATGAAGCTACTTGGGAAACTCAAGACTTTTCAGAAAAGAATTTCCCAGGCTTTTTAGCTTCATGTAAATTATGAGATATGTACACTTGTTGTAATAAATAAGTAGACCCCATACCACCCTTATCTTGTACCAAAAATAAGGAAATAAAAATATGACACATTTTCCATTACTTGCCCTAGGACTTTTTAAATTTCTTTTATGGGGGGAAGGATGTAACACCCCTGGTGTTACTACCACTAAAACTTGAGCATAACATCATGAGCATTAGCATATCATGTAATTGTTACACTTAGAATGCATTCACTAGGTAAAAATTTCAAACAAGTTGTGTTGATATGACTGGTCATGGGTGAAACCCTAGGGTAGGGTACTTAACCCTAAACTGAGCTTCAGAGTGTCAATAAAACCTAAGTGAGAGAAAACTTTAAAATTCATGAGAAATAATCATAAGATATCCCCATTAATGGACTTGAGTGGCATTCAATCCCTAGAAGTACCAAAAACCCTAAACAAACCCCTGGAAAACCCTAGATTTAAACCCTAGGGGGTTATATGTAAATGTTGCACACTTTTGGACCTAAGTGCAAAAACCATGGATTTACGGTACTCTAAAGCATATGGTTCACATATGTGAGGATTTCCAAGTCAAAAGATGTGAAATGGGCTTATTTGCAAAACGCCACTCAATTCCCCTCACATGACTAAGTCTGAAAACTGATGAGCCAAGCTGACTTTGGAGCTCTGTAGATCTAAAAATACAAAGATTTTGCCTAGGGTCAATACATCAAAAGTGTAGAGATATTATAGAAGTACAACTTTGCTTAAGGGATTAAGCATTGTTATTTTACAAAGTTGGGAGAAAAATAAGCCCAAAGTTGTGCTGTCAGTCACTTTGCTGACTGAAATTGGGTCACCAGTGGCATTGGCCAGACTTTTGGGTCGAATTTGAGCAGGATCTGTTGCTCGATTGGGGGTTGTTGCTATAGCAGAGTTGTAGCTGGTATAAAGGGCTACAAGTTTGCTACAGACAAGTTAACAAGTTCTTATACAAAAATCTATGATCTAGGCGCTACAAATCTGGCTGTCAGGAGCTCTCAATAGGATTTATGATGGTACGGTACTGAAAATATCCCAGGATCAGATAACTTTGCCGTCGGTGAACCGTGCGCCCGGATTCATGTTGGCCATCGTGATTCATGTCGTGGGGAAGTAGATTGCGCTTGGCCGTGAAAAGATCAAGTCGCGGATGAGTTCGGGCTACTGTGGCCTCGCTGTACCTCGACCACTTGCACCGGCGACATGGCCTTGCGGCCGTCACCAGAGTTTGCGTCCTTCACCGCAATTGTGCCACGCCTTAGGCCCTTAACCACGTCATAGTACATTGCCTTAGTGTATCCACTCGTCGCCGGTGGCCTTGCCACGATAGCATCCACGATTTACTTGCGCCAGTGACCTCTTTCCTCTCCAGCCGCCACCGCGCGAGTTCAAATTCACCGGCCACCGCTCAAGAGCCCTATAAATTGAGCACACCCTCGGCTCCGTTAGGTATTCCAACATCCAATCCACCCTCTCGTACCTCCAATTACTCACCAGAGCCCACGAATTGCTTATTTGCCCCCAATCTGTTTTTCGCCACCGTGAAAGAGTCCTCGCCGTGGCTAGCTTGTTCCAGGTCTGTTCATGCTCTCTACTCTCCCGTTTCAGTGTCCTTAGGTTCTCCTGATGCTCCTCGACCCATTCAATTGAGCTAAACCGCGCCAGGTCGTCGAGAACACCCGTGTTCATCCATTGTTCGCGTTGTCTCCGTGGATAGGGCGATTTAGAGATTCGCTAGTGCAATTGATCAAAGGGAAACGCTTCTTCGGTGTTGAATTAGGAGTAAACCAATTTGGAGCACTGGTCATGGCGTATTCCGGCCAGAGCGAGCTCGCCGGAGCTACTGCTCCGCCGCTCCACGTCGTGGACCTGACGTTGTGAAGAATTAGAATTAGAGGGGTGTTTTTGTAACTGTAAGTGAAACGTAGGAATAGTACTGTGACTCTATTTCCAATTATTCAAATTAGCAAGGACCCATTCGCAAAACAAACACGCGGGCGCGCGCGCGGGCGCATTCTGCCTTGACTGGGCCGGCTCGGGCCAGATTCAGCCCATTACTGTTGGCTCTTTTCCTTTTTCTTTTTCTACCAGGATTAAAGAATTTCTAGAAAATTATAGAAAAATGCTAAAAATGCAAGACCAATTTTGCTAGGTTCCTAATTTTCTATAGTATTTAATAAAAATAGTTTGATGATTTTTATTCCAAATAGGGAATTATGGCATATTTAAAATAGCCAAAACCCATACCCCTAGAATTTTAGAAATTAATTAATAGCCTTGGGTAAAGTTTGGTATGATTTGGACTATGTTTGGTACCTATAACCCAAAACCGTAGTCTTCTAGTAAAACCTGCCCTAGGAACTTCACTACTGACTCCAAAAACCCTAGTTTCCTGGAGATCCGTGAAGGAAAATTGTATTCAAGACATGAGATAATATTATCTTTGCATTTTCATGAGCATTACATGAGAATTCATAATTATATATGTGGTATATAGAAAACGAAGAAGAAGTAGAAGTTGAAGAAGCAAGAGCTACACCACCACCACCTGAAGAACCTCTGGCCGGGAACTGCTTTTATTTTGACATCTGTGGAGCAGAACCCGACTCACCTATAACACAAGGCAAGCCTCGGTGCATTTGCCACCTCCTTGCTATTTTAAAATCTTTCTCACTTGCTTGATGAATTAGGTGATAGGAGTTGTGTGCTAAACAAATTGCTGCATTTCCTTCCTTGAGAATTTGAGTACCTTTCCTTGATCCCCTGTTTTATAAAAAGGTTTTTCTTATGCTTAGCCTTGCTCTAGAAAAACAAAATGTTCTGTTTTCGACAAAATGGTGATGCTTCAAGTGGGTGGGATGTTTTCAAAAATGAAACTTGATGGTGGATCCATCATGGCCGTGATGGGTTCAACATCAGAAAAGATGTACCTCTACGAGGTACCAAACTTTGGGTTGAAAATAATAAAGCTGAGACTCGGCGGTTGACTTGCACGAGAAGGGAGTCTCGGTATAGTGTCTCCGTCTGAGTCGATTAAGGACCATCTCGATGTAGGCCTGCTGACCGAGGACCCTTTAATTGGTCACATGCCTCATCATGGGTAAGCTTTGCCTCGGGCAGATTAATAATAAAATAAGATAACACGCAATGGGAGTGGAGAGATGGCGAGAGTAGCATGTACCCTCCATGGCAAGAGGCTAGACGGTGGTGTATCTGTGCTCTTGGTTGGCGTTAACCTGATCTGGTCTTAAGAACCCTGGTGGCGAGTTGACATATGCAAGGGTTAAGTGCTACGTATGTTGTGTGATTGGAGATCCTCAGCTGAGTTTTAATCGATTCGAATCGCCATTACTTCTCGGACATGAAGACTTGGTCACTGACTTACATGTAGCATTCCAGTGAATAAGAAGGATTGATAAGAAATTGGCTAGTATAGGTCAAGTGCTTGAACTAGGGTAGAAAGAACTCTAGATGCAGGTAACTTTACTTAACCTGACAAGTAAAACTGGATTTTTAAGGATCCACTATTAGTGAGCATTTCTGCAAACAGAGTCTTGGATTCTTGATAAGCCATACTTTGATGACCAAAAGCCAGCATATCCTTGAGAGTCTTTTATTTTGATGGGTAAGACTTGCGAAAGTACACTCCGTACTCACTGTTTTTTGAACCCATGTTATTGTAGGTGAGGAAGCAGCAATCTTTTGTTGCTTTTGTTCCAAGGTGTTGCCTAAGGAAGAAAACCAAGGCTGAAGCCTCGGGAGGAAGTGTCCTCCTTTATAAACTTTTTACTGTTAATCGGGAGGGGTTTTTGCCTCCCAAGTTATGTAATAATATTACTCTAGTACTCTTATATTTTTACTGGTCTTTAATAATACTACTCTTTCCATACTTTAATATAAAATAAGTTGTTGTAACTGCTTCCGCATTTTCGTTCCTCTGATGTGTTATAATATCTGCGTGACGGGTGAAACGCTCTTGGGCAAGGTAAAGAATACAGATACCGAACTTACCAAGTGATCAGGTGCACCTGCAGGGTTGTCTGAGGTCCGATGGACAAGGACAACTATAGGTGGGTCTAATGACTTGGGAGGTTCTGTCACAGGCAACCTCGTGCCCAGTATGGAAAGGTGAACCACTTGGAGGCCGACACAATCCAGGAGACTCCAGGAGTGGCACTAGGTACGTTTCCAGTCGAGTATCATTCCGCAAATGTCTTATTTGGTACTGGAGCAACACACTCTTTTGTGACTGCATCATGGGTAGAATCACATAATATACCAGTAGCACCCATGTATCCACGTATGAGAGTTAGTTCAGTTGGTGGAAGGACCCAAACTGATAGATTTTTCCCTAGTGCAAAGTTTCAAATAAGGGGGATAGAGTTCCCCGCCGATTTGATAGTTATGGGTAACCAGGATACAACTATAGATGTCATCCTAGGGATGAATTGGCTAACCAAGTATCAAGCCAGCCTTAGTTGTGATAAGGGAATAGTGAAGTTAGTGTCCCTATCAGGAATTGGTCTTGTCAGGACCGAGGAAAGGGAGTTGTCACCAAGTCACCGCTCGTATTGAGGAGATTAAACCATTAGAGGCTATCGGTGTAGTATCAGATTTCCCAGATGTGTTTCCTGAGGAGTTACCAGGTATGCCACCTGAAAGGAAGGTTGAATTTGCCATAGAGCTTATACCAGGCACTGCCCCTTTTTCCAAGAGAGCCTATCGAGTGTCCGGACCAGAGTTGGTGGAACTCAAGAAGCAGATTGATGAGTTGTTAGAGAAAGGCTACATCAGATCGAGTACCTCACCTTGGGCAGCCCCAGTATTGTTTGTGGAGAAGAAGGATGGCACGAAGTGGATGTGCATCGATTATAGAGCTTTGAATGAGGTCACTATCAAGAATAAGTACCCCTGCCCAGAATTGAAGATTTATTAGATCAGTTGAGAGGAGCCAGTGTGTTCTCAAAGATAGATCTGAGGTTAGGCTACCATCAGCTCAGAATCCGACCCTCAGACATACCGAAGATAGCCTTCATCACTAAGTATGGACAATATGAGTTCACGGTCATGTCATTCGGTTTGGCGAATGCGCTAGCTTACTTCATGTACCTGATGAACAGTGTGTTCATGGACTACCTCAACAAGTTCGTGGTGGTATTCATGGATGATATTCTTATATATTCCTAGAATGGGCAACGGCATTTGAGGAAAGTACTTCAGAGGCTACAAGATTGTCAGCTGTATGCCAAGCTTAGCAAGTGCGAGTTCTGGATCAGTGAAGTCCTATTCTTGGGTCACATTATAAACCGAGAAGGATTGGCTGTAGATCTGAAGAAGGTAACAACTATCTTGGATTGGAAAGCACCAAAAGATGTCCGAGGAATCAAGAGTTTCATCGGAATGGCCGGTTATTATCGGCGTTTCATTGAAGCTTTCTCCAAGATTTCTAGGCCAATGACAGCCTTATTGGCAAAGAAGGTTGAGTTCAAGTGGACCCCAGCATGCCAGAAGACCTTTGAGACATTGAAGGAGAACTTGACAACGACGCCAGTGCTGATTCTACCAGATGATCACAAGCCATTCTCGGTGTATTGTGATGCTTCGTATACCAGACTGGGATGTGTGTTAATGCAGGAAGGGAGAGTAGTGGCATACTCATCCCGACAGTTAAGGATTCATGAGAAAAATTATCCTACTCATGATCTGGAATTAGCAGCCGTGGTTCATGCATTGCAGACCTGGAGGCATTATCTTTATGGGCAGAAGTGTGATATCTACACGGACCACAAGTGTCTCAAATACATATTCACTCAGTTAGAGTTAAACATGAGAAAGCGAAGATGGCTAGAGTTGATCAAAGATTATGAGCTGGAGATTCATTATCACCCAGGCAAAGCAAATGTGGTTGCAGATGCTCTGAGTAGAAAGGGTCAAGTTAATATGTTGGCCGCTCACCCGATGCCGTTTGAGCTAGCAAAGGAGTTCGACAGATTGAACCTCGGATTTCTGAACAACACTCAAGGAGTGACAATCGAGTTGGAACCCACTCTAGAGCAAGACATTAGGAAAGGTCAGAAGGAAGATGAGAAAATCAATGAGATCCGGCAGCTGATCAAAGATGGAAAAGGCAAGGATTTCCGTGAGGATGCAGAAGGAGTAGTATGGTTCAAGGACAGACTGTGTGTTTTCGACATCAAATCGATCCGGGAACTGATTCTCAAGGAAGCCCATGAGACATCATACTCCATACACCCTAGTAGTGAGAAGATGTACCAAGACCTGAAGAAAAGATTCTGGTGGCACGGTATTGTTGGGGGTCTGTTTTCTCGCTGAAGGTCCCATAAGAAGAAACACCTTCGGAAGACTGACACAAAGCCGAAGCTATCAATCAAAGAGCTTCAAAGTACATTTTCAGATGCACCGACTTAAAGATGAAATGACCAATTGGCTCGAGATAGCTTGTACTATGATTGTAAACATTTGTAAAGGGCATGAATGTAATTTCTCACAGGCTGCGTCCTGTGCCTATAAATAGATGAACAGTACCCATGTACTGTTCACGCTATCTCGTATTCGCTTGTGCACAACGCTCGAATTTTTGCCTTCTGTCAAGCCGAAGGTACAAATATAATTAAATATTGTATTTAAATACTCAAGTTTATATACTGAAGATATGTGAATGATGTTATATGATTATTCATGTTATGATGATGAAGGTACGTCCTTCATGACCTTCGTCCGAAGATCGTTATATCCTAAGGGAAATAATGCTTCGAAGGACGAAGGATATTAACATTTAATACTTTGTGTTGCCTTGTTCTCGACTCATAGCATTTGAGAACAAGTCCCCAACATTGGCGCCCACCTCCGGTGAACTCACTTCCACTGTCGAGCTGATGGCTTCGTTCAACAATGAAGCTGAAGTAGCTTCGGCTACGAAGATGGTGATCCCGATAATAGGCGGTTCATGTTCAGAACCGGCCAACAAGAAGCAGAAGAAGGAGGCCCAGAGAAGGGTGCAACATGTTGGGGTGTAGGGACCCTTCATCAAGTCAAAATGGTCCCACATCCCAATCACCTTCTCCCAGGAGGACCTTCAGCTCAAGGATTACCCTCACAATGATGCTATGGTTATATCTTGTGTCATCAAGGGATTTCTGGTCCACAATGTTCTGGTTGATACAGGCAGTGCAGCGGATATCATATTTGCTAAGGCCTTCAAACAGATGAAAGAGCCAGAGCACAAGATTCATGATGCTACACACCCTCTTTGTGGCTTCGGAGGAAGGCAGATCATAGCACTTGGCAAGATCACAATGCCAGTGACCTTTAGATTTGTCCACAACACAAGGACTAAACAAGTTGTGTTTGATATTGTTGCCATGGAATACCCCTACAATGCAATCATTGGTCGTGGGACACTTAATGCTTTCGAAGCAATTCTTCATCCAGCATACCTATGCATGAAGATACCTTTGGAACAAGGGCCTATTGCAATTCATGGAAGTCAGGAAGCTGCCAGAAAGGTTGAGGGAAATTGGACAGACTCAAAAGCCATCCACAATATAGATGGAGCTGAAGCTTGTGAGCAGTACAAGTACAGAAGAGAGAAGGCTGCTTCGGCTGATCAGCCGAAGCCCATGCTTCTATGTGAAGACATAGCAGTAGCAGAGCAGAAGGTATTGCTAGGGTCTCAATTATCTGAAGAGCAAGAAAAAACTTTGATAAGGTTTTTATTCAACAACAAAGATGTTTTTGCATGGTCGGCCAATGATCTCTATGGTGTCAACAGGGACGTCATTGAACATTCACTCAATGTCGATCCATCCTTCAGGCCCAGAAAACAAAGGCTTCGGAAAATGTCTGATGATAAAGCCGAAGTGCTCGGAATGAAGTAAAAAGACTTCTCAGTGCTGGTGTTATTACAGAGGTAAAATATCCATAGTGGCTAGCCAATACTGTTATGGTGAAGAAGGCCAATGGCAAATGGAGAATGTGTATTGATTTCACGGATCTCAACAAGGCCTGTCCGAAGGACGAATTTCCATTACCAAGGATAGACTCTCTTGTGGATGCAGCAGCTTCTTCAGAACTTATGAGTCTGCTGGATTGCTACTCAGGATATCATCAAATATGGATGAAGAAGGAGGATGAGTCGAAGACGAGCTTCATAACTCCCAGTGGCACCTATTGTTATCTTCGGATGCCTGAGGGGCTCAAGAATGCTAGAGGCAGTTTCAGCAGGATGACGGCCAAGGTCCTTCATTTCCAGATAGGCAGAAATGTGCTAACATACGTTATTGATATCATAGTAAAAAGCACGAAGCAAGAAAATCATATCATTGATCTGCAAGAAACATTTGCTAATTTCAGACAAGCTGGCCTGAAATTAAATCCTGAAAAGTGTGTCTTTGGAGTGAAGAAGGGTAAGTTACTTGGCTGTCTGGTTTCAACGAAGGGGATTGAAGCTAACCCAAGCAAGATCGAAGCCATCCTTCGAATGGAACCGCCGAGCACAAAGAAGGGGGCCTAACGGTTGGCAGGAAGACTGGCTTCATTGAATAGATTTATATCTAGATCAGCAGAAAGAAACTTGCCATTCTTTGAAATACTAAAGTCAGCCGAAGTCTTTCAATGGGGCCCAGCTCAACAGAAAGCCTTCGAAGAGCTGAAGCAATACTTGATTGATATAACAACATTAACTCCACCTGCGCCAGGGGCTCCGTTACTATTGTATGTGGCAGCCTCACACTCTGCAGTGAGTGTGGCACTTGTGCAGGAGAAATTGGAAGGACAAATCAAAAAGCAAGCCCCAGTATACTTTATCTCCGAAGTTCTAAGCTTATCAAAGAAAAATTATACAGAATTGGAGAAGGTGTTGTATGTTGTCTTAATGGCCTCTAGGAAGCTTCAGCATTATTTTCAAGCATTCCATATAATTGTTCCTTCATCACAGCCTCTCAAGGATATCATGAGGAACAGATAAGCTACTGGAAGGATTGGAAAGTGGGCTGCGGAACTCAACGAATTCAGCATTGATTATGTGCATAGATCCTCAATTCAGTCCTAGGCGTTAGCAGACTTCATCGCTGACTGGACGCCAGGGGCTCAGGAAGAAGAAGCAAATAAAGATGCCGAAGCTTGGACAGTGTTCTGCGACGGTTCCTGGGGAACCTTCGGGGCAGGTGCGGCTGCTGTTTTAGTTTCACCTTCCAAAGTCAGAACATGCTATGCAATAAGGCTTGATTTTAGCTATACAAATAATATTGCTGAATACAAAGCTTTACTTTTGGGGCTTCGAAAGTTAAAAGCAATGGGGATAAGAAGGGCGGTCCTTAAAACCGACTCCCAAGTTATTTCTGGTCATATTGACAAGAGTTGTAAGGCAAGAGATCCAAAGCTTGAGAAATACCTAGACACAGTTCGAAGGCTTGAAGCTTCATTCGAAGGGTTTTCTGTTAAGAATATTCCACGAGGAGAAAATGAGCACGCTGATCTGTTAGCCAAGTCAGCAGCACATGGGCTGCCTCTACCTTCGGAAGTATTTTTTGAGACAATAAGAGCACCTTCGGTGGAACTTCTCGAAAGAACAGTGCTCACTATATCTCCTATTCATAGTGAAGATTGGAGAAATGAGATTATATCTTTCCTCCAAGGTAACTGCATTTCAGATGACGAAGCTTATAATAAGAGAATGGAGGCAAGAACAAAACCATATGTAATAATAGAAGGGGAGTTATACAAACATGGAGTCTGCTCTCCACTTCTCACGTGTCTATCCAGAACCGAAGGTATAGAGCTGATGAAGGAAATACATGCAGGCTTGTGTGGATCTCACATTGGATCTAGACCTTTGCTGGGGAAGGTCTTCAGACAAGGATTTTATTGGCCGAAGGCAGCTTCGGATGCAACGGATCTGGTTCAAAAGTGTGAAAATTGTCAAAAATGTGCAAGAGACCAGAAACAACCTTCATCGCTAACCCAGCTAATACAACCAACCTGGCCATTGCAAAGATGGGGCCTGGATTTGTTAGGTCCACTTCCACCAGCACAAGGCAATTTAAGATATGTTTTGGTGGCTGTAGAATAGTTTTCCAAATGGATTGAAGCGAAACCTTTGGCCACAATAACTTCGGTCACAGTCCAGAAATTCTTTTGGCAAAACATTGTTTGTCGCTTCGGTGTACCAAAGGCTATAACTGTGGACAACGGAACACAGTTTGATGCTGAAGCTTTCAAGAAATTCTGTGATCAAATCGGCACGAAGATTCATTTTGCGTCAGTCAGACATCCAGAGTCAAATGGACTTGTCGAAAGAGCAAATGGTATTATAATGATAGGAATAATGAAGTTAATTTTTAATCAACCCAGAGGAAAGTGGCCAGAAGAGTTGATTAAAGTGGTGTGGAGCCACAATACAACCGTATCAAGATCAACAGGTTTTACACCATTCAAGTTATTATTTGGTGACGAAGCTATAACCCCAGAAGAAGCTAAAACGGGGTCAATAAGAACAACAGCTTCGACGGAAGACGAAGCTGATTATCATGTGGCAAAAGACACTATAGAAGGGGTCAGACTCCAGGATGTGGAAAATATAAATAAATATCAAGCCGAAACAATAAAATGGCGCAATAGAAAAGTCCGACTGAAAAATATCAAGCCAGGGCATTTGGTGCTTCAGAGAGTGGCTAATCCGGACACAGTAGGCAAACTACAGCTGAAGTGGAACGGACCTTTTCTGGTAGTATCTTCGTCAAGGCCCGGTTCTTACAGATTAAAGGATATGGATGGCAATGACATTCCTAGATCTTGGAACGTGGATGAGCTTCGACGGTATTATGTATAGATTTAATTTTTTTTCATTTTTCTATGGCACCCTTTTCCTTTCCAAAGGGGGAGAAAGATTTTTAATAGGGCCATAGTTTGTAATTTTTCTTTTCTTATTCAGCTCCATGAGAGCAAAATCCCCCAAAATATGTAAATGTAAAATCTGAGCATGCACCATCAAGTGCAGAGAAAAAGAAAAAATAGGGAGAAGCTCGAAAGTCGTCCCTAAGGGCATGCAGAGCATGACGAAGCTACAAAAAGCCGTTCCTAAGGGAGCGCAGCGTAAGTTTTCTGCTCAAAAGTTGTTCCTAAGGGAATGCAGAGCCAGATACCACCGAATATAAGGTGAAGCACGAAAAGTCAACGCGAATACCGCCAAAATAGAAGGCGAAGAAGTTCAAAAGACGTTCCTAAGGGGATGCAGAACTTACACCGAAAAATAAGCGGTGCAGCCGAAAAATAAACGGCAAAGAGATTTCAGTTATTCCTAAGGGAATGAAGGTTGTGGATGAAGCTTCAAATGTGTGTGTTTCGGCATTCATTTGCACGATACATTACATCATACATTGCATTCATAAACATTCATTTAGACATACATAGGATCATCATCATCATATCGTACAGATACAGACAGTTGCTTCGGCTCTAAGCATACAACTTCAAAAGCAGATTCATGTTTCGTTGTGTACGAAAAGAAGGGAAGGTGTTTTTCGCCTTTGGCTCAAAAAATACAAGTTTCGTCCACATCAAAGTATTTCATACATCGATGGAAAGGTAAAAATATATTACAATGTATGGACAAATTTATAGAGTAGAATCTGATTCTTAAGTTACAATATTCTTTATAAAGGTTAATATAAGAGTTTTCTTAGAATTTTTCCACAGCTAGGTATTCGAGCTTCATCACCATCTATTGAGCTTCGGATTGTCTACTAAGCTTCGGCTCTATGTTCTTCGGCTTTATCATCCTGTACATTTCAAAGCATTATAAGGAAAATTCAAGTTTCGAGGAAAAGGTAAGCACAAGGTATGATTTTATTACAGGCTTGAGGTGACTTCGAGCTTCGTCACCAGCTAGGGTTCACCCACCCTTCATCCAGATTTGCTTTATAAATCTGTTTCCTATGCTTCGAGCAAGGCTGGGGATATCAATCAAATCTGCTGGTGATAAGCTGAAGTTTGGTCTATTAACAATCTTCCCATGCGTGCAGCCAGACTTCATGAAGGCAACAAATTTGCCCCGAGAAGCTAGCAGGGCACAGAAATCACCATGTCCGGCTATAACTTCATCAAGAGCATCAACTTCGCCCTCAATGTGTTCGAAGGTCCCTGGCAGGTCTTCAATCGAAGGATTGAATTTCTCAGAGCTAGCTCAAACCGAGTTGAAGACCTGACCGCTGCATGCATCGGTTGCTGAACTCTAGACATTTATTTTGAAGCTCTTTCAATGATTTTTGCAAATGTGAACTTTTTCTACTTCAACCTCAAACTTCGTATTAAATTTCTGCTTTTCTTGTTCGAAGCTTTCTGACTTTGAGAGAAGTTCTTCATTCAATCTTATAATTTTGGCTTCATCTTCTGCCAGTAAACCCTCCGCTGTCTGAAGTTCGAAATCTTTCCTTTCAAGAGCAGCCACTTGATCTTTTATTTTGTTCTCTAGACCTTCAATTATGACCTCATGTTTTTTATCTTCAAGGTCCTGTTGCATCCTCAAATCTTTACTTAATAACATACTCTGTGTAGAAGCAAGCTTCGTCCGCAAACACCTTCGTTGTTAAAACAATGAAAAAGCTGAAAAAAGTTTTTACCTTGAAATTAGAATAGAATAAACTACCGACGATATGCTGCCGTCAGTAGCGGCTGATATCGGCCTCAAGCTTCGGGAAACCAATACTCTTCGACAGAGTACTGATAACCTTTGCTCCAGTTCGGTCTCGGAGGCAACCTAAGCTTTCATCGTCAATGCCGCCGAAGAGCATCGCCCCTGGCTGATACCCGTAGGATATGGCATAGTCTCTCAACTCTTCTTTCTCAGCCTTTGACAATTCTTGTCCAATTAAGTTTTGAAAGTTGAAATTTTCTTCTTCTGAAGTATCTTCGGCCATCTCCTTCCCTTTTCCAGGCACTGTGGCCATGGTCTCTTCAGCGGTTGTAGCAGCTTCTTCTGCGGCCATATCTAGAAGCATTCTATCAATATCAGAAAATGTGCTTTCTAGATTTGCATCGTCGGCCGTTGCAGCCTTGGCAGTTGCAGTTTTAGTAGGTGCAGCTTCGGTAGCGGTGGCGCTCTCGACAGCTGGTGTCTTTGATGCCGAAGCTGGCGGTGGTGTTTCTTCACTAGCTTTAGTCACAGTAATAATCCTTCTTTTTTTTGGCTCGGCAGACTTCTTCGCTGCCGAGGGCTCCTTCTTCTGTAAAAGCTTCGTCAGATGTGGCCCTAGTGGACTTATCTTGATAGGCAAGGATTCAGTCATTACCTTTAGAATTTCTTCCACGTCGGTAGCAGAAGGTGTTGAAGGAGTCTCTTCTTCTATATCAGTCGCCTTTTGCTTTGGAGCCACAGTTTTCCTTTTCTTCGGAGCAACTGCCTTCGACTCAGGGCTCAATTTTTTCCTCTTCAGAATTTCTTCATCTTCTTTCACCATTCTAGCAGCTTGTCTGCCCACAACACTAACAATTCTTTTTATTTTTTGCCCTTCGGCACCTTTGTTCAATCGCTCATAGTCAGGATATTCAAAATTCAGTGCATCCATTACCCGATTCAATCTTCGCTTCGGCCGGGCGCCGAAGGCTGCATTCAGCAACTGATCTTCTTTTTTTGTATAATTGCCTAAAATCTCATTGCACATAACTTCAATTGTATCCAACCATTCTTGGCAGGGATCTTTGAAGTGTTTCTTGAATTTAAAATGATAGGGCAACCGAACGAGTTCATTCTTCTTCTTCTCTCCTTCAAGCTTTGGCATACCCCATTCCCTTAGCGTTGGGAATATTCTGTTGGCTAGGTATTCTTGAACTAAATCCCTAGTCCAATATGTTCAGAAACAACTCTAAACTCGGCCACAGCATCTAGGCATGGTGCCCCCGGCGTCATGTTGCAATGAGGCCTAGTCAGCCCGAAGGTTAGCTCCAACGTGCTCTAAACTAGCTTCTCCTTTTTCTCATCAATCTTAACATAAAACCATTCAGATTTCCAACCAGTCGGCCACTTAGTGCGGTAACTGACCATCGGTGTTTTCATGTCTTTGCGGTATGCAAAATTATAACAGCCAAAATTATCATGCAAGCCATCTTCTCTAGCCTTCGTCTGATAATGGAGTTTATGTACTCGGCAGAAGGCTTCAGCGAGCGGCTCCACCCCTTCGCTTCGGAGAGCCCAGATATACACGCTGAGCCTAACGATGGCGTTAGGGGTCAGCTGATGATGGTAAATCTCAAAATTTTCCAAAACATCTACAATCATCCCGTGCAAAGGAAATCTCAACCCTGCTTTGAAGAAGCTCTTAAAAACTACCACTTCATCACTTTCTAGTTTCGGGATAGTCTCTTCCCCGCCAAAGCAAATCAACCCTTTCTCGGCTTCTCTGAAGTAGCCCAGCTTCGTCATCATGGGCATATTAGCTTCGGACACATTCGACTTCCCAAAATCCAAATGGCTGGGCTTCGATGGCATATCGGTGTTATAATCAATCTCTTCTTCACCAGTATCGCCCTCTTCAATATCTTCCTGCTCGGCTTCAGTACTAGGGGCACCTTCGTCAGGAGCGCCCTCCGTCACAACTAGTCCCGACCGCCTCATAACTTCGGAGATCGGAGCAGCTTCAGTAGCTTCGGTTTCCTCTCCATCGTGTGTAAACCTAGCTGTTGAGCGCACCCTGGCCATTTGATGTTGAATTTCTTGCGTTTTGATGAAGTTGATTATTTTTGACGAAGCTCCCTCTTGTCACGAAGCTAGAGCAAAGTGATCCTTTGATTGAGAATACGGTGAACAAGCTTTGACAGTGGTCAAATTTTTCGGCAACACAACAGAACAATAGCAGTAGATGCTGTGATAACTTCACAACTACCCGTCTGTTTATATAGTGCTGCAGGTGGGAAGGTGAATCGTCAAGTCGCTCGCACCCACTGAACAGTCACCCGCACTCGCTGAACGGTGGACCATAGTGCCCAAGAAGCTGGATCACCAGATCGCGCGTACTCGTTGTATGGTGGGACCACCCTTCACTCGGAATATTTAAATCGTTTCTCGGCAACAAGCTAAGGGAAGGTGTTTTTCGGACCATCGGAAGACTGACACAAAGCCGAAGCTATCAATCAAAGAGCTTCGGAGTACATTTTTAGATGCACCGACTTAAAGATGAAATGACCAATCGGCCCGAGATAGCTTGTACTATGATTGTAAACATTTGTAAAGGGCATGAATGTAATTTCTCATAGGCTGCGTCCTGTGCCTATAAATAGATGAACAGTACCCCTGTACTGTTCACGCTATCTTGTATTCGCTTGTGCACAACGCTCGGATTTTTGCCTTCTGTCAAGCCGAAGGTACAAATATAATTAAATATTGTATTTAAATACTCAAGTTTATATAATGAAGATATGTGAATGATGTTATATGATTATTCATGTTATCTTCCATGTTTCATATGCTTTGTCTTTCATTATTGCATACCATGATGATGAAGGTACGTCCTTCATGACCTTCGTCCGAAGATCGTTATATCCTAAGGGAAATAATGCTTCGAAGGACAAAGGATATTAACATTTAATACTTTGTGTTGCCTTGTTCTTGACTCATAGCATTTGAGAACAAGTCCCCAACATTATGAAAAGGGAGATAACAGAGTATGTGGCTGTGTGTGACAGTTGTCAAAGGATTAAAGCAGAACATCAGAGACCTGCAGGTTTGTTGCAACCGTTGCAGATTCCTCAGTGGAAATGGGATGAGATCAGAATGGATTTCATAGTCGGTTTGCCCCACACTCGTACTGGTTATGACTCCATCTGGGTAGTAGTGGACCGTTTGACAAAGGTGGCCCATTTCATACCAGTCAAGACCACCTACAACAGTGCAGTGTTAGCCGAACTATACATGTCTCGAATTGTGTGCTTGCATGGCGTTCCGAAGAAGATAGTATCAGATAGAGGCACTTAGTTCACCTCTCATTTTTTGTAGCAGTTGCATGAAGCTTTGGGCACACACTTGAAGTTTAGCTCAGCTTATCACCCGCAGACAGATGGTCAAACAGAGAGAACCAATCAAATTCTGGAGGATATGTTGAGGGCTTGTGCTTTGCAAGACAAGATAGGTTGGGACAAGAGATTACCATATGCAGAATTCTCTTACAACAACAGCTACCAAGCCCGTCTGAAGATGTCACCATTTGAAGCGCTCTATGGGAGGAATTGCAGAACTCCATTGCATTGGGATCAACCTGGTGAAAGACAGGTGTTTGGTCCAGATATTTTGCTTGAAGCCGAAGAGAACATCAGAATGGTCCGAGAGAATTTAAAGGCAGCATAGTCTAGACAATGAAGCTATGCTGACAACAGAAGAAGGGAACTTAGTTTTGAAGTGGGAGACTATGTCTACTTAAAGGTGTCACCCATCAGAGGAACCAAAAGGTTTAGAGTCAAAGGCAAGCTAGCACCCCGATATATTGGGCCATATCAGATTCAAGCAAGACGTGGAGAAGTGGCTTATCAACTCAGCTTACCAAAGAATCTGTCCGCTATGCACGATGTGTTACATGTGTCTAAGTTGAAGAAATGCTTGAGAGTGCGAGAAGAACAGTTGCCAGCAGAGGATCTTGAAGTTCAAGAAGATCTGACTTATATTGAGAAGCCAACTCAAATTCTGGAGACAGCAGATCGGGTCACTCAGAGAAGTACCATCAGGATGTGTAAAGTCAAATGGGGTCACCACTCAGAAGAAGAAGCAACCTGGGAAAAAGAGGATGAATTGAAAGCCAAGTACCCTAAGCTCTTTTATAGCCAGCCCTGAATCTCGAGGGCAAGATTCTTTTAAGGGGGATAGGTCTGTAACACCCTGATTTTGGGGGTATAAAATTTCTTTCTAATTATCACCCAAAATCATGTGTTACTCTTCCTTTTTTCACTCTAGGCTTTCTCTCTCTCTAGATCCTCTCTCCCTTTTTCTTTTTGATTAGAAATAGCTTAAACTAGTGGAGATTAATTATTTAATTTTGTCAAAACCTTATGAGTCATGACATATTGCATCATGCTGAGCCTAAAATATTCTTTGAAGTGTTGCACAAGTTTGAATTTATTTGAATTTGAAACCTAGTTTGAATTTGGATTTGAAAACCCTATAAAAAAAGAAATAGAAAAGGAATTAGAAAATCCAGAGAAAAAGGAAAAGGGAAAGCAGCCCAGTCGGCCCACTAAGCCCAGCCAGGCCACGCGCCCGCACCGCCTGACAGGCGGACCTCACCTGTCAGCGGCAGTTCTCCCTCGCTCACGCCCTCCCTCCCTCGCTCGCTGCCCAGTGGGGGCAACCTGTCAGTGCCACTTTCCTTCACCCGTTCTCTCCCTCTCTCTCTGTCTCGTGGGCCTGGATCGTGAGTCGTCGAGCCATTGCCCTGCGTGCCTCTTTCTTCTCTCTCTGCGTCGTGGGCCTGCCCTGTCAGTTCCGCCCCCTCCGCGCTTGCCATGGACCGGCGCATGCGCACTCGCGCACGTCACTGGATTTCTTGGCCACGACACCCACCCACGCGCCCAGTTCCCTTCTTAGAGCCCCACCAGTGCCCTGCGCACACCCCTCGCCTCATTTCGCTCAGCTTCACCCTCTCTCGCGCTCTGCTCATGTCGCCAGCCGCGGCCGGAGACCCGCGCCCTCGTTCCTGGCCATCCAGCTCGCTGGAGACCGCTCCAAGCCTCCCTGAGCTCTGCCTCGAGGTGAGACACCCGTCCTCGTGCCCAATTTCCCCTATTGCGCCCTGTGTTCAGCCAATTTCGCCTTCGCCGGTGCTCGGCCGCGGCGGTCCGCCGTGCTCGCACGGTGGCCATCCGATTTAGCCCGGTCTAGTTCACCGGAGTGGGTCCCTATGTCACCCCTGCCTCTGCTGAAGTTAGCCAAGGCCTTAGCATGCCTTAAGCCCCCTCCCTGTGGCCGGAATGGCTCACCGTTGTTCCTCCAGCCCGCCCGAGGCTTTCTCATCGCCGTTCTCTCCTCTCTGCCCATGGATTCATGGCCCTTTCCCTGCCATCGAGTTCGCCGTGGCACCCTCTTCCTTTGTGCCTGGAGCCACCCTAGCCCATGCCAGCCTCAACTCCGGTGACCTCACCGCCGCAAAGAGGAACAGCGTCACCCGCAACCGTCCGTCCCCCTGGTCTGATCCCCTCCGTCTGATTCAGATCCCACGGCCCGAACCGCGGGTACCGCTTCGCGCATGCGCGCCTGACGCCCTGGCCCTCCTGTCAGCGCTGCCCGCAGCCGTCCGTCCCCCTGGTCTGATCCCCTCTGTCCAATTCAGATCGCACGGCCCGGACCGCGGGTATCGCTTCACTCACGCACGCCCTGCGCCCTTGGCCCGCCTGTCAGCGCCCAAACCCCATGGCGCTAGGCCCGCTCGGTCAGCACGCACGCCCTGACACTCCCTGGCCCGCATGTCAGCGCTTGCTCGCTCGCGCGCGCGTGCCCTCGGCCACAGATCTAATCTTAGCCGTTGGTTTTAGATCTGACGGTTAGATTCACCCGATACCCCTTCGCGCGGTAGTTTTCTTAAAGAGACCCTCGGTTTACTGGAAATCAACTCGCCGTCCCAGGTTTTCGCGCACAGGCCCCTGTAATCTTGAAAATTTAGCCTTGGACTTTTAAATATTCACAGAATTAGCCCTAAATTCATATTTTGAATTCCTAAACTTGTTTATTTCATAAATTTTGCATATGAACTCCAAATTTAGTGATTCAAATTGCAAAATGTTCATAGAATTATTCTCTGTTTAAATAAAATAGGTTCACTAACTGACTGCACACTCTAATTTTTAGAATTGAATATGAACTAATGTAGATGCATTTCTATTTATGCAATAAAATAAATAAAAGGAGAACCTTAGAGATTTAAACTTGTTTAAGCTTGTGAGGTTAATAATATGTATTACATAAGTTCATCCCTGTTCTAAATTTTAGGTCACAATAAAATAAATTAATCTATGTTTATGCACTTGTAAGTAACACTTAGGGAAATAATAATCTATTTCCAAATAAAGTTAATGTATATTATAGTTTATAATTATACTTTGAATTCATTATCCCTTATGTAGTATTGTGTCTTTTTAAGATGTGTTCCAATGTTTGTACATGTTTGGTTTGGTGTTCATTTGTACTTTCCAAATGTATTGAATGCATGCTCGCTTTATTTAGACAACGAGCAGTCCGAGGTTCCTGAGTGTGTTGTGGGAGACCTCCCTGAGTAGCCACCTGGTGAAGGCAAGTGTCCTCTGACCCATTATGTCATACATACTTTATGATTCACTGTCCCGCATTACTTTATGAAACCTAAGGATTTACTAGTCTGTATTCACTTATCCTTGTTTACCTTTTGGGTTACCATGGTTAGCATGTTGCTATTGCCTTAACTTAATCAATGAACATGATATGAACATTTATGATACGACACTGTTATCCTGATTATGTGGATGATCTTGTGATACCTTAGGGGGCTTAGGCCTTTTTCTTGAGTACCTCTCCGTAAGGACCTGTTCGTGGAGTGACCACCCGGGATAACAGTACAACCATGAGGGTGGCATGGGACGCCCTTAGCTGATTAATTAGATGAATCTGGGGGTGTAGTTGGCTTTGCTGGAGGGCCGTCAATGGAGGCTGGGGCATAGTGCTCGCTCTATCAAGGTTGGGATGCAGAGGTTCTTTCGATTTGGTTTTGTTAGTCACCTACCTTGGGGAGGTGTGTTGCGTTTGTATGACTGGCGAAACCTAATGAGCAGCTGTGCACCAGGGGAGTCTTTGTAAAGGCTACGTAGTGTATCCCTGGCCATTCACCTTGGTAGTGAAGATCGGGTCTATACAACCCAGGCTGGAAAGGGATCACGACTTGTGGGTAAAGTGTACAACCTCTACAGAGTGTTAAAAACTGGTATACCAGCCGAGCTCACGGTTCAGAGCAGCCTTGGGATCTTCTTTGATTAGAAGAACTTTGGATACTTTTATGTTGATGATTAACAATGATGTTATAAAATCTGATCTCTGGTATTTCCTCTTTTGAGGATGTACTTCTGGGTAATAACTGGATTATTTACTAAAACTTGGCTCTACTAATAATAATAAATACTTAACCAACTAAAAGCAACTGCTTAACCTCAACTCCATATACAGCTAGTCCACTTTAGCTAAACGGGACATTTGCTGAGTACGTTGATGTGTACTCACCCTTGCTTTACACACCACACCCACCCCAGGTTGTCCCTAGAGTACCCAATGCTCAGGAGGTGATGCTGGCAACATGGATGGCTTCGAGGAGTTCCAGGAATATGACGAGTTCTAGTTCTTTCTTAGTGGATAACCCCCAGTCAGCTGCCTGTGTAGGCTTAGCATCTATGTTTCGTGTTTCCGCACTTTGATAATTATGTTGAACAATGGTTATGTAATAGACTCTGTGGATGTCTTGGACATCTTGATGTAATCAAGTACCTTTCCGCTATTTATTTCGAGCATTGTGTGATGATGTCCAATTATGTAATCGTTGTGTACGTGAGTTTCTGATCCTAGCACGTACATGGTTCGCATTTGGTTTGCCTTCCAAAACCGACTGTGACAAGGGGATGCAGAGCTTAGCTCCAAAGTCGTACCTAAGGGGATGCATAGCTTAAATGCCACCTATGTAAAAGGTGAAGAGACTCCAAAGTCGTTCCTAAGGGGATTCATAGTCTTATTATTATGAAGTGTTATCCATCATCATTTTCCACATCATATTATTGCATCATTCTACATCATATCATCGCATCATGCATCATTTCGCACCATTCAAAAAGGGAGAACAAGGGAAATTTCTCCTTCATCAGCAAATGTGGCTGACCTACGAAGCTAAGTGTGTTTTTGTTAAGGAATTATGAAACAAAGCAAGACAAAAGAAAAGATATTGTATCTCTAGCAATTGCTCTTAAACGGTACGATATTCCTTATGCAAGACCTTTGGCAAGACCTTCGGGGCCAATACTATCACTTCGGCAACTGTATTCCTTATGTAAGACCTTCGGCAAAAAGAGATTTTCTTCATGAAGCGTGAAAAGAAGGGAAGGTGTTTTTTCGCCTTCGGCTCAAAAAATGGTACGTGTGATAATTTCAGGCTACACGAAGAAATATATTACATCATGAATTACACAGTTTACAATTATTCCTTGCATAAAGGCAACATACTAATTTTACAATGTTTTTTACACACGGATCAGTCATCCTCCTTTAGCACTCTTTCTGCAGCTTCATTTAGAAGTTTCTTACTAGCTTCATCTATTGTTGCGTTCACTATTTTGAATTCGTCAAAAGTAACCTTTAGGGCTCGATCGGTGTCACGATCGTATGGTTCTGAGGGGGAGAAAGTTCAGCTGCACAAAAATATAAATTTATGTCAGATATGAAGCTAAAAAATTTACTTAGTTAAAATATGACAAACACACCTATATGCCTTTCGCGTTCTGCGACTTCTTCAACTTTTCTTGCTTCCCCTGAAGCAAGATGAGATTCTTCTTCATTTTGCCTGATAGCTTCGTTTGCTATCTCTCTGCCGCCGTTCATCCACACATGAGAATAAAATTTCCCACGAAAGGCGGTAGCTTCGGCTGAAGGTTCTTTAATGTCATTTACTGAAACTAAGAATTCTGGCTGAAGTACAGCTGTCACATGTTCACAGCCAGCTTTTTCGAGTAGCGACAAAGCCCCTCGAGCGCCTACACAGGCACAAAAGTCCCCCTACCAGTTAGAACTTCGTCCAATGCTTCGATTTCACCCTCAATCCATTTGATCACACTCGGGATCTCCACGGATAAAATTTCTCTCAACCGAGAATGCGCCAACACTAATAAAAGCATTTTTAGCTTATCAGAGCATTGCATAGCAATAGTGTAACATTCTTCCTTCTCTTGACAAAGCTCTTCAACATTCTTTTGTACCCTGGATCGCTCAGTGTCGGATATCTCACGCTTCGATTGCTCAACGTTAAAGTTTTTGGTAACTTTGCCAAGTTTCTTCTCCAGCCTCATCACTTCAGATTTATGCAATTCTACTTGGACGGATAAAGCGTATTCTAGATCGACTATGCGTTTTGCGTCAGCCTCTTTTTCCTTTTCAAGCTTTGAAATCTTTTGATCTGCTTCGGAGAATTTAGCAAAATTAGCTTCATTCGTCTTTAGCCTTTCTACTAAAGAAAGAAGAATCTTGTCTTTTTCAAGGGCCTCGTTCCGAAGCGTTATAACTTCTAAGTGTAGATTTTAGAAGGCTATTTTAGTGCTCTCATCCTCACATTCTTTTTGCGCTTGCAAAGCTTTACTTAAATAAGACTCTAATAACGAAAAAATAAAAAAATAAGCAAATAATTTACTCAAAATGATTATCAAGAGCTCGAAGGAAAGAGTAAGCACAAACTTTCAAACTTTTGTATGCCAAGCAGTCTGCCAGATGGTCCTTCGGTATTAAGATTAGCTCGAGCTCAAGCTTTGGGTAACCCATGTTATCCATCATTTTTCGGCAGATGTCAATTTTCTTGTTATCAGGAAGGCAATATAGGAAATCATCTTCTTCATCGCCTTCGTACACTAGGGATCCCCGAGCATACTTTAGATATTTAGCATAATGATGAGCTTCAACAATTTTCTTCTTGGTCAGTTGTTTTCCCGAAGCATGGCGAATGATGATTTCAAAATCCCCGAGCGATACCACCTCAGGTATCGGCGGTGGTACTTTCTGTGATAGGCTTTCACTCACTTGCTTTGTTGGCCTACTTTCCGAAGGTCCAGCTTCGGCACAGTCAGGGAACCTTGTGATTTCTCCATATTCACAATAGCATCCCTTCTCAGTCCGAAGCTTGATCGGATAGGCCACTGGATTACATCTTTTATATCAATTATTTCACTTAGGTCATTCTTCACATAAAACCACTGCCTTATCCATGAACCTGGCCATTTTTTCCGAAAGGTTGGCATAGGATGCCTTGCATCAGACTGGTATACGAAGTTGTAAAACCCAAAGTTATTATGATATTGCTCCTTTCCGGTGGCCTTCGTCTAGTAGGACAACTCGTGAATATTACAAAAACAATTAACATTCGGTTCCAATCCTTGGCTCCTTATTGCCCAAATGAAAATTCCAACCTTAATTAATGCATCAGGGGTGAGCTGATGAAGGAAAATTTCAAAATTCTTCAAAACTTCAACTAGAAACTTGTGTAAGGGGAACCGTACCCAGCTTTCATGAAGATTCGAAAAACCACTACTTCATCTCTTTTAGGAAGTGGAACGATATTTTCACTGTCGATTCTCACTATAGACACATCATGAAAGTATTTGCCTTTCATAGCCTCAACATGTCCTTTCCTCACAGTTGATTTCCAAATACCACATGACTCAGCCTCCACGGTCGATCTTCGGCATCATCGTTATCACTTTCAATATCAAAATCTTCACTGTCACTATAATCTTCAGACAATCCAGCTAAAATATCAACAGTAATTTTTTCAACATTTATCCTTTCCATAGCTTCATAAAACCCAGCTAGTGTGGGGTCCTCACTTCTCTTATCTTCGACCATCTCAGCATTGGTTGAAGCAAAGAGACGAAGCTCGAACACACCCGCGGACATAGTGTCAACAAGCTAAACAACAAAGCCAACACAAGCTTGATAGCACGAAAAATATTTTCATCGCAACCCTCATATATATATATATATATATATATATATATATATATATATATATATATATATATATGCAAACCACCACTGCACAGTGGCCCCACGATATAGAAGGTTTCGCTATATTAGCGAAGGGAAGGTGTTTTTTCGGACCTCCGTCCATTTCGCAGTCTGAATTTGTTACAAAGAAACAAACTAATACTGCGTGGGGCTACTGTTGGGGGCCTTCGCCTTCTAAAGGTCCTCAAAATGTAACGCCCTGAATTTGGGGGTACAATTTTTTCTTCTTTAATACTCACCAAATTCAGGCATTACTCTCTTTTCTCTTCCCGTTTTGCTCCTTCTTCCCAGTTTCAAAGCAGTATAGTGACTAGTGTTCGTATTGCGTGTAAACAAAAACCTAAGTTGACATGGGTGTTGCATCATGCCGAAGCATATTTTTTTTTGTCTCATGTCGTGTTTAATCGTGGGTTCGTATCGTCTCGTTTCGGATTTCGATTCGCGAGTGTTTCCGATCTGTGGTCACGTGTGTTGTGGGCTTCTGTCCCAGCCAGTGACCTAGCCCTGCCCGGTCCGGCCCGGCCCGGTGTGCCCCTGGCGCCCCTCCCTTCCCCCATGCGTGTGCCCCCTTCTCTCTCCCTTTCCCTCATTCAATTTTCACACGCAGCGACTCCCTCTCTTCCACCTCTCTCTCTTCCCCCCCGTGCCCTAGGTGATTTGGTGACGGTTATCGCCGGATTTTGGATCCCCGAGGTGAGCTCTCCCTCTCTCTCCCCCCTCTCTCTCTCCCTTCCCTCTTCCCTCCCGACGTGCGCCCCCTTTCTTCCCCGTGCATGTCCCCTGGTGGCTCCCTGCGCGTGACCTGCACCTCCCCTGCGTGCCCCCTCCGTGACCCCCGCGGCCCCGCACCCCGCGCCCCGGCGGCGGCTCGTGCCCCCGTGCCCCTTCCCCGGAGGTGGCCCGTGCCAACACGGCCCCGTGCCCTCCCCGGCGGTAGCCCGCGCCTCCCTGCGGCCCTGCGCGCCCCTGGCAGCCCCACGCCCTTCCCCAGCGGCCCCTCGCGCAGCACGTTCCCACGCGCGTGACCGTAGCGTGCGCGACGCTTAAATTTTGGTTTAATCAATTTTAAGTTTAGTTTAGTCAAAGTGCTCCGTCGCGCGACGATTTATTTTAAATTCACCTTTATTAATGTGTTGCGTTGCGCTTTTTGTCGCGCGACGATTCATCTTAATTTCAGATTATTTAATGTGTGGCGTCACGCGTCCAGTCGTGCGACGTTTCGTTTTAAATTCAGTTTAGATGACGTATGCCATCGTGCGCTTCGTCGCGCGATGCTTGACGTTATTTCCATAATGATTCGAGTGTCTCGTAGTGCACTCCGTCGTGCGATGAGTCATTTTATTCTCAATTCAGTCTAGGTGATGTGTCGCGTATTTTGTCGCGCGACAATCCTTTTAAATTTACGTTGGTTTGTTTATAATGATTAAACATGGAACATGACTTTATCCTATGCATAGCGCGATTTGCCAAATTAATATTATCCTGTTTAGACGAGTACTTTGATCTATAATCGCTTAACGTGATCGCTCTTCGATCGTAGCCTTGACCGTTACTCTTTCTTTCTCGCTTAGTCGTAGGTGTGAGCCCTGTACCGAGTGTCTGTTTATTTATGATATCTTATTGCATGGTGTACTGTTCTTTTGTATTAAATTTGTGGAATGTATGTTTGAACTTGTATAGATAACGGTCAGTTGGTGGAGTCTAAAGGAGTTGCAGGTGAAGGCCCTGAGCAGCAGCTGGTTGGTGAAGGCAAGTGTCCCTTGACCCATCCATTTCCTACTCATTCTTATAACTCACTCCCCACATTTACACAGTTTATACCTAAGGATTGACTAGCTTTTGTTTATCCTGTCCTTGTTTACCTATTCTGGTTGGGTTATTTTGGTTTAGCTATATGCTAGTGCTTCACATTAATCAATGAACATGATGAGATTATCTATGATACACTGTTTTCCCTTTTGATTATGATGATGGTACTGTGACATTTAAGGGGACTCGAGCCGTTTGTTGAGTGCCTCTCCGTAAGGACTGGTTCGTTGGATGACCGCCCGGGAAAACAAGACAACCATGAGGGTGGAATGGGACGCCCTTAGCTGAATAATTAGAGAAACTAGAGTGTAGTTCGCTTCGTCGTCGTGCCGTTAATGGGGCTCGGTGTATGCGGCTCGCTCTACCGAGGGTGGATTGCCCCTTGTGGAGGAGTGCGGTACATTTAGGAAACCTAACGGGTAGCTACAACCTTAGGGAATCTTTGTAAAGGCTACGTAGTGAAACCCTGCCTGTTCACCTTGGTAGTGTTTAAGGGTTTGATCGGCCCGAGGCAAAAGGGAATCACGACTTGTGGGTAAAGTGCACAACCTCTGCAGAGTGTTATGAAACTGATATATCAGCCGTGCTCGCGGTTATGAGCGGCCAAGGGAGCTCCATTGATTAGAGATACTTTGATCAGAGTTGTTTGGTTTACAGATGGTGGCGAGGATGATGGTTTGATTATGCTTATGGTAAAGTTTCTGGTATTCTTTCCGTTTGGAAACAGTACTTTTGGGTTAACAACTTGGGTTAATGCTAAAACCTAGCTCTCTACTAGTAAATAATAACCTGACCAACTAAAAGCAACTGCTTGGCTTAACCCCAAATAAAGCTAGTCCACTACAGCCAAACGGGACAATTGCTGAGTATGTTGATGTGTACTCACCCTTGCTTTACACACCAAACCCCCCAGGTTGTCCATGTTGCAACCACTGCTCAGGAGAAGATGAAGTCTTGGAGGAGGACTTCTAGGAGTTCCACGAGTACGATGAGTTCTAGGCGTGGGTTAGCGGCAAACCCCCAGTCGGCTGCCTGTGAAGGCCGTGTGTATCTACGTTTCTTTTTCCGCACTTTGATAACTATTAAAGACTATGTGGATGTCTCGGACATCATGATGTAATCAACTATTACTATCTTTAATGTTATTATTTGAGCACTGTGTGATGATGTCCAGTTATGTAACTGCTGTGTATGTGAATTGCTGATCCTGGCACGTACATGGTTCGCATTCGGTTTGCCTTCTAAAACCGGGCGTGACATAGGTGGTATCAAAGCCATGCTGACTGTAGGATTGCTAACCTAGAGTAGAATGGTCGTTCTAAGGACTATATACCTCTATTATCACCTTGACTTTGGTATCCCTTCAAACGTTGGTCATATCGACCAAATTTATGTTTTATTATATATATTACACCTTGCTGAAAATTTTACCCTAATTCCTAATTTTTTTATGATCTACTTGCTGGTCATACTAGTTTTGTTCTCACTCTTATGCTTACGGTGTCTTTTGTAGATGGCTCGTCTTAGACACACCGCACGGAAGTCAGTCATTCCTTTCTTGCCTTCTCGTCTCGCGGAGCGTCCGCTTTATCGTCCGGTGAATGGTCAGTCTAGTCATTTGGAGAGGCTGCACTAGCACCTGCACGAGGAGCAGGAGCGTCAGCGACAGGAGTTGTAGCAGCAGGGCTCTTCTTCCTCGCTTTAGCAGGAGGTAGAGTCTGTGAGGAGCTGCTCTCCTATGCCCCACTGGAGGCGCCCCCTGCACTACCACTAGGTGTCCCGGCCACTGGAATAGCTGTTGGAGGAGATCCCGACGACGGAGGTGACGACAATAGCTCGAGCCACAGCACCGACCTTTCAGAGGAGCAGGAGCCAGAGGGATGGGTTGCTCGACCCATCACTCGTGACGCCGCTCGCGGGTGTCACTTCCACGATGCGCTCGACACCTTGCTATGCCAGGCATTTGACCGGCGTACCTGGTCTATCGAGTATCGCTGTGTTGTCTTCCAGCACAATCACGGGGTTTACCTGGACCGCTGGGAGGCGATTTGCTTGGTGCACCGTCTGGAGAACAGTCTCCGGGGTGCAGAGGTATGCTCAAAGCATTACTCTGTTTCTGTGCGGGACTCATCTGAGGCGGCCATGCAAGATGCCGCACGGCGTGTTCTTTTGCACTACTGCTCAGTGCTTGGTGGGGTGGCCGATGGTCTTAACCTGAGGTATTACCCCGCCGTCCATCCGGCAGGAAAGGAGGTGTGGTTGTCTCACCTGTTGGTGAGGACAATCCTAGGTTGAGCAGCACAGTCAACCTAGCCATCGTGCTAAACACGGAGCTAGACCATGCCTTAGATGAGCTGAGTAGGGCTCATGCTGAGATCGCCCAGTTGTGGGCTGAGCGCGCGGAACATCGTCACCTAGAGGATGGTTCTCCCGCCCCCGTCGAGACTCAGCACCCGTACAGCTCACCTCAGCGTGGGTACCATGCCTACAGAAACCCCGACTACAGGACCAGGATAAATTTATAACCATAGATCGTCAGGGTCGGATCTTGTAATTAATGCTTAAAAATAGAAGTTATAGCCTTAGCCTTAGTCTTACTCTCTGTTGGCTTTAGTTAGATAAGGTAGTTTGCTTATCCTGTGTTTTTATGTTTGTCATGATGAGCTATGATGGATTTGTATCTTTGTAATGACTGTCGCCAGGGTGTGGGTATCCCCTGCACTTTGGGTTACTTGTTAATGTTAATAAAATTAGTTATTTCGTTGGGAAGCCCTTTAACTCTACTTTCCTTTTTATCTGAGAAGTTGTGTTGGCCTGTGTTGGGAGTCAGTGAAGATGCTTATCTGTTCAGTGTTGTGGAAGGATTCCATACTCTTTTCTTATGCTGCAAGTTTGCAAGATCAGTTCTGAGGTGTGATTGCATTCTGCAAATGTCAGACAACAGGTCTAGAGGACGAAGGCGTGCTCAACAGGAGCAGGCAGCACCGTAGGATGAGGCACCCTAGCAGCATCTACCACCACCACCCCCGATGACGATAGAGCAGATGTTCTTGATGCAGACTCAGGCAGTCCAAGCCATTGGTCAGACTCTGGCTGCTATGCAGCAACAGCAGCATCAGCCCCCACCTCTGCCTTAGATGCCTCAGATGCCTAGAGACAAGCATGCTGAATTCATGAGAGGTCATCCCCTAGTGTTCGCTCACTCTACTGACCCCATGGATGCTGAAGATTGGCTGCGTACCGTGGAGCGGGAGTTGCACACCACTCAGTGCGACGATAGGGAGAAAGTTCTGTATGGCCCCCGTTTGTTGAGAGGAGCAGCCTAGTCTTGGTGGGAGTCCTACCTCGCCACCCACACCAACCCCGACACTATCACTTAGGTGGAATTCAGAGACAATTTTTGTCAGTATCATGTTCTAGTGGGTCTGATGATAGTGAAGAAGGAGGAGTTCCTGGCGCTCAAGCAAGGGCCTATGTCTGTCAGTGAGTATAGAGACAGGTTTCTGTAGCTGTCCCGCTATGCTCCTGAAGATGTCAACACAGATGCCAAGAGGCAGTATCGTTTCTTGAGAAGCTTATTCGATCCCCTATACTATCAACTGATGAATCATACCTTCCCCACCTTTCAGCACCTAATCGACAGAGCAATCATGATAGAGAAGAAGCGCAAGAAGATGGAGGATCGCAAGCGCAAGATTGGTGGACCTCAGCCGAGAAGCAGCAATCACCCCCGTTTCTCAGGCAACTCGCCTCAGCAGTTCAAGCAGAATCAGCGCCCGCCTCAGCAGCAGTTTCAAAGGCAGTACCCCCAGCATCAGTAGCAGAATCGCCAGAACAATCAGTCAGGAGGAAGTCAGTTCCAGAGGTAGAATCAGCAGGCACCTCGCCTCCCCGCCCCAGCAACCAATCAGAGCAGTCAAGCAGCCCAGTTCAAGGCGAAAGCAGAGCATGTTTCCATTGTGGAGAGCAAGGCCATTGGGTGATGCAATGTCCGAAGAAGGCAGCTCAGCAGCAGTCAAGCCCTAGTGCCCCAGCGAAGCAGAATGTGTCTCAGCCAGGAGCAGGCCACCATGTCCAGACACGCTACAACCATGGGAGACTAAACTGTTGGGGACTTGTTCTCAAATGCTATGAATTAAGAACATGGCAACACAGAAAGAAGTTAGTGGTAAATACCCTTCGTCCTTCGAAGCGTTATTTCCCTTAGGATATAACGGTCTTCAGACGAAGGTCATGAAGGACATACCTTCATCATTACAGTTTATATTGATAAAAGGAGAAGCATATGAAACATGAGAGAATAACATGAATAATCACATAGCATTATTACATGTCCTTATTATATAATCATGGAAGAATAAGAGCAATATTGAATTACATTTGTACCTTCGGCTTGATAGAAGGCAAAAATACAAGCGTGACGCACGAGCGAGTACAAATCAGCGTGAATAGTACGGGGGTACTGTTCATCTATTTATAGACACAGGACACAGCCTGTGAAGAATTACAATTATGCCCCTCATAAAAGTTTACAACATCGACTCAGACCTTTATGGACTAAAAGGTCATTCTATCTTTAAGTCAGTTTGTAATACCGAAGCTTCATGAAGGGGGACCTTCGGTCATCTTCTGCGGACAGCTTCAGCCGAATCTGCTTCTTCCTACAAGACCTTCGGCGCGACGAAGCATAGCCCCAACAGTAGCCCCTTTCGCGGCGCTAGATCGTTTTTCGTAACGAGCTTGATCCGTGAAAAAAGTCTCTTAAGCTTCGGGAAGCCAAAGGTCCAAAAAACACCTTCCCTGAGCTCGTTGTCGAGAAACGATTCAGTTTCCGAGCGCGTAGCAGTCCCACCTTGCAGAGTTACTGTTTGGTCTCTGCGGTCCACCGCGCAGCGAGTGCAAGCGGCTGTCCACGTGGTGTAAAAATCCTGGCGTTTCGCCTTCTTACCTGCAGCACTATATAAACAGACAAGTAGGTGTGAAGTTACCACAGCATTCATTGCTATTTGCACTGTTTTGCTGCCAAAATTTTTAACCATAGCCGAAGCTTGACTCTCGGAATCAAACGAAGCTCCAGCTTGAAGCCTACTTCGTCAGAAGAAAAAACTTCGGAAGAAAAAGTTTTTAGTTCCCGCAAATTCAGAATTAAATGGCCAGAGTGCGCTCTATCGCTAGGGTTGAGCGTGAAGGAGGCGAAGCTGAAGGCTCGGAGACTATTCCCATCTCCGAAGCAATGCAACGATCCGGACTGGTAACTTCGGAAGGAATCCCCACTGTTGAAGCAGAACAAGCAACTGCCGAAGCAGAAGAAGAGAATGTTGAAGAAACTGATCCCGAAGATGATTATCGTATTGCCATGCCAAGTAAGCCCAACCACTTGGACTTCGGAAAGTCTACTGTTTCGAAGGCTGATCTCTCCAAAATGGTAAAGTTGGGCTTTTTCAACGAGAATCAGAAGAAGCTATTACGCTTCGGGGGAGAAGAGACTACCCCAAAGCCGGAGAAGGATGAAATTGTCATTTTCAAGAGCTTTCTAAAGGCTGGATTAAGATTCCCCCTACATGAGATTATTGCAGAGGTACTGAAGAGGTTTGGTATCTACTTTCATCAGTTAACTCCTAACGCCATCGTTAGGCTTAGCGTTTATATTTGGGCCCTCCGAAGCCAAGCGGTGAAGCCTTTTGCAGACAGTTTTTGTCGAGTTCACGAACTGCACTATCAGACGAAGGCTAGAAAAGATGGATTGCATGACAATTTTGGTTGTTATAATTTTGCTTATCGGAAAACTACAAAGTTTCCTGTAATCAGCTACCGAAGCAAATGGCCGGCAGGCTGGAAATCAGAATGGTTCTATGTCAAGGTTGATGACGACAAGGAGAAGCTTGTGCAAAGTCCACTCGAACTGATCTTCGGAGAAACCCGACCTCGCTGCAACATGACACCAGAAGGTCCAACACAACAGGCAATGGATGAAGTCAGAATTATTGCAGAGCATATCAGTACAAGAGACCTGGTTCAGGAGTTCTTGGCCTTCAGGGTTTTTCCTACTTTAAAAGAATGGGAAATGCCGAAGCTAGAGGGGGAGAAGAAAGAAGGTGAACTTGTGCGTTTACCTTACTATTTCAAGTTTAAGAAATACTTTAAAACACCTTGTCAAGAGTGGCTGGATACAATTGAAGTAATGTGCAATGAAATACTTGGCAATTACTCCAAAAAAGAAGATCAATTGATGACTGCGGCCTTCGGCACCCATCCGAGGCGAAGACTGAATCGAGTGCTGGACGCCCTGGGTTTTGAATACCCTGACTATGAAAATCTGAACAAAGGTGTCGAGGGCCAGAAAAGGAAAAGGACAACTGAAGCCTTAAATGAAGGTGAGAAAGAACCATCAAAGAAGAAAATTCCGAAGAAGAGAAAAGCGTCTTCTCCGAAGCAAAAAATATCTGACGAAGAAGAAACCCCGGCATCACCCTCTGCCACTGACGTGGAGGAAATTTTGAAGGTAATGACTGAATCCCTGCCTGCGAAGCTAAGTCCTTTGGGGCCTCAACTGACAAAGTTTTTTCAGAAGGAAAAGGAGCCCGAAAAAACGAAGAAGGCGACTAAAGCAAAGAGACAAAGAATTATCACTGTGACAGAGGTTATCGACAAGACACCACCAAGAGCTTCAGCTCAGAAGACACCAGCGGCTGAGGAAAGAACAGATATTGAAATCACAACTTCGGAGGTCGCGGCTGCCGAAGCTGCCTCAATTGAAGATGTGAACCTAGAAAGCACAATCGAACACATCGACAAAATACTGCTAGACATGGTCACAGAAGAAGCTACCACTGCCGCCGAAGAGGCCGCGGCCGCAGCGTTGGGGAAAGAAAAGGAAATTGCTGACGAAGCTTCAGAGAACGAAGCCTTCATGTTTCAAAATTTAGTTGGAGAAAAATTGTCAAAACCCGAAATAGAAGAGCTTAAAGAGTATGCCAAATCTTGCGGGTACAAACCAGGAGCACTCCTCTTCGGAGGTATTGATGATGAAAAATTAGATTGTATCCGAAACCAAACTGGAGCCAAAGTTGTCAGTACTCTGTCAAAGAGTATCGGTTTTCCGAAGCTGGAAATGGACATTAGCCGCTACCGACGACAACATATCGTTGGTAGTTTATTTTATTCCAATTTCAAGGTGAACTACTATTCCCTTGACTTTTATTGTTTTTAATAATGAAAACATGTCTAACGAAGGTTGTTTTCGTGCAGAGTATGCTGTTGAGCAAGGCCTTGAAAATGCAGCAAGATTTTGAAGACAAGAAACAGGAAGCTATAATTGAAAATTTAGAAAACAAAATAAAGGAGCAATCAGCTAATATTGAGAAGAAAAACTTTGAGCTCCAGGCAACTGAAGGTTTATTGGCGAAAGCCGAAGCAAAAATAACAGAACTGAACACGAAGCTTCTCTACCAATCTAAGCAGTTTGAACAAGAAAAGCAAGAACTTAAGGCAAAACTTGAAGCCGAAGCTCAACAAAATTCAGATTTGAGAAAACTATTGGCGGACCTTCAAGAAAAATGTTTGGAATTTAGCAACAAATGCATTCAACGACTAAGAAAAATTTTTCACTCAGTTGGAGCCAGCAGTGAGAAATTCACCCCCTCAGCTGAAGATTTACCGAAGACCTTCGAACATATTGAGGGTGAAATTGACGAGCTCGACGAAGTTATAGCTGGGCACGGTGACTTCTGCGCCTGGGTAGCTTCTCGGGGCACTGCTGCAGCTTTCCTAAAAGCTGGCTGCGACCATGGAAAGATTGTCAATAGGCCCAACTTCACTTTATCACCATCAATCCTAGATGACATCCCTGATCTCGCCCGAAGTATTTCCAATAGATTTATAAAAATGATATGGACAAAAGGCGGGCGAGAAAAGGCTGGAGACGAAGCTCGGAGTCATCTTGAACCAGTAAGAAATCATACCTTGTGCTTACCTCTTTCTTCAAGCTCGATTTTGACTTACAACAACTTAATTCATGTAGGATGACGAAGCCGAAGTCGATGATTAAAAAGAGTGACGCCGAAGCTAAAATCCCTCGAAGATTAAGTAGGAGTAAACTGTAGACAGACTCAGGAAACTTTTGAGATAACTTATGTAAATGTAACTAAACTTGTCTTTAATGAGTTCTGTTCATACCTTGTATTATGCTCTTACCCTTCTATTAATGTATGTGAAGTGCTTTGGTGTGGACGAAATTATCTTTTTTTTTGAGCCGAAGGCGAAAAAAACACCTTCCCTTCTTTTCGTACACAGCGAAGCATCGAAAACAACATTTCCCTTTCTTCCGAAGCTCTCTTTTTGTACGCGAAGAAGCTCTTCTCTTATGCCGAAGGAACCACTTATGCCATGATGATGATTATCCTATATATGCCTGAATGAATGTTTATGAATGCAAATGCTATGATGTAATGTGATGTGCGAATGAATGTCCAAACACATATCCGAAGCCATACCCTCAGCCATTATTTCCTTAGAAACAATCACACATCAGCTCTGCATTCCCTTAGGAACGACTTTGGAGCTTCTTCGCCATTTACTTTTGGCGGAATCAGCGTTGACTTTTCACTGTAAGCTCTGCATTCCCTTAGGAACAACTTTGGAGCTTCTTCGCCTTTTACTTTCGGCGGAATCAGCGTTGACTTTTCGCTGTAAGCTCTGCATTACCTTAGGAACGACTTTGGAGCTTCTTCGCCTTTTACTTTTCGGCACTCAATGGTGCGTTCTCAGCTTTTACATTTACACTCCTTGGGGGATTTTGCTCTTATAGAACTAAAAAAGGAAATTACATATGATGGCCCCATTAAAAACCTTTCTCCCCCTTTAGAAAGGAAAAGGGTGCCATGAAAAAGAAAAGACATAAAAAGTTACATCAAGTTACACATAATATCGCCGAAGCTCATCCGCATTCCAAGATCTAGGAATGTCGTTGCCGTCCATATCCTTCAATCTGTATGAACCGGGTCTTGACGAAGATGCTACTAAGAAAGGTCCCTCCCATTTCAACTGCAACTTGCCCACTGTATCTGGGTTAGCTACTCTCCGAAGCACCAAATGTCCTGGCTCAATATTCTTCAGCCGAACCTTTCTATCACGCCACTTGATTGTTTCGGCTTGATATTTATTGATATTCTCCACAGCTTGAAGCCTGATCCCTTCTAGAGCATCTTTTTCCACAGAATAAGCATCTTCAGAACCTGATTCTGCCGAAGCTACTACTCTTATTGATCCAGTTTTAGCTTCTTCCGGAGTTATTGCTTCGTCACCGAATAATATCTTGAATGGAGTAAAGCCTGTAGACCTTGATGTTGTTGTATTGTGGCTCCACACCACTTTGGTTAACTGATCTGGCCACTTTCCCCTGGGTTGATTGAAGATTAACTTCATTATTCCTGTCATTATAATGCCATTGGCTCTTTCAACGAGCCCATTTGACTCCGGATGCCTGACTGATGCAAAATGGATCTTCGTACCAATTTGATCACAGAAATCTCTGAAAGCTTCGGAGTCAAATTGTGTTCCATTATCTACAGTGATGGCCTTTGGTACCCCGAAACGACAAACAATATTCTGCCTGAAAAACTTTTGGACAGTGGCCGAAGTTATTGTGGCTAAAGGCTTTGCCTCAATCCATTTAGAAAAAAATTCCACCGCCACTACAACATATCTTAAGTTCCCTTGGGCCGGTGGTAATGGACCTAACAAGTCAAGGCCCCACCTTTGCAATGGCCAGATGGGTTGTATGAGCTGTGTTAAGGACGAAGGTTGTTTTTGATCTCTTACACATTTCTGACAGCCTTCGCACTTTTGAACTAATTCCGCTGCATCCGAAGCTGCCTTCGGCCAATAAAACCCTTGGCGGAAAACTTTTCCAAGTAACGGCCTAGATCCAATGTGAGATCCACACATGCCTGCATGTATTTCTTTCATCAACTCTATACCTTCGGTTCTAGATAAACACTTGAGTAGCGGAGCGCAAACTCCATGCTTGTACAACTCCCCTTCTATCATGACATATGGACGAGCTCTTGCCTCTATCCTCCTGTTATAAGCTTCGTCATCTGAAAGGAATTTACCCTGAAGGTAAGAGATGATCTCAGTTCTCCAATCTTCGATATAAACAGGAGATATATTGAGGACTGCTCTTTCAAGGAGTTCCACTGAAGGTGCCTTTATTGTTTCGAAGAACACATCCGAAGGTAAAGGCAGCCCCTGTGCTGCTGACTTAGCTAGCAAATCAGCATGCTCATTTTGTCCTCGAGGGATATTTTTGACAGAAAATCCTTCGAAGGAAGCTTCGATTCTTCGGACCGTGTCTAGATATTTTTCAAGCTTCGGATCTTTAGCCTTGCAACTCTTGTCGATATGACCCGAAACAACCTGGGAATCAGTTTTAAGGATGGCCCTTCTGATTCCCATTGCTTTTAATTTCCGAAGGCCCAAAAGCAGGGCTTCGTACTCAGTAATATTGTTTGTACAGCTAAAATCGAGTCTTGCCGCATAACAAGTTTTAACTTTGGATGGTGAGACCAACACAGTGGCTGCTCCTGCTCCGAAGGTTCCCCAAGACCCATCGCAAAACACTGTCCACACTTCGGCATCTTTATTTGTTTCTTCATCCTGAGCCCCTGGCGTCCAATCGGCAATGAAATCTGCCAACGCTTGAGAATGGATCGAGGATCTATGCACATAATCAATGCAAAATTCATTGAGCTCTGCAGCCCATTTTCCAATCCGTCCAGTAGCTTCTCTATTTCTCATAATATCCTTCAACGGCTGCGAAGAAGGAACAACAATATTGTATGCTTGAAAATAATGCCGAAGCTTCCTGGATGCCATCAAAACAGCATATAATACCTTCTCCAATTCTGTATAGTTTTTCTTTGATACACTAAGAACTTCTGATACAAAATACACTGGAACCTGCTTCTTGACTTGGCCATCAAGCTTCTCCTGGACAAGTGCTGCACTTACCGCTGAGTGCGAAGCTGCCACGTATAACAACAAAGGAGCCCCTGGCGCTGGTGGAGTTAATGTTGTTAAATCTATCAAATATTGCTTCAGTTCTTCAAAGGATTTTTGTTGGCTTGATCCCCATTGAAAGACTTCGGCTGATTTCAGCACTTCAAAGAATGGTAAATTTCTTTCTGCTGATCTAGATATGAATCTATTGAGAGATGCCATCCTCCCTGTCAATCTTTGGGCCCCCTTTCTTGTAGTTGGTGGCTCCATTCGAAGTATAGCTTCAATTTTACTTGGATTAGCTTCAATTCCCTTTGTTGAAACCAAGCATCCAAGAAATTTCCCCTTCTTTACTCCGAAGACACATTTTTCTGGATTCAACTTTAAGCCAGCTTGTCTGAAACTGGCGAAGGTCTCCTGCAAATCAGCAATATGATTTTCCTGTTTCGTGCTTTTTACAATGATGTCATCAACATAAGTTAGCACATTTCTGCCTATCTGAGACTGGAGAACCTTCGCAGTCATTCTGCTGAAACTTCCTCCAGCGTTTTTGAGCCCCTCAGGCATCCGAAGATAGCAATATGTGCCACTTGGGGTTATGAAGCTAGTCTTCGGCTCATCTTCCTTCTTCATCCAGATTTGGTGATAGCCTGAGTAACAGTCTAGCAGACTCATGAGCTCTGAAGAAGCTGCTGCATCAACTAAAGAGTCTATCCTTGGCAATGGGAATTCGTCCTTCGGACAAGCCTTGTTGAGATCTGTAAAATCGATACACATTCGCCACTTGCCATTGGCCTTTTTTACCATAACAGTGTTAGCCAGCCATTCTGGGTACTTTACTTCTCTGATAACTCCTGCACTGAGGAGTCTTTTTACTTCATTACGAGCACCTTCGGCCTTATCATCAGACATTTTCCGAAGCCTCTGCTTTCTGGGTCTGAAGGATGGGTCAACATTGAGCGAGTGTTCAATAACATCCCTATTTACTCCGCAGAGGTCATTGGCTGACCATGCGAAAACATCTTTGTTGTTGAACAAAAACCTTATCAAGGTTTTCTCCTGCTCTTCGGATAATTGAGAGCCCAACAGCACCTTCTGCTCTGCTATGTCCTCACATAAGAGCATGGGCTTCGGCTGATCTGCTGAAGCTGCTTTCTCCCTTCTGAATTTGTACTGTTCACAAGCTTCAGCTCCATCTATGTTATGGATTGCTTTTGAGTCAGTCCAGTTTCCTTCGGCCCTTCTGGCAGCTTCCAGACTTCCATGAATAGCAATGGGTCCTTGATCCGAAGGTATCTTCATGCAAAGATAGGCAGGATGAAGAATTGCTTCGAAAGCATTGAGGGTGCCACGACCAATAATTGCATTGTAAGGGTATTCCATGTCAACAATGTCAAACACAACTTGCTCAGTTCTGGTGTTGTTGATGAACCCGAAGGTCACTGACATGGTGATCTTGCCCAGCGCTACAATCTGTCTTCCTCCGAAGCCACAGAGAGGGTGCGTAGCATCATGAATCTTGTCTTCTGGCTCTTGCATTTGCCTGAAGGCCTTAGCAAATATGATATCAGCTGCACTGCCTGTATCAACCAAGACATTATGGACCAGAAATCCTTTGATAACACAAGAGATAACCATGGCATCGTTGTGTGGGTAATCCTTGAGTTGAAGGTCCTCTTGGGAGAAGGTAATAGGAATGTGAGACCATCTCGACTTGATGAAGGGTCCTTGCACCCCAACATGCTGTACCCTTCTCTGTGCTTCCTTCTTCTGCTTCTTGTTGGCTGGCTCTGAACATGAACCGCCTGTTATCGGGAGTAGCAGCTTCGGAGCCGAAGCAGCTCCAGCTTGATTGTTGAACGAAGCCATCAGCTCAAAAAAGTGGAAGTAAGTTCACCGGAGGTGGGCGCCAATGTTGGGGACTTGTTCTCAAATGCTATGAATTAAGAACAAGGCAACACAGAAAGAAGTTAGTGGTAAATATCCTTCGTCCTTCGAAGCGTTATTTCCCTTAGGATATAACGGTCTTCAGACGAAGGTCATGAAGGACATACCTTCATCATTACAGTTTATATTGATTAAAGGAGAAGCATATGAAACATGAGAGAATAACATGAATAATCACATAGCATTATTACATGTCCTTATTATATAATCATGGAAGAATAAGAGCAATATTGAATTACATTTGTACCTTCGGATTGATAGAAGGCAAAAATACAAGCGTGACGCACGAGCGAGTACAAATCAGCGTGAATAGTACGGGGGTACTGTTCATCTATTTATAGACACAGGACACAGCCTGTGAAGAATTACAATTATGCCCCTCATAAAAGTTTACAACATCGACTCAGACCTTTATGGACTAAAAGGTCATTCTATCTTTAAGTCGGTTTGTAATACCGAAGCTTCATGAAGGGGGACCTTCGGTCATCTTCTGCGGACAGCTTCAGCCGAATCTGCTTCTTCCTACAAGACCTTCGGCGCGACGAAGCATAGCCCCAACATAAACCATTTGGAGGCTGAAGCAGTCCAGGAAACGCCAGGCATGATAGTAGGTATGTTTCAAGTCGATTCCCATATTGCAGAAGTATTATTTGATACTGGAGCCACACATTCGTTTATTACTGCATCATGGGTAGAAGCACATAATCTTCCAATAACTACCATGTCAACACCCATTCAAATTGACTCAGCCGGTGGTAGAGTTCGAGCCGATAGTATTTGCTTGAATGTAAGTGTGGAAATAAGGGGGATATTGTTTCCCGCTAATCTCATAGTCATGGGTACTCAGGGAATAGATGTCATCCTAGGGATGAATTGGCTAGATAAGTACCAAGCAATTATCAGTTGTGATAAGAGGATAATTAAGTTGATGTCCCCACTAGGAGAAGAAGTGGTAGCTGAATTAGTCTCACCTGAGCCATGGAAAGGAGGTTGTCATCAGATGGCTATTGATAGCAAGGAGGTAGATTCACTCGATACTATCAAGGTTGTGTCAGAGTTTCCGGATGTGTTCCCGAAAGATTTACATGGTATGCCACGTTAGCGGAAAGTTGAGTTTGCCATAGAGCTTCTTCCTGGCACCGCCCCCATTTCTAAAAGAGCTTACAAGGTATCTGGACTAGAGTTGGTTGAACTCAAGAAGCAAATAGATGAGCTGTCAGAGAAAGGTTACATTAGACCAAGCACCTCACCTTGGGTCGCCCCTGTCCTATTTGTGGAGAAGAAAGATGGCACCAGGAGGATGTGCATCGATTATCGAGCTTTGAATGAGGTCACAATCAAGAACAAGTACCCCTTGCCCAGAATAGAAGATCAGTTTGACCAGCTGAGAGGAGCTAGCGTGTTTTCAAAGATAGATCTGAGGTCAGGTTATCACCAGCTCAGGATTCGACCTTCAGACATTCCGAAGACGACATTCATTACCATGTATGGGCTATATGAGTTCACCGTTATGTCTTTTGGCCTAACAAATGCACCAGTCTTCTTCATGAATCTGATGAACAGTGTATTCATGGATTATCTTGACAAGTTTGTGGTGGTATTTATTGATGATATTCTTATATATTCTCAAAGTGAGGAGGAGCATGTGGATCATTTGAGGATGGTATTGCAGAGATTGCGAGAGCACCAGCTGTATGCAAAGTTGAGTAAGTGTGAGTTCTGGATTGATGAAGTCCTGTTCTTGGGTCACATAATAAACAAAGATGGATTGGCCGTGGATCCGAAGAAAGTGGCAGGCATTCTGAACTAGAAAGCGCCAACAGATGCCCGAGGAATCAAGAGCTTCATTGGAATGGCCGGATATTATCAGCGATTCATTGAAGGGTTTTCGAAGATTGTGAAACCGATGACAACTTTGCTAGCCAACAAAGTGGAGTTCAAGTGGACCCAGAAGTGTCAAGAAGCCTTTGAAGCACTGAAAGAGAAGTTGACTACAGCGCCAGTCTTAGTCTTGCCTGATGTGCACAAGCAATTCTCGGTGTATTGCGACGCTTGTTACATTGGCTTGGAATGCATATTGATGCAAGAGGGAAGAGTTGTAGCTTACCCGTCTCGACAACTGAAGGTTCATGAGAAGAATTATCCAATCCATGACTTAGAGTTGGCAGTAGTGGTTCATGCACTGAAGACATGGAGGCACTATCTGTATGGGCAGAAATGTTATGTTTACACAGACCACAAGAGTCTAAAGTACATATTCACTCAGTCGGAGCTGAATATGAGGCAACGAAGATGGTTAGAGTTGATCAAGGACTATGAATTGGAAATTCATTACCACCCAGGCAAAGTGAATGTAGTGGAGGATGCTTTGAGCAGGAAAAGTCAAGTTAATATGATGGTCGCTCATCCGATGCCTTATGAGTTGGACAAAGAGTTTGACAGGTTGAGCCTCAGATTTCTGAACAACATGCGAGGAGTAACAATTGAGTTAGAACCCACCTTAGAGCGGGAAATCAAAGAGGCACAGAAGAATGATGAGAAGATCAGTGAAATCCGACAACTGATTCTAGAAGGAAGAAGCAAAGATTTTCGGGAAGATGCAAAAGGTGTGGTATGGTTCAAGGACTGCATGTGTGTCCCCAATGTCCAGTCCATTCGGAAGTTGATCCTCAAGGAAGCCCATGAGACAGCATATTCCATACACCCTGGAAGTGAGAAGATGTATCAGGATCTGAAGAAGAAATTCTGGTGGTACGGAATGAAAAGGGAGATCGCAGAATATGTGGCCGTATGTGATAGTTGTCAAAGGATCATGTAACACCTCTGGTGTTACAGTTACTAAAACTTGAGCATAACATCATGAGCATTGACATATCATGTGTTTGTTACTGAAAGGGAATTAGGCTTACACCTATTTCCTAAACTAATTTTGGTGGTTGAATTGCCCAACACAAATAATTGGACTAACTAGTTTGCTCTAGTCTATAAGTTATACAGGTGCCAAAAGTTCACAAAAGGCCAATAAAAAGACCAAGAAAAGGGTTCAACAAAAAGAGCAAAGGGACAACCGAAGGCACCCTAGTCTGGCGCACCGGACCACCGGACATGTCCGGTGCACCAGGGTTCTCCACACGCTGAACTCCTCACCTTCGGGAAAACGCAGAGTGGCTCCGCTATAATTCACCGGACTGTCCGGTGTACACCGGACAGTGTCCGGTGCTCCAAGGAGAAGCGACTCTGAACTCGCCAGCTTCGAGAATTCGCAACGGCTAGTCCGCTATAATTCACCGGACATGTATGGTGTACACCGGACTGTCCGGTGTAACTGCAGAGCAACAGCTACTTCGGCGCCAACGGTCACCTGCAGGCGCATTAAATGCGCGCCAGAGTGCGCAGAAGTCAGGCACGCGCATCATGGCGCACCGGACACTCTACAGTACATGTCTGGTGCGCCACCGGACATCCAGGCGGGCCCAGCAGTCAGAGCTCCAACGGTCGGAACCCTAACGTTCGGGTGACGTGGCTGGCGCACCGGACATGTCCGGTGTGCACCAGACTGTCCGGTGCACCATGCGACAGACAGCCTCCACCCAAACGGCTAGTTTGGTGGTTGGGGCTATAAATACCCCCAACCACCCCACATTCAAGTCATCCAAGTTTTCCACTTCTCAACCACTTACAAGAGCTAGGCATTCAATTCTAGACACACCCAAGTGATCAAATCCTCTCCAATTCCACACAAGGCTTTAGTGATTAGCGAGAGAGATTTGTTGCGTTCTTTTGAGCTCTTGCGCTTGGATTGCTTCTTTCTTTCTCATTTGTTCTTGTGACCAAAACTCACTTGTAACCGAGGCAAGAGACACCAATTGTGTGGTGGTCCTTGCGGGGAAGTATTGTTCCCAGTTTTCATTTGAGAAAAGAAGCTCACTCGGTCCGAGGGACCGTTTGAGACAGGGAAAGGGTTGAAAAAGACCCGGCCTTTGTGGCCTCCTCAACGGGGAGTAGGTTTGCGAGAACCGAACATCGGTAAAACAAATCATCGTGTCTCACTCTTCATTTGCTCACGATTTGTTTTGTGCACTCTCTCTCGGACTCGTTTCTATTTCTTACGCTAACCCGACTTGTAGTTGTGATTAACTTTGTAAATTTCAGATTCGCCCTATTCACCCCCCCTCTAGGCGACTTTCAATTGGTATCAGAGCCCGGTGCTTCATTAGAGCCTAACCGCTCGAAGTGATGTCGGGAGATCACGCCAAGAAGGAGATGGAGATCGGCGACAAGCCCACTACAAGCCACGGGTCGACTTCATCGGAGGAGTCTCGCAACAAGAGGAAGGAAAAGAAAGACTCCTCCAAAGGGAAGAGGAAGGAGAAGAAATCCTCTTCCCACAAGTCGCATCGGAGAGGCGACAAGCACAAGAGGATGAGGAAAGTGGTCTACTACGAGACCGACTCTTCATCACCATCGACCTCCGATTCCGACGCGCCGTCCGTCACTTCTAAGCGCCATGAGGGCAAGAAGTTTAGTAAGATCCCCCTACGCTACCCTCGCATTCCTGAACATACACCTTTACTTTCTGTCCCATTAGGCAAACCACCAACATTTGATGGTGAAGATTATGCTAGGTGGAGTGATATGATGCGATATCACCTAACCTCACTCCACAAAAGTATATGGGATGTTGTTGAGTTTGGTGTACAGGTACCATCCATAGGGGATGAAGACTATGATGAGGACGAAGTGGCCCAAATCGAGCACTTCAACTCCCAAGCCACCACTATACTCCTCACCTCTCTAAGTCGAGAGGAGTATAACAAGGTGCAAGGGTTGAAGAGCGCCAAGGAGATTTGGGACGTGCAAAAGACTGCGCACGAGGGAGATGAGGTGACCAAGATCACCAAACGGGAAACGATCGAGGGGGAGCTCGGTCGCTTTCGTCTTCGCCAAGGGGAGGAGCCACAAGACATGTACAACCGGCTCAAAACCTTGGTGAACCAAGTGCGCCACCTCGGGAGCAAAAAATGGGATGACCACGAAGTGGTTAAGGTTATTCTAAGTTCACTTGTTTTCCTTAACCCTACTCAAGTTCAATTAATTCGTGGCAATCCTAGATATACACAAATGACCCCCGAGGAAGTTATAGGTAATTTTGTGAGCTTTGAGTTGATGATCAAAGGCTCAAAGAAGATCAACGAGCTTGATGGCCCCTCCACGTCCGAAGCACAACCGGTCGCATTCAAGGCGACAGAAGAAAAGAAGGAGGAAGCTACTCCAAGTCGAACACCCATCGACGCCTCCAAGCTCGACAACGAGGAGATGGCGCTCATCATCAAGAGCTTCCGTCAAATCCTCAAGCAAAGGAGGGGGAAAGACTACAAGCCCCGCTCCAAGAAAGTATGCTACAAATGTGGTAAGCCCGGTCATTTCATTGCTAAATGTCCATTATCTAGTGATAGTGACAGGGGCGACGACAAGAAGGGAAGAAGAAAGGAGAAGAAGAGGCACTACAAGAAGAGGGGCGGCGATGCCCATGTTTGCCGGGAGTGGGACTCGGACGAGAGCTCCACCGACTCCTCCTCCGACGAGGACGCCGCCAACATCGCCATCACCAAGGGACTTCTCTTCCCCAAAGTCGGCCACAAGTATCTCATGGCAAAGGACGGCAAAAGGAAGAAGGTTAAAACCAAATCCTCCCCTAAATATGAATCCTCTAGTGATGATAATGCTAGTGATGAGGAGGATAATTTGCGTACCCTTTTTGCCGACCTAAACATGCAACAAAAGGAAAAACTAAATGAGCTAATTAGTGCCATCCATGAAAAGGATGATCTCTTGGACTCCCAAGAGGACTTCCTAATCAAAGAAAATAAAAAGCATGTTAAGGTTAAAAATGCTTACGCTCTAGAAGTTGAAAAATGTGAAAAATTGTCTAGTGAGCTAAGCACTTGCCATGAGACCATTGACAACCTTAGAAATGAGAATGCTAATTTGTTAGCTAAGGTTGATTCACATGTTTGTAATGTTTCAACTTCCAATCCTAGAGATGATAATGTTGATTTACTTGCTAGGATTGATGAGTTGAATGTTTCTCTTGCTAGCCTTAGGATTGAAAATGAGAAATTAATTGCTAAGGCTAAAGATTTTGATGCTTGCAATATTACAATTTCCGATCTTAGAGATAAAAATGATATATTACGTGCTAAGGTTGTTGAACTTAATTCTTGCAAACGCTCTACATCTACCGTTGAGCATGTGTCTATTTGTGATAGATGTAGAGATGTTGATATTAATGCTATTCATGATCACATGGTCTTAATTAAACAACAAAATGATCATATAGCAAAGCTAGATGCTAAAATTGCTGAGCATAACTTAGAGAATGAAAAATTTAAATTTGCTAGAAGTATGCTCTATAGTGGGAGACGCCCTGGCATCAAGGATGGCATTGGCTTCCAAAGGGGAGACAATGTCAAACTTAGTGCCCCTCCTAAGAAATTGTCTAACTTTGTTAAGGGCAAGGCTCCCATGCCTCAGGATAACAAGGGCTACATTTTGTACCCTGTCGGCTATCCTGAGAGCAAAATTAGGAGAATTCATTCTAGGAAGTCTCACTCTGGTCCTAACCATGCTTTTATGTATAAGGGTGAGACATCTAGCTCTAGGCAACCAACCCGTGCTAAGTTGCCTAGAAAGAAAACTCCTAGTGCATCAAATGATCATAGCATTTCATTTAAAACTTTTGATGCATCTTATGTTTTGACTAACAAATCCGGCAAGGTAGTTGCCAAGTTTGTTGGGGGCAAACACAAGGGCTCTAAGACTTGTGTTTGGGTACCCAAAGTTCTTGTGTCTAATGCCAAAGGACCCAAAACCGTTTGGGTACCTAAAGTCAAGAACTAAAATTGTTTTGTAGGTTTATGCATCCGGGGGCACAAGTTGGATCATCGATAGCGGGTGCACGAACCACATGACGGGGGAGAAGAAGATGTTCTCCTCCTACGAGGAAAACCAAGATCCCCAACGAGCTATCACATTCGGGGATGGAAACCAAGGTTTGGTCAAAGGTTTGGGTAAAATAGCTATATCTCCTGACCATTCCATTTCCAATGTTTTTCTTGTTGATTCATTAGATTACAATTTGCTTTCCGTATCTCAATTATGTCAAATGGGCTACAACTGTCTCTTTACTGATGTAGGTGTCACTGTCTTTAGAAGAAGTGATGATTCAATAGCGTTTAAGGGAGTGTTAGAGGGTCAGCTATACTTGGTAGATTTTGATAGAGCTGAACTCTACACTTGCTTAATTGCTAAGACTAACATGGGTTGGCTCTGGCACCGCCGACTAGCCCATGTTGGAATGAAGAATCTTCATAAGCTTCTAAAGGGTGAACACATTTTAGGATTAACAAATGTTCATTTTGAGAAAGACAGGATTTGTAGCGCATGCCAAGCCGGGAAGCAAGTTGGTGTTCATCATCCACACAAGAACATCATGACGACTGACAGGCCACTGGAGCTCCTACACATGGATCTATTCGGTCCGATTGCTTACATAAGCATCGGCGGGAGTAAGTACTGTCTAGTTATTGTGGATGATTATTCTCGCTTCACTTGGGTGTTCTTTTTGCAGGAAAAATCCCATACCCAAGAGACCTTAAAGGGATTCTTGAGATGGGCTCAAAATGAGTTCGACTTAGGGATCAAGAAAATTAGAAGCGACAACGGTACGGAGTTCAAGAACTCACAAATTGAAGGCTTCCTTGAGGAGGAGGGCATCAAGCATGAGTTCTCTTCTCCCTACACCCCACAACAAAATGGTGAAGTGGAGAGGAAGAATCGAACTCTACTGGACATGGCAAGAACCATGCTTGATGAGTACAAGACGCCAGATCGGTTTTGGGCCGAGGCGGTTAACACCGCCTGCTACGCCATCAACCGGTTATATCTTCACTGAATCCTCAAGAAGACATCCTATGAACTCCTAACCGGTAAAAAGCCCAATATTTCATATTTTAGAGTTTTTGGCACAAATGCTTTATTCTTGTTAAAAGAGGAAGAAAATCTAAATTTGCTCCTAAAACTGTAGAAGGCTTTTTACTAGGATATGACTCAAACACAAGGGCATATAGGGTCTTTAACAAGTCCTCAGGACTAGTTGAAGTTTCTTGTGACGTTGTGTTTGATGAGACTAACGACTCTCAAGTAGAGCAAGTTGATCTTGATGAGATAGGTGAAGAAGAGGCTCTGTGCATCGCGCTAAGGAACATGTCCATTGGGGATGTGTGTCCTAAGGAATCCGAAAAGCCTACAAATGCACAAGATCAACCATCCTCCTCCACGCAAGCATCTCCACCAACTCAAAATGAGGACGAGGCTCAAGTTGATGAAGGAGAAATTCAAAATGATGAGCCACCTCATGATGACGGCAATGATCAAGGGGGAGATGCAATTGATCAAGACAAGGAGGATGAAGAACCAAGACCGCCACACCCAAGAGTCCACCAAGCAATCCTACGAGATCACCCCATCGACACCATCCTTGGCGACATTCATAAGGGGGTAACCACTAGATCTCGTGTTGCACATTTTTGTGAGCATTACTCTTTTGTTTCCTCTATTGAGCCACACAGGGTAGAGGAAGCACTCCAAGATTCGGATTGGGTGATGGCGATGCAAGAGGAGCTCAACAACTTCACTAGGAACGAGGTATGGCATTTAGTTCCACGTCCTAATCAAAATGTTGTAGGAACCAAATGGGTCTTCCGCAACAAGCAAGACGAGCATGGTGTGGTGACAAGGAACAAAGCCCGACTTGTGGCCAAGGGATACTCCCAAGTCGAAGGTTTGGATTTTGGTGAAACCTATGCACCTGTAGCTAGGCTTGAGTCAATTCGTATATTATTATCCTATGCTACTTACCATGGCTTCAAGCTTTACCAAATGGACGTGAAGAGTGCCTTCCTCAATGGACCAATCAAGGAAGAGGTCTATGTTGAGCAACCTCCCAGCTTTGAAGACAGTAAGTACCCTAACCATGTCTATAGGCTCTCTAAGGCGCTTTATGGGCTCAAGCAAGCCCCAAGAGCATGGTATGAATGCCTTAGAGATTTCCTTATTGCTAATGGCTTCAAAGTCGGCAAGGCTGATCCTACTCTATTCACTAAAACTCTTGACAATGATTTGTTTGTATGCCAAATTTATGTTGATGATATTATATTTGGGTCTACTAACGAATCTACCTGTGAGGAATTTAGTAGGATCATGACACAAAAATTCGAGATGTCTATGATGGGGGAGTTGAAGTATTTCTTAGGATTTCAAGTGAAGCAACTCCAAGAGGGCACCTTCATTAGCCAAGCGAAGTATACTCAAGACATTCTAACCAAGTTTGGAATGAAGGATGCCAAGCCCATCAAGACACCCATGGGAACCAATGGGCATCTCGACCTCGACACGGGAGGTAAATCCGTCGATCAAAAGGTATACTGGTCGAAGATTGGTTCCTTACTCTATTTATGTGCATCTCGACCGGACATTATGCTTTGCGTATGCATGTGTGCAAGATTCCAAGCCGACCCTAAGGAATCTCACCTTATGGCCGTAAAACGAATCTTGAGATATTTGGCTTATACTCCTAAGTTTGGGCTTTGGTACCCTCGGGGATCCACATTTGATTTGATTGGTTATTCGGATGTCGATTGGGCAGGGTGTAAGATTAATAGAAAGAGCACATCGGGGACTTGCCAGTTCTTAGGAAGGTCCTTGGTGTCTTGGGCTTCAAAGAAGCAAAATTTGGTCGCTCTTTCTACCGCCAAAGCCGAGTATATTGCCGCAGGCCATTGTTGCGCACAACTACTTTGGATGAGGCAAACCCTGCAGGACTATGGTTACAAATTAACCAAAGTTCCTCTTCTATGTGATAATGAGAGTGCAATCCGCATGGCGGATAATCCCGTTGAGCATAGCCGCACTAAACACATAGCCATTCGGTATCATTTTCTAAGGGATCACCAACAAAAGGGGGATATCGAGATTGCATACATTAATACTAAAGATCAATTAGCCGATATCTTTACCAAGCCACTAGATGAACAAACTTTTACCAGACTTAGGCATGAGCTCAATATTCTTGATTCTCGGAATTTCTTTTGCTAATTTGCACACATAGCTCATAAGTATACCTTTGATCATGTCTCTTTTATATATGCTATGACTAATGTGTTTTTAAGTGTATTTCAAACCAAGTCATAGGTATATTGAAAGGGAATTGGAGTCTTCGGCGAAAACAAAGGCTTCCACTCCACTCTATCACTCATCCTTCGCCGTCGCTCCGAGCATCTCTCCATCTTTGGTATAATCTTCACTCATATGTTTTATTTGCCAAAGGGGAGAAAGTAGTTATCAAAGGGCTTATATCTCAATCAAAGTATCCGTTTTTGGCGATTCATGCCAAAGGGGGAGAAAGTATGAGCCCAAAGCAAAAGGATCGCACCACCACCCTAATTTTAAAATGATTTTCAATTGGTAAATTTCAAATTGGTATCTTATTGTGTTCAAAAGGGGGAGCAAGTAGTATTTTCAAAAATTGATGTCTTAAAACCCTCTTGAACGCTAAGAGGAGAATTTATTGAGGGGGAGTTTTGTTTAGTCAAAGGAAAAGCATTTGAAACAAGGGGAGAAAATTTTAAAACTTGAAAATTCTTCGCAAAATCTTATTCATTTACCTTTTACTATATTGCAAAAGGATTTTGAAAAGGATTTACAAAAAGAATTTTGCAAAAACAAAACATGTGGTGCAAGCGTGGTCCTAAATGTTAAAAATAAAGAAACAATCCATGCAATATCTAGTAAGTAATTTTTATTGGCTCAATTCTAAGTAACCTTTGCACTTGCATATGCAAACTAGTTCAAATTATGCACTTCTATATTTGCTTTGGTTTGTGTTGGCATCAATCACAAAAAAGGGGGAGATTGAAAGGGAATTAGGCTTACACCTATTTCCTAAACTAATTTTGGTGGTTGAATTGCCCAACACAAATAATTGGACTAACTAGTTTGCTCTAGTCTATAAGTTATACAGGTGCCAAAAGTTCACAAAAGGTCAATAAAAAGACCAAGAAAAGGGTTCAACAAAAAGAGCAAAGGGACAACCGAGGGCACCCTGGTCTGGCGCACCGGACTGTCCGGTGCACCACCGGACATGTCCGGTGCACCAGGGTTCTCCACGCGCTGAACTCCTCACCTTCGGGAAAACGCAGAGTTGCTCCGCTATAATTCACCGGACTGTCCTGTAACACCCTAGGTATTACTCAGTGTGTCCACCCCAGGGTTACCCCCTTTTAACCCATTGTACATAAAAGATTTATGGGCAAAGTACTTCAATCTTGGAATTCAAAGTCCTAATCAAGTGCATACTACCTTGGATATCATGCCCTAGCTTGTCATGCACATCTAAGTGAGGATCCCCCAAAACCTTAGAGCAAAACCTCCATAGGCAATAAGAACCCTAATTGAAGCCATGATCAAAAGATCATGTAAACATCATGATCATGGTTTGAGCCAAATATAAAAGTTGTAAAATACCTAATAACCTACAATTAATAGTAAGGAAGTACCCTCAAAAAGTTTTCAGAAAGGCCCTAAAAAGATCACCAAAGGTTGAACATAAGGGAGAAATTCAGAAATTGCCTAAGTCAAAAACCAACCCTTGAGCAAAGATCCCACATGTTCACCTTGATCCCCTTTTCAAAACCTGTCGACCTAATTGACAAAATGGCGCCAAATTAACCCTAGAATGCCCTGAAAAAGTTTGAACCCGAGCCAAAACCATTTGACACGAGTTGGCACTGGTTTTGTCTCGGTTTGAACAGTGCAGACAGACAAGACTTGGCGCCACCATATCTCCTCAACCAGACCACATCTACTATTGGAACTCACATGAACTAGGTAGCTCTAGGTGCAGGGAAGAGATCTCCCACAGGCGGTAGGGCAAGATTCGTACGCCTGGCCGCTCAGCAGAGCGAAGAACACGGGCAGAAGCAACGCGCCACGTGTTCGACGCGCTCTGAGCTCGCCAGAGCACGCCCGCGCGCGCCCCGCGTGCCCGCGTCGCCGGATTAGCCCAATCGTGCTCACCGGAGTTCAAGAACCCGCCGGCGCACGTGGACCGGGTAAATCCCTTCACCATTTTCTGATTCGTTGCGCGCATGGCCTCTGTGTCATCCTGTGAAGCTCCTCGTGCACCCTAATTGAACTATACCGCCGTGGTTTGGCCGGAGCAGGCGCCGCCGATGACCCCCGCCGCCTGTGCTCGTGGCCAGGGTGACTCCGACCACCTCCGACGACGACCCGCACATCGACGTGACCGTCGCGACCTCCTGAACATCACTAACCACCTCGCCGGACCTCCCTCGCCGCCGATAAGCCGCGCCATCCTTTTCTTTCCCACGGCTACTGTTCCAGTTGGGGGAAGGACTGCGGGTGAAAGGAAGAGAAAGCCAGGGGGGTTAAGTGAAATGTCAGAGACTTGAGGGAATAGTGGCCCGAGGGTAGATCTGCGAGATTTGATTCGATTTAAACCCAGGGACCTCAGCGCAAACTGCTTTTTCAGAAAAACTTTATTAAAACATGATTTAAATTCAAACAGAAACTTTAAAAACCCATAACTTCTGTTTGGTTTATCCAATTTTGGTCAAACTAATTTTGCCAGACTCTAAATAATGTAACCTGTCTAAGAAAAATATAAAACCCCATAAGTACTAGAGAAAAATATAAGGTTCTGATTTAATTTTAGTTTTGACCAAAAGCTTAATAATAGCAAGAAAAATGGTTGTACTATTTAACTAGAGTTGGAAAAATTTGGAGAAGTTTATATCTACCTACCGACCTAGTTAAAAATGTTAAACCCCTCTGTCCATTACATTAAGTTAGTTTTCACCCCTTATTCCATAATATGCTTAAGGTTAAGAAAAATAGAAAAGGTGACATAAATAATGAACCAGAGGGCACCCCTATTTTTATTGAGATACTTGGTCAATATAATTCACTGGAAAAATATATCATACCTTGTGGTAGTGTAAGATAAGAAAGATACCTTTTAAATGAATAAAATAAGGATATCTTAGAAAAACCCTACAAAAATAGCCCTAAGGTGAAACCTCCCCAAACCTTAGGATAACTAATGTTTTGATAATAAGAACTTAAGAAAAATCTGAAATCTGTTGTTTGATATTTTTCAAATGACAAGTTAGTTCTAAGCACCCTTTTTGCACCAAACTTCAGAAATCCACCATTAAATAACCATCATGTTGCTCCCTGCCATTTTTGGTACAAGAGCTTAGTATCACTAATACAGGCCAACAAAAATAACCTATAGGACAGAACCTACCCCTAACTAAGAGGTGTAGTGCAAGTGGCCCATTTTGCCTAACTATTGTTATTTTTGTTTTAAGCCTAGCTTTTGTACTTTCAGCCTCAACTTCTTAGAACCAGCTAGAATAGCAAGTGACAACCCACTGTAATTTTTATTGAATTTTTGAAAATTTTTAAGATACTGTTGTAGTTCAAACCTACACTAGAAACCCTAAATGGAAATTAAAGAAAGGAAAATAGATAATGGAAATTAATGTCCTCCTAAGACCTTTGTAAATTTGACCACTGAAATCTATAAAGACAATGCAAATCCACTATGTTATCCTAAAAGAGAACCTAAACCTAAAAGGTAATAAGTCTATGTGTATATATATATACCACTTGAAGACCCACATAGCCAGGGAACCCTAAGTTAATTCCTGACTTAAATTTCTGTAGTTAATGTTCTTAAATCTTGCATAATCATGACATACATGTTCACTGCATTTCGATAGACTGTAATCTTGCTGACGGAGAGTACATCCTCGTGCCGGAGCAAGGAGCTGCCCAGGAGGTTGCCCCAGACCCAGCACCCGAGCCTGCACCAGAGGACCTGCCTGCCACTGCTTTGGAAGGCAAGCCCCGGTTTATGCATAACCTGTTATTTATGCTATTTTACTTCACTTAATGATTGTAGGATTGACTGTGCACTTTGGTGTAGGAGTTGATTGAAACCCTAGTTGCATGATCTCAGGAATCCTTTTGAGATGAATACTAGTGTGACAGGTCGAGTAGTTGCTTTATTTAATTAGGATCTCGGTAGAAGACGAGTGATTTTTCTAGCACTCGCGCGAGATCAGGAAATTGATTGTACCCACTTTCACACTGTCATGATACTAGTTGGTGGACAACAATCCATGGGGATTGGTTGCCCACGAGATGGAAAATGGAATAAGGATTAACGTGCGGATACCTGTGTCAAGCGTTTGAATGTACTAAGCACATACTGAGAAATATGGTAAATCGGTAAACCTAGTACCTGATTGAACCTGCCAGTGGACTTTACACCTCACACGACCTGAGACGTAGTCTCCCATTCCGGTTATGGTGGGTACAAGTGCGGTCACTGCACGACGGCCAGTCGGGGTCAGTGAGGCATTGTACGCCAATGCGGTGAGCCCTGATCTGTTGCCAGGGAATCGATGGGGACGGTTGATATGTGTGGGGACGGAGTGCCCCTACATGTCGTGTGTTTAGGTTTACCTTGCAAGGATAAAAACTCGATTCGAATTGTCTGCTTCTCGCAGCTAATGAGACTGCTTGATCCATTGTACTGCATTGAGTAATAAGTGGAACTGTGATGGGATGAGACAAGATGTTGATTGCTAAAAATGCTTGCTACTATGTATGAGTAGATAGTACACTTTTAGCCTTAAGAGAGTCACACTTAATTTTGACAAAGTTAAAATCTTGATTTAGAAACTCAGCTAGTGCTTTTGGCAACCAAACCCCACAGCCAAACAGCTGCATGTCTAGAGGTAGAGGAGTAGACTCCTCACACCGGGTAAGTCTAGCTGAGTATTAGTATACTCAGCCTTGCTTGTGGCATAATTTTACAGGTTCTCTAGAGGACATGGTTGCTGGAGTGACTTGGCCATCCACCCTGCCACCGGGTTGGACCGTCGAGTGGGACCCTGCCTCGGCTGAGGAGGAGCATGAGGAGTGATGGGACAGGCTTCCCCATCTCTCCATTTATTTATCGTTAGTTTAATTCCGCTGCACTTCAAAACAATGATGGTTACTTTTGCGAAAACTCCGATGGTGACAATGGTGATGTAATAATTTAACACGTTTCCATGCATGGTTTTATGCCTTATTGTATTTGCTCTGTGACTCACCATCGAGTGAGACTGTGGTACTTGATCCTGTCAGTGGCCGTGTCGGACTAGATCCGAGGGATTGACGGGTTATTCCCATTTAAGTGTGGTCTAGCCTCTAAGGCAGGGCTTAGGCACTTAAGTTGGAATAATTCGGGCAGTTCCGCCACAGCTGGTATCGGAGCTTGTACCACCACAGAGGAATCAATAAACCATAAATGCCTTCCCTTTTCTAAAGTAAAATTTGATAGAAACAATGTTGGATAGATCGTAGGACGAGCAGGATAGACCTAGGACGTGAAGCCTTAGGATAATAGAAGGGTAGCTAGGTGGCTAAGTGACTAGGCCCTACAGGCCACTTTTTTTTTAGGATGGGAGTCCTTCCCTAGTCTTTTTTATTTTCTGGAGAGGTCGTTCAGGACGCGCATGCATGCATTCTTAATTAGACAAATGGATAACTAAGTAAAAAGGGCTTAAAAATGAGATAACCGCCAACTAGGTCTTCAATGCCTTTTTCTTGCTAGAGACAGGCTGAGTTTTATTTTCCTTATTCTTTTTGTAATTCTTTTCTTTTACTTACGCTTAACCGTGCACAGATGACTTCCCACGGATCCTCCGATGACGGAACTGCACTGACCCACACTGACGGACTTGCACGAGAGGGTTTTCCCCGCATTTTGTGGGAGGTACTTCAGGGGGCAGGGTATTTGACACCCCCTCAGTACGCGGTGCAGCAGTTCGAGAAGCACCGGGTGCCTCGCTGTAGGGTGAGGATGACTTTGGAGCCTCACCCCCTGCAGCCAGGCTGGCGCTCCTTGGACTCTGAGTCTTTCGGGTACCGAGCGGAGGACACAATCGAGGCAATCGCTCTGTATGGACTGACTACCTTCTGCGGATTCCATCCCTTGGAGCTGGCTACCCACCCCATTGGGTTGTTCCCCGCGGAAAAGGAGGACGACCCGATGTGGAAGGATCGGGTGGAGCATGCCAAGGACATCTGGGCTCTCTACCCAGGCCACACCGCTCACTTGTCGGTACGATGCATGAACGCTCTGTATCGCCTGCAAGTGATGCGCGGGGAGGCCATGTCTCATTTGATGGCACTGCTGGAGGCCACCAAGATCACCCTGGACAACAGGGAGGAGCTCGTGGTGGATTTGTCCCAGGAGCTGGTGGAAAAAGATTTGCAAGTGGAGCAGTTATCCACTGATGTCCAAGAGTTGGAGGAACTTGTGGGCACCAGGGAGAACACCATCGAGGTTCTCGAGGATCAGCTCCTCAACACCCAGCAGCATCTAGCTGAGGCTAATGAGCACCTGGACATGCATCACCAAGAGATCCATGATGAGGAGGCTGACGAGGACGTTGACATCGAGGGAGGAGATGAGCCTGCCTCCAGTGTAGACACCGCTGGCTCAGGGAGACCACCTTCCCCCGAGTCCAGCGTTGCCTCGTTCGCTCATTAGATGCCAGGCTGATCCTAGAGGTTGATGATAGTCGGACTCCTCGCCACTAGCTTAGCTTTTGCACCCTTAGGGTACTAGGCTAGGTAGAGTTGAGTCTTTTGGATCCTTGATGTAACCGTGTTAAACTCTTTTGGAGGTTTGGGGATGATTAATGGCAGTTTAAATTTGGACGAAAGGTTTATGTTTCTTTTAGTTTTATGTGGAATCTATCAATTGCTTTAACTCCCCTACCGTGTTTGAACCCTAAGCTTGGAGATGTGTTTTTTTAAGCAACCATGTGATTTTTCAGATGGCTGGGAGAGCGCGCCGTGGTCAGAATGAGCACATTCCTCCTCCGCCACCGCCTCCCACTCTACAGGAGCTCATGGCTCATCAGAATGAGATCTTGAGGCAGCTGGCTCAGCGTCAGCCACCACCACAGCATTATGGTGGTGGAGACCATCAGCGTCACCCCGCGGCGGCTACCTATCAGGAGTTCCTCAGCACTCAGCCTCCACTGTTCACAAGGGCCGAGGACCCGCTTGATGCAGATGTCTGGTTGCGGGTGGTGGAATCCAAATTCCCACTGCTCCATGGAGCTTGCTCAGAGGTCACCAAGGTTAGGTTCGCCACCCAGCAGCTTCGCGGACCCGCAAGGACTTGGTGGGACCATTTTCTTGCCATGCAGCCAGAAGGTAGAGAAGTGGAATGGAGGGAATTCAAGGTAGCTTTCAGAGGGCACCATATCCCTGCTGGCATTATGGACCGGAAGCTCAATGAGTTTCTGGCACTCACGTAGGGCAGCAGGACAGTGTTGCAGTATGCCCAGGCCTTCAATGATTTGTGCCAGTATGCTGGATACCATGCAGATACGGATGAGAAGAAGCAAGACAGGTTCAGGAGGGGGCTCAGCACTAAGCTCCGTGACCGTCTCAACACCGTCAGGGCCAATAGCTACAATGAGTTGGTCAACATGGCTATCTCCCAGGAGGATTGTATCTTGGCTCGACAGGCGGAGAAGAAGAGGAAGACCCCTGTGGCAGGACCCTCATCTCAGCCTCAGCGCTTCAGGATTGTGTCTGACACGCAGAACAAGGGACCTCAGCAGCAGCAAGGGAGATGGGTGATCAGACCACCGCAGCAGCAGCAACAGCAGGCACCCAGCCGCACCCAGTTTCCAGCTCAGAGGAACAATCAGCAGCAGCAGTACCGCCAGGCCAATGATAACAGGTGTTTCACTTGTGGTAGCACTGGGCATTATGCCAAGAATTGCCCCCGGAACCAGCAGAGGCAGGGGCAGAATGTCAATCCGAACCAAGGCAAGAGGCAGAAGGTGCAAGTGAGGCAGGGCAAGCTGAACTTCACCACTATGGCTGATATTCCAGAGGGAGCACCCGTCATGACTGGTATCTTTACAGTTTTAAATTATCCTGCTATTATTCTTTTTGATTCTGGTGCTTCGCATAGTTTTGTCAGTGCCAAATTTAGTGTCAAGTGTCAGTTGCCTTTTCACCACACCAATGGGGGTATCACAATTTCAACACCAGGAGGCAGGATTGCCACTAATCAAATCAGCAGGCATGTGCCCATAAAGTTTGGTAGTCTAATAATTAAAACCACCCTCCTCATTTTGGGTTTGGACAACGTGGATATCATATTAGGAACTGACTGGTTAACAAGGCATCGGGCAGTTCTTGACATTGCAGCTAGGGCCATTGAAGTGCACTCACCAACCTGTGGTGAAACCACATTATTTTTGCCCGATCAGGGTTGTACCCGTTCTTGTGCCTATATCATGACGGAATCCCCAGTAAGAAAGATCCCAGTAGTCTGTGACTACCCCGACGTTTTTCCGGATGAATTGCCAGGAATGCCACCTGACAGAGACCTTGAGTTTGCAATTGAATTGCAACCCGGGACTGCTCCTATCTCCAAGAGACCCTATAGGATGCCTCCCGCGGAACTGGCAGAATTGAAGAAACAATTGCAAGAATTGTTGGACAAGGGGTTTATTCGTCCAAGCACTTCACCTTGGGGATGTCCAGCATTATTTGTAAAGAAAAAGGATGAGAGTTTGAGGATGTGTGTTGACTACCGCCCTCTCAATGCAGTGACTATCAAGAACAAATACCCGTTACCCCGCATTGATGTTCTGTTCGATCAGTTGATGGGAGCCAAGGTATTCTCCAAGATAGACCTTCGCTCAGGTTACCATCAGATCAAGATCCGTGCCAGTGATATTCCCAAGACGGCTTTCTCCACCAGATATGGGCTGTATGAGTTTTTGGTGATGTCTTTTGGGCTGACCAATGCCCCGGCTTATTTCATGTACTTGATGAACTCAGTATTCATGCCAGAGCTGGACAAGTTCGTGGTTGTTTTCATTGATGATATTCTGGTCTATTCCAAAAATGAAGAAGAGCATGCTAAGCATCTGCATATTGTGCTTCAGCGACTGCGCGATCATCGTCTTTATGCAAAGTTGTCTAAATGTGAATTCTGGCTGAAGGAAATAAAATTCTTGGGTCACACAATTTCCCAGGATGGGATATCAGTTGATCCTGAAAAAGTACAAGAAGTGATGGATTGGAAACCCCCGACTACAGTGAGGCAGATTCGGAGTTTTCTGGGGTTGGCAGGGTATTATCGACGATTTATTCCGGATTTCTCCAGAATTGCCAAGCCAATGACTGAACTGTTGAAGAAGGGAGTCAAATTTGAGTGGAGCCAAAAGTGTGAAGATGCTTTTCATACCTTGAGGCAGCATTTGACAACAGCTCCAGTGCCAGCTCAGCCAGATAATACCAAGCCATTTGAAGTTTATTGTGATGCTTCTGGTATAGGGTTGGGTTGTGTCTTGATGCAGGATAACCGGGTCATTGCTTATGCTTCCCGAGCCCTCAGACCCCATGAGCAGAACTACCCGACACATGATCTGGAGTTGGCAGCCGTAGTTCATGCCCTCAAGATATGGAGACACTACTTGATGGGAGCTCACTGCAACATTTACACTGACCATAAGAGCCTCAAATATATTTTCACTCAGGCTGATCTGAACATGAGGCAGAGAAGATGGTTGGAATTGATCAAGGACTATGATTTGGAGGTGCATTACCATCCTGGCAAAGCCAATGTTGTGGCAGATGCTTTGAGCAGAAAGGCCCAGTGCAATTGTATGAATATGGATGCAAGAGTCACCACCCTGTGTGATGAGCTGTGTAGGCTGAACCTGGAAGTTGTCCTTTCCGGTGAATTGAGATATATCGCGGTGGAGCCCACATTGCAAGAGCAAATAGTTCAGGCACAGATTGGGGATAAGGGTGTTCAGGTTATCAAAGAAATGATCAAGCAGAAGGCAGAAAAAATACAAGTGTTTCCGTCAGGACAGCAAGGGAATTTTATGGTTTGAAGATCGATTGGTTGTTCCCAAGGACCTTGAGCTCAGAAAGAAGATATTGGATGAAGCTCACCTCTCCAAGTTCTCCATGCACCCGGGCAGTAACAAGATGTACCATGATCTCAGATCTTTATACTGGTGGACCAGAATGAAGAGGGAAATTGCCAAGTACATCTCCGAGTGTGACACTTGCCAGAGAATAAAAGCTAGTCACTTGAAGGCAGCAGGCCCTTTGCAACCCCTTCCCATACCATCTTGGAAATGGGAGGACATTTGCATGGACTTCATAGTAGGATTACCCAATACCTCTAGGCACCATGATTCTATTTGGGTCATTGTGGACAGATTGACCAAGACTGCTCATTTCTTGCCAGTGCACACCACCCACAAGACAGAAAAGTACGCAGAAATATATGTTGATCAGATAGTAAGATTGCATGGTATCCCAAAGACCATTATATCTGATAGAGGAGCACTGTTTGTGGCACGCTTTTGGGAGAAACTGCAAGAAGCCCTCGGGACCCATGTAATCCGAAGCTCGGCATATCACCCTCAAACAGATGGTCAGACAGAAAGGGTAAATCAGATTTTGGAAGACATGTTGCGAGCATGTGCACTACACTATGGAAAGGACTGGGACAAGTGTCTTTCCTTGGCCGAGTTTTCTTACAATAATAGCTATCAATCTAGTCCGAAGATGGCACCTTTTGAGGCCTTATATGGGAGAAGATGCAGAACCCCGCTGAATTGGTCTCAAGCAGGAGAAAGGGAAATTTTTGGGCCAGATTTGGTGCTTGAAGCAGAGGCAAAGGTTAGAATTATCAAGAAGAACCTAGAAGCTGCTCAGGCCAGACAAAAGAGTTATCATGACGAGAGGCGGAAGCCACTACAATTTGAGGTGGGAGATCATGTCTATCTTAAGATATCGCCAACCAAGGGTGTCCAGAGATTTGGGATCAAGGGCAAGTTAGCCCCTCGTTACATTGGACCATATAAGATCAAGGCAAGTTGTGGACCTGTAGCTTACCAATTGGAATTGCCACCCTGCATGGCAGCAGTTCACAATGTGTTCCGTGTATCTCAGCTGCGGAAATGTGTTCGTCTACCCACTGAAGTGCTACCGGAACCGGACATTGAGCTAGAACCAGACTTGTCCTACCAAGAGTACCCCGTCAAGGTATTGGATCAAAAGGAAAGATCAACTCGGGCAAGATCAATCAAAATGTATAAGGTTCAGTGGAGTCATCATTCAGCAGAAGAAGCTACATGGGAGACGGAGGATTTTCTACGCTCTCGCTTCCCCGACTTTCTGCCCAAAGGAGTCGGTATGTAACCCCAAAACCCCACACCCCCACCTGCCCTTTGAAGTCAATTATGAGAAAAACTTAGATAACAAGAATAGTCTAAGTTATGGATTTAACTTAAGAAGGGCTTCCTTCTGAAGTTGCAAAGAGGATGACATTCGAAGAGCAGTTAAAAAGGTGAAACTTGAGTATAAGGGGAGAGTAGCACCCACACACCTTCAAGCATCCCTCCAAGGGACTCTACCTGAAATCTCGGGGTGAGATTCCTTTAAGGGGGGAGGGCTGTAACACCCTAGGTATTACTCAGTGTGTCCACCCCAGGGTTACCCCCTTTTAACCCATTGTACATAAAAGATTTATGGGCAAAGTACTTCAATCTTGGAATTCAAAGTCCTAATCAAGTGCATACTACCTTGGATATCATGCCCTAGCTTGTCATGCACATCTAAGTGAGGATCCCCCAAAACCTTAGAGCAAAACCTCCATAGGCAATAAGAACCCTAATTGAAGCCATGATCAAAAGATCATGTAAACATCATGATCATGGTTTGAGCCAAATATAAAAGTTGTAAAATACCTAATAACCTACAATTAATAGTAAGGAAGTACCCTCAAAAAGTTTTCAGAAAGGCCCTAAAAAGATCACCAAAGGTTGAACATAAGGGAGAAATTCAGAAATTGCCTAAGTCAAAAACCAACCCTTGAGCAAAGATCCCACATGTTCACCTTGATCCCCTTTTCAAAACCTGTCGACCCAATTGACAAAATGGCGCCAAATTAACCCTAGAATGCCCTGAAAAAGTTTGAACCCGAGCCAAAACCATTTGACACGAGTTGGCACTGGTTTTGTCTCGGTTTGAACAGTGCAGACAGACAAGACTTGGCGCCACCATATCTCCTCAACCAGACCACATCTACTCTTGGAACTCACATGAACTAGGTAGCTCTAGGTGCAGGGAAGAGATCTCCCACAGGCGGTAGGGCAAGATTCGTACGCCTGGCTGCTCAGCAGAGCGAAGAACACGGGCAGAAGCAACGCGCCACGTGTTCGACGCGCTCTGAGCTCGCCAGAGCACGCCCGCGCGCGCCCCGCGTGCCCGCGTCGCCGGATTAGCCCAATCGTGCTCACCGGAGTTCAAGAACCCGCCGGCGCACGTGGACCGGGTAAATCCCTTCACCATTTTCTGATTCGTTGCGCGCATGGCCTCTGTGTCATCCTGTGAAGCTCCTCGTGCACCCTAATTGAACTATACCGCCGTGGTTTGGCCGGAGCAGGCGCCGCCGATGACCCCCGCCGCCTGTGCTCGTGGCCAGGGTGACTCCGACCACCTCCGACGACGACCCGCACATCGACGTGACCGTCGCGACCTCCTGAACATCACTGACCACCTCGCCGGACCTCCCTCGCCGCCGATAAGCCGCGCCATCCTTTTCTTTCCCACGGCTACTGTTCCAGTTGGGGGAAGGACTGCGGGTGAAAGGAAGAGAAAGCCAGGGGGGTTAAGTGAAATGTCAGAGACTTGAGGGAATAGTGGCCCGAGGGTAGATCTGCGAGATTTGATTCGATTTAAACCCAGGGACCTCAGCGCAAACTGCTTTTTCAGAAAAACTTTATTAAAACATGATTTAAATTCAAACAGAAACTTTAAAAACCCATAACTTCTGTTTGGTTTATCCAATTTTGGTCAAACTAATTTTGCCAGACTCTAAATAATGTAACCTGTCTAAGAAAAATATAAAACCCCATAAGTACTAGAGAAAAATATAAGGTTCTGATTTAATTTTAGTTTTGACCAAAAGCTTAATAATAGCAAGAAAAATGGTTGTACTATTTAACTAGAGTTGGAAAAATTTGGAGAAGTTTATATCTACCTACCGACCTAGTTAAAAATGGTAAACCCCTCTGTCCATTACATTAAGTTAGTTTTCACCCCTTATTCCATAATATGCTTAAGGTTAAGAAAAATAGAAAAGGTGACATAAATAATGAACCAGAGGGCACCCCTATTTTTATTGAGATACTTGGTCAATATAATTCACTGGAAAAATATATCATACCTTGTGGTAGTGTAAGATAAGAAAGATACCTTTTAAATGAATAAAACAAGGATAACTTAGAAAAACCCTACAAAAATAGCCCTAAGGTGAAACCTCCCCAAACCTTAGGATAACTAATGTTTTGATAATAAGAACTTAAGAAAAATCTGAAATCTGTTGTTTGATATTTTTCAAATGACAAGTTAGTTCTAAGCACCCTTTTTGCACCAAACTTCAGAAATCCACCATTAAATAACCATCATGTTGCTCCCTGCCATTTTTGGTACAAGAGCTTAGTATCACTAATACAGGCCAACAAAAATAACCTATAGGACAGAACCTACCCCTAACTAAGAGGTGTAGTGCAAGTGGCCCATTTTGCCTAACTATTGTTATTTTTGTTTGAAGCCTAGCTTTTGTACTTTGAGCCTCAACTTCTTAGAACCAGCTAGAATAGCAAGTGACAACCCACTGTAATTTTTATTGAATTTTTGAAAATTTTTAAGATACTGTTGTAGTTCAAACCTACACTAGAAACCCTAAATGGAAATTAAAGAAAGGAAAATAGATAATGGAAATTAATGTCCTCCTAAGACCTTTGTAAATTTGACCACTGAAATCTATAAAGACAATGCAAATCCACTATGTTATCCTAAAAGAGAACCTAAACCTAAAAGGTAATAAGTCTATGTGTATATATATATATACCACTAGAAGACCCACATAGCCAGGGAACCCTAAGTTAATTCCTGACTTAAATTTCTGTAGTTAATGTTCTTAAATCTTGCATAATCATGACATACATGTTCACTGCATTTCGATAGACTGTAATCTTGCTGACGGAGAGTACATCCTCGTGCCGGAGCAAGGAGCTGCCCAGGAGGTTGCCCCAGACCCAGCACCCGAGCCTGCACCAGAGGACCTGCCTGCCACTGCTTTGGAAGGCAAGCCCCGGTTTATGCATAACCTGTTATTTATGCTATTTTACTTCACTTAATGATTGTAGGATTGACTGTGCACTTAGGTGTAGGAGTTGATTGAAACCCTAGTTGCATGATCTCAGGAATCCTTTTGAGATGAATACTAGTGTGACAGGTCGAGTAGTTGCTTTATTTAATTAGGATCTCGGTAGAAGACGAGTGATTTTTTCTAGCACTCGCGCGAGATCAGGAAATTGATTGTACCCACTTTCACACTGTCATGATACTAGTTGGTGGACAACAATCCATGGGGATTGGTTGCCCACGAGATGGAAAATGGAATAAGGATTAACGTGCGGATACCTGTGTCAAGCGTTTGAATGTACTAAGCACATACCGAGAAATATGGTAAATCGGTAAACCTAGTACCTGATTGAACCTGCCAGTGGACTTTACCCCTCACACGACCTGAGACGTAGTCTCCCATTCCGGTTATGGTGGGTACAAGTGCGGTCACTGCACGACGGCCAGTCGGGGTCAGTGAGGCATTGTACGCCAAGGCGGTGAGCCCTGATCTGTTGCCAGGGAATCGATGGGGACGGTTGATATGTGTGGGGACGGAGTGCCCCTACATGTCGTGTGTTTAGGTTTACCTTGCAAGGATAAAAACTCGATTCGAATCGTCTGCTTCTCGCAGCTAATGAGACTGCTTGATCCATTGTACTGCATTGAGTAATAAGTGGAACTGTGATGGGATGAGACAAGATGTTGATTGCTAAAAATGCTTGCTACTATGTATGAGTAGATAGTACACTTTTAGCCTTAAGAGAGTCACACTTAATTTTGACAAAGTTAAAATCTTGATTTAGAAACTCAGCTAGTGCTTTTGGCAACCAAATCCCACAGCCAAACAGCTGCATGTCTAGAGGTAGAGGAGTAGACTCCTCACACCGGGTAAGTCTAGCTGAGTATTAGTATACTCAGCCTTGCTTGTGGCATAATTTTACAGGTTCTCTGGAGGACATGGTTGCTGGAGTGACTTGGCCATCCACCCTGCCACCGGGTTGGACCGTCGAGTGGGACCCTGCCTCGGCTGAGGAGGAGCATGAGGAGTGATGGGACAGGCTTCCCCATCTCTCCATTTATTTATCGTTAGTTTAATTCCGCTGCACTTCAAAACAATGATGGTTACTTTTGCAAAAACTCCGATGGTGACAATGGTGATGTAATAATTTAACACGTTTCCATGCATGGTTTTATGCCTTATTGTATTTGCTCTGTGACTCACCATCGAGTGAGACTGTGGTACTTGATCCTGTCAGTGGCCGTGTCGGACTAGATCCGAGGGATTGACGGGTTATTCCCATTTAAGTGTGGTCTAGCCTCTAAGGCAGGGCTTAGGCACTTAAGTTGGAATAATTCGGGCTGTTCCGCCACATGTCCGGTGCTCCAAGGAGAAGCGACTCTGAACTCGCCAGCTTCGGGAATTCGCAACGGCTAGTTCGCTATAATTCACCGGACTGTCCGGTGTACACCGGACTGTCCGGTGTAACTGCGGAGCAACGGCTACTTCGGCGCCAACGGTCACCTGCAGGCGCATTAAATGCGCGCTAGAGCGCGCAGAAGTCAGGCACGCGCGTCATGGCGCACCGGACACTCTACAGTACATGTCCGGTGCGCCACCGGACATCCAGGCGGGCCCAGCAGTCAGAGCTCCAACGGTTGGAACCCTAACGTTCAGGTGACGTGGCTGGCGCACCGGACATGTCTGGTGTGCACCGGACTGTCCGATGCACCATGCGACAGACAGCCTCCACCCAAACGGCTAGTTTGGTGGTTGGGGCTATAAATACCCCCAACCACCCCACATTCAAGTCATCCAAGTTTTCCACTTCTCAAGCACTTACAAGAGCTAGGCATTCAATTCTAGACACACCCAAGTGATCAAATCCTCTCCAATTCCACACAAGGCTTTAGTGATTAGCGAGAGAGATTTGTTGTGTTCTTTTGAGCTCTTGCGCTTGGATTGCTTCTTTCTTTCTCATTTGTTCTTGTGACCAAAACTCACTTTTAACCGAGGCAAGAGACATCAATTATGTGGTGGTCCTTGCGGGGAAGTTTTGTTCTCGGTTTTGATTTGAGAAAAGAAGCTCACTCGGTCCGAGGGACCGTTTGAGAGAGGGAAAGGGTTTAAAAAGACCCGGCCTTTGTGGCCTCCTCAACGGGGAGTAGGTTTGCGAGAACTGAACCTCGGTAAAACAAATCATCGTGTCTCACTCTTCATTTGCTCACGATTTGTTTTGTGCCCTCTCTCTCGAACTCGTTTCTATTTCTAACGCTAACCCGACTTGTAGTTGTGATTAACTTTGTAAATTTTAGATTCGCCCTATTCACCCCCCCTCTAGGCGACTTTCAGTTACACCTAGAGTGCATTCACTAGGTAAAAAATTTCAAACAAGTTGTACTGATGTGACTTGATGTGTGATTAACCCTAAGGTAGAGTACTTAACCCTAGATCATGGATTATGGATCTAAGTGAGGCCCAAATAAGTTAAGTCTTCAAAAACCATGAGAAATACTCATAAGATATCATTTTTGATGGACTTTAGTGGCACCAAAACCCTAGAGGACTCAAAATCCTGAAAAAAGCCCCTGGAAAACCCTAAATTGGAACCCTAGGGGGTAACTGTAAATTCTAGACACTTTTGGACCAAAGTGCAAATACTAAAGTAAAAGAGCACCTTAAACCAACTATCTTTCATAATGGAGAATTTGCAAGTTGAATAGTGGAATTTGGGTTTATTTGCAAAAAGGCACCCATAAACCATATATGCCTAAGTCTAAAATTCAGTGCACATGGTCAACTTTGGAGCTCTACATCTCAGGATTCTTGAGGATTTTGCTCTTGGTCAATATAGCAAATTTGTAGAGCTATGTAAGGAGAACAAAGTTGATTAAGTGACTAAGCACTGGTGTTGCATAGAAATGAGAGATAAATAGGGTTGAAATAGCACTGTCAGTCGGCCTAATAGACATGTGTTCACTGCATCTGATTAAGGTCTAGGTTCAGTGTTATTGCGCCAACTTGAGCGTCATGGCATGATCAATCCATGAGGATTTTCGGTATGGTCATTATACCAAAATGAAATAACATTGATCAATGTACAACTTTGATGCAGATTAGTTTGCGAGCAACCACATAAAACTGGGTGCAATAGCCATCTGAATTCGGGCTGGCTGGCGCACAATTCACCGTGGTTCAGTGAACCTCGCTGAGGATAAGAACGCCACCGCGGCTGAGGCACTGCTCGGACTTGCGACCACGGTAAAAATCTTCCACAACGTGGCACATGTAACTGAGAGCACCTAGAGGGGGGGTGAATAGGTGATCCTATAAAATTAAACACTAAATAGCCACAAACTTGGTTATCAACGTGTTAGTGAAATCAAGTGGCTAAGGAATGCGCTCGTGAGAACAAAGCAGTCACAATAAGCAACACACGAGACATGCGATTTTTATCCCGTGGTTTGGCCAAGTAACACTTGCCTATTTCCACGTTGTGGCATCCCAATGGACGAGGGTTGCACTCAACCCCTTTCAAGTGATTCGTTGATCAACTTGAAAACCACGGTCTTTTTCTTTAGAGTATGTTTCCCGTTAGCGAGGAATCTCCATAATTTGGAGGCTCTCGCCCTTACAATTGAAATCACAAAGAAAGCATAGAGTAAGGTTGGGGAGAGCAACACACACAAGGCTCAAATCCGTATCACAACCACGCACACAAGTCACGACTTGAGCTCGAAACACACCACACGGAGTTCGCAACTCAAATGAAGCTCAAATCGCTAACACAGAGAATCAAATGCGTAGAGTTGGAGTCTGGGAGTCTTAGAATGTTTTGTGAAGGCTTGGTATCCTCCTCCATGCGCCTAGGGGTGCCTTTTACAGCCCCAAGGCAGCTAGGAGCCGTTGGAGGCCAACTTGGAAAGCCAAACTTGCCTTCTATCGGGTGGTGCACCGGACAGTCCGGTGCACCACCGGACAGTCACTATAGCTGTCCGGTGCGCGATCTCCTTCCATATCTGTCGCATCCGACCGTTGGTCCTTGGGATTGGTTGGCGCACCGGACACTGTCCGGTGCACACTGGATAGTCCGGTGTGCCCAACCGACCGTTGGTGCGGGCCATGCGTCACCCGCGGATTGCACAGCTGACCGTTGGAGCTGGCGACCGTTGGCTCACCGGACAGTCCGGTGAATTATAGCCGTACGCCTCTGCGTTTTCCCGAGAGCAGCCAATTCACCGCCGGCCAGCCTGGCGCACCGGACACTGTCCGGTGCACCATCGAACAGTCCGGTGTGCCTGGCCAGAGTTGGTGTTGGCTGCACACAGCCAACTCTTTTCCTTTTCTTTTCTTCTTCTTTTGTCACTGTTTCTAGCACTTAGACAAACACATTAGTATACAAAATAATATACTAAGTCTAGAAACATATCTTATGCTTTGATTTGCACTTTTCACACATTTTGCACATAATAACTCAATTAATGTGTTGGGCATCTAATCACCAAAATACTTATAGAAATGGCCCAGGGGCACATTTCCCTTTCAATCTCTCCCTTTTTGGTGATTCATGCCAACACATCAGAAAGCAACCAAAGAAGTGCAACATCAATGCAATTAAAGACCAAATTATTTTTGCTAATGATTTTGGCATATTTGGATCACTCTTTGCCACCACTTGGTTTGTTTTTGCCAACCAAATTCTTTTTCCTATCTCTAAGTCAAACACACTTGTTTGGGCAAATTTTAAGAGAAAAATTGATCAAGTGCCAAAAGCTCCCCCTTTTTCCATAGTCAAAATTCTCCCCCATAAGAGACCAAATTTTGCAATAAGAGTATTTTGGACAAGTCACAAATTCTAACTCTACTATTTTCAAAATTCTCAAGTGGTTGGCTGATCCAGTTGCTTTGGCCTTAATTTCTCCCCCTTTGGCATTAAGCACCAAAACGGGATCATTCTTGGCCCTTTGACCCCATTGCCTCACCAAAAGATGTCAATTAAGAGCAAAAAGGCAATGAGATTGCAAGTATGAACTTGGAAGTAAGTTCACTAATACCGGAGTCCAGTGGAAGTCTTTTCATTGTCCAAGTTCACCTTTCCCTTTCAAGGCACCTTTGAGACTGCATCAAGTATACTCCAAAAAGGCAATGAGATTGCAAGTATGAACTTGGAAGTAAGTACACTAATACCGGAGTGCAGTGGAAGTCTTCTCATTGTCCAAGTTCACCATTCCCTTTCAATGCAGCTTTGAGACTGCATCAAGTATACTCAAACAAACAGGTTAGTCTCAAAGGGTCCAGTTGTAGCACATCTCCCCATAATTTGTGCAACATTTACATATGGACTTGTGAGGTCCGAGGATTTCTTGTACAACTTGAGCACCACAAATATACAACGAATAATGTAAATGCTTAAAGTAACATGATCAAAGGCATAGAACACATGTATGCTATAGATCAATCCAGGTTACGCGAATCTAAGACATTTAGCTCACTATGCAACCTGCAAAATGTTTTCTCATCCAACGACTTGGTGAAGATATCGACTACCTGGTTCTCGGTGCTAATATGAAAAATATCGATATCTCCCTTTTGCTGGTGATCCCTCAGGAAGTGATGCCGGATGTCTATGTGCTTAGAGCGGCTGTGTTCAACAGGATTGTCCGCCAAGCGGATTGCATTCTCATTGTCACATAGGAGTGGGACTTTGCTCAGATTGTAGCCAAAGTCCCAGAGGGTTTGCCTCATCCAAAGTAGTTGCTCGCAACACTGTCCTGCGGCAACATACTCGGCCTCAGCGGTGGATAGGGCAACGGATGTTTGTTTCTTGGAACTCCAGGACACCATGGACCTTCCTAGGAATTGGCACGTCCCTGATGTACTCTTCCTATCAACTTTGCACTCGGCATAATCAGAGTCTACGTATCTAATTAAGTCAAAGGTAGACCCCTTTGGATACCAGATCCCGAAGCACGACATAGCAACTAAATATCGAAGAATTCGCTTAACAACCACAAGGTGACATTCCCTGGGGTCGGATTGATATCTAGCACACATGCATACACTAAGCATAATTTCCGGTGTACTAGCACATAAATACAGTAATGAACCTATCATGGACCGGTATGCCTTTTGATCAACGAACTTACCTCCTTTGTTGAGGTCGACGTGCCCGTCGGTTCCCATCGGTGTCTTCGCGGGCTTAGCGTCCTTCATCCCAAACCTCTTGAAAAGATCTTGAGTGTACTTTGTTTGGGAGATGAAGGTACTGTCCTTGAGTTGCTTCACTTGGAATCCAAGGAAGTATGTTAACTCGCCCATCATCGACATTTCGAATTTCTGCATCATCACCCTGCTAAACTCCTCACAAGACTTTTGGTTAGTAGAACCAAATATTATGTCATCAACATAAATTTTCACACAAAAAGATTTCCATCACAAGTCTTGGTAAAAAGCGTGGGATCAACTTTCCCAACCTTGAAAGCATTAGCAATTAAGAAATCTCTAAGGCATTCATACCATGCTCTTGGGGCTTGCTTAAGTCCATAGAGCACCTTAGAGAGCTTATACACATGGTCGAGATACCTATCATCCTCAAAGCCAGGGGGTTGTTCCACGTATACCTCCTCCTTGATTGGCCCATTGAGGAAAGCGCTCTTCACGTCCATTTGAAACAACCTAAAAGAGTGGTGAGCAGCATAGGCTAACAATATTCGTATTGACTCTAAACTTGCCACAGGAGCAAAAGTCTCCCCAAAATCCAAACCTGCAACTTGGGCATAGCCTTTTGCCACAAGTCGAGCCTTGTTTCTCGTCACCACCCCGTGCTTGTCTTGCTTGTTGCGGAACACCAACTTGGTGCCCACAATGTTTTGCTTTGGATGTGGCACCAGGCTCCAGACTTCATTTCTCTCGAAGTTGTTGAGCTCTTCCTGCATGGCCAACACCCAGTCTGAATCTTGCAAGGCCTCTTCTACCCTAAAAGGCTCAATAGAGGAGACAAACGAGTAATGCTCACAAAAATTAGCTAAGCGTGAGCGAGTCGTTACTCCCTTGCTAATATCACCCAGAATTTGATCGACGGGGTGATTTCTTTGGATCGTTGCTCGGACTTGAGTTGGAGGGACCCGTGGTGCTTCTTCCTCCATAACATGTTCTTCTTGCGCTCCCCCTTGATCACGCTCCTCTTCTTGAGGTACCTGTCCATCATCTTGAGTTGGGGGATGCACCAACATCGAGGAAGAAGGCTGATCTTGTTCCTGTAGTTCCTGTGGTCGAACATCACCTATCACCATCGTGCGCATTGCGGCCGTTGGAACTTCATATTCAACTATATCATCAAGATCAGCTTGCTCTCTTGGAGAGCCATTAGTCTCATCAAATACAACGTCGCTAGATACTTCAACTAATCCTGATGATTTGTTGAAGACCCTATACGCCTTTGTATTTGATTCATACCCTAGTAAAAACCCCTCTACAGCCTTGGGAGCAAATTTAGAATGTCTACCTTTCTTCACCAGAATGTAGCATTTGCTCCCAAATACACGAAAGTAAGAGACATTGGGTTTGTTACCGGTAAGGAGTTTGTAGGAGGTCTTCTTGAGAAGGCGATGCAGATAGAGCCGGTTTATGGCGTGGCAGGCTGTGTTCATAGCTTCTGACCAAAACTGCTCGGGTGTCTTGAACTCTCCAAGCATCGTTCTTGCCATGTCGATAAGCGTCCTATTCTTCCTCTCTACCACACCGTTTTGTTGTGGTGTGTAGGGAGCGGAGAATTCGTGCTTGATGCCTTCCTCCTCAACAAATTCTTCAACTTGTAGATTCTTGAACTCGGTCCCATTGTCGCTCCTTATCTTTTTCACTTTAAGCTCAAACTCATTTTGTGCCCTCCTTATAAAGCACTTTAGGGTCCCTTGGGTTTCTGATTTGTCCTGCAAAAAGAATACCCAAGTGAAGCGGGAAAAATCATCAACAATTACAAGACCATACTTACTTCCCCCGATGCTAAGGTAGGCAACGGGTCCAAAGAGGACCATGTGGAGAAGCTCCAGTGGTCTTGATGTTGTCATCACATTTTTGCTGTGGTGAGTGCTTCCCACCTATTTCCCTGCCTGACATGCTGCACAAGGTCTGTCTTTCTCAAAGCAGACATCAGTTAGTCCTAACACATGATCTCCCTTTAGAAGTTTATGAAGGTTCTTCATCCCAGCATGTGTTAGACGGCGATGCCAAAGCCAGCCCATATTAGTCTTAGCCATTAAGCATGCATCTAGATCGGCATTCTCTTTCAAAAAATCTACTAAATAGAGTTTGCCATCTAATACACCCTTAAATGCTAATGAATCATCACTTCTTCTAAAGATAGATACATCTATATTTGTAAATAGACAACTATAACCCATGTTACACAATTGACTCACAGATAACAGATTATACCCGAGCGATTCAACTAAAAACACATTAGAGATAGAATACTTGGATGTAATGGCTATTCTTCCTAATCCTTTGACCTTGCCTTGGTTCCCATCTCCAAAGATGATCAAATCCTGAGAATCCTTGTTCTTGATGTAGGAGGTGAACATTTTCTTCTCCCCGGTGCATCCACTGTCGATAATCCAGCTTGAGCCCTCGGATGCATAAACCTGCAAGGCAATTTACGCTTGGGTTTTAGGTACCCAACTCTTGTTGGGTCCTACAAGGTTAGTCACAATAGCTTTTGGAACCCAAATACAAGTATTATCTCCCTTGCATTTGGATCCCAACTTCCTAGCAACTACTTTTGCATTCTTACATGAAAGAACAAAAGAAGTGTTGCAAGCATGAAAAACAGTAGTAGGTTCATTGCACATTTTCCTAGGCACATGTGGCACAATATGATTTCTCCTAGGCCTTCTTCTACCATGCATAAAAGTAGATCTAGATGCAAACATAGCATGTGAATCATTACAAGTAGTATGAACATAACTCTTATTGTAATGAGAACGACTAGCAATTTTCCTTTGAGGACTACTAGCCATAGGGGCCTTCCCTTTCTCCTTGTTGAGAACGGGAGCCTTTTGGCTTGTTAAGTTCTTGGTTTCCTTTAGAAAACCAAGTTCATCCTTAATTGAGGGGTGTCTACCAATAGTGTAGGCATCCCTAGCAAATTTTAATTTATCAAAATCACTTTTGCAAGTCTTAAGTTGAGCATTAAGACTTGCCACATCATCATTCAATTTAGTAATAGAAATAAGATGTTCATTACATGCATCAACATCAAAGTCTTCACATCTATTACAAATACTTACATGCTCTACACATGAACTTATTTTACTAACTTCCTCTATCTTAGCATTTAAATCATCATTTAAAATCTTTAAACTAGAGATAGATCCATGGCAAGCAGATAACTCAGAAGATAGCACTTCATTTCTCTTAGTTTCTAAAGCAAGAGACTTTTGTACACTAACAAATTTGTCATGTTCCTCAGACAAAATGTCTTCTTGTTTTTCTAGCAGTCTATCTTTTTCATTTAGAGCATCAATTAATTCATTAATTTTCTCTACTTTGTCTCTATCTAAACCTTTAAATAAACTAGAGTAATCTACTTCATCATCGGAGGATTCCTCATCACTAGAAGAAGAGTACTTAGGGGAATCTCGAATACATACCTTCTTCTCCTTAGCCATGAGGCAAGTGTGGCATTCGTTGGGGAAGAGCGAAGACTTGTCGAAGGCCGAGGCCGCCAGTCCCTCATTGTCGGAGTCGGATGAGGAGCAATCAGAATCCCATTCTTTTCCAAGATCAGCCTTGCCTTTCGCCTTCCTATAGCTTTTCTTCTTCTCCTTCTTCCCATATCTTTCTTGTGCCTGGTCATTTTCATTATCGGGACATTGAGCTATAAAATGACCAGTCTTACTCCATTTGAAGCAGGAGCATTTTCCCCTTGTTTTGTTCTTGTTGGGGTATTCCTTGCGTCCTTTGAGCGCGGTCTTGAAACGTTTAATGATGAGGGCCATCTCATCTTCATTTAGCCTGGCAGCCTCCACTTGTGCCACCTTGCTTGGTAGTGCCTCCCTGCTGCTTGTTGCTTTGAGCGCAATGGGCTATGGCTCGTAGACAGGTAGTGGACCATTTAGTGCATCATCCATGTATCGCGCCTCCTTTACCATCATGCGCCCACTCACAAACTTTCCAAGGATCTCTTCGGGCGTCATCTTTGTGTACCTGGGGTTTTCACGAATAAGATTGACAAGATGGGGGTCAATTACTTTAAATGACCTTAGCATGAGTCGGACGACGTCATGATCCGTCCATCTTGTGCTTCCGTAGCTTCGGATCTTGTTGACCACGGTCTTGAGCCTGTTGTAGGATTGAGTTAGCTCCTCTCCCCTGATCATCGCAAATCTCCCCAGCTCGCCTTCCACCAGCTCCATTTTGGTAATCATGGTGGCGTCGTTTCCCTCATGAGATATCTTGAGGGTGTCCTAGATTTGCTTGGTGTTGTCCAAGCTGCTCACCATATTATATTCATCCCTGCAAAGAGATGCTAGCAACACAGTAGTGGCTTGGGCATTTTTGTGAATTTGTTCATTTATAATCACAGGGTTATCAGTACTATCAAAATGCATCCCATTCTCCACAATTTCCCAAATACTAGGATGAAGAGAAAATAGATGACTACGCATTTTATGGCTCCAAAATGAATAGTCTTCTCCATCAAAGTGTGGAGGCTTTCCAAGAGGAATTGATAGTAAATGCGCATTTGAATTGTATGGCATGCGAGAATAGTCAAATGAGTAGTTCTGATTAATCATTTTCTTTTTCGATGAAGAGTCGTCGTCATCGTCGTCCCTTGGTTAAGAAGATGAGGCATCGCTGTCGTAGTAGATGATCTTCTTGATGCACCTCTTCTTCTTCCCGTCTCTCTTCTTGTGACTTGAGCCTGAGTCGGTAGGCTTGTCATCTCTTGGCTCGTTGAAGAGGGACTCATTTTCCTTATCATTGACCACCATCCCCTTTCCCTTGGGATCCATCTTTTCGAGCGATTAGTCCCTTAAATGAAGAGTACGGCTCCGATACCAATTGAGAGCACCTAGAGGGGGTGAATAGGTGATCCTGTAAAATTAAACACTAAATAGCCACAAACTTGATTATCAACGTGTTAGTGAAATCAAGTGGCTAAGGAACACGCTCGTGAGAACAAAGCAATCACAACAAGCAACACGAGACGCGATTTTTATCCCATGGTTCGGCCAAAACACTTGCCTACTTCCACGTTGTGGCGTCCCAATGGACGAGGGTTGCACTCAACCCCTTTCAAGTGATCCGATGATCAACTTGAATACCACGGTCTTTTCCTTTAGAGTATGTTTCCCGTTTGCGAGGAATCTCCACAATTTGGAGCCTCTCGCCCTTACAATTGAAATCACAAAGAAAGCACAGAGTAAGGTTGGGGAGAGCAACACACACAAGACTCAAATCCGTATCACAACCACGCACACAAGTCATGACTTGAGCTCGAAACACACCACGCGGAGTTTGCAACTCAAATGAAGCTCAAATCGCTAACACAGAGAATCAAATGCGTGGAGTCAGAGTCTGGGAGTCTTAGAATGTTTCGTGAAGGCTTGGTATCCTCCTCCATGCGCCTAGGGGTCCCTTTTATAGCCCCAAGGCAGCTAGGAGCCGTTGGAGGCCAACTTGGAAGGCCAAACTTGCCTTCTGTCAGGTGGTGCACCGGACAGTCACTGTAGTTGTTCGGTGCGTGATCTCCTTCCATATCTGGCGCATCCGACCGTTGGTCCTTGGGATCGGTTGGCGCACCGAACACTGTCCGGTGCACACTGGATAGTCCGGTGTGCCCAACCGACCGTTGGTGCGGGCCACGCGTCGCCCGCGGATTGCGCAGCCGACCGTTGGACCTAGCGACCGTTGGCTCACCGGACAGTCCAGTGAATTATAGTCGTACGCCTCTGCGTTTTCCCGAGAGCAGCCGGTTCACCGCCGGCCAGCCTGGCGCACTGGACACTGTCTGGTGCACCACCGGACAGTCCGGTGTGCCTGGCCAGAGTTGGTGTTGGCTGCACACAGCCAACTCTTTTCCTTTTCTTTTCTTCTTCTCTTGTCACTGTTTCTAGCACATAGCCAAACACATTAGTATACAAAATAATATACTAAGTCTAGAAACATACCTTATGCTTTGATTTGCACTTTTCACACATTTTGCACATAATAACTCAATTATTGTGTTGGGCATCTAATCACCAAAATACTTATAGAAATGGCCCAGGGGCACATTTCCCTTTCAATCTCCCCCTTTTTGGTGATTAATGCCAACACATCTGAAAGCAACAAAAGAAGTGCAACATCAAAGCAATTAAAGGCCAAATTATTTTTGCTAATGATTTTGGTATATTTCGATCACTCTTTGCCACCACTTGGTTTGTTTTTGCAAACCAAATTCTTTTTCCTATCTCTAAGTCAAACACACATGTTTGGGCAAATTTCAAGAGAAAAATTGATCAAGTGCGAAAAGCTCCCCCTTTTTCCCATAGTCAAAATTCTCCCCCATAAGAGACCAAATTTTGCAATAAGAGTATTTTGGACAAGTCACAAATTCTAAATCTACTATTTTCAAAATTCTCAAGTGGTTGGCTGATCCAGTTGCTTTGGCCTTATTTTCTCCCCCTTTGGCATTAAGCACCAAAACGGGATCATTCTTGGCCCTTTAACCCCATTGCCTCACCAAAAAATGTCAATTAAGAGCAAAAAAGCAATGAGATTGCAAGTATGAACTTGGAAGTAAGTACACTAATACCGGAGTGCAGTGGAAGTCTTTTCATTGTCCAAGTTCACCTTTCCCTTTCAAGGCACCTTTGAGACTGCATCAAGTATACTCCAAAAAAGCAATGAGATTGCAAGTATGAACTTGGAAGTAAGTACACTAATACCGGAGTGCAGTGGAAGTCTTTTCATTGTCCAAGTTCACCTTTCCCTTTCAATGCACCTTTGAGACTGCATCAAGTATACTCAAACAAACAGGTTAGTCTCAAAGGGTCAAGTTGTAGCACATCTCCCCATAATTTGTGCACCATTTACATATGGACTTGTGAGGTCCGGGGATTTCTTGTACAACTTGAGCACCACAAATATACAATGAATAATGTAAATGCTTAAACTAACATGATCAAAGGCATAGAACACATGTATGCTATAGATCAATCCAGGTTACGCGAATCTAAGACATTTAGCTCACTATGCAACCTGCAAAATGTTTTCTCATCCAACGACTTGGTGAAGATATCGGCTAGCTTGTTCTCGGTGCTAATAGGAAAAATATCGATATCTCCCTTTTGCTAGTGATCCCACAGGAAGTGATGTCGGATGTCTATGTGCTTAGTGCGGCTGTGTTCAATAGGATTATCTGCCAAGCAGATTGCACTCTCATTATCACATAGGAGTGGGACTTTGCTCAGATTGTACCCAAAGTCCCGGAGGGTTTGCCTCATCCAAAGTAGTTGCGCGCAACACTGTACAACTTTGATGCAGATTAGTTTGCGAGCAACCACATAAAACTGGGCGCAATAGCCATCTGCATTCGGGCTAGCTAGCGCACTGTTCACCGTGGTTCAGTGAACCTCGCCGAGGATAAGAACACCACCGCAGCTGAGGCACTGCTCGGACTTGGGACCACGGTAAAAATCTTCCACAACGTGGCACATGTAACTGAGAGCACCTAGAGGGGGGTGAATAGGTGATCCTATAAAATTAAACACTAAATAGCCACAAACTTGATTATCAACGTGTTAGTGAAATCAAGTGGCTAAGGAACACGCTCACGAGAACAAAGCAATCATAATAAGCAACGCACGAGACATGCAATTTTTATCCCGTGGTTCGGTCAAGTAACACTTGCCTACTTCCACGTTGTGGCGTCCCAATGGACGAGGGTTGCACTCAACCCCTTTCAAGTGATTCGATGATCAACTTGAATACCACGGTCTTTTCCTTTAGAGTATGTTTCCTGTTTGCGAGGAATCTCCACAATTTGGAGTCTCTCGCCCTTACAATTGAAATCACAAAGAAAGCATAAAGTAAGGTTGGGGAGAGCAACACACACAAGACTCAAATCCGTATCACAACCACGCACACAAGTCACCACCTGATCTCGAAACACACCACACGGAGTTCGCAACTCAAATGAAGCTCAAATCGCTAACACAGAGAATCAAATGCCTGGAGTCGGAGTCTAGGAGTCTTAGAATATTTGGTGAAGGCTTGGTATCCTCCTCCATGTGCCAAGGGGTCCCTTTTATATCCCCAAGGCAGCTAGGAGTCGTTGGAGGCCAACTTGGAAGGCCAAACTTGCCTTCTGTCGGGTGGTGCACCTGATAGTCCGGTGCACCACCGGACAGTCACTATAGTTGTCCGGTGCGCGATCTCCTTCCATATCTGGCGCATCCGACCATTGGTCCTTGGGGTTGGTTGGCGCACCAGACACTTTCCGGTGTGTCCAACCGACCGTTGCTGCGGGCCATGCGTCGCCCGCGAATTGCGTAACCGACCATTGGAGCTGGTGACCGTTGGCTCACCGGATAGTCTGGTGCACCACCGGACAGTCCGGTGAATTATAGTCGTACGCCTCTGCATTTTCCCGAGAGCAGCCGGTTTAGCGCCGGCCAGCCTGGCGCACCGGACACTGTCCGATGCACCACCGGACAGTCCGGTGTGCCGAGCCAGAGTTGGTGTTGGCTGCACACGGCCAACTCTTTTCCTTTTCTTTTCTTCTTCTTTTGTCACTGTTTCTAGCACTTAGACAAACACATTAGTATACAAAATAATATACTAAGTCTAGAAACATACCTAATACTTTGATTTGCACTTTTCACACATTTTGCACATAATAACTCAATTAATGTGTTGGGCATCTAATCACCAAAATACTTATAGAAATGGCCCAGGGGCACATTTCCCTTTGAGTAACCATGAGGTGGCCCCGTCCGGCTGAAACTTTTCACTGGGCGCTTGCCGTGGCCCTGCCCGCGCGGGTGAGCTCGCCAGCGCACTGGGAGATCTTTTGAATCCCGTCCGCCTCCGGCCATCCCCCTATAAATTGAGCCCGAGCGCTGCTTCCTCACCACATCACACACACGAGTTCTTGCGCAAACCACTCAATTTCACAGAGGGACGTAGTTAAGCCATAAGCTCCTCCTCACCGTTCTTAGCTCCGCCGTGAAGGACCTCCCCGTGGCCAGGTCAAATTGAGCGAGCCCTCCCTAAATTCTGCCCCGTCCGAGCTTCCTTAGATACTAAGAGTGCTCCTTGATCTGTTTGATTTAACACAACTGTCGTTACCTCGCTAGAATAGTCCCTTGTCAATGGAGTGCTCCGTGATCCGCCACCCAACACAGACCGCCTTCTCTGAACTTCATTCAGCCCATTCCCCTGCCGTTCAAAGCTTCGGGTAAGTCCTTAATGCTCGCCATGCCTTTTAATTGGTTATTAGCGCGTCGTGGTCTTAGGACCAAGCCCGACGAACCTCGATGTCCGACCTAAACCAAGCAGCATGGACCATAGTCGATAATAGTCCGATTGGGGGTAGGGCGTGGGTCGGTTATGCTTAGGGAAGTAGACGGTATGCTCGTCATTTTGATGGAGGCTGTCGGTGGTGAGCTCTGACCACGACAGTCAGGTGTTTTGACGCGTCGTGGTCAAAGGACCAATGGACATAAATAAAACCAATCCGAGGGGGTCAGGTGCAAATGACAGTGACTCAGGTAAATAGTATCAGTTGGCACTTCGCGATTATTTGAACGTGCGGGGGCCTTTGTGTAAAACCTACTGCGCGGTCGTGTGTGCGCCCAAAATTCTATGAGGCCTGGACTGTATGGGCCGGTTTCGGCCCAATACTGTTGGTAGCTTTTCCCTTTTCTTTTTTGGAGAAAACTTAGAAATCCATAGAAAATCGTAGAAAAATGATAAAAATATAAGACCAATTTTCTTGGAAACCTAAATTTTGGTAGTATTTAATAAAAATAGTTTTAGGATTTTTAGTCCAAACAAGGAATTATTCAGTATTTAAAAGATCTTTAACCTATACCTTTGGAATTTTAGGAATTATTTAATGACTCCAAAATCACCAAACTTTTTGGATTAGCCTAATATGGTATTTAGCTCCCATGAGTGAAGTTTGACTTGATTTGGACATTGTTTGATTCCTAAACCCAAAACCCTAGCTCCTTAGGGTAAAAATGTCTAATCCTACTAAGGTACTGACCTAGAAAAACTATAGTTATCCTAGTGCACCGTGAAGGAAAGTTGTATTCAAGATACAACTTGGTGTACCTTTATTACCATTGCATTTTCATAAGCATTTCATGAGCATTCATGGTTATATATGGTTATGTATAGAGAACGAGGAAGAAATAATTGTTGAAGAGGAAGAGACTACTCCATCAACAGAAAATCCACCTACCGGCAACTGTTTTTACTTTGACATCTGTGGAACAGAGCCCGACTCTCCTACAACACAAGGCAAGCCCTAGTGTATTTGCCACCTCCTTGCTGTTTTAAACTCTTTATCACTTGAGTGATGCATTAGGTGATAGGAGTTGGGTGTTAAACAAATTGCTGCATTTCCTTCCTTGGATCTGTTTACCATTCCTTGATTACCTGTTTTATTAAAAGGTTTTCTGATGCTTAGTCCTACTTTAGAAAAACAAATGTTTTGTTTTAAAACAAAAGGTGATGCTTCACAGTGGATGGGTGTAACACCCCAGGTGTTACCATGGCTAGAGCACACCTTGGTACTAAGGACTATGATCACTTGTGGTAGAAGCTTAAGGAGAACATAAGAACCTTGGAGACCATGTGTTAATCAAGATTTGTTAATGACCTAAGAGCCTCACTCAAGTCTTTGTGCACTTGCTACCTTGGGCAAGAGGAGGGAGAACCCTAGACCCCTCTTGAACCCTCCCTTCCAAAGCCATGGTTGAAAGGGGAGAGAGAATGAGCATTTGTGCAAACCATGATTTAAAATTTTGGCACAAAGTTAAGTAACTTATTAACCTACAATTATAGGGAGGAAATATTGCAAAAAGACCCCTGGAGAAACCCCAAATCAAATCTCCAAGTAGAGTGTGAGCTAGAGCTCTCTAATTCTCTCTAAGTCAAAAATTACACCTACACTAAAGATCAACCGTGTTCACCTTGAAGATGGCACGAAAACCACCTATGTTCTATACCAAAAATGTGGCATACCACCTAGGGCACCCACTGGAAAAAGTTGAGCCCGAGACCTTGACGTTTGACATGCCTTGGCATGGTTTTTGTCGCGAGGTGGGCAGAGTGACATACCTGATTTGGCGACCGAAGATCTCCCTACCTAGGCCATATCTGCCATAGCAACTCACGGATGAGAGACAGCCCTAGGTGCCAGGAAAAGACTCGCGCTGGATTTTTGCCAAGATTCGCATGTTTGCGACTTGGGTGAGCTGTGGAACAAGGGCAGAAGAAAACTTACACGTGTTCGACGCGCTCTGCGCACGCCAGAGCACACCCGCGCCCGACCCCGCGCCACGCCGAGCCACGCCCGTGTCCCCTGTGTGCGCCGCGCCTATAAAGCCCACTCAAGCGTCGACCACACTTCTCCGCGCACGCTCAAACCTCGCCGGAGCTCAACTCACCGCCGTTTGCCCGTGCACGGCGTGTCCGCGGCCACCCGAGCCCCTGCCATCGTGGACCGGCCAGCCCAGCCCTTTCCCAACCCCGTCCAACCCTCGGAGACGAGTGAGCACACCTCGGTGAAGCTCCCCGAGCGAGGAATCGAAGCCTGCTTCGCAGGAGAGGCCAGTCCACGGTCGCCGGAGTTCACAACCCCGCTGGAGTGCGTGGACCGGGTAATCCACTGAACCATTTTTCGATTCCTTGTGCACACAGTCTCTACGTCACCCCGTGGAGCTCACCGTGCCATTGGATTGAACCAGATCGCCGTGATTTGGCCGGCACACCTACCGCCGATGAGGACACTCGCCTGCGCACGTGGACCGAGCGATTCCGGCCATCCCCGCCGTCGAGCCGTACATCGCTGTGACCGCCAGAGCCTCCCCGAGCCAACCCCACCCCTCGCCGGACCTATCTCGCCGCCGGTAAGCCACGCCACCCTTTTCTTTCTTGCGGGCACTGTTTAAACCTAGGGAAGGACCGCGGGGGAGAAGGAAAGAAGTCTGGGGGTTTTGTGAAATGTCAGTGACTCAAATGAATAGTAGCGCGGGGGTATAACTGAGAGAGTTAGTTTGGAAATACCCCAGGGTCCTCGGTGTAAACTGCTTTTCGAGAAAACCTTTATTAAATCTGAATTTAAATTTGGACAGAAACTTTAATAATTCATAACTTCTGTTTAGTTCATCCAAATTTGGTCAAACCAATTTTGTCAGACTCTAAATAATGTAAACTACTTAGGAAAAATATAAAACCCCTATGTACTACAGAAAACTTTAGGGTTCTGATTTAATTACTGTTTTGACCAAAAGCTAAATAATAGGGATAAAAATAGTTGCACTATTTGGCTAGAGTTAGAAAAATTTGGAGAAGTTCATATCCACCTACTGACCTGTTTAAAAATGCTAAAACTCTCTGTCCAACCCATTAAGTTAGTTTTTGCCATTTATTTTACAATATGCTTAAGATTAAGAAAAATGGAAAAGATGATTTAAATAATGAACCAGAGGGCACCCCTATTTTTGTTAGAGTACTTATTCCATGTAGTTTACTACAAAAATCTATCATACCCAGGTTTAGTATGAAATAAGTAGGATCCCTTTTTCTTTTAGAAAACAAGGAAAACTTAGAAAAACCCTACAAAAATAACCCCAAGGTGACAACACCCCAAACCTTGGGATAACTAATGTTTTGTTACTATAAACATAAGAAAAATACAAAATCTGTTGTTTGATATTTTTCAAATGGCAAGTTAGTTATAAGCACCTTTTTGGCCTAAAACTTTAAGAAATCACAACTAAATAACCCCCAATTAACCTTCTGTGATTTTTGGCACAAAAGCTTATTGTTACTGATAGATGCCAACAAAAATAACACTTAGGGCATAACCCAACCCTAATTAAGAGAGGTAGTGCAAAGTGGCCCATTTTGCACAACTTTTGTCATTTTTGTCTAAAGCATAACCTTTTTATTTTAAGCACCAAATTCCTAGACCAGGCTATAATGACCAATGGCAACCCACTGTAATTTTTATAGAATTTTTGGAAAATATTAAACCCCTGTCATAGATCAAACCTACACTAGAAACCATAAGTAGAAAATAAAGAAGGAAAAGATGAATAAAAGGAAATGAGTGTCATCCTAAAACCCTTTATAACTTGTCCACTGAAATATATAAAGGCAATACTAATTCCCTATGCCTATCCCTACCAAAACCTAAACCTAGAAATGATAAGCATAAACCATTAAAAGCCACGTCTGACCCAGAAACCCTAAATTGCTCATTAACTTAGTTTTTCTTCTCTTAGCATAATGTTATTAAATCCTGCATAATCATGACATACATGTTCATTGCATTTCGATAGACTGTAACCTTGCTGACGGAGAGTACGTCCTCGTGCCGGAGCAAGGAGCTGCTCAGGAGGTAGCCCCGGATCCCGCACCAGAGCCTGTACCAGAGGATCTGCCTGCCACAGCTTTGGAAGGCAAGCCCTAGTTTTATGCATAACCTGTTATTTATGCTATTTTACTTTACTTAATGATTGTAGGATTGATTGTGCACTTAAGTGTAGGAGTTGTTTGAAACCCTAGTTGCATGATCTCAGGAACCCCATTGTGATGAATACTAGTATGCTAAGACGAGTAGCTGCTTAATTAAATAGGATCTCGGTAGAAGTCGAGTGATTTTTCTAGCACTCGCGCGAGGTCAGGAATTGGTTGTATCCACTTTCTTATCATATTGTTGTTTGTTTGTGGGCAACAATCCATGGGGATTGGTTGTCCATGGGATAAAAATTGGAATAAGGATTAAGGTGTGGTACCGTGAGTCAAGCGTTTGAACGTACTAAGCACATGCCGAGAAATATGGTAAATCGGTAAGCCTAGTACCTGAGTGAACCTAGTAGTGGACATATCCCCTCACGCGACCTGAGACGTAGTCTCCCATTCCGGTTATGGTGGGTACAAGTGCGGTCACTGCACGACGGCAGTCGGGGTCAGTGAGGCATTGTACGCCAAGGCGGTGAGCCCTGATCTGCTGACGGGGAATCGATGGGGACGGTTGATGTGTGGGGGGGCGGAGTGCCTCGTCAAGTCGTGTGTTTAGGTTTACCTTGCAAGGTTTAAAAACTCGATTCAAATCGTCTGCTTCTCGCAGCTAATGAGACTGCTTGATCCATGCTGCTACATTGAGTAACAAGTGGAAATATGATGAGATGCTACAAGATGTTGATTGCTAAAATGTTTGCTACTATGTATGAGTAGATAGTACACATTTAGCCTTAAGAGAGTCACACTTAAAATTGACAAAGCTAAAACTGGAATTTAGAAACTCAGCTAGTGCTTTTGGCAAACCAAACCCCACCGCCAAACAGCTGCATGTCTAGAGGTAGAGGAGTAGACTCCTCACACCGGGTAAGTCTAGCTGAGTATTAGTATACTCAGCCTTGCTTGTGGCATAATTTTTACAGGTTCTCTGGAGGACATGGTTGCTGGAGTGACTTGGCCGTCCATCTTGCCACCGGGTTGGACTATCGAGTGGGACCCCGCCTCGGCTGAGGAAGAACATGAGGAGTGATGGGACAGGCTTCCCCATCTCTCTGTTTATTTATCGTTAGTTTCATTCCGCTGCACTTCGAACAATGATGACTGCTTTTGCAAACTTCGATGGTGATGTAATAATTTAATACTCCTTAATGTATGGTTTTATGCTTTATTGTATTTGCTCTGTGACTCACCTTCGAGTGAGATTGTGGTACTTGATCCTGTCAGTGGCCTTGTCGGACTAGATCCGAGGGATTGACGGGTTATCCCCATTTAAGTGTGGTCTAGCCTCTAAGGCGGGACTTAGGCACTTAAGTCGGGATAATTCGGGCAGTTCCGCCACAGCTGGTATCGGAGCTTGTACCACCACAGAGGAATCAATAAACTATAAATACCATCCTTTTCAAAAATAAAATTTGATAGAAACAATGTTGGATAGATCGTAGGGCGAGCAGGATAGACCTAGGACGTGAAGCCTTAGGATGATAGAAGGGTAGCTAGGTGGCTAAGTATTTAGGCCCCACAGGCCACTTTAGGGATGGGAGTTCTTCCCTAATCCCGTTTCATTGCTGTGAGGTCGTTCAGGACGAGCATGCATGCATTCTTAAATTAACAAATGGAAAAATTTAGTAAGAACTTAAATTAGAACCAATTAAGTTTCCCAATGCCATTCTGTTTTAGTTAGAGAGGAGCTAGGTCTTATTTTTCTTGTTCTTTTTATAATTCTTTTCCTTTACTTACGCCTAACCGTCCACAGATGGCTTCCCACGGATCCTCAGACGACGGGAATGCACTGTCCCACACTGACGGGCTTGCACGAGAGGGCTTTCCCCGCATTTTGTGGGAGGTACTTCAGGGGGCCGGGTACATGACAACCCTCAGTACACGGTGCAGCAGTTCGAGAAGCATCGGGTGCCCCGCTGTAGGGTTAGGATGACCCTGGAGCCTCATCCCCTACAGCCAGGCTGGCGTTCACTGGACTCTGAGTCCTTTGGATACCGGGCTGAGGACACGATCGAGGCGATCGCTCTGCACGGGTTGACTACTTTCTGCGGATTCCACCCCTTGGAGCTGTCTACCCACCCCATTGGCTTGTTCCCCGCAGAAAGGGAAGACGACCCAATGTGGAAGGATCGGGTGGAGCATGCCAAGGACATCTGGGCTCTCTACCCAGGCCAGATGGCTCACTTGTCAGTGCGGTGCATGAATGCCTTGTACCGTCTACAAGTGATGCGTGGTGAGGCGATGTCCCATCTGATGGCATTATTGGAGGCTACAAAGATCACCTTGGATAACAGGGAGGAGCTTGTGGTTGACTTGTCCTAGGAGATGGTGGAAAAGGACTTACAAGTGGAGCAGTTGTCAGATGAGATCCAAGAGCTGGAGGAATTAGTGGGGACAAGGGAGAACACCATCGAGGTTCTCGAGGTTCAGCTTATCAACACCCAGCAGCAGGTCGCCGAGGCTAATGAGCACCTGGATATGCATCACCAGGAGATCCAGGATGTGGAGGCTAACGAGGACGTCGACATTGAGGGAGGGGAGGAGCCTGCTTCCAGTGTGGACACTGCTGGCTCAGGGAGGCCACCTTCCCCCGAGTCAAGTGTTGCCTCGTTCGCTCATTAGATATCAGGGATAGAGTTGGAAGTTGGTAATGTTAGGACTCCTCGCAGCTAGCTTAGCTTTTGCACCCTTGGGGTACTAGGCTAGAGAGAGTTGAGTCTTTTTGGGCCATTAATGTAATCGTGATAAACTCTTTTGGAAACACGGTTGATGGATGCTGTTAATTTTAATTTAGGAAGGAAAGTTTATGCCTTTTTAAATCCTTTTTGGTTATGATTGGAATCTATCAGTTCGCCTTTGACTCTTTCACCACGATTAAACTTTGAACTTGAAGATGTGTTATTGAGGAAATATGTGATTTTTTTTAGATGGCCGGGAGAGCGCGTCGTGGTCAGAATGAGCGCATTCCTCCACCGCCACCACCGCCTCCCACCCTGCAGGAGCTAATGGCTCAGCAGAACGAGATCTTGAGGCAGCTAGCTTAGTGTCAGCCACCACCCCAGCACTATGGTGGTGGAGATCATCAGCGTCACCCCGTAGTGGCCACTTACTAGGAGTTCCTCAGTACTCAGCCGCCTTTGTTCACCAGGGTAGAGGACCCACTTGATGCTGATGTATGGCTGAGGGTAGTGGAATCTAAATTCCCACTACTCAATGGAGTTTGTTCCGAGGTGACTAAGGTCAGGTTCGCCACCCAGTAGCTTCGCGGACTCGCGCGGACATGGTGGGACCACTATCTCGCTATGCAACCAGCTGACCATGAAGTGGATTGGAGAGAGTTCAAGGCAGCTTTCAGAGGGCACCACATCCCAGCTGGCATTATGGACCATAAGCTCAACGAGTTTCTGGCACTCACTCAGGGCAATAGGACAGTGTTGCAGTATGCTCAGGCTTTTAAAGATCTGTGCCAGTATGCTGGGTACCATGTAGATACGGACGAGAAGAAGAGAGACAGGTTCAGGAGGGGGCTCAGCACTAAGCTCCGTGACCGTCTCAATACTGTCAGGGCCAACAGCTATAATGAGTTGGTCAACATGGCCATCTCCCAGGAGGACTGTATCATAGCTCGTCAGGCAGAGAAGAAGAGGAAGACCCCTGTGGCAGGACTCTCAGCTCAGCCACAGCGCTTCAGGATTGTGTCCGACACTCAGAACAGGGGACCCCAGCAACAGCAAGGGCGTTGGGTGATCCGACCACAGCAGCAGCAGCAGGCACCCAACCGCACCCAGTTTCCAGCTCAGAGGAACAATCAGCAGCAGCAGCAGTATCGCCAGGCAAATGACAACAGGTGTTTCACATGCGGCAACACCGGACACTATGCCAAGAATTGCCCCAGGAACCAGTAGAGGCAGGGGCAGAATGTTCATCAGAATCAAGGCAAGAGGCAGAAGGTGCAAGTGAGGCAGGGCAAGCTGAACTTTACCACCATGGCTAATATTCCAGAGGGAGCACCCGTCATGACTGGTATCTTTACCGTTTTGAATTGTCCTGCTATTATTCTTTTTGATTCTGGTGCATCACATAGCTTTATTAGTGCCAAATTTAGTGCCAAGTGTCAATTGCCCTTTCATCACACCAATGGGGGTATCACGATTTCAACACCCGGAGGCAGGATTGCCACCAATCAAATCAGCAAGAATGTGCCTATAAAGTTTGGTAGTCTGATAATTAAAACCAACCTTCTTATTTTGGGATTGGATAGTGTGGATATCATATTGGGAACTGACTGGTTGACCAAACATCAGGCAGTGATTGACATTGCAGCTAGGGCCATTGAAGTACACTCACCGACCTGTGGTGAAACCACATTATTTTTGCCCGACCAGGGCTGTACCCGTTCTTGTGCCTTTGTCATGATAGAATCCCCAGTGGAAAAGATCCCAGTGGTCTGTGACTACCCAGATGTTTTTCCGGATGAATTGCCAGGAATGCCACCTGACAGAGACATTGAGTTTGCAATTGAATTGCAACCCGGGACTGCTCCTATCTCCAAGAGACCCTATAGGATGCCTCCCGCGGAACTGGCAGAACTGAAGAAGCAACTGCAAGAATTGTTGGACAAGGGGTTCATTCGCCCAAGTACTTCACCTTGGGGATGTCCTGCATTATTTGTGAAGAAAAAGGATGAGAGTTTGAGAATGTGTGTTGACTACCGCCCTCTCAATGCGGTGACCATCAAAAACAAATACACGCTACCCTGCATCGATGTTCTGTTTGATCAGTTGGTGGGAGCCAAGGTATTCTCCAAGATAGACCTTCACTCGGGCTACCATCAAATCAAGATCCGTGCCAGTGATATTCCAAAGACTGCTTTCTCTACCAGATATGGGCTTTATGAGTTTTTGGTGATGTCTTTTGGGCTGACCAATGCCCCGGCTTATTTTATGTACCTAATGAACTCAGTATTCATGCCAGAGTTGGACAAGTTCGTGGTCGTTTTCATTGATGATATTCTGGTCTATTCCAAGAATGAAGACGAACATACTGAGCATCTGCACATCGTGCTCCAGCGACTGTGCGATCATCGTCTTTATGCTAAGTTGTCTAAATGTGAATTCTAACTGAAGGAAATTAAATTCTTGGGTCACACAATTTCTCAGGATGGGATATCTGTTGATCCTGAGAAGGTACAAGAGGTGATGGATTGAAAACCCCTGACTACAGTGAGGCAGATTCGGAGTTTTCTGGGATTGGCAGGGTATTATCGACGATTTATTCCGGATTTCTCCAGAATTGCCAAACCAATGACTGAGTTATTGAAGAAGGGAGCCAAATATGATTGGAGCCAGAAGTGCGAAGATGCCTTTCATACACTGAGGCAGCATTTGACAACAGCCCCAGTACTGGCTCAACCTGATAACACCAAGCCCTTCGAAGTATATTGTGATGCTTTTGGTACGGGATTGGGATGTGTCTTGATGCAAGATAACAGAGTAATTGCTTATGCTTCCCGAGCACTCAGACCCCATGAGCAGAACTACCCTACACATGATCTGGAGTTAGCCGTCGTGGTTCATGCTCTCAAAATATGGAGACACTACTTGATGGGAGCTCACTGTAACATCTACACGGATCACAAGAGTCTCAAATACATCTTCACTTAGGCAGATCTGAACATGAGACAGAGGAGATGGTTAGAATTGATCAAGGACTATGATTTGGAGGTGCATTACCATCCTGGCAAAGCCAATGTTGTAGCAGATGCCTTGAGCAGAAAGGCCCAGTGCAATTGTATGAGCATGGATGCAAGAGTTACCACCCTGTGTGATGAGTTGTGTAAGCTGAACCTGGAAGTTGTTCCTTCCGGTGAATTAAGTTATATCTCGGTGGAGCCCACATTGCAAGAGCAAATAGTCTAGGCACAGATTGGGGATAAGGGTGTTCAGGTTATCAAAGACATGATCAAGCAGAAGGCAGAGAAATACAAGTGCTTCCGTCAGGATAGCAAGGGAATTCTATGGTTTGGAGATCGATTGGTTGTTCCCAAGGACCCTGAGCTCAGAAAGAAGATATTGGATGAAGCACACCTTTCAAAATTCTCCATGCACCCTAGTAGCACCAAGATGTTCCATGATCTCAGATCTTTATACTGGTGGACCAGAATGAAGAGAGAAATTGCCAAGTATATATCCGAGTGTGACACCTGCCAAAGAATTAAAGCCAGTCATTTGAAGGCAGCAGGCCCTTTGCAACCCCTTCCCATACCATCTTGGAAATGGGAGGACATTTGCATGGACTTTATCGTGGGACTGCCCAACACTTCCAGGCACCATGATTCAATTTGGGTTATTGTGGACCGATTGACCAAGACCGCTCATTTCTTGCCAGTACATACCACCCATAGGACGGAGAAGTATGCGGAAATCTACATTGACCAGATAGTTCGTTTGCATGGGATACCAAGGACTATAGTGTCAGACAGAGGAGCACCATTTGTGGCACGATTTTGGGAGCAATTGCAGGAATCACTTGGGACCCATGTAGTACGAAGCTCAACATACCATCCTCAAACAGATGGCCAGACAGAAAGGGTAAACTAGGTTTTGGAAGACATGTTGAGGGCATGTGTGCTACACTATGGAAAGGATTGGGACAAGTGTCTTTCTTTAACAGAATTTTCTTACAATAACAGCTACCAGTCCAGTTTGAAGATGGCACCTTTTGAGGCCTTATATGGGAGAAGGTGTAGGACCCCACTGAATTGGTCTCAAGCAGGAGAGAGGGAAATATTTGGGCCAGATTTGGTACTTGAAGCAGAGAAAAAGGTCAGAATCATTAAGAACTTAAAAGCTGCTCAGGCCAGGCAAAAGAGCTATCATGATAAGAGGCAGAAACCTCTACAGTTTGAAATGGGAGATCATGTTTATCTTAAGGTATCACCCACCAAAGGTGTCCAGAGATTCGGGATCAAGGGCAAGTTAGCTCCTCGTTACATTGGACCCTACGAGATCAAGGAGACTTGTGGACCTGTAGCATATCAATTGAAGTTGCCACCTCACATGTCAACAGTTCACAATGTGTTCCATGTATCTCAGTTGCGAAAATGTGTTCGCCTACCCACTGAAGTGCTACCGGAACCAGACATTGAGATAGAGCCAGACTTGTCCTATCAAGAGTACCCCGTCAAGGTATTGGATCAGAAAGAGAGGTCAACGCGGGCAAGGTCGATCAAAATGTATAAGGTTCAGTGGAGTCACCATTCACTAGAAGAAGCTACATGGGAGACTGAGGATTTTCTACGTTCTCGCTTCCCCGACTTTCTGCCCAAAGGAGTCGGTACGTAACCCAAACCCCCCCCCCACCTGCCCTTTGAAAACAATTATAAGAAAAACATAGATAGTAAGGGTAGTCTAAGTTGTGGTTGTAACTTAAAAAGGGCTTCCTTCTAAAGTTGCAAAGAGGATGACATTCGAAGAACAGTTAACTAGAGAGACTCAAGGAAAAGCAGAAACCACACACCAGTACACCTTCATAGCACCCTCTAGAGGACTCTGCCTGAAAATCTCAGGACGAGATTCCTTTAAGGGGGGAGGGCTGTAACACCCCAGGTGTTACCATGGCTAGAGCACACCTTGGTACTGTTGGGGGCCTTCGTCCTCCGAAGGTCCTCAAAAACATGATTTGACAATGTTTTCCAAGTGGATTATGTGAACAGGTATTTTCGGACTCAGAATTATGAATATGAAGCACGGCCAGGACGAAGCCTGAACCAGACGAAGGACGAGCGCAGCCGAAGCTGTGCGCAGGGAAGCTTCGGCGCGATGGCAGAAGGGGGAACCGACTTAGAGATGAAAAGACTACGTGGACCTTGACAGATTTTCATAAGTCATTGACGAATGTAATGGACATGAATGTAATTTTATGTGGGCTGCGTCCCACGTCTATAAATAGATGAACAGTACTCCCGTACTGTTCACGCTGACTTGGCATTGGCATTTGCGTCACGCTTGTACTTTTTACCTTCTCTCAAGACCGAAGGTACATTTGTAATTTGCAATCATTTCTATCTCTCTGTGTTAATAAGATAGAAATGATTCTATGATTTACATTTCATGTTTTGCTTGAATCCTTCGTTATTACTTGTTATATTTACGAAGGTATGTCTCTCGTAACCTTCGTCCGAAACTCATTATTCCCGAAGGGGAATAATGTTTGGTAGGACGAAGGGCCTTAACATTTAACACTTTTTATGTTGCCTTGTTCTTAATCCGAAGCATTTGAGAACAAGTCCCCAACATTGGCGCCCACCTCCGGTGAACTCACTTCCACTTCGAGTTTTTTGAACACCTTCGGAAGCTGTAGACCTTCGCTATGGCACCGAAGAAAGCTTCAGCGGCTGGGGCTGCAGCACTGCAACCGCTGGACCACAACCAGGAGACCGTCTCTCTTCGGGACGCCCGAAGCCAGAAGAGAAAGGCCGTCAGCTCGACGCTTCAGGAGGAAGAACTAGACCAAGAAATCAGGGATATGGAGATCCTACATCAACAGGTGCAAAGGAAGAAGGAGAAGATGGCCCGGCTAGCTGAGTTGCAACGGCAGATAGACGAAGCCTCTGAGGAAGTCCGCCATCTTACCCATGATGAGCAAAACAGAAGGCCTCAGCAGAAAGACCTTCATCAGGAGGGCTTCGTCAACGAAGATGACTGGTATGACAATTTCCATCAGGGAAATTTTGTTTTCGATGATGCTTCTCCTTTGTCCGCTGAGCTGCAGGCTACACCTTGGCCTCCATCTTATAAGCCACTCCAGCTTCCCATGTTCGACGACCACTCAGACCCGAAGCAGTTCTTGATGAGCTACGAAGCAACAGTGTCTTCGTATGGGGGCAACGCTGCAGTCATGGCGAAGTCTTTCGTCATGGCCGTCAGGAATGTTGCTCAGACCTGGTACTCGTCCCTTCGACCAGGAACGATCACTTCATGGCAGAAGCTGAAGGATATGTTGTTAACCAGCTTTCAGGGGTTTCAGACGAAGCCGGTCACTGCTCAAGCCTTGTTCCAGTGCACTCAGGACCATGAAGAATATCTTCAGGCGTATGTCAGAAGGTTCTTGCGTTTGAGGGCGCAAGCTCCAACGGTGCCCAATGAAATTGTCATTGAAGCCATGATCAAGGGGCTTCGTCTTGGACCTGCAGCCCAATACTTTGCTAGGAAGCCTCCTCAGACTTTGGAGAAGCTGCTCCAAAAGATGGACGAGTACATTCGTGCTGATAATGACTTTCGCCAAAGAAGGGAGGAGGCCTTCAGATTTTCTGAGATGACCAGGGGCTTCGGGGGAAGATTCTATCCGAGGCATGTCAGGTCCATCCACAACTCCACTCAAAATGATGACAAGGGGAGTCAGCAGAACAGGCCGCAGTGCTCCTCACAGGCTTCGGGGCAGCAGCAAACTTTCTTTCGGCCACCAGCTCCAAGAGGCAGAGGCGCCAGGGGCTTCGGCGGGCGATTTGGAGATCAACCAAGGAGGACATTTTGCTTATTCTGCGGTGAGAACAAGGGCCATACCACCAGGATGTGCCATGTTACCATCCAGAAACAAAAGGAGCTAGCAGAAGCTGCAGCGCAACAGGGACAGCCGAAGCAGGTCATGCATACTGCTTCGTACCATCAGCCTTACATCCCGGAGTACGTGGGCAACCACCCTGCAGTCTCCGTAGCTTCGGCAAGTCAACCTCAAGCTTCATGGCAACAGCCCCCGCCTCCACCTCCGCTGCAACAAGGCCAGCAGCCAGAAGGGAGCCAATATGTTCCGCACCAAAGGGACCTCAGAGAGCAATCTGAAGCCCGTACAGTCAACAGTACTGTGCCAGAGTCGAAGCACATTTATTGACAAAATATCCTACTTTGATAGCAGTCCTTTCCGTTTAAGTTCTGTTTTCGGTGTAATAAAGAACATTTCAGTTTTCATATAATAGTTTCGTGGTTGGTTATCAGAAAAACCTATCTTCTCTACAGGCTTAAGTTGCTGAAGCTTAAAAATTCGCGGTAACAAGGAGGACCTTCGGATTATTAAAAATCCTTCGAAGCAACAAAAAGTCGCTCTAAGGAGCGCAGAGTAAGTTGCCGAAGTTACAAAAAGCCGTTCCAAAGGGAGCGCAGTGTAAGTTTTTTGCTCCAAAGACGTTCCTAAGGGAATGCAGAGCATACAGCGAAAAGTCAACGCTGATACCGCCTAAGTAAAAGGCGAAGAAGCTCCAAAGACGTTCCTAAGGGAATGCAGAGCTTATACCGTCTAAGTAAAAGGCGAAGAAGCTCCAAAGACGTTCCTAAGGGAATGCAGAGCTTATACCGTCTAAGTAAAAGGCGAAGAAGCTCCAAAGACGTTCCTAAGGGAATGCAGAGCTTATGAATATATTTTGTGTGTATCTTCGGAACAAATGTCATTTGCATAACATAACATCATCACATCATTTTGCATAACATAAGCATCATACATCATGTTGCATTTGGCAAAAGAAGGGGACACAGTATCAACCTTCGAAAGGACGCTTTGAGAAAGTGGAAAATTGTGTAAAGTCACGAGGGAATACAATGATAATCTTTGGATTACAGCTTCGGAGAATATTTTTACGAAGCATGGACGAGCTTCATCAGAGCAATATCGAAATTGTATAGCTTCGGAGAATGGTTTCATGAAGAATGAACGTGTTTCATCAGAATAATTTTTAACGGAGAATGTCTTCTTCACGAAGCATGAAAAGAAGGGAAGGTGTTTTTTCGCCGAAGGCTCAAAAATGGTATGTATGTAGAGTTTCATGCATCGTAAAGAATTGAATAATGAAAAGAAACTTGTATATTACATTCAAATGTACAAAATGTTACATAGATCACAATTTAAATGTTTTTTCTAAATAGCATCTAGTCTTCTCTTAATACTGCTTCGGCGGCTTCATTTAGAAGTTGATCAACAACTTTGTCCATGATAGCTTCGGCCATTTGTTTAATTTCATCATCCCCTTTTGTGTGGGGGTCGGCAGTCGATCCAGCAGCTTCTGAGGGAAGAGAACATTTCTTCATTACTATTACAAACCGTGAGCAAAGTTTGAAATAAAAATTACAACACAATAAGAACGACTAATTAATACCTAATTGCCTTTCGGGCTCTGTGCTTTTTTCGGCAGCTTCTGCCACTCTCCTAGCATCATGGATGCCTTTTTCGCTTCTTTGAATTATCTCTTGAGCCATTTCTCGGCCGCCATTATCCCAGATATCAGTGAAGAATTTACCGCCAACCATGCTTGCTTCGGTTGAGGGATCTTTGATGTCTTCAGGGGACAGGGCAGCTTCGGTCTGAGCTAAGGATTTTATATGTTCACAACCTTTCTTCTCCAAAATAGCGGCAACTCCTCTGGCGCCTGAAAAAGCGCAGATGTCACCACGGCTGCCCAAGATTTCTTCGAAGGCTTCTGCTTCGTGGCTAATCCAGTCCAGTGGACCCTCGGGATTGCCTCTTGTAAAGTCTTCTTCACTAGAAAAGGCGCCAACGCTGGCGAAGCTGGATTTTATCTTTTTGACGCATTCTACAGATTTAACATAGCATTTTCTTTGAGAGGCACGAAGCTCCTTAACCCTTAACTCCAACTTATTCACCATATGATCACTAAGTTCTCGTTTTGTTTCCTCAAGCACACGTTCTTCTTTCGCCCGGGCTAGTTGTTTCTGAAGATCTTTGATCTCGCGTTTCTGAGCTTCGGCCTGAATCTTTGCAGCAGCTTCGTCCTTTTTTATCTTGTTTACTAGAGTGACCAGAATTTTGTCTTTTTCTAGAGCTTCGTTCCTCAGCTTTATAACTTCTGATCGTAGATTGTTGAATGCAATTTCATAACTCTCATCTTCGGCACTCTTTTGTGCTCTCAATGCGTTGCTCAGGATCAGACCCTATAAAAAAAAGAGAGAGTCTGTATAAGAATAAAGGAATGAATTACGTATTGTAAAATTTTTTCAAAAGTCTAATTCCCAGACCTTCAGGCTATTATATGCAAGACTATCCGCGAGATCTTCCTTCGTCATAGCGCATAACCCAGCTTCGAGCTTTGGGAAACCCATGCTTCTAGCCATCTCCCGGCAGACGGATAATTCTTTATTGTCTGGGAGACAGTACAGGAAATCATCTTCGTTTGTCCCATTGAACACTACTGCCCCCTTCGGATACTTCAACTCTCTAGCATAGTGATTCGCTTCATAAATTTCTTCTTCAGACAGTTTCTTCCCCGAAGCATGTCGCACGATGTAATCGCGTATGCTGGAGGGAGCTTCGGGGGCGGCAGTGTCAATTTTTTCAACTAAAGCTGGTTCTGATATTTTCTCGGATTGTTCCTTGGCGGGCTCTGAGGGCCCAGCTTCGACTGCGGCTTCGGCTTCGGCTTCAGCTTCAGCTTCAGCTTGTTGTTTCGAGGCTTCAGTAGATGCTTCAGCGAGTTCAACAAACTCCTTTGCGGTTGTGCTTGAAGACTTAATTGTCTCCAAGACATCCATTACGTTCACCATTCTTTTTCTTCTTGGGGTCACCAATGGGCCCTTTTGATTTTTTGTTGATTCAACGTTTGCTGAAGGACTTAAGATTTCTGATGTTTTTGGCCCTTCGGTCTTCGGTCTTTCTAATGCTGAAGGCGCTTCAGCTTTTTCTTCTGTCTTCGGCACTGGAGCTGGTTCCGTAGCTTCAGAGGCCAAAGAAGCTTCACCAATAAATTCTGGCACTGTGGCCGGCTCAATAAAGCGCGTTCGATGGGTGAGCACCTTCATCTTTTTCCTTTGAGGCGCTGGCTCACTAGTGGCACTCGTGGTAGCTTCTGTCGCAGGAGAAGTATTTTTCCTTTTGCGACCCAGTACCGGATAGTGGTAGTCGGGGTAGACAAACCCGACTGCGTCGAATACCCGGTTGAGCCTTTTCTTTTTTCGGCCTCCGAAGGCTGCTGATAATGCAGTGTTCTCGGCCTTCGAATATGTGCCAAGCAGCTCGTCACTCAATGTTTCAATGCTTTTCAGCCAGTCATCATCAGGTTCAACAAATTTATCTGCATATTTGAATGTGTATTTCAGTCTGACCAGTCCGCCTTCGTCGGACTCTTTAATGGTTTCCTTCGGCATTTCCCACTTTTCTGCAAGTGGCCATACCCTGAAGGCAATGTGCTCTTGGACCAAGTCCCTTGTTCCAATGAAGGAGCAGACTACGCCAAAGGCTCTTTGGCACTCCTCGGCTGCTTCATCCATTTCAACCTTCGGCCTTCGAAGTCCGAAGCGTTGCCAGATGGGGTGCATAATAATACTCTTCACATTTTCTTGCGCTGTTAAGTTATTCTTCACATAGAACCACTCTGTCATCCAGGCTCCGGGCCATCTCTTCCGAAAGGTTGGCACAGGGCGGCTTGACCCGGAGCGGGCACCGAAGCTGTAACACCCAAAATTATTGTGATATTGTTCTTTTCCCCAGGGCTTCGTCTCGTATAATAACTCATGAATGTTGCAGAAGCTTTTAGCGTTTGGTTCTAAACCTTGGCTTCTTGCAGCCCAGACAAACATCCCCATTCTTATGATAGCTTCAGGAGTAAGCTGATGAAGGTAGACTTGAAATGTTTTCAGTACCTCAATAACAAAGTTGCTCAGGGGGAATCGAAGCCCAGCCTTGAGAAAGCTTCGGAAGATTACAACTTCATCTTCTTCGGGGGTGGGAGAAGTCTTTTCTCCAGCGTCAGCCCTCACAATAGATATATCTCGAAAATACCGCCCCCTCATATTATCAATATGACTCTGCTTGATGGTGGTCTTCCCGAAAACCGTGTGACTTGGCCGCCATGGTCGATCTTCGGCCTCTTCCCCACCACTTTCTACGTCATAGCTGTCGCTGTCACCAGTATCTTCGGACAAACCTTCGAGAATCTCCTTGGTGATTTTCTCTGTATTGGTCTCCGCCATCGCAATCAGGAACCCCAGATTCTTCTCTTCCTCGAGACTCAGCTTCGTCTCCGCAGGAATCTTCTTGCCTTCAGACATCTTCGGAAATACTAAAAAACTGTTTTCAAGGCCGAAGCTTCGAAATCAAAAAGGTCACCAATCTTAATGCACAAGAGCTAAGAATTTAGTGGACCGAAGCAGATGGCAAGTGTGCGTACCAAATGAGTTGGCGGTGTGATCTTATTTATACCCCCAGGGCGTTGAAAATCGAAAGACCCACTTGTCAGTGAATGTTGCTATTCTAGCAAAGGGAAGGTGTTTTTTCGGACCTTCGGCTCAAGGCCTTCGTCCATATCGCAATCTGAATTTATTATTAACAAATTAATATTGCGAGGGGCTACTGTTGGGGGCCTTCGTCCTCCGAAGGTCCTCAAAAACATGATTTGACAATGTTTTCCAAGTGGATTATGTGAACAGGTATTTTCGGACTCAGAATTATGAATATGAAGCACGGCCAGGACGAAGCCTGAACCAGACGAAGGACGAGCGCAGCCGAAGCTGTGCGCAGGGAAGCTTCGGCGCGATGGCAGAAGGGGGAACCGACTTAGAGATGAAAAGACTACGTGGACCTTGACAGATTTTCATAAGTCATTGACGAATGTAATGGACATGAATGTAATTTTATGTGGGCTGCGTCCCACGTCTATAAATAGATGAACAGTACTCCCGTACTGTTCACGCTGACTTGGCATTGGCATTTGCGTCACGCTTGTACTTTTTACCTTCTCTCAAGACCGAAGGTACATTTGTAATTTGCAATCATTTCTATCTCTCTGTGTTAATAAGATAGAAATGATTCTATGATTTACATTTCATGTTTTGCTTGAATCCTTCGTTATTACTTGTTATATTTACGAAAGTATGTCTCTCGTAACCTTCGTCCGGAACTCATTATTCCCGAAGGGGAATAATGTTTGGTAGGACGAAGGGCCTTAACATTTAACACTTTTTATGTTGCCTTGTTCTTAATCCGAAGCATTTGAGAACAAGTCCCCAACAGGTACTAAGGACTATGATCACTTGTGGTAGAAGCTTAAGGAGAACATAAGAACCTTGGAGACCCTGTGTTAATCAAGATTTGTTAATGACCTAAGAGCCTCACTCAAGTCTTTGTGCACTTGCTACCTTGGGCAAGAGGAGGGAGAACCCTAGACCCCTCTTGAACCCTCCCTTCCAAAGCCATGGTTGAAAGGGGGAGAGAATGAGCATTTGTGCAAACCATGATTTAAAATTTTGGCACAAAGTTAAGTAACTTATTAACCTACAATTATAGGGAGGAAATATTGCAAAAAGACCCCTGGAGAAACCCCAAATCAAATCTCCAAGTAGAGTGAGAGCTAGAGCTCTCTAATTCTCTCTAAGTCAAAAATTACACCTACACTAAAGATCAACCGTGTTCACCTTGAAGATGGCACCAAAACCACCTATGTTATATACTAAAAATGTGGCATACCACCTAGGGCACCCACTGGAAAAAGTTGAGCCCGAGACCTTGATGTTTGACATGCCTTGGCATGGTTTTTGTCGCGAGGTGGGCAGAATGACATATCTGATTTGGCGACCGAAGATCTCCCTACCTAGGCCATATCTGCCATGGCAACTCACGGATGAGAGGCAGCCCTAGGTGCCAGGAAAAGACTCGCGCTGGATTTTTGCCAAGATTCGCATGTTTGCGACTTGGGTGAGCTGTGGAACAAGGGCAGAAGAAAACTTACACGTGTTCGACGCGCTCTGCGCACGCCAGAGCACACCCGCGCCCGACCCCGCGCCGCGCCGAGCCGCGCCCGTGTCCCCTGTGTGCGCCGCGCCTATAAAGCCCACTCAAGCATCGACCACACTTCTCCGCGCACGCTCAAACCTCACCGGAGCTCAACTCACCGCCGTTTGCCCGTGCACGGCGTGTCCGCGGCCACCCGAGCCCCTGCCGTCGTGGACCGGCCAGCCCAGCCCTTTCCCAACCCCGTCCAACCCTTGGAGACGAGTGAGCACACCTCGGTGAATCTCCCCGAGCGAGGAATCGAAGCCTGCTTCGCCGGAGAGGCCAGTCCACGGTCGCCGGAGTTCACAACCCCGCCAGAGTGCGTGGACCGGGTAATCCACTGAACCATTTTCCGATTCCTTGTGCACACAGTCTCTACGTCACCCCGTGGAGCTCACCGTGCCATTGGATTGAACCAGATCGCCGTGATTTGGCCGGCACACCCGCCGCCGACGAGGACACCCGCCTGCGCACGTGGACCGAGCGATTTCGGTCATCCCCGCCGTCGAGCCGTACATCGCTGTGACCGCCAGAGCCTCCCCGAGCCAACCCCGCCCCTCGCCGGATCTATCTCGCCGCCGGTAAGCCGCGCCACCCTTTTCTTTCTTGCGGGCACTGTTTAAACCTAGGGAAGGACCGCGGGGGAGAAGGAAAGAAGTCTGGGGGTTTTGTGAAATGTCAGTGACTCAAATGAATAGTAGCGCGGGGGTATAACTGAGAGAGTTAGTTTGGAAATACCCCAGGGTCCTCGGTGTAAACTGCTTTTTCAGAAAACCTTTATTAAATCTGAATTTAAATTTGGACAGAAATTTTAATAATTCATAACTTCTGTTTAGTTCATCCAAATTTGGTCAAACCAATTTTGTCAGACTCTAAATAATGTAAACTACTTAGGAAAAATATAAAACCCCTATGTACTACAGAAAACTTTTAGGGTTCTGATTTAATTATTGTTTTGACCAAAAGCTAAATAATAGAGATAAAAATAGTTGCACTATTTGGCTAGAGTTAGAAAAATTTGGAGAATTTCATATCCACCTACTGACCTGTTTAAAAATGCTAAAACTCTCTGTCCAACCCATTAAGTTAGTTTTGCCATTTATTTTACAATATGCTTAAGATTAAGAAAAATGGAAAAGATGATTTAAATAATGAACCAGAGGGCACCCCTATTTTTGTTAGAGTACTTATTCCATGTAGTTTACTAGAAAAATCTATCATACCCAGGTTTAGTATAAAATAAGTAGGATCCCTTTTTCTTTTAGAAAACAAGGTAAACTTAGAAAAACCCTACAAAAATAACCCCAAGGTGACAACACCCCAAACCTTGGGATAACTAATGTTTTGTTACTATAAACATAAGAAAAATACAAAATCTGTTGTTTGATATTTTTCAAATGGCAAGTTAGTTATAAGCACCTTTTTGGCCTAAAACTTTAAGAAATCACAACTAAATAACCCCCAATTAACCTTCTGTGATTTTTGGCACAAAAGCTTATTGTTACTGATAGATGCCAACAAAAATAACCCTTAGGGCAGAACCCAACCCTAATTAAGAGAGGTAGTGCAAAGTGGCCCATTTTGCACAACTTTTGTCATTTTTGTCTAAAGCATAACCTTTTTATTTTAAGCCCCAAATTCCTAGAACAGGCTATAATGACCAATGGCAACCCACTGTAATTTTTATAGAATTTTTGGAAAATATTAAACCCCTGTCATAGATCAAACCTACACTAGAAACCATAAGTAGAAAATAAAGAAGGAAAAGATGAATAAAAGGAAATGAGTGTCATCCTAAAACCCTTTATAACTTGTCCACTGAAATATATAAAGGCAATACTAATTCCCTATGCCTATCCCTACCAAAACCTAAACCTAGAAATGATAAGCATAAACCATTAAAAGCCACGTCTGACCCAGAAACCCTAAATTGCTCATTAACTTAGTTTTTCTTCTCTTAGCATAATGTTATTAAATCCGGCATAATCATGACATACATATTCATTGCATTTTGATAGACTGTAACCTTGCTGATGGAGCGTACGTCCTCGTGCCGGAGCGAGGAGCTGCTCAGGAGGTAGCCCCAGATCCCGCACCAGAGCCTGTACCAGAGGATCTGCCTGCCACATCTTTGGAAGGCAAGCCCCGGGTTTATGCATAACCTGTTATTTATGCTATTTTACTTTACTTAATGATTGTAGGATTGATTGTGCACTTAAGTGTAGGAGTTGTTTGAAACCCTAGTTGCATGATCTCAGGAACCCCATTGAGATGAATACTAGTATGCTAAGACGAGTAGCTGCTTAATTAAATAGGATCTCGGTAGAAGTCGAGTGATTTTTCTAGCACTCGCGCGAGGTCAGGAATTGGTTGTATCCACTTTCTTATCATATTGATGTTGGTTTGTGGGCAACAATCCATGGGGATTGGTTGTCCACGGGATAAAAATTGGAATAAGGATTAAGGTGTGGTACCGTGAGTCAAGCGTTTGAACGTACTAAGCACATGCCGAGAAATATGGTAAATCGGTAAGCCTAGTACCTGAGTGAACCTGGCAGTGGACATATCCCCTCACGCGACCTGAGACGTAGTCTCCCATTCCGGTTATGGTGGGTACAAGTGCGGTCACTGCACGACGGCAGTCGGGGTCAGTGAGGCATTGTACGCCAAGGCGGTGAGCCCTGATCTGCTGACGGGGAATCGATGGGGACGGTTGATGTGTGTGAGGGCGGAGTGCCTCGCCACATCGTGTGTTTAGGTTTACCTTGCAAGGTTTAAAAACTCGATTCGAATCGTCTGCTTCTCGCAGCTAATGAGACTGCTTGATCCATGCTGCTACATTGAGTAACAAGTGGAAATATGATGAGATGCTACAAGATGTTGATTGCTAAAATGTTTGCTACTATGTATGAGTAGATAGTACACATTTAGCCTTAAGAGAGTCACACTTAAAATTGACAAAGCTAAAACTGGAATTTAGAAACTCAGCTAGTGCTTTTGGACAACCAAACCCCACCGCCAAACAGCTGCATGTCTAGAGGTAGAGGAGTAGACTCCTCACACCGGGTAAGTCTAGCTGAGTATTAGTATACTCAGCCTTGCTTGTGGCATAATTTTTACAGGTTCTCTGGAGGACATGGTTGCTGGAGTGACTTGGCCGTCCATCTTGCCACCGGGTTGGACTATCGAGTGGGACCCCGCCTCGGCTGAGGAGGAACATGAGGAGTGATGGGACAGGCTTCCCCATCTCTCTGTTTATTTATCATTAGTTTCATTCCGCTGCACTTCGAACAATGATGACTGCTTTTGCAAACTCCGATGGTGATGTAATAATTTAATACTCCTTAATGTATGGTTTTATGCTTTATTGTATTTGCTCTATGACTCACCTTCGAGTGAGATTGTGGTACTTGATCCTGTCAGTGGCCTTGTCAGACTAGATCCGAGGGATTGACGAGTTATCCCCATTTAAGTGTGGTCTAGCCTCTAAGGCGGGACTTAGGCACTTAAGTCGGGATAATTCGGGCAGTTCCGCCACAATGGGGTGTTTTCAAAAATAAAGCTTGATGGGGAATCCATCATGGCCATGATGGGTTCAACATCGGAAAAGATGTACCTCTGTCAGGTACCAAACTTTGGGTTTTAAATGATAAAGCTGAGACCGGGTGGGTGACTTGCACGAGAAGAGAGTCTCGGTGTAGTGTCTTCGTCTGAGTCGATTAAGGACCTTGTCGATGTAGGCCTGATGATCGAGGACCTTTTAACTGGTCACATGCCTCATCATGGGTAAGCTTTGCCTCGGGCAGACTAATACCAGAAAGGCCAACACACAATGGGAGTGGAGAGATGGCGAGAGTAGCGTGTACCCTCCATGGCAAGAGGCTGGACGGTGGTGTATCTATGCTCTCGGTGTGGCAGAACCGCCCGAATTATTCTAGTTTAAGTGCCGAAGTCACGCCTCAGAGGCCGTAACACACTTAAATTGGAATAACCCATCAGTCCCTCAGATCTAGTCTGATAGAGCCACTTAACCAGGATCAAATACCACAAACCCACTCGAAGGTGAGTCACAGAAGAAATACAATAAAACAGGAAAACCTCAAATTAAAGTACTGAGTTATTACATAAATCGGAGTTTCTCAAGTAAACTGAAATAGTTCATAAGATAGATTTGCAGCGGATAATCGGTGTCGTCATAGCGAGGAATAGGGCAAGGCCTAGCCCACTACTCCTCCTGCTCCTCTCCTGCCGGAGCAGCATCCCACTCGACCGTCCAACCTGGTGGCAGGGTTGTTGGTCAAGTCACACCATCAACCATATCCTGAAGCATACCTGCAAAAATTATGCCACAAGCAAGGTTGAGTATACTAATACTCAGCTAGACTTACCTGGTGTGAGGAAACTACTCCTCTACCTCTAGACCACTCAGCTGTTTGGCTGAGGGGTTTGGTTTGCCAAAATACTAGCTGAGTCTAAAATCAATTTTTAGCTTTTCAAATTCTAGCATCATTATCTTAGCTAAGTTTGTTCCTTCTAAGCATACATGGTAACAAGCATTTAGTACAATCAACAACTTATCTCACGTAAACCTCATTTCACTTCTTACTCAATGTTGTACAAGGGGTCAAGCAGTCTCATTAGCTGCGAGAAGCAGAAGATTCGAATCGAGTTTTAAACCTTGCAAGGAAAACCTAAACACACGACATGTCAGGGCACTCCGTCCCCACACACGTCAACCGTCCCCATCGATTCCACGTTCGTGGCCAAGGCTCACCGCCTTGGCATACAATGCTCCACTGACCCCGGTTGCCGCCGTGCAGTGACCGCACTTGTACCCACCATAGCTAGCATGGGAGACCCAGTCTTAGGTCGCGTGAGGAGAAAAGTCCACGCCCGGCTTCATTCAGGTACTAGGTTTACCGGTTACCATATTTCCCGACATGTGTTTAGTATGTTCAAACGCTTGACTCAGGTATCCACACATTAATCCTTAATTCCTTTTCCCGTCTCATGGACAAGGCATCCTCCCTGGATCCAAGTCCATGGACCATCATAGATCCTGTTATCAAGATGAATACAATCAATTCCTAACCTCGCGCGAGTGCTAGAAAAATCACTCGACTTCTACTGAGATCCTGATTAGCATAGCAGCTACTCAACCTAGCATACTAGTATCCATCTCAAAAAGGAATCCTGAGTTCATGCAACTAAAGGTTTCAAGCAACTCCTACACTTAAGTGCACATTACAAGCCTACAAACATTAAGTGTAGTAAAGTAGCATATATAAATGGTTATGCATAAAACTGGGGCTTGCCTTCAAATGTTGGGGCCGCGGGGAGATCCTCGATGGCAGTCTCGGGAGCTTGCTCCTGGTCTTCCTCGTGGACAGCTCCTTGCTCGGGGATGAACACGTACTCCCCATCGGCGAGATTGCAATCTAATGAATGCAATGAGTAAGATATATGCATGGCATTACATGCAATTTTGCAATTAAAATTTGATGGGGGATGATCAATTTAATAAGGTAGAGCTTAATCTTACTACTGAAGGTTTTTGTGGTACACTTAGCAAATTAGGGTCAAGCTTGGTTAAGCTAATTGTTAAGTTCATTTTGGTGTTCCACTGATTTCTTTTTACTGTCTTAGTGGGAGTTTATTAAGATTCCTAGCTGAATTCATTGGGGTGAGATTTATTATTCCCTCTCTTCTTTTCTATTTCTTTTATGCTTTTAAGGTGGGTTTGAACTACAAGATAGCTTAATAAATTCCAAAACTCCTGCAAAAATTACAGTGGCTTCTTACTGGTGTATAAGTTTCTATCTCAAAATTTGGGGCTTAAAAAGTGAGTGGTTCTCTCTGTATAAAACTATCAAATATTAGAGAAGAGGGGGTGTTTTGAACTACAACTCCTTTTTAACAGTGGGTTATTTTCTAAGACATTTTTCTGGCATGTAGATGTTATAATATGACTCTGTACAAATTTTTAGCCACTAATACTTATTAGTTATTTTATTATGATTTCCCAAAGTTTCTAGCCAAAGGGGTGCTTTCTACTACCACTATATTTGAAAAATATCAAACAACAGATTTCTAATTTTTCCTATCTTCTTCTTTGTGCAAGAGCAATCATTCTAAAAATTGGTAGCTTTTTGCTTAAGGGAAAGGTGGTAGGAATTTTTTGAACTAAATGGTCTTTTTCATGAAGTATTGGCAATGGGTATTATTTGTAGCTTTCAATTGGGTTTTGCATTTTTCTCTGGTGGCTTACTTCATTATTAATCTGGTAAAAATTTATTTGCCCACTGTTGCACACTTTTTGGCTTACTTATGATTTAATTGAAATATGGCTTAATATCAAGCTTTATTTGTTTACCCTACTCAAAATGATGGGCTGAGGTGTTTATCATTTTTGTAGTGGGGTCCTAGTGGTTACAAGTCCACTGGATTTTTCTTAACAATTTTGAAATTGTTTTCATAATTCTAATAATTGTCTTTCTAGTTTGATTAGTGCTTAATAAAATATTTCACCTTGAATCTATTCTGGACTAGGGTTCACTTTATTTTTCCTAGGTTCTCTATTGCTTAAGTGGACTAGGAAAAATAATTGCATTCAATGTTCATTATTTTACAGTGCCTTTCTTATTTTCTTAAGTTTTGGGCAAAAATGGCTTTAAATAAGTAATCTTCAATAAATCTTTAATACTGGGGTGCTCACTATTTTTAAACAGTGCCTAAGTGGAGTTTAAACTTCTACAAATTTTCTTAAGTTCAACACAGAAGCATAACTAATTTTCTTCCTTTTAAAAAGGTTTGGTTAGTTTCTTTAATTAATTTCAATCTCTAAAAATTAAAACAGAAAGCATAGGGTTTAGTATTTTTGTGTGATGGTTGATAATATTTTGACTCCAGCAAAATTGGTTTGGCTAAATTTGGTTGAATATAACTCAACATATAAATTTCCTATGTTCTCTGCTGAATTTAAAAAGAATAACAGAAAATGGATAAAGGAAAAGGGGTTTTGCACTGGGTCCTGGCGAAAGGTTTTAAGTGTATTACAGACAGGTCCCCGGTTCACTATTCATCTGAGTCTATGAATCTGTAGAAAACCCCCTAGGGTTTCATGAAATCGAACCCGCGATCCTTGCCCTAATGGAATAGTGACCGCGGTGGAAGAAAAGGGCGAAGGGGCTTACCGGCGGCGAGGTTGCTCCGCTGAGGGGTTGGGTGAGGTCTGGGAGTCTCTTGCGATCACATCGAGGTACGGGTCGTCGGCTGCTGTGGTCGGAGTAGGTCGGTCCGCGTGCGCAGGCGGGGGAGCTCGTCGACGGCGAGGAATTCGGCCTGCTCACGGCGCCATAATCCGATTGAATGGGTCAGGGAGCTTTACCAGAGGTCAAGGAAGATATGTGCATGAAGAATTTGAGAATGGCTCACCGGATTGCTTGGTCTATGCGAGGCTGCGGGCGACCGAAGTCCGGCGAGGACGATCTTGGGTCTCCGGTGAAGTTCTGCCGGGTTCGAGAGCTTGGGAAGCTCCACGGGCTACTAGCGAAGCTATCCGAGTGGCTGGCGCGTCTTGGAAGTGACTAGGGGGAGCTGGCCACGGTGGCCGAGGCTCGGGTGGTGATGGCGGGAGGTGGCGCGGCGTGCTCGAGGCGAAGTCCGATGAACTTGGCTCGGCCAGGACTTGAGAGCGTGCGGGGAGGTACGGCCGAGGCCTAGAGCTTCTTTATAGGCACGACGCGGTGCACGGGCGGTCGTGGACCGGCGAGCGCGCGTGGGCGTCCACTATGGAGCGTGGGTGCGCGAACGGGCGTGAACTGGCGTGTCAGCCACGGTCGAACACGTGGAACCGTTGCTTCTGCCTGAGTTCTAACGTCGATTGGGCGCAAATCTTCACAATTTTGGGCAAGATTGCTATGAAGGATTTGTTCCCCTTACTGTGCTTTGTCGTTTGTGTGTGGATGTGACATGGTTTTAGACTAGGGACAGAGAGTTGTAGCATCACCAAGGTGCCAGTGTCAGATAGCCGGGTCCCGAGGACAAATGGTGCCAAAACCGTGCCAAACGATTTTGGTTTAAGTTCAAATTTTTCCAGAGCATGTTCAAGGAAATTTGGCACCATTTTGATATTTGGACTTTTTGGTTTCGAGTTTTGGAAAACAGGGAACACATTTGATCTTGAAAAAGGGTTCTGAAATTCTGAATTCTGAATTTCCCCATAGGACCTTGGTTCAAGGGCTGATTTGGGGATTTTGGAAAAACCAAAAGGCAAAACCTTCTTACTATATTTTGTTGGTCATTTAGTGTATTAAAACTTTGTTATTTGGTTCTTACCATAATTTTGTATTTTCCCAAGTCTTTTCCCAAATTCCCTTTTATGTGCTTAATGGTTCACTTAGGATTAATTAGGGTTTGAGAGTTCTTCTTACCTTGAGGTTCATGACATGATTAAGGAGAGTTTCTTAGGATGAAAAAGACTCACTTTAAACCTTTGTTATTAATTTCTGATGTTCATGCCTTTATTTGGTTCACATGTGATAATAGTTTAAGTTAGCTTAAAGAAGAAACCATAGGTGACACTGGGGTGTCACAGCCTTCCCCCCTTAAAGGAATCTCGTCCCGAGATTCGGGTCAGAGTCCTCTTGAGGTGAAGCGAAGGGTTAAGGCTTACTTGAATTGGGTGCTTTATTTATAAAGGCAACTGCTCTTTGAATGTCATTCTCTTTGCAACTTCAGAAGGAAGTCCTTTTAATTCTTGTCTTACAATTAACTCTTTTTATATTAAGACCATTTTTCTAAAATTTAGATTCAAAGGGAAGGAGGAGGGCATGGGCATGATTATGTACCAATTTCTTTAGGTAGGCAATCGGGGAAGTTGGAACGTAGAAATTCCTCAGTCTCCCAAGTAGCCTCTTCCTCTAAGTGATTACTCCATTGGATCTTATACATCTTGATCGATTTAGCCCGAGTTGATCTTTCCTTGCAATCCAAAACCTTGGAAGGGTACTCTTGGTACGATAGATCTGGCTCTATCTCCAATTCTGGTTCTGCTATGATCTCAGTCGGCAATCGAACACACTTCTTCAGTTGGGATACATGGAATATATTGTGGATGACAGACATTTTGGAGGTAACTTCAATTTGTATGCCACGGGTTCACATGCTTTTATGATCTCATAAGGTCCAATGTAACGAGGGGCTAACTTGCCTTTGCTCCCAAATCTCTGCACTCCCTTGGTTGGTGATACCTTCAAATATACGAAATCTCCCACCTCGAACTGGAGAGGTTTCCTTCTCTTATCATGGTAACTCTTCTGCCTGGCCTGAGCAGCTTCTAGATTCTTCCTGATTAGTTTGACCTTCCTTTCGGCTTCAGTCACTAAGTAAGGTCCGAAAACTTCTCTTTCTCTAGGCTGAGACCAATTGAGGGGTGTTCTACACCTTCTCCCATAGAGAGCTTCGAAGGGTGCCATCTTTAGGCTGGATTGATAACTGTTGTTATAAGCAAACTCTGCCAAGGAGAGGTGCTTATCCCAGTTCTTGCCACAATCGATCGCACAAGCCTTAGCATATCTTCAAGAATTTGATTTACCCTCTCGGTCTGACCATCAGTCTGTGGGTGGTAAGCTGAACTTCTGATTAGCTTGGTTCCCAAAGACTCTTACAGTTGTTCCCAAAATCTGGCAACAAATTGGGCTCCTCGGTCAGAAACAATGGTCTGGGGCAATCCGTGCAAACACATGATTCGGTCGATGTACAACTCTACATACTTTTGAGCCTTATCAGTGGTGTGCACTGGGAGAAAATGTGCCACTTTCGTCAGTCGGTCCACAATAACCCAAATCGAATCATGATGACGAGAGGTGTTGGGCAGACCCACAATAAAATCCATGTTGATGTCATCCCATTTCCACGAAGGTATAGATAGGGGTTGCAAGGCTCCAGCTGATTTCAAGTGGCTTGCCTTTATCCTCTGACAGGTGTCACATTCTGATACATATTGGGCTATCTCCCTCTTCATTCTGGTCCACCAATACAAGGGCTTCGGATCATGGTACATTTTGGTGCTCCCTGGATGCATGGAGAATTTGGAGAGATGGGCCTCATCCAAGATTTTCTCCTTGAGATCCTTATTTTTAGGAACCACCAATCTGCTTTCAAACCACAATATACCCTTTCCATCTTGGTGGAAACATTTATACTTTTCTATCTTCTGATGGAGGTTCTCCTTAATGATTTGCACTCCCTTGTCACTGAGCTGGGCCATGATGATCTGGTCTTGCAAAGCTGGCTCAACAGAAATGTGAGACAAAGCACCAGAAGGAATCACTTCAATCTTCATTTTGCTCAACTCATCACACAGGGTGTCAATGCGAGAGTCCATCATAACACAGTTGCATTGCAATTTCCGACTCAAGGCATCTGCCACCACATTGGCCTTTCCTGGGTGATAATGTACCTCCAGGTCATAGTCCTTGATCAGCTCTAGCCATCTTCTTTGCCTCATGTTGAGATCAGCCTGAGTAAAGATGTACTTAAGGCTCTTATGATCAGTGAAGATGTTGAAGCGGGTTCCCATCAAATAGTGTCTCCACATTTTCAATGCATGGACCATGGATGCTAACTCCAAGTTCATGAGTGGGATAATTTTGCTCGTGAGGCCTGAGTGCTCTTGATATGTAAGCAATGACTCGATTGTCTTGCATCAAGACACAACCTAGTCCAGTGCCAGAGGCATCATAGTACACATCAAATGGCTTGCTGCTGTCGGGTTGCGCTAACACCGGTGCTGTGGTTAGATGTTGCCTCAATGCGTGGAAGGCATATTCGCACTTCTGACCCCAAACAAACTTGGCTTCCTTCTTCAACAATTCAGTTATGGGCTTCACAATTCGATAGAAATCTAGAATGAACCTTCGGTAATAACCAGCCAATCCCAGAAAACTTCGAATTTGGCGGACAGTCGTTGGTGGCTTACAGTTCATCACCTCTTGCACCTTATCAGGATCAACAACTATGTCTGCCTGAGAGATAGTGTGACCCAAGAATTTGATTTCCTTCAGCCAAAATTTACATGTTGACAATTTGGCATAAAGACAGTGCTCTCACAGACGTTGAAGCACTACATGCAAATGACTGACATGCTCTTCTTCGTTCTTCGAGTACACCAAGATCTCATCGATGAAAACCATTACGAACTTGTCCAGTTCAGGCATGAAAACCATATTCATCAGATACATGAAATATGCTGGTGCATTGGTCAGCCCAAATGACATCACCAAAAATTCATACAGCCCATATCTGGTTGAGAAGGCGGTCTTCGGAATATCACTTGCTCATATCTTGATCTGATGGTAGCCGGAGCGAAGGTCTATCTTGGAAAACACTTTGGCTCCGACCAACTGATCAAAAAGAACATCAATACGAGGCAAAGGATATTTGTTCTTGATAGTTACCGCATTAAGTGGGCGGTAATCTATGCACAGCCTAAAGCTTTCATCCTTCTTCTTTACAAACAAGGCTGGACATCCCCAAGGCGAAGTACTTGGGTGAATAAAACCCTTGTCCAGCAATTCTTGCAATTTCTTCTTCAATTCTGCCAACTCAGCAGGTGGCATCCGGTAAGGCCTCATGGAAATAGGTGCCGTTCCCAGCTGCAACTCGATGGCGAATTCGATATCCTGGTCTAGGGGCATTCCTAGCAATTCATCAGGAAAGACATCTGCATACTCACAGACCACTGGAATCTTCATCACTGGTGACTTCATCATAGCAAAAGCACATGATTGAGTAGAATCTTGGCGGGGTAGATACAACACAAGGTTTTCGGATGTAGGGAAACGGATCTCTGGAGCTCTGGCAGCTACATCCAACACTACTCGGTGTTGAGTCATCCAGTCAGCTCCAAGAATTATGTCCATACCCTCTAATCCCAAAATCAGGAGCGTAGTTTTGAAGATTATACTTCCCATTGAGATAGGCACATTTCGGTTTAATTGGTTGGTTGCAATTTTACCCCCAGGTGTGGCTATCATGAATGACCCTTTTGTATGATAGAAAGCATTTGACACTTAGCACTGAACTTCTGGCTAATGAAACTCTGAGATGCACCAGAATCAAACAGAATTAATGCAGGTTGATTAAAAACTGAAAAGATACCAGTCATGATGGGGGCTCCCCCAGGTAACTCCTCCAGAGTGGTGAAGTTGAGCTTCCCTTGCCTGACTTGCACCTTCTACTTTCTTCCCTTGTCTTGATTTGGTGCTCGCATCTGCCTCTACTGATTTCTTGGGCAATTTTTGGCATAGTGGCCCACATTGACACAAGTGAAGCACTTGTTCCCATTTCCCTGGCAGAACTGCTGCTACTGCGGAGGCTGATTGTTCCTTAGAGCGGGAGCTAGAAAACGAGTGGGTGCCGGCTACTACTGCTGAGGTGGCCTGAGCACCCATCTACCTGCATGCTGCTGAAATCACCTGCTCTGGTTGTGAGAAAAAATCCTAAACCTCTTGGCCTGAGCAGATGGTGCTGCCATTGGTGCCTTCCTCTTCTTCTCTGCCCGGTGAGCTACAATACAGTCCTCCTAGGAGATGGCTAGGTTGACCAACTCATTGAAGCTATCAACCCGGACAGTGTTGGGACGCTCATGCAACTTGGTATTGAGACCCCTGCGGAAGTGGTCTCTCTTCTTCTCATCGGAATCAACATGATATCCTGCGTACTGGCACAGGTCGTTGAAGGCCTGAGCATACTGCAATACCGTGTGGGTTCCTTGATTGAGTGCCAGAAATTCATTCAGCTTGCGATCAAGAATTCCAGCTGGGATATGGTGCCCTCTGAAAGAAGTCTTGAATTCCTCCCAAGACACTTCACGATCAGCAGGTAGCATAGCACAGAAGTGGTCCCACCAAGTCCGAGCAGGGCCACGAAGTTGCTGCGCGGTGAAGCGAGCCTTGGTATCATCAGGGCAGTCTCCTGTGAGGAGGGGAAACTTGGACTCCATGACGCGTAACCACACGTCAGCGTCCAACGGATCCTCTGCCTTTGTGAACAAAGGCAGCTGCGTGCTCAGGAACTCCTAGTAGGTTGCCGCTGCCGGAGGTCGCTACGGCTGGCCTCCACCATACCGCTGAGGGTGGGGCTGGCGCTGCAAAAGCTGTCGTAGAATCTTGTTCTGCTGGGCCATCAGCTCCTGTACTGTGGGAGATGGAGGAGGAGGCGGGGGAACTTGCTCGTTCTGCCCGCGACGCTGCCTAGCTGCCATCTGAAAATAGAGATTGTCGTCATTGTTATCTCAATTCAAAATTTCGAATGACATGCTATTATCCCATATGGAAGGGAATAGCCATAATCATAACATTAAGTTCGAACGAAGATAACATGGTTACAAACATCCCACAGATTTCAAAAGTTCACAAGGGTTACATCAATTAGGGGGAAAGTACCCGTAAGCCTAGTCCAAAATATGCCATTACTAAGCTTGCGTAGGTTTCTATCCGCCTAAAGAGTCAAAATGACTGATCAACCCTAGGTAGTGGAAGCGACACTGGATACGGGCGAAGGGGGCATCGCGTATGCAGTCACATTGGTACGAGGGGCTGGTCCTAACTCCTCAGGAGCCTCTTCTCCCTCGCTTTCGGCCTCATTGGCCTCCATCTCCAGGTGATGCATGTCCAGGTGGTCATTAGCTTCCTCGAGTTCCCGCTGCACATCATGGAGCTGGTTGTCCAAGACATCAATAGTGTTGTCTCGGATCTCCACTTGCTGCTCCAAGGTGGTGATGCGCTGGCTCAGCCTTTCCACCTACAGGTCCTTCTCCACCAACTCGGAGGACAAGTCGACCACAAAGTCTTCTCAGCTGTCGAGGGTGAGCTTGGTGGTTTGAGCGAGGTTAGCAAGATGTGCCATAGCGTCGCTCTGAAGGGCCTGAAGGCGGTACAACACACTCATGCACTAAACAGTGACTCTCCCAACCAAGTCAGGATACATCGCCCATACGTCCTTCACATGGCTCACACGGTTGCACCACATGGGGTCATCCTTCTTCTCAGCAAGGAAGAGTGCCAAGGGGTGCATCACCATCTCCAGGGGATGGTAGTCACAAAAAGTCGTTAGAGTCTTCATGGCTGCTGCTTCGTTGGTGTCGTCCGTCCTGAATCCAATCGTCTTGGAGTCAAGAGAATGCCAACCCGGCTGAAGGGGATGAGCCTCTAGAGTCAGCCAGACTTGGCAACGTGGTACCCGATGCTCCTCGTACAGCTGCACCGTGTACAAAGGGGGCGTAGGGTAACCAGCAGAGTTAAGCACCTCCCACAAGATGGAAGAAAAGCCATCGTGAGAAAGGAAGTCAGAGCTGAAACGAGCGTCTCCTCCACTAGCGGGGGTAGTTGAGGTCATCTGCGGAAGGGTATCAGATGTAAAGGTTATGGTGGAAGAAGAAAATAAAAGAGCCTGGGTGGTTTAAAAGGAAGCGGGTTAGCTCAAATTTTTACTTCTTTAGTTTTTTAATCCTTTTAGTGTTATAATGCATGCATGCTGAAAATAACATCTCCTCTCCAAATAAAAGGGTGCTCTTAGGGAATCCTTATAAAAAGCTAAGGACTGGCCCATAGGGCCTACTTAATAAGCCACCTATTTCTCCCTCTATTCCTAAGGCCTTTCGTCCTAGGTCTAGCAGTCTAGTCCCGACGATTCACATTAGTTTCTAAGCAAGTTTTAGATTTTCGAAAATTGGTATTCATGGTTTATTATGCTTCTCTACGGGGGTATTTGCTTCGATACCAGCTGTGGCAGAACCGCCCGAATTATTCCAGTTTAAGTGCCGAAGTCACGCCTTAGGGGCCGTAACACACTTAAATTGGAATAACCCGTCAGTCCCTCAGATCTTGACTGATAGAGCCACTTAACCAGGATCAAATACCACAAACCCACTCGAAGGTGAGTCACAGAAGAAATACAATAAAACAGGAAAACCTCAAATTAAAGTACTAAGTTATTACATAAATCAGAGTTTCTCAAGTAAACTAAAATAGTTCAAAGGATAGATTTGCAGCGGATAATAGGTGTCGTCATAGCGAGGAATAGGGCAAGGCCTAGCCCACTACTCCTCCTGCTCCTCTCCTGCCGGAGAAGCATCCCACTCGACCGTCCAACCTGGTGGCAGAGTTGTTGGCCAAGTCACACCATCAACCATATCCTGAAGCGTACCTACAAAAATTATGCCACAAGCAAGGCTGAGTATACTAATACTCAGCTAGACTTACCCGGTGTGAGGAAACTACTCCTCTACATCTAGACCATGCAGCTGTTTGGCTGAGGGGTTTGGTTTGCCAAAAGCACTAGCTGAGTCTAAAATCAATTTTTAGCTTTTCAAATTCTAGCATCATTATCTTAGCTAAGTATGCTCCTTCTAAGCATACATGGTAACAAGCATTTAGTACAACCAACAAGTTATCCCATGTAAACCTCATTTCAATTCTTACTCAATGTAGTACAAGGGGTCAAGCAGTCTCATTAGCTGCGAGAAGCAGACGATTCGAATCGAGTTTTAAACCTTGCAAGGTAAACCTAAACACATGACATGTCAGGGCACTCCGTCCCCACACACATCAACCGTCCCCATCGATTCCCCGTTCGCGGCCAGGGCTCACCGCCTTGGCATACAATGCTCCACTGACCCTGGCTGCTGCCGTGCAGTGACCGCACTTGTACCCACCATAGCTAGCATGGGAGACCCAGTCTCAGGTCGCGTGAGGAGAAAAGTCCGCGCCTGGCTTCACTCAGGTACTAGGTTTACCGGTTACCATATTTCCCGACATGTGTTTAGTACGTTCAAACGCTTGACTCAGGTATCCACACATTAATCCTGAATTCCTTTTCCGGATCATGGACAAGGCATCCTCCCTGGATCCAAGTCCATGGACCATCATAGATCCCGTTATCAAGATGAATACAATCAATTCCTGAACTCGCGTGAGTGCTAGAAAAATTACTCGACTTCTATCGAGATCCAGATTAGCATAGCAGCTACTCGACCTAGCATACTAGTATCCATCTCAAAAAGGAATCCTGAGTTCATGCAACTAAAGGTTTCAAGCAACTCCTACACTTAAGTGCACATTACAAGCCTACAAACATTAAGTGTAGTAAAGTAGCATATATAAACGGTTATACATAATACCGGGGCTTGCCTTCAAATGCTGGGGCCACGGGGAGATCCTCGACGACAGTCTCGGGAGCTTGCTCCTGGTCTTCCTCGTGGATAGCTCCTTGCTCGGGGATGAGCACGTACTCTCCGTCAGCGAGATTGCAATCTAATGAATGCAATGAGTAAGATATATGCATGGCATGATATGCAATTTTGCAATTAAAGTTTGATGGGGATGATCAATTTAATAAGGTAGAGCTTAATCTTAGTACTGAAGGTTTTTGTGGTACACTTAGCAAATTAGGGTCAAGCTTGGTTAAGCTAATTGTTAAGTTCATTTTGGTGTTCCACTGACTTCTTTTTACTGTCTTAGTGGGAGTTTATTAAGATTCCTAGCTGAATTCATTGGAGTGAGATTTATTATTCCCTCTCTTCTTTTCTATTTCTTTTATGCTTTTAAGGTGGGTTTGAACTACAAGATAGCTTAATAAATTTCCAAAAATCCTGCAAAAATTAAAGTGGTTTTTTACTGGTGTATAAGTCTCTGTCTCAGAATTTGGGGCTTAAAAAGTGTGACACTACAAAAATCATTTAATAAAAACAATACATTTAGTTAATAATGATATTTATGGTAATTAATTTTTTTTAAGTGTTTGTTATTTATGTGCCTTTGGAATGATTTTTGATTGCTCATAAGTAATTTTGAATATTGAATATCATTTTTTTTCTCCTTCTTAAATTAAAATTCACATAAATAATATAATAAATATTAGTCTAAGAATTAATATTTTATTTATAAATAATTTTGGTTTGATTATTATGAATTTTTTGATTATTTGAACAAGTATTTCGAAATTTGAAAAGAAAAAAAACAAACCTAAACTAAACCCTAAAGCCTTTTGGCCCACTAGGGGCCCATCATCCCCAGCCGCTGCACTCCCTCCTGGCTCCCTGCTTCACTAGCGCCGCCGCCACCTATTTCCTCCCCTTCCTCTCACTGACGGGCGAGCCCCACCCAGGCCCCATCTCTCTTCTCCCTTCCTTTCTTCTCCCAGCCGCCGCCAGGCGCTAACGCCGCGCGTAGCGCGCGCCGCTGCCGTGCTCCTGCTTTCCCCGCGCTAGGAGCCTCCCACGCCGGGCGCCCGACCTAGGCCGTGCCCCGCGCGCAGCGACCCGGCCACCCGTGCAGCCGCGCGCCACCGACCGTGCGACGTCCAGCGCCGGGACCGTGCACCACGCACCCAGTCGCCCACGACACCGACTGGCCGAACAAGCCCCTGCCGCGCCCGCGACAGGACCGCCCTCCCCCGCCAAGCCAGGAGCGCGTCCGACCGAAACCACGCTCCAGCCGCCGAGCACCACGAGCCCGGCCACCCTGCGTCCACGAACCCCGACGCCCGCTCGCTACCTCGATGAAGCCCCTGCACGACAGAGCCGCCAACCGAAGCCATCAGCGCCCCGCTCTAGCCGACCGAAGCCCCGCGCAGGAGCAATGCACGCCTGAAGCCCAAGCGCCACGCGCCAGGACGCCTGTGTTTGCACGACCCGAGCCGACCCTTCTTCATCGCGAGTTAAGGAGCATCAATGGAGATTTAACTCGTTCGTTACTCTCTCCCATCAATAGCATGAAGACCCCGGCACCCCTTTCTCTCCCTCCCATCCTCTATAAATTGGACGCTGAGCTCCTCTTCCTCCCACAGCCGAGCTCTCTTCCTCCCCGAGCTCCCTCTCTTCCTCACATTTCTTACTCACCCACGTCGTCGCCGGAGTTCGACCACGCCATCGCAGTCCGCCCCACCGTCTGTGGAGACTCACCGGAGCTCGCTGTTCCTCGCCGAAGACGTGCTCGAACCCCGTGCCAAGCCTTCGCCTAGTCGCGCGCTCGAGCCCGTTCACCGTCGCTCGTTCACCCAAGGTTGAAGACAACACGTTAATTTATTTTCTAAATCATGTTTTGAATCTTACTATTTATTGTTGTAATATTATGATGATGCGATTTGGTGATTCGTGTATGATTTTGGAGATTTCGTTTTATACGTGTAGTCAAAATCGAACCCCGCGACAACGCTTTAATATGTGTATGATTTTATAATTTTAAAAATGAGTACGGTCACTATGCACTACTTCAGTGGTTTTCATACTAGAAAACGTTTAGAGATTTGATTTTACTTTTGTGGGTGGAACGATAATTGTTAGTAGTATGTCAAGTATAAACTTATTTGCATGAAGAAATAGAAGAAATACTAGGCCACGTATTTTCGGTCAAATGAGGATATAGTTTAATATTCATAATAAATGAATTCATAAGTATGGCACCTAATTACTTAGAATAGTAAAATGTTCATTTATATCATAATAACCATGAATAGGTTATTAAAAGTCCCCTTTAGTAATTTACAATTAATTCTTAATATATTAATGTTAGAAGAATTATAAATAAAAATTTTTAGATATACGTATAAATTCTATTTAGAAAAGAAAGGAGAAATCGAAAGAGTAGAATTTATAATAATGTTAAAATGACTTAACTAGGCACTTATACTTTCCTAATAAAGAAAATGATAATATGTTGATAAATATAGGTTTCTTACTAAAGAATTAGAGAATTTGTTTCTAACTATAAAACGACCTTTTAATAGACATCATGATTTTGATTTAATAAGATTCATTATAGATGTTTAAGTATAGCCGTACTAAATAGTAATTTGTCATATAACTTTTCTAATAATGATATAATGGCTTAATTAAGTACTCACACCGTCATAACTTAAATGATAGTTAATACCAATAAATATAGTATTCATTTTAATTATCTAGATCATTTGTTCCTACAATAGAATTAAAGATAATTAATAGATTAATTATCCTTTAACATAATTTATTAGTCACACCTATTGTCAACTTGTTCATAACTAGTTATATGGGCTTGATTAATTTTATCACATTTAGTCCATGTTATATAAATCATTTAGTTTTCCTAAAGGGTAAAATAAAGTAATAACTAAAATGTTACTTTATATATATACTTCGAATATAATAATATAGGCTATGTGTGTAAATGAAATTAAAAGATAGTTGTTTGTTCATTGTCTTTTACATAAAAGTTTATTTAAGACATATACCATAACTTTCCATAAATAGGTGTTTAATAATAATAATGACCTTTTCACATAAAACCTATTTAGACTTATATCTTAATTTATCATAAGTGATAGGTTTAACAATGAATTATATGCTCCATAATGCTTCTAAAATTAATAACATGATTAGTAGCCCATTAACCCTAGATATATAACTTATATCTATTATAAAAGGTTAAAAAGATTTAATATTGTTATAATGTGTTTTATCGTGTTATAAACCCTTAATCTAGACATATCACGTATCTTGTTTTATAAAAGATTGAAATTGATGAACCCAATATTTGTATATTTTAATTAAGATATTTTTAAGCTCATGTCTTGTTTTATAAAGTATAGATCACACATTTTTTTAAAAAGAATACCTTTTTATTATAACCCTTGCGTGTAATGTTTTTGAAAAGCGAACGCTCTTTTTGTTAGGCTTTCTTTTAGCTTTACGTATGGTGAATGTGGTATGTTATTGAGTGTTGTTTGTTCTTCTTGTTTGTTTGTGTGATATTCAGTGGTTGATCTAGTAGTTAAGAATCAAGATCTATTCAGATTCGTGGAAGAGTCTCAAGTTTTCAATAAGCAAGGCAAGTGGACTTCTCCCTCTGCATACTCTATTTGATCCCAAACAATACATTTAATAAAGTTTATTCTTTGATATATATGCATAATTTGATGGGCTACCTATTCAGATACACCTAACCTTTCCAACCTTATTCCTTGTTAACCTGGGTTTATGATTTAATCTAGTAGTTATGCTATTGCTACAACTTTAAATTTTATGATGTTACTCCAACTGATGATATCAATGTTCCAAATGGTAAGTTACATTATTGTTGTTAATCCAACGATTAAACAAGATTATTGCATATTAATTGGAACATGGAGTGACCACCCGGGAAAACAGTGCAACCACGAGTGCTATCATGGCTCTGGCTTTGGTAATTAGCTTTATATGCTTAGTGCCTGGCAACTTTACCTGAAATATGGGCAAGAGGGGGAGCGGTAGGTGTTGGCAGCCCACGTTAACATGGGGACGTATTCTTGGCTAAGGTACCTCATCCAGGGGGCCTCCACCATCGTCTTTAGAAACCTTAGTGGGTTGCTTCGTATTAAGTGTATTTTGTGAAAGCCTCATAGTGGATCCCTAGCCACTCACCTCGGAAGTGTTTACGGGTTTTGGCCGACCCAGGCTAGAGGGGATACACGGCTTGTGGGTAAAGTTGTACCACCTCTGCAGAGTGTAAAACTGATATATCAGCCGTGCTCACGGTTATGAGCAGCATGGACTCCTCACATGATAATTGAACTTGAAGATGTAAATAAATCGAGATCCGATGATCTACCAATGGTTTGCTTAAGTGGTTTCACTTAAGTGTTTTTGAAATACTCTTGTATCTTTGCTTAATGGGAATACTTGGGATTCACACTTATTAGTAAGACAGGTGTTGTTAATAAAATGTTGACCAACTAAAATGCTTACTACTCAACCTCAGCCTCACCTTGTTAGACTTGCATTAGTTTTTCCCTCACTTGCTGAGCCCCGACCATAAGTGAGCTCACCCTTTCTTAATTTTGATTAGAAGTTGCAGATGAAGATATGATGTTGAACTCCATGGATGCTAGTCTAGTGATACCCCCAGTCATCTTCCTGTGGATGGATGTCCATGTTCGCTGTACTTTGATGAATAAAGGTTAAGACAATATGTCTGTTCGAAGTGTAATATGTTAATACAATCGTTATTTATGCTTTTATGCATTGTTCTTTTGATATATTACACTTGTGACTTCAACATATGTGTGGAAATAGATCCTGGCACACATATGCTATGCGCTCGGTTCTACCCCTTGGAACTGGGTGTGACAAAAAGTGAGTGGTTCGCTCTGTATAAAATTATCAATTATTAGGGCAGAGGGGGTGTTTTGAACTATAACTCTTTTTTAACAGTGGGTTATTTTCTAAGACATTTTTTTGCTGGCATGTAGATGTTATAATATGACTCTATACATTTTTTTAGCTACTAATACTTATTAGTTATTTTATTGTGATTTTCTAAAGTTTCTAGCAAAAGGGGTGCTTTCTACTACCACTATATTTGAAAAATATCAAACAACAGATTTCTAATTTTTCCTATCTTCTTATTTGTGCAAGAGCAATCATTCTAAAAATTGGTAGCTTTTTGCTTAAGGGAAAGGTGGTAGGAATTTTTTGAACTAAATGGTCTTTTTCATGAAGTATTGGCAGTGGGTATTATTTGTAGCTTTCAATTCGGTTTTGCATTTTTCTCTGTGGCTTACTTCATTATTAATCTGGTAAAAATTTATTTGCCCACTATTGCACACTTTTTAGCTTGCTTATGATTTAATTGAAATATGGCTTAATATCAAGTTCTATTTGTTTACCCTACTCAAAATGATGGGCTGAAGTGTTTATCATTTTAGTAGTGGGGTCCTAGTGGTTACAAGTCCACTGGATTTTTCTTAACAATTTTGAAATTGTTTTCATAATTCTAATAATTGTCTTTCTAGTTTGATTAGTGCTTAACAAAACATTTCGCCTTGAATCTGTTATGGACTAGGGTTCCCTTTATTTTTCCTAGGTTCTATATTGCTTAAGTGGACTAGGAAAAATAATTGCATTCACTCTTCATTATTTTCCAGTGCCTTTCTTATTTTCTTAAGTTTTGGGCAAAAATGGCTTTAAATAAGTAATCTTGTCTAAATCTTTAATACTGGGGTGCTTACTATTTTTAAACAGTGCCTAAGTGGGGTTTAAACTTCTACAAATTTTCTTAAGTTCAGCACATAAGCATAACTAATTTTCTTCCTTTTAAAAAGGTTTGGTTAGTTTCTTTAATTAATTTCAAACTCTAAAATTTAGAACAGAAAGCATAGGGTTCAGTATTTTTGTGTGATAGTTCATAATATTTTGAATCCAGCAAAATTGGTTTGGCTAAATTTGGTTGAATATAACTCAAGATATAAATTTCCTAAGTTCTCTGCTGAATTTAAAAAGAATAACAGAAAATGGATAAAGGAAAAGGGCTTTTACACTGGGGTCCCTGGCGAAAGGTTTTAAGTGCATGACAGACAGGTCCCCGGTTTACTATTCATCTGAGTCTATGACTCTACAGAAAACCCCCTAGGGTTTCATGAAATCGAACCCACGATCCTTACCCTAATGGAACAGTGACCGCGGCGGAAGAAAAGGGCGGAGGGGCTTACCAGTGGCGAGGTTGCTCCAGTGAGGGGTCGAGTGAGGTCAGGGAGTCTCTAGCGATCACGTCGAGGTACGAATCGTCGGCTGCGGTGGTCAGAGTAGGTCGGTCCACGTGCGCAGGTGGGGGAGCTCGTCGGTGGCGAGGAATCCGGCCTGCTCACGGCGCCATAATCCGATTGAATGGGTCAGGGAGCTTCACAAGAGGTCAAGGAAGATATGTGCACGAAGAATTTAAGAATGGCTCACCGGATTGCTCGGTCTACGCGCGGCCGCGGGCAACCGAAGTCCGGCGAGGACGATCTTGGGTCTCCAGTGAAGTTCTGCCAGGTCCGAGAGCTTGGGAAGCTCCATAAGCTACTGGCGAAGCTATCCGAGTGGCTGGCACGGCTTGGAAGTGACTGGAGGGAGCTGGCCACGGTGGCCGAGGCTCGGGTGGTGATGGCGGGCGGTGGCGCAGCGTGCTCGAGGCGAAGTCCGGTGAACTTGGCTCGGGCAGGACTTGAGAGCGCGTGAGGAGGTACGACCGAGGCCTGGGGCTGCTTTATAGGCACGGCGCGGTGCTCGGGCGGTCATGGACTGGCGAGCGCGCGTGTGCATGCACTGTGGAGCGTTGCTTCTGCCCAAGTTCTAACGCCGATTGGGCGCAAATCTTCACGAATTTGGGCAAGATCGCTGTGAAGGATTTGTTCCCCTGACTATGCTTTGTCGTTTGTGTGTGGATGTCACGCGGTTTTAGGCTAGGGACAAAGAGTTGTAGCATCACCAAGGTGCTAGTGTCAGATAGCTGGGTCCCGAGGACAAACGGTGCCAAAACCGTGCCAAACGATTTTGGTTTAAGTTCAAATTTTTCCAGAGCGTGTTCAAGGAAATTTGTCACCATTTTGATATTTGGACTTTTTGGTTTCGAGTTTTGGAAAATAGGGAACGCATTTGATCTTGAAAAGGGGTTCTGAAATTCTGAATTCTGAATTCTGAATTTCCCCATAGGACCTTGGTTCAAGGGCTGATTTGGGGATTTTGGAAAAACCAAAAGGCAAAACCTTCTTACTATATTTTGTTGGTCATTTAGTGTATTAAAACTTTGTTATTTGGTTCTTACCATAATTTTGTATTTTTCCCAAGTCTTTTCCCAAATTCCCATTTATGTGCTTAATGGTTCACTTAGGATTAATTAGGGTTTGAGAGTTCTTCTTACCTTGAGGTTCATGACATGATTAAGGAGAGTTTCTTAGGATGAAAAAGACTCACTTTAAACCTTTGTTATTAATTTTTGTTGTTCATGCCTCTATTTGGTTCACATGTGATAATGGTTTAAGTTTGCTTAAAGAAGAAACCCTAGGTGACACTAGGGTGTCACACTCGGTTGGCGTGAACCCAGTCTGGTCTTAAGAACCCCTGTGGCGAGTTGAGATATGCAAGGGTTTAGTGCTACATATGTCGTGTGATTGGAGATCCTCAGCTGAGTATTAATCGATTCAGATAGTCGTTACTTCTCGGACATGAAGACTTGGTCACTGACTTACACGTAGCATTCCAGTAAACAAAAAGGGGTTGATAAAAGGATGGCTAGTATAGGCCAAGTGCTTAAACTAGGGTAGACAGAACTCTAGTGATAGGTAATGACTTAACTTACTAATAAAACTGGATTTTTAAGGATCCACTATTAGTAAGCATTTTTGCAAACAGAGTCTCGATTCTTGATTAAGCCTCACCTTGACTCCCTTAAGCTAGCATATCCTTGAGGGTCTTTTATTTTGACGGGTAAGACTTGCGAAAGTACACTTCGTACTTAGGATTTCGAACCCATGTTGTTGTAGGTGAGGAAATAGCAGACTTTTGCTGTTTTTGCTCTAAGGCGGTGCCCAAGGACGAACCTCAACAGTAACATGGTTGCGGGAGGATGTTGGCCTCCCATTTGAAAAACAATATACTTTTATGCGAGAGGGGTTTTTGCCTCCCAAGTTTGTAATAATAATACTTATGCACTCATACCCCTGGTTTTGTAATAACTATAATACTCTTTCTATATTTTGAGGAATGTAAATTAAGTTATTGTAATTCGCTTTCGCTTATTCGTTCCTCCGATGTGTTGTAATATCTGCGTGATGGGTGAAACGCTCTTGGGCGAGGAAAAGGATACAGATACCGAACTTGTCGAGTGATTATGTGCATCTACAGGGTTGTCCAAGGTCCGTTGGACAAGGACAACTGTAGGTGGGCCTAATGACTTGAGAGGTTCCATCACAGCTGGTATCCGACCGAAGCCCATCTCTTCAGATATTATGAAGCATTTCAAAAAGAATTTTCAAATACTTATCCAAGAAAATTTCTTTCATTCTTACCTTATCACTTTCTGGAAGCTCTTATCTTGTAAGACCAGGTAATAGAGTGCAAAATATAGGAAATAGGATCAACGAAGGTTGATTCCGTAATTATACATGCATCATGTTTAAAAATTATACTAATAAATTTTCCCCCTTATGGAGAGATGCCGCGTACGAGGAAAACCGCGCGCAAGTCCACTGGACCCATTGGCGTGCCTCGTCATCATTTGGCTCCAAAACATGAAGGCAGCAGTAGCGGCAGCAACGATCCAATCGGAGATTTGGAAGCCCAAGTGAAACAGCTTCGGACGGAGCTACGTCACCGAAATAGGGTGTGGGCACAAGACGGTCAGCGTATAAATGAGTTGGCAGCTGATGTCAGACGCCTGCAAGACGAGCTTGCTGAACAGGATTTGGCGGTCAATTGGGCCGTCAACTCACGTTCGGTTGCTTGGGACCGTGAAGCCAAATCTCGTGCTCGTGTGGTAGAGCTTAGTGCGGCCCTCGATAACTTGCAGGTGTACTGTATTCGCGACTGCACCTTGACATGCTTGCCGACCCTATTGCAATGGGAGTCGGTCCATTAGGAACAGTAGGTGAAGGAACTGATGGGGAACTAGGTCTTTTTAGGCCTCCTCCTTCCATGAACCTGGCTGACGATCGGTCTCCCACAACAGGAAATGAAGAAACCAAGAATGACGAAGACTAAACTAGTATAGTTTAGAAACTATACCTATGTAAAATAAGTAATGAAGTCAGGTTGTACACTTGAGTCTGTATCATTACATCTTGGTAATGTAAAATGATGGTGTGTATCGGCATGTTATATTTTTCCTAAATGTTCTTTGCCTCAGATGCCATCAAGGAATCGTGCGCATGACGGTGCAGGGACTTCCCGTGGTCAGGAAGATACTCCTAATCCGCCACCTGTACCACCAATGCTGGCCGAGGCTATCGCTGCCTTGGTTAATGCTACTGCCGATAATACCCGCTTCTTACGTGAGATGGCGGGTAATAAATTTCAACAGCATGGCGAAAGAGCTCCTCCATAGGGACCACGTGAAACATCGTATCTGGATTTCTATGAAACGCATCCCCCACTCTTTGTTAAAGCTGAAGACCCTCTTGAAGCTGATGAGTGGATCAGGGTAATGGAGCAGAAGTTCGGATTAATCCGTTGCACAGAAACACAGAAGCCGTTGTTCGCTGCTCAACAACTAAGAGGCCCTGCCAGTACCTGGTGGGGAAATTTTGTGGCAATTCAACCAGCCGGACATCAGGTCACTTGGGATGAATTTAAGCTAGCATTCCGTGAACACTATATTCCAGAAGGAGTGCTTCACATGAAACAAGAGGAATTTATTCGACTAAAACAAGGAGGGGATACTGTGATGCAGTATCTCAACAAGTTTAATCATTTATCCCAATATGCGATTGACCAAGTAAACGCTGACCTGAAGAAGAAGAATTGCTTCATGAGAGGACTCAACGACCGGCTTCAACGGAAAATGGCCACCTGCCTGGATCTTACGTACAGCAGAGCTGTCAGCCCGGCGCTGGCAGTCGAAGCCAAGAATACAGGCCAAGGAAAATCAAAGGGATTTGGGGGTGACAGGTCCAATCAGGGAACTGAGAAGGGAACCAGGATGGTAATCTGACCATTTAATCAGAATCGTTCTTTGCCTCGTCCACCCTCCTATCCGTTCAAACAACCTGTTTTCATTTGTCCTACCACTACCCCCACTTCTACAAATCAGCCGAGTGCCCCTAGTGCTCGTTTCCCCACCCTCCCTAGTTCTTCAACTAGCTGCTTCAACTGTGGGAAGTCTGGTCATTTTATAAAAAGACTGTCCATATCCAAGGCAGAATAAGTCCAACAATCAGCAGAACTCTTGGAGCTCAAATCAAGGCAAAGGGAACATGGCTAATAATTCAGTGGGCAAAAATGTCAAGAAGACTGAGCGAATTTATTATACTCAAGTAGCCACTACACCGGAAGGAGAGCCGGTAATAATGGGTACGTTCCTTGTGGCCAATCACCCAGCAGTCATTCTCTTTGATTCAAGTGCTTCGCATACATTCCTAAGCAAGAAATTCGTGGAAAATATTGCATTCCTTGCACTAAATCAAGGGAAGGGTTTATTATCCATTCGCCCGGGGGACAAATATTTACTAAGGAAGTAGTCTTCCATGTGCTAGTAACATTGGCTGAACGGGATTTTCCCACCAACATGATTGTTTTGAAAGGCCAAGACATAGATGTAATTCTAGGCATGAATTGGTTAGCCCAGCATAAAGCTATCCTCAACACTGACTTAAGGATTATCAAGTTGAGCCACAGCCATGAAGAAGTTCTCTTGTCCATCCCTGTAGCTGTCCCAGCCAAACCATTTGGACGGGTCTATGAAGCTATGATCCTAGAAATCAAGGATATTCCAGTAGTATGTGAATTCTCGGATGTCTTTCCTGAAGATTTGCTTAGATTGCCTCCAGAAAGGGATGTAGAGTTTGTGATTGAACTGAAACCCGGTACAGCTCCTATTTCTAGAAGGTCGTACCGGATGCCACCAAATGAATTGGCGGAACTCAAGACGCAATTACAATACTTGCTTAAGAAGAGATTCATTCGGCCCAGTTCATCACCTTGAGGATGTCCCGCAATTTTTGTCAAGAAGAAGGATCAAACACTTCGAATGTCCGTGGACTACAGACCCATTAATGAGGTCACTATCAAGAACAAGTACCCTCTTCCCCGGATCAATATCTTGTTCGATCAACTTACTAGAGCACGGGTATTCTCCAAAATTGACCTCAGGTTGGGCTATCATCAGATCCGTATTCGACCCGAAGATATACCCAAGATCGCATTTACTACATGGTATGGATTATTCGAATATTTGTTTATGTCCTTCGGATTGACAAATGCTCCTGCCCACTTTACATATCTAATGAACTCGGTGTTTGTGCTCGAGTTGGATAAATTTGTGGTGGTCTTCATTGATGATATCTTGATCTACTCCAAGAATGAAGAGGAGCATGCTAAACATTTACAGATCGTATTAACGCGCTTAAGGGAACACCAATTATATGCTAAATTCAGTAAATACACGTTTTGGCTGGAGGAAATCCAATTTTTGGGACATGTATTGTCTGCAAATGGGATTGCGGTTGATCCCAGCAAGGTCAAGGATATTCTAGAGTGGAAACCACCAACCACTGTACATCAAGTTCAAAGTTTCCTTGGACTGGCTGGCTATTACCGCAGATTTATCCCGGATTTCTCCAAGATTGTGAAGCCAATCACAAGTCTATTGAAGAATGATACAAAATTTAACTGGTCCTCAAGATGCAACGAAGCCTTCGAGCAGCTGAAGGTATTATTGACCACTTCTCCGGTATTGGCTCAATCGGACATTGAAAAGCCTTTTGATGTGTATTGTGACGCATCGGGCAGTGGTCTCGGATGTGTCTTAATGCAGGAGGGCCGAGTTATAGCATATGCTTCAAGACAATTGCGCCGGCATGAAGAACATTATCCAACTCATGACTTGGAATTAGCCATTGTGGTTCATACTCTTAAAATATGGTGTGACGGAACCTCCCAAGTAATTAGGCCCACCTACAATTGTCCTTGTCCAACGGACTTCAGACAACCCTGTAGGTGCCCCTGAATTACTTGACAAGTTCGGTATCTTTCCTTACCTTACCAGGAACGATTCACCCGTCTTGCAGACATTACAGAACATCGGAGATAAAGAATTGCAGAAGCGATTACATAATTCACATTTATTTAAAAGCAAGCACAAGTTGTTTTATTACAGACCAGAACTAAGAGCGAGTGCTAAGTAGTAATATTATACAAACCAAGGGAGGCAAAAACTCCTCCCGAGAAGATTTAAGTAAAAGATCTATATGGAGGACCAAGTCCTCCCGCACTTCAGTCTTGTGTTTCTTCTTTGGGAACCACCTTGGCACAGAAGCAGCAGAAATCTGCTACTTCCTCACCTAAAAACAACGAAGGGATAAACCCTGAGTATGGAATTACTCTGCAAGACTTACCCGACTAAAGAAAAGACTCTCAAGGGTATGCTGGCTTTTAGGGAGTCAAGGTAAGGCTTCTCAATACTCAAAGACTCTGTTTTGCAGAAATGCTTACTAAAGTGGATCCTTAAAAATCCAATTTTATTTGTCCAGTTAAGTTCAATTACCTGCAACTAGAGTTCTTTCTACCCTAGTTCAATCGTTGGTCCTGCACTAGCCAATTTCTTAACAAATACCCATCATCTTTAGTGGAATGCTACGTGTAGGGTAGTGACCAAGTCTTCATAACCACGAAGGTACGGCGATCCGAATCGATTATACTCAGCTGAGGATCTCCAATCACACGACATATGTAGCACTTAACCCTTGCATATGTCAACCCGCCACCGGGGTTCTTAAGATCGGATCAGGTTCACGCAAACCGAGAGCACAGATACACCACCGTCCAGCCTCTTGCCACGGAGGGTACATGCTACTCTCGCCACCGCTCCACGCCCATTTCGTGTTATCTTATTCCGGCCTTAGTCTGCCCGAGGCAAGGCTTACCCATGACGAGGCATGTGACCAGCTAAAGGGTCCTCGATCAACAAGCCTACATCGACAAGGTCCTTAATCGACTCAGACGGTGACACTACACCGAGACTCCTTTCTCGTGCAAGTCACCCGCCCGGTCTCAGCTTAATCTTTTCAACCCAAAAACTTGGTACCTGGCAGAGGTACATCTTTTCCAGATGTTGAATCCATCAAGGCCCTGATGGATCCACCATCAAATTTTATTTTCAAAAACACACCCCACCCACTTTTGCCACATCATCTTTTGTAAAAACAAAACATTTTGTTTTTCTAAAGCAAGGTTAAGCATCAAAATCTTTTGTAAAAAGGGTGATCAAGGAAGGTAATCAAATTTAAGGAAGGTAATGCAGGAATTGTTTTATCAATCAACTCCTATCACCTAATGCATCAAGCAAGTGAGAAAGATTTAAAACAACAAGGAGGGTGGCAAATGCACCGGGGCTTGCCTTTGTTAATAGGTGAGTCCTGCTCGGATCCACAAATATCGAAATAAAAGCAGTTGCCTGCTTGAGGATCTGAGGTTGGTGGAGTCCCCTCTTCAGTGACTTCTTCTTCTTCTTCGTGTTCTAACATAACCATATATATGCATAAGAATGGATGCCATGGGATGCTCATGAGGATGCGAAGATAATATAAACTTATTATCTAAGTCTTGAGTACAACTTTCCTTCACGGTACTCCGAGAACCTAGGGTTTCCGGAGTCGGTAAAGGAGTTCACAGGGCAGGGGGGGTGTTTTGGGGTTTAGTGATCAAACAAGGTCCAAATCAACCCAATTTCTACCCAAGGCTTCTAAATATTGTTTTAAGTTCCCATAAAAAGTTTGGGCATTTTTGGACTTACCAATTATTTTCTAAAAATCCATAACTAATACTTTTAACCCCTTTAAATGCCCTAAAATTTCTTATTTCCACTAAAAATCACAAAACTATTTTTATTAAATTCTAGGGAAAATAACAAGCCTAGGAAAATTGGTTTCAAAATTTTATTATTTTTCTACTATTTTCTATAATTGTTTTACTCTGGAGTAAAAAGAAAAAGAAAAGCCTATGAATAGTACTGGGCTGATTTCAGCCCAGCAGCCCAACTCAGAGGGAGAAAGCGCCTGCGCGCCCGCGCGATGTCCGGTTTGCAGAAAAACCCTCGCCTTTCTGAACAACCAGAAACAGAACCGAAGTGCTATTCACAGAGTCACTGATGCTTTCCAGAAAACCCCTCGGGCTTCTAATTCTTCGCAGGGGGGGTCCTCGACGGCGTCGCGCGGAGGACGAACTCCGGTGAGCGCGCAGACCGGCCGAATTGTTCCAAGACCGGTGCCTAGACTAAGGCCAAACCAAATTCGCGACCCGGGAAGCATTTTCCCCAATATAATTGCGCGAATGGTCAAGAGATGTGCTCTGGCCACGGGGGCCGTGAACATGGTGGCTAGCCCGTCGTGTTCCCGATGATTGGGGGCATCTACATTCAAATTGATGGCTTGGCGAGCATCACTGAGCTATGAGAAGACTTAAACAAGGTTTGATTCGGACAGAGCTTTACCAGAATCGGCTGGCCATGGTGGACTTGGTTTCACGGTGTTCTTCGACTGATTTGGGGGAAGTATGAAATTGGAGCTTGCTGGTAATCGGCTGGGAGCAATACTAGCCGTGGGGGTGTGCAACGATGTTGCGAAGCGAGTCACGGGCTCAATTTATAAGCAGCTTCGTCGGTGGTACTCAATTTGAGCGAATAACGCGGCGGCCGGAGGTGAAGACGAACACGGGTGCGGTGAATACGTGTGCAATGTCGTGGCAGTAAGTCCGATGGTCGACAGGAAGATAGAGGGAGTCACGGCGATGCGATGGCAAGGTTGGGACACGTGGCACAAGGCCGGAGAACGGCAGTTCGCCGGCGAGTTTATCGACTCAAACCGGAGAGTAGAGGGAAAGCAAGGGGGGTTGCCGGAGTGGAGTCCAGCTCACCGGCGATAAACATTCCCCCATCCCGCGACGTTATCCGGTAATCTCCAGCGCGAATCCGGGTGGCGGCAGCATGAATCCCAGCGCAGGGAGGTCACCGGCGACGAGCGAGCAGCGTTGGCAGTCTGATCCTTATCAGATCACTGTACCATGGCGAGTTCCTTTCAGATGAACTGATAGAGAGATTTGAGGCATCAGTTTCTCCAAATTTTATGTGAAACCACTGCCAACCTTTTGCAGCAAAGTTGTAGAGCTATAATTCACCTATAACTTTGATACAATATGCTCCCACAAAAAGTCACTGGATCTCATTCAAAATCGAGCTCAAAGTTGGTCCTATCTCATTGTTACTGAAGATTCAGTCTAGGAATTGTCTGACAGCCAAACTTTGAGCTGGATTATCTCTAATATTTGCTTAACAACTCTACTCCCACTCTTAAGCAAAGTTGTTCTCCTATAATTGGGCTACAATTTTGATGTGGTGACCTAGGGCAAAAACCCTCTGATTTAAAAGTTACAAGGGCTTCAAGTTGGATGAACCACACTGAAATCCAGACTTAACCCAAAAGGGTTAAGTGTGGCACTTTTGCACTTAAGTCCAAATCTTAAGTTTTGGATTGCAAATTCACATATGAGTGACCCAAATAACTTAAGATACTTATTTGACTTGATTTTTGCACTTTAGTCCAAAAGTGGACTAATTTTGCACTTAGGTCCCCAGGGTTTGGTTTTAGGGTTTTCTAGGGTTCTATTTGAGATTTTTGGTATCCAGGGGTATAAATGTGACTCAACTTTGTTTTTGGGGACATTTATAACTCTTTCCCCTAAAGCCTTTAGGTTTTCTCATCTTGGGTTAAGTTTTACCCCTTTAATCCCTATTTAGGGTTAGGTTTCCTATCCAAGGTGCTATTTGCAAAAACACTTAAACAATACAACTTGTTTGAAATTTTTGCCTAGTGAATGCACTCTAAGTGTATCAAACATATGCAATACCAATGCTATGATGTCATGCTCAAGTTTTAGTTATAGTAACACCAGGAGTGTTACATCCTTCCCCCCATAAAAGAATCTCGTCCCGAGATTTAAAGTCCTAGGGTGAGTAATGGAAAAGGAAATGTGTCACATTTTTATTTCCTTATCTCTGGTACAAGGCAGGGTGGTGTGGGGTTCATTCCTTTATTACATTTTACAAATTACATGAGGTTAGAAAGCCTGGGAAATTCTTATTCAAGAAGTCTTGAGTTTCCCACGTAGCCTCTTCCTCAGAATGCTGGTTCCATTGTACCTTGTAGAACTTGAGAGTCTTTCTCCAGGTAACTCTGTCCTTTTGATCCAGAACTCGAATAGGATGTTCCGAGTACGTTAAGTCTGGTTCCAGGACAACATCTGTCACTTCAATGGTTCGATCGGGAACCCGAAGACACTTTTTCAATTGTGACACATGGAACACATTATGCACAGCAGACAAGGTTTCGGGTAGTTGGAGTCGGTATGCCACTGGTCCACATTGCTCAAGTACCAGGAATGGACCAATGTACCTGGGTGCAAGCTTCCCTTTAACCCCAAAACGTGATACTCCTTTCATTGGTGATATTTTCAAGTAAACATAGTCTCCTTCCAGGAAATATAAGGGCATTCGCCGTGTGTCTGCATAACTCTTCTGACGAGCTTGTGCTTGCTTCAGATTACGAATAATTTTCTGAACTTTATCCTCGGCTTCTTTCACCAGATCAGGTCTAAAGAAGCACCTCTCACCAGGTTCAGACCAATTTAGCGGAGTCCGACACCGTCGTCCATATAAAGCTTCAAAAGGTGCCATCCTAATACTTTCTTGATAACTATTATTGTATGAAAACTCCGCCAAAGGTAAACATTCATCCCATTTTGGTGAGAAATCCAGGACACATGCCCGCAGCATATCTTCAAGTATTTGGTTCACTCTCTCAGTTTGTCCACTGGTTTGAGGATGATAGGCCGAACTGTGGAGTAACTTAGTACCCAGGGATTTATGAAGTTCTTCCCAAAATTTAGATACAAATTGTGGTCCACGATCCGACACTATAGTCTTTGGAACCCCATGCAAACTGAGAATACGGGCGATGTACAACTCCGCATAGGTAATGACGTGATATTTTACCTTGACAGGGAGGAAGTGGGCGATCTTGGTAAATCGATCAATGATAACCCAAATAGAGTCATACCCTTTTGTGGTCCTGGGCAATCCCACAATGAAGTCCATGCTTATGTCTTCCCATTTCCATGTTGGTATTGGTAATGACTGCAATGGACCGGCAATTTTCATGTGTATGGCCTTGACACGTCTGCAAGTGTCACACTTAGCCACATAGCGTGCAATTTCAATTTTCATCTTCGTCCACCAGTAGTGCTGTTTTAGATCATGATACATCTTAGTGCTTCCCGGATGAATAGAATAGCGACTAAGATGCGCTTCATCTAAGATTTGCTGGCGGAGTTCTTCATTCTTTGGCACTACTATGCGGTTGTTAAACCATAACACACCTTGATCGTCTTCCTTGAAACATTTGGCTGTTCCAGCCCTTATCTTTTCTCATATGTGCTTCATACCCAGATTATCCTTTTGAGCATCAATTATCCTTTGCAAAATGATTGACTCAAGCTTTAGCTGATTTAGAGTCCCTTGTTGGATTATTCCCAGGTTTAACTTTTCCATCTCTTGACATAAAGTATTGTCAGAGGTTTTTACCATAAGGCAGTGGCAGGAAGCCTTACGGCTTAATGCGTCTGCCACCACATTGGCCTTGCCTGGGTGATAATGGATCTCCAGCTCATAGTCCTTAATAAGCTCAAGCCATCGTCTTTGCCTCATATTTAACTCTGACTGGGTGAAGATGTACTTCAAACTTTTATGATCTGTATATATGTGACAGATATTTCCCAGCAGATAGTGATGCCATATTTCCAGGGCATGAACCACAGCAGCTAACTCCAGATCATGAGTTGGATAATGCTCCTCATGTCGGCGCAACTGCCTTGAAGCATACGCAATTACTCGGCCTTCTTGCATCAGTACACAGCCGAGCCCACTGCCAGATGCATCACAATATACATCAAAAGGCTTAGTGATGTCCGGTTGAGCCAATACCGGAGCAGTGGTTAATAATGTCTTCAATTGCTCAAAGGCTTCATTACACTTAGAAGACCAATTGAACTTAATATCATTCTTCAATAAACTTGTGATTGGCTTCACAAGCTTAGAAAAATCGGGTATGAATCTGCGATAATATCCAGCTAGTCCAAGAAAACTCCGGACTTGGTGAACAGTGGTTGGGGGTTTCCACTCCAGAATATCTTTGACCTTGCTAGGATCTACCACAATTCCTTTAGCTGATAATACGTGCCCCAAAAATTGAATTTCCTCCAGCCAGAACCCGCACTTGCTGAACTTGGCATACAGCTGATGTTCCCTCAGGCGCGTTAATACAATCCATAGATGCTGAGCATGCTCCTCTTCATTTTTAGAGTATATCAAAATATCGTCGATGAAGACCACCACGAACTTGTCCAACTCGGGCATGAACACCGAGTTCATCAAATAAGTGAAGTGGGCAGGAGCATTTGTGAGCCCGAAAGACATTACCAAATATTCAAACAATCCATACCGCGTAGTAAATGCGGTCTTCGGTATATCCTCGGGCCGAATACGGATTTGATGATAGCCCGACCTGAGATCAATTTTAGAAAATACCCTTGCCCCAGTCAGTTGATCAAATAAGATGTCGATCCTTGGAAGAGGGTACTTATTCTTGATGGTGACCTCATTCAGGGGTCGATAATCCACGCACATCCGCAAGGTTTGATCCTTCTTCTTAACAAAAATGGCGGGGCAACCCCATGGGGACAAGCTTGGCCGGATGAATCCCTTATTCAGTAGATCTTGTAATTGAATCTTTAATTCCGCCAACTCATTAGGGGGCATACTGTACGATCTTCGGGAGATGGGAGCCGTACCGGGCTTTAGCTCAATTACGAATTCTACATCTCTTTCAGGGGGTAGTCCAGGCAAATCTTCCGGAAATACATCTGGAAACTCACATACTACTGGAATGTTCTTGATTTCCGGTACAATGGCTTCAAATATTCTACCAGAAGCTTTGGCTGGATTGGTTATGGGGAGAGACAAAAGAATCTCTTCTTGATTATAGCTCAACCTGATGGTTCTGAGTTCAGTGTTGAGAATTGCCTTGTGTTGGGTTAACCAATTCATACCCAAAATTACGTCTATATCCTGGCCTTTCAGAACAATCATGTTAGCAGGAAAGTTCCGTCCGGCCATTGTTACTGGCACTTCATAGGCCACTTCTCTAGTAAAAATGTGTCCCCCAGGTGAATGAATTTTAAATCCCTCTCTTGATTCATGGCATGCAATGTGATGTTGCTCCACAAATTTCTTGCTAATGAAGGTATGCGAAGCACCAGAATCAAAAAGAATAATTGCAGGGTGACTGGCCACGGGAAACGTACCCATCATCACCGGCTCTCCTTCCGGTGTAGTGGCCACCTGGGTGTAGTATACACGCCCCGTTTTCTTGGTAGTTCTCCCCACAGCATTTCCCTTGGGCTGAGTGGACTTCCCAGTTCCTTGCTGAGCATTGGATTGATTTTGCTTGGGGTATGGGCAGTCTTTGATAAAATGTCCGGATTTGCCGCAGTTGAAACACCCGGTTGAAGAGCTCGGCAAGGTAGGGAATCGAGTGCCTGGGGCACCCGGCTGGTTTGGGGAAGTGGAGGTATTGTTGGGGCGAATAATAATGGGTTGTTTGAAAGGGAATGCTGGTGGACGAGAAAAAGTACGGTTTTGGCTAGAAGGCCGGATGATGAACCGTTGCCTCTTCGCCTGGCCCTGATTAGGCCTCTCACCACTGAATCCCTTATTCTTCCCAGAACTTGCGTATTTTGCTTCCACAGATAAGGCTGTACTGACAGCCTTTCCATATGTGAGATCAATACATGTGGCCATCTTTCGCTGCAACCGGTCATTTAGACCTCTCATAAAACAGTTCTTTTTCTTCAAATCAGTATTCACCTGGTCGATGGCATACTGCGACAGGTGATTAAACTTGTTAAGATACTGATTGATGGTGTCTCCTCCTTGTTTCAGCTTCATGAATTCCTCTTGTTTCATATGCAGCACCCCTTCCGGTATGTAGTGCTCACGGAAGGCTTCTCTAAATTCTTCCCAGGTGATTTGATGGTTGTCAGGTTGGATAGCCACAAAATTTCCCCACCAAGTACTGGCAGGGCCACGTAGTTGCTGTGCTGCGAACAATGGCTTCTGCGTTTCAGAACAACGAAGAAGACCAAACTTCTGTTCAATGACTCGTATCCACTCGTCGGCTTCTAGCGGGTCTTCTGCTTTGGTGAATAGAGGTGGACGAGTTTCGGAGAAGTCCAGATAGGTGGTTTCACGGGGACCTTGCTGAAAACCTCTTCCTGCCTGCTGCTGGAACTGCTGTTGACCCGCCATTTCCCTAAGGAAGCGGGTATTGTCTGCGGTGGCATTCACCAAGGCGGCAATTGCCTCGGCTAGCGTGGGTGGAACCGGAGGTGGATTTGGGGTGACATCCCGACCCCCAGAAGTTCCGACTGCGTCCTGTCCACGAGTCCTGGTCGGCATCTGAGGCAAAAACATTTGAAATAAACATAATATGCCAAAGAGACCTTCCATTTTACATTACTATAAAAAGTAATGATACAGACTCGATATTACATAACAGGATACATTACCCATTATACAAAAGTTCAACCTATTATACAACAGTGCATTCTACAATACACTACTCTACTTCTATTACACCATTAGTCCTGCTTTCCGTTACTTTTGGCGGCCTCATCGTCAGGTGTGGGAGTCCAGACGTCAACCAACCTCAAAGAAGGAGGGGGTTCAAAAAGGTCTAACTCCCCACCCAACGCGCGTCCCGCAACGTGAGAGGGTCCGGCTTCCGCTTCAGTAGAGTGTGCAGGCACACTAGGGTGTAATTGTGAGTATAGTATATGGACTTCCTCATGCAACGTATTGCAGTAGACCTGCAGGTCGTCGACAGTTGAGCTAAGTTCTTTAATTCGGGCCTGAGCCCTCGCTTCCTTAGCACATGCCAGCAAATGAGACTGTACTGCCCAGTCAAGTGCTAAGTCTCGATCAGCAAGCTGATCCTACAGGTGACGGATGTCCCTTCTTAGTTCATTGATTCTATCTCCGTCTGCGACCCAAACATCGGTCCTGTGTTGCAGCTCTGCTTGAAGTCGACTCACTCGGGCTTCAAGGTCTCCTATGGGGTCATTACTTCCGCTGCTGCTACTTTCGTGTTGAGGGGCTAGTTGATGCCGGGGTATTCCAATTGGTCCCGTTGACTTACGTGCCGTTAGCCTTGTGCGTGGCGGCATCTTTCTAAAGGGGAAAATTTATTACCATAATTCTTAGCATGATGCATGAATAAGTACAGAATCAACCTTAGTCGATTCAACCTTCTATACATTGCACTCTTCCTATCTGGTCTTTAAGATAGACTCTTCAGAATACTTAGGTAAGAAGAGAAAAGAATTTTTAGGTAAGACTTTCGAAAATCCTTTTTAAGATGCCACATAATATCTGCAAAGAAAGGGCTACGCTCCGATACCAGCTGTGACAGAACCTCCCAAGTAATTAGGCCCACCTACAGTTGTCCTTGTCCAACGGACTTCAGACAACCCTGTAGGTGCCCCTGAATTACTTGACAAGTTCGGTATCTTTCCTTACCTTACCAGGAACGATTCACCTGTCTTGCAGACATTACAGAACATCGGAGATAAAGAATTGCGGAAGCGATTACATAATTCACATTTATTTAAAAGCAAGCACAAGTTGTTTTATTACAGACCAGAACTAAGAGCGAGTGCTAAGTAGTAATATTATACAAACCAAGGGAGGCAAAAACTCCTCCCGAGAAGATTTTAGTAAAAGATCTATATGGAGGACCAAGTCCTCCCGCACTTCAGTCTTGTGTTTCTTCTTTGGGAACCACCTTGGCACAAAAGCAGCAGAAATCTGCTACTTCCTCACCTAAAAACAACGAAGGGATAAACCCTGAGTATGGAATTACTCAGCAAGACTTACCCGACTAAAGAAAAGACTCTCAAGGGTATGCTGGCTTTTAGGGAGTCAAGGTAAGGCTTCTCAATACTCAAAGACTCTGTTTTGCAGAAATGCTTACTAAAGTGGATCCTTAAAAATCCAATTTTATTTGTCTAGTTAAGTTCAATTACCTGCAACTAGAGTTCTTTCTACCCTAGTTCAATCGCTGGTCCTGCACTAGCCAATTTCTTAACAAATACCCATCATCTTTAGTGGAATGCTACGTGTAGGGTAGTGACCAAGTCTTCATAACCGCGAAGGTACGGCGATCCGAATCGATTATACTCAGCTGAGGATCTCCAATCACACGACATATGTAGCACTTAACCCTTGCATATGTCAACCCGCCACCGGGGTTCTTAAGACCGGATCAGGTCACGCAAACCGAGAGCACAGATACACCACCGTCCAGCCTCTTGCCACGGAGGGTACACGCTACTCTCGCCACCGCTCCACGCCCATTTCATGTTATCTTATTCCGGCCTTAGTCTGCCCGAGGCAAGGCTTACCCATGACGAGGCATGTGACCAGCTAAAGGGTCCTCGATCAACAAGCCTACATCGACAAGGTCCTTAATCGACTCAGACGGCGACACTACACCGAGACTCCTTTCTCGTGCAAGTCACCCGCCCGGTCTCAGCTTAATCTTTTCAACCCAAAAACTTGGTACCTGGCAGAGGTACATCTTTTCCAGATGTTGAATCCATCAAGGCCCTGATGGATCCACCATCAAATTTTATTTTCAAAAACACACCCCACCCACTTTTGCCACATCATCTTTTGTAAAAACAAAACATTTTGTTTTTCTAAAGCAAGGCTAAGCATCAAAATCTTTTGTAAAAAGGGTGATCAAGGAAGGTAATCAAATTTAAGGAAGGTAATGCAGGAATTGTTTTATCAATCAACTCCTATCACCTAATGCATCAAGCAAGTGAGAAAGATTTAAAACAACAAGGAGGGTGGCAAATGCACCGGGGCTTGCCTTTGTTAACAGGTGAGTCCTGCTCGGATCCACAAATATCGAAATAAAAGCAGTTGCCTGCTTGAGGATCTGAGGTTGGTGGAGTCCCCTCTTCAGTGACTTCTTCTTCTTCTTCTTCTTCGTGTTCTAACATAACCATATATATGCATAAGAATGGATGCCATGGGATGCTCATGAGGATGCGAAAATAATATAAACTTATTATCTAAGTCTTGAGTATAACTTTCCTTCACGGTACTCCGAGAACCTAGGGTTTCCGGAGTCGGTAAAGGAGTTCACAGGGCAGGGGGGGTGTTTTGGGGTTTAGTGATCAAACAAGGTCCAAATCAACCCAATTTCTACCCAAGGCTTCTAAATATTGTTTTAAGTTCCCATAAAAAGTTTGGGCATTTTTGGACTTACCAATTATTTTCTAAAAATCCATAACTAATACTTTTAACCCCTTTAAATGCCCTAAAATTTCTTATTTCCACTAAAAATCACAAAACTATTTTTATTAAATTCTAGGGAAAATAACAAGCCTAGGAAAATTGGTTTCAAAATATTATTATTTTTCTACTATTTTCTATAATTGTTTTACTCTGGAGTAAAAAGAAAAAGAAAAGCCTATGAATAGTACTGGGCTGATTTCAGCCCAGCAGCCCAACTCAGAGGGAGAAAGCGCCTGCGCGCGCCCGCGCGATGTCCGGTTTGCAGAAAAACCCTCGCCTTTCTGAACAACCAGAAACAGAACCGAAGTGCTATTCACAGAGTCACTGACGCTTTCCAGAAAACCCCTCGGGCTTCTAATTCTTCGCGGGGGGGTCCTCGACGGCGTCGCGCGGAGGACGAACTCCGGTGAGCGCGCAGACCGGCCGAATTGTTCCAAGACCGGTGCCTAGACTAAGGCCAAACCAAATTCGCGACCCGGGAAGCATTTTCCCCAATATAATTGCGCGAATGGTCAAGAGATGTGCTCTGGCCACGGGGGCCGTGAACATGGTGGCTAGCCCGTCGTGTTCCCCGACGATTGGGGGCATCTACATTCAAATTGATGGCTTGGCGAGCATCACTGAGCTATGAGAAGACTTAAACAAGGTTTGATTCGGACAGAGCTTTACCAGAATCGGCTGGCCACGGTGGACTTGGTTTCACGGTGTTCTTCGACTGATTTGGGGGAAGTATGAAATTGGAGCTTGCTGGTGATCGGCTGGGAGCAATACTAGCAGTGGGGGTGCGCAACGATGTTGCGAAGCGAGTCACAGGCTCAATTTATAAGCAGCTTCGTCGGTGGTACTCAATTTGAGCGAATAACGCGGCGGTCGGAGGTGAAGACGAACACGGGTGCGGTGAATACGTGTGCAATGTCGTGGCAGTAAGTCCGATGGTCGACAGGAAGATAGAGGGAGTCACGGCGATGCGATGGCAAGGTTGGGACACGTGGCGCAAGGCCGGACAACGGCGGTTCGCCGGCGAGTTTATCGACTCAAACCGGAGAGTAGAGGGAAAGCAAGGGGGGGTCGCCGGAGTGGAGTCCAGCTCACCGGCGATAAACATTCCCCCATCCCGCGACGTTATCCGGTAATCTCCAGCGCGAATCCGGGTGGCGGCAGCACGAATCCCAGCGCAGGGAGGTCACCGGCGACGAGCGAGCAGCGTTGGCAGTCTGATCCTTATCAGATCACTGTACCGTGGCGAGTTCCTTTCAGATGAACTGACAGAGAGATTTGAGGCATCAGTTTCTCCAAATTTTATGTGAAACCACTGCCAACCTTCTACAGCAAAGTTGTAGAGCTATAATTCACCTATAACTTTGATACAATATGCTCCCACAAAAAGTCACTGGTTCTCATTCAAAATCGAGCTCAAAGTTGGTCCTATCTCATTGTTACTGAAGATTCAGTCTAGGAATTGTCTGACAGCCAAACTTTGAGCTGGATTATCTCTAATATTTGCTTAACAACTCTGCTCCCACTCTTAAGCAAAGTTGTTCTCCTATAATTGGGCTACAATTTTGATGTGGTGACCTAGGGCAAAAACCCTCTGATTTAAAAGTTACAAGGGCTTCAAGTTGGATGAACCACACTGAAATCCAGACTTAACCCAAAAGGGTTAAGTGTGGCACTTTTGCACTTAAGTCCAAATCTTAAGTTTTGGATTGCAATTTCACATATGAGTGACCCAAATAACTTAAGATACTTATTTGACTTGATTTTTGCACTTTAGTCTAAAAGTGGACTAATTTTGCACTTAGGTCCCCAGGGTTTGGTTTTAGGGTTTTCCAGGGTTCTATTTGAGATTTTTGGTATCCAGGGGTATAAATGTGACTCAACTTTGTTTTTGGGGACATTTATAACTCTTTCCCCTAAAGCCTTTAGGTTTTCTCGTCTTGGGTTAAGTTTTACCCCTTTAATCCCTATTTAGGGTTAGGTTTCCTATCCAAGGTGCTATTTGCAAAAACACTTAAACAATACAACTTGTTTGAAATTTTTGCCTAGTGAATGCACTCTAAGTGTATCAAACATATGCAATACCAATGCTATGATGTCATGCTCAAGTTTTAGTTATAGTAACACCAGGAGTGTTACATATGGCATCATTATCTGCTGGTAAACATCTGCCATATATATACAGATCATAAAAGTTTGAAGTATATTTTACCGAGTCAGAACTAAACATGAGGCGGAGAAGATGGCTTGAGCTGATTAAGGATTATGAATTAGAAATCCACTATCACCCAGGAAAGGCCAACGTGGTGGTAGATGCACTAAGTCGCAAGGCTTCCTGCCATTGTCTTACAGTAAAGACCTCTGACATCACATTATGTAAAGAAATGGAGAAGTTAAACCTGGGAATGATTCAATGTGGAACCTTGAACCAATTGAAGCTTGAGTCAGTTCTTCTGCAAAAGATTATTGATGCACAAAAAAGTGATAAGGGTATGAGACATATTCATGAGAAAATAGAAGCCGGCAAGCAAATTGTTTTAGAAGGGATAATCAAGGCATAATATGGTTTAATAACCGCATAGTTGTGCCTAAGGATGATGAAGTCCGCCAGCAAATATTGGACGAAGCTCATCTTAGTCGATATTCCATTCATCCCGGAAGCACTAAGATGTATCAAGATTTAAAACAACATTATTGATGGACAAAAATGAAGGTTGAAATTACACGCTATGTGGCGAGATGTGACACCTGTAGACGTGTCAAAGCAATACATATGAAGACTGCAAGTCCACTGCAATCTTTGTCCATCCCAACTTGGAAATGGGAGGACATTAGCATGGACTTCATTATGGGATTACCCAGGACGACTAAAGGTTTTGACTCTATCTGAGTTATAGTTGATCGACTTACAAAAATAGCCCATTTTCTACTGGTTAAGACATCCTATCCGGTCCTCACCTATGCCCAGGTATATATTGCCCGTATTCTCAGTTTACACGGAATTCCAAAGACCATAGTATCAGACCGCGGACCGCAATTTGTATCCAAGTTTTGGGAAGAATTACATAAGTCCCTGGGTACTAAGTTGCTCCACAGTTCGGCCTATCATCCTCAAACAAGTGGACAGATTGAGAGAGTGAACCAAATACTTGAAGACATGTTGCGAGCATGCGTTCTGGAATTCCCACAAAAATGAGATGAATGTTTACCATTGGCAGAGTTTTCATATAACAATAGTTATCAAGAAAGTATTAAGATGGCACCATTTGAAGCATTGTATGGACGACGGTGTCGTACCCCCTTGGATTGGTCTAAACCAGGAGAAAGGTGGTTTTTCAGACCTGATATAGTGAAAGAGGTGGAAGAAAAGGTTCAACGAAATCATACACAACCTGAAAGAGACACAAGCTCGACAAAAGAGTTATGCAGACAAACGACGCCAACCCTTGTACTTCCAAGTTAAAGATTATGTGTACTTGAAAGTATCACCAATGAAGGGTGTGACTAGTTTCGGTGTAAAAGGAAAGCTTGCACCCCGATACATTGGTCTATTTCCTATTCTTGAACAATGTGGGCCAGTGGCATACCGACTCCAACTACCTGAAACATTGTTTGCAGTGCACAATGTGTTCCATGTATCCCAATTAAAGAAGTGTCTTTGGGTTCTCGATCGAACCATTGATGTGGTAGATGTTACCCTAGAACTAGACTTGACATATTCAGAACATCCTATTCGAGTCCTAGATCAAAAGGACAGGGTCACCCAAAGAAGAGTTCTCAAATTTTATAAAATACAATGGAACCAACATACGGAAGATGAAGCTACATGGGAAACCCAAGACTTCTTAGAAAAGAATTTCCCTAGCTTTTTAGCTTCATGTGAATTGTGAGATATGTACAATTGTTCTAAAGATGAAATAGACCCATACCACCCCCTGCTTTGTACGAAAAACAAGGAAATAAAAATGTGACGTGTTTCCTTTTCCACTACTTGCCCTAGGACTTTAAATCTCGGGACGAGATTCTTTTATGGGGGGAAGGATGTAACACCTCTAGTGTTACTATTACTAAAACTTGAGCATAACATCATGAGCATTGACATATCATGTGTTTGTTACACCTTGAGTGCATTCAATAGGTAAAAAAATTTCAAAGAAGTTGTACTGATGTGACTTGATGTGTGATTAACCCTAAGGTAGAGTACTTAACCCTAGATCATGGCTTATGGATGTGAGTGAGGCCCAAATAAGTTAAGACTTCAAAAACCATGAAAAATACTCATAGGATATCATTTTTGATGGACTTTAGTGGCACCAAAACCCTAGAGGACTCAAAATCCTGAAAAAACCCTGGAAAACCCTGAATTGGAACCCTAGGGGGGTAACTGTAAATTCTAGACACTTTTGGACCAAAGTGCAAATACTAAAGTAAAAGAACACCTTAAACCAACTATGTTTCATAATGGTGAATTTTCAAGTTGAATAGTGGAATTTGGGTTTATTTGCAAAAAGGCACCCATAAACCATATATGCCTAAGTCTGAAATTCAGTGCACAGGGTCAACTTTGGAGCTCTACATCTCAAGATTCTTGAGGATTTTGCTCTTCGTCAATATAGAAAATTTGTAGAGCTATGTAAGGAGAACAAAGTTGATTAAGTGACCAAGCACTAGTGTTGCACAGAAATGAGAGATAAATAGGGTTGAAATAGCACTGTTAGTCGGCCTGATAGACATGTGTTCACTACATCTGATTAAGGTCTAGGTTCAGTGTTATTGCGCCAACATGAGCGTCATGGCATGATCAATCCATGAGAACTTTCGATATGGTCATTATACCAAAATTAAAGAACATTGATCAATGTACAACTTTGATGTAGATTAGTTTGCGAGCAACCACATAAAACTGGGTGCAATAGCCATCTAAATTTGGGCTGGCAGGCGCACTGTTCACCGTGGTTCAATGAACCTCGCCAGGGATAAGAACGCCACCGCGGCTGAGGCACTGCTCGGACTGGCGGTCACGGTAAAAATCTTCCGCAACGTGGCGCATGTAACCATGAGGTGGCCCTGTCCGGCTGAAACTTTTCACCGGGCGCTCACAGTGGCCCTACCCGCGCGGGTGAGCTCGCCAGCGCACTGGGAGATCTTTTGAATCCCGTCCGCCTCCAGCCATCCCCCTATAAATTGAGCCAGAGCGCTGCTTCCTCACCGCATCACACGCACGAGTGCTTGCGCAAACCACTCAATTTCGCAGAGGGACTTAGTTAAGCCATAAGCTCCTCCTCACCGTTCTTAGCTCTGCCGTGAAGGACCTCCGCGTGGCCAGGTCAAATTGAGCGAGCCCTCCCTAAATTCTGCCCCATCCGATCTTCCTTAGATACTAAAAGTGCTCCTTGATCTGTTTGATTTAACGCGGCTGTCGTTACCTCGCCAGAACAGTCCCTTGTCGCCGGAGTGCTCCGTGATCCGCCACCCAACGCGGACCGCCTTCTCTGTCCTTCATTCCGCCCATTCCCTTGCCGTTCTAAGCTTCTGGTAAGTCCTTAATGCTCGCCATGCCTTTTAATTGGTTATTAGCGCGCCGTGGTCTTGGGACCAAGCCCGGC